>CM028338.1:19946826-21173909 GCA_016647705.1 Eucommia ulmoides | reverse complement strand
TAGGAAGCCCATATTTTATTTTGCTTTTGATTTTATATTTGTTTTATTTTTATTTTTACAAACCTTAAATTTGGATGCCGAAAAAAAGTTAGGTTACGATAATTGCGGTACTTAGTGACGATTTAAACCAATCATTGTAGATATGATACTTTACTCACCCTATACTATTAATACTTGACCTGTACACTTGCGGCGTAGCAAAATAAATCGCTACCAAGTTTTTGGTGTCGTTGCCGGGGATTAGCATTTTCAATTGTTGTTAATATTGTGAGTAAGTAACTTGATTTTGATTGTTAATTTTTGTTTTGATTGTTAATTTTTGTTTTTGATTTCTTATATTGCGAGGTACTTGGAGATGGTTGATCAACATGTCCTCTTGAGATTTTCTCAATGAGATTCCGAGCTGTTATGTTGTGCTTGGTATAGATACAAAGAGTTACTTATTCGGTTCCCCAATCATGGTTTCCCAAAGGAGTGCCAACTACTAAACTTCCTCGGCGGGTTACAAACCATAATAAAAACTTGAGTGGATGGAGAAAGTGATACCATATCTTTTTAGAACCTAACCACGGATGAAGTCTATTTGTTGTTGGAAAACATGACAGATTTTGACTATCGGAGTTGGAATTATTCACCAAGTTATCAAAGCTTGGGGGATGATTCCAACATTTTGGTTCCATAGTTTGACACCCTACACCAACATGTGGAGGCTTCTACTACCCTTGAAGACCTGCTTACCCAAGTTTTGGAAGAGACAAGGCAAATGTCAAAGGAAACAAGGCTCCGTATGAAGAAGCGGGAGAGGTTGGAGACCGTTCATGATTTACAAGTCGAATCTCCGTTCGATTCCATTGAATCCATAACAATGGTGGTGGCAATGAGAGACACATAATCCACGTTCATATGTGAAAGCCACCATGAAGAATCAAATACAAGTCGGAGGACAATAGATGTATCTTATGAAGATGATTCAAAAGAGGACCAGACTCAAAAATTGTTCGTTGATGACAAATCACAAGATGATTTCGAGTCCTTACCTTTTGGAATCCAATTAGTGTTGCCATTGCCGATCATTGAAACCCACTGTGAGGAACAACGAATAAGTGAGAGGAACTTGGGTTCGGTTAATAATGATGATTCTAATGAAGAGGAGGCCCAAGAATTGATCGACGATGAAGAATCACAAGATGACACTTGTAAGTCTCCACATTTTGAGATCTACGTTGTAATGCCACCAACGATCAAAGATGACTACATCTATGAGGATCTAATGTGGCTCACTTGTTCTCATCCACCTTTAATATCATTCAATAATGCCCACCAAGCACATATGCCAGAGCTGAGTCAAGTTGATAGTACGTGCCAATCATTTCTACATCTCGTCAAGCTTGAGGGAATTTAAAACCAAAACCCATTTATTGTGTTGTATGACACATACTATGGGCAGAAGCTGCTCTTTGATGAGCCCTTCTTCGTTGTCAAGTTGAGGACGTTAAACTAAGAGCTTCTTGGGAGGCAACCCAACTTTTCAAATAATTGAGCCTAAGGATGCAAGTTATGGAAGAAAGCCCCACAGCGGCCACCTTACCCGGATTATTACCGCCGACCACACTAGGAGGAGAGATTGTCTCACCTCCTTGGTACGTGTTCTTATTCACTTATGCTTAATTTGAATACATGTTTGACTTTAAGTTTGGGGGTGAGACACATATTGGCTTATGTTTGTTGGGTTTAGGAAATGCTTGTGTGTATAACTTTTTTTCATATAACTTTTGTTATTTAGGCCATGTTTTAGTTTCGTTTTCTTTTAGGTTTGTTTGAATAAATTGTGAGTTTTTGTAGAGATGAAATGACTTGATATCGATATTGAGTATAGACATTTGATGTTCTCTTAAGTTTTTTGAAATGCATGTCATTGAGATTTCTGTGTGCTTGAATCGTGTTGATTGAAGTTCACTCTTGACTCTTTACATTTGAGCAACATGAATCATGATCACTTGGCCTTTTGAGTACTTAGAGAACATTTATGTGCTTTAGGTAGGCTTTAACATCTCATGAACACTAGAACCCATTTGAGTGAAACTTGAGACAAAAATCTAGGTTATGTGTTGCTGGAGAGATGATTGAGGCATTTCTTTGGTTTGTTTGGCCCTTTGAAGCTAGCCCTTGAAAATTGTTTATCCTTCGTTACCCCTGTTGAGCATTATTGCCTAATTCCTTCATTATTCTCATATGTTCATCCAACCCACTAAATGCATTCTCACTTTCGAAATCCATCACTAATTGGCATTGTTGCATGGATCATTGAGTGTAAGGACAAGCATGGGGTGTGTGTGGAAAATAATTGGTTGATTGGGTTAAAAAAAAATAAAAATCAAAGTCGTTGTAATATATTGGTGAGTATTCCTGCCAGTCACCTTCTATTTTCCTGCAACATTGAGACAATGTTGATTTTGAGTTTGGGGGTGTGGTTCTTACCTTTTTTTTTTTTTTTAAATACATAAATAATAAATATGTGTGTTTTAGTTTATTTTGTGAATAATACCTTGTGGGATTGATTAAAAGAAGACATACGATGAATAGGGGAGTTGGTGAATTTTTATTTTTTTTTTGGAAATCTTGCAAGATCCATGAGTTGTGATACATGCGTAGGGTGATTTGAGCCTAAAAAATACATTCTCATCTACCTTCTACCCTAGCAATATTTTATAAACCTCAAAGTCCTTTTGATCTGCAATGACAAATGAACTTCTGCATAATTAGTGGAGAGTAACACAAAAAATGGGCTTATGGTTGTTCTTAACTTCGCAATCTAGAGATCATTCATTGTATCCTTAGCACGTAAATTTATTTGAGGCTCGTTTGGTTGGGTGAGAGTTATTGTGCACACACTAACACATCGAGAGTCTTGAGTGGGTTGAAATTGATACTTGAAGTTGAAATTCTAGATAATCTCAATGTGTGCATTTCCTTTGAGCTTAGAGCATTTGGTGGTTTCAGAGTTAATACCATGAGTTGTTGAATCAAAACGAAACTCACATTTTCTCGTTCGTTGCTTCATACTTGATTTTTGTTTTCCTCTATTTCTTTTTCTTTTACTCGAGGACGAGTAAATGTTTGAGTTTGGGGTATTTGATGATGAGGTTATTTACCAACAAATCAAGTACTTTTGAGTTCAAACAATTGTGAGTTTTCCAGTATTTTTGTTAGTTTGATGTATTTTTGTGTTGTTTTGTAGAAATTATAAATAATTGGGGAAAATGTGAAAATACGAAAAAATGAGATGAATTGTTTTGTAATGATTTGTTAGTAGTGTAGGTGCAGACATTTCAAGCCCAATTTTGGCCACTATTCAATCTAATTCTGGAAAACCAAAAAACTGAAAAGTTGTAGATTTTTTATTTTATTTTATTTTTTTTTTTTTTTTTTTTTTTTTTTTTTTTTTTTTTTTCTGAGCTTCCCATATCATCTTGAATAACCTCAATCGGCGTTTAGCTAAGAAAGTTATGACAAAAATATGAACAGGTGTCAAAACTGGGCGAACCAACGAGACACTGCCAGAAGCTCGCTCCAGTACCCTAAACCCCGCTCCAGCGCCCCTCTGTTGCGTGAAAACCCCAAAAACCCTAATTTCGAGCCCTATATATACCACCTTATGCCTCAAACCCTAAGGGTGACGAAATTGGGAGAAAAACACTATTGGTGGCTAGATTTTTGGAAGAAAAATACCATTGGAGGTCTAAAATTCCTAGAGAGAGAGTTTGGAGTTGAAGGTTATTGAAGATTTGAAGCCTTGAAACTCATCTCTACAAAGAGTTTTCTCTTCCTTTCTCTCACCCTAATATTTTTTTATTAAATGTCGTATTTGTGATATTTTGTTGAACATGTTTGTATTTATAGATTTCTCGAAAATATTAGTCATGGATTCCATTATCTTGAGTTACAGTTTCTATCTAGGGGGATTTTGAATAGCTTCGTATGTACTATGCCTTTAGACTTTAAAATTTTGTTAATTAGATTTCATATTTCGATTACTTGTATTCTTTATGCGTATTTACTAATTTATGTAAAAGGTAAATTAGATATCATAGATGTGTAAGATTAGGCACTCGAGAGAGGTAATCTTGCATATTGAGACCGGGGAAATACAACTCATATTATATTGAGTGCAAGAGACTAATATAATTTGGGTAGCTATTTGATGGGTCAGACTTAAAAATTGGATAATTAGTTTAGTTGAATTGAGATATAAATTCGAATAATTATACAAATTATCTTACTTGGCACTCGAGAGAGGAAATGAGGTTAATTTAGACACCCATGGGTAATGAATAGGCAAGAATTTAATTAACAAGCTTGAATTGGAATAGCATCGTTTAGAAAAGTGATGTAAAACCCCCTAGAACAATTGTGCATAGGAAGTCCATATTTTATTTCGGTTTTGATTTTATATTTTTTTAGTTTTATGTTTACAAACCTTAAATTTAGACATATAAATAAAGTTAGGTTACGATAATTGTGGTACTTTGGGATGATTTTAACCAATTCTTGTGGATACGATACTCTACACACCCTATACTACTAAAACTAACCCCGTACACTAGTGTTATAGCAAAATAAATTTCTATTAGGCCGCTTGAAATTTTTTGGCACGTTCTCTTCTTTTTTCCCGTAAACTGAATTTGAGAGCTAGCATGGCGTCGTTCTCCTCTTGGTTGTGATCCCTAGCTGTCGTTCTCAGCATCGGCATACCAATCTCTGTGGGGATTACAAACTTGGATCCAAATTTCATCGCGTAAGGAGTTTTCCCAATAAGGGTCCGTGAGGTAGTATGATATGCCCAGAGAACAGGGTATAGATCTTCTACCTACTTACCCTTTGATTTGTTGAGTCTTTTTTTAACACGTGCAGGATTGTTCGATTGGTGACCTCAAATTTTCCGTTTACCTTAGGATGACCCGGGGACGCAAAATGAGTTCGGATTCCAAGGCCCGAGAAGAAATCAACATAGAGGTCGTTATCAAATTTAGTGTTATTCTCAAACATGATGGTTTTGGAATCCTGAACCTACAGATTATGCTCTTCCAAATGAAGTCTTAGATTTTATCTTTCGTAACGCGCGCTAGGGGCTCAACTTCAACCCATTTGGTGAAGTAGTCTATGGCCACGACTAAGAACTTCCTTTGGCCGGTGCCCTGAGAAAAAGGGCCGAGAAGATCGATGAGGGTGTGGGGTGAACCGTATAGACTTGTCGCTTTTTTTTTCTCTCACAAATTTTGTCTCATTTTATAGTATTTTTGGCCAATAATATCCTTGGCGGAGCGATGCTGGCAAGGGATTTACCCCCCGAATAATTGCCACAGATACCTTTATGAACATCCTTTAGAACGTATTCGGCTTCTTCCGCCCGAAGCCATCTAGAGTAAGGGCCCAAGAAGGAGCTTTGGTATAGGACTCCGTCAATAATGCAATATCTCGGCGACTGATATGGCATTCTTTTGGCCTCAACGTGGTTTTGTGACAATGTCCCATTCTCCAAGTATTGCTGTATCGGGTCTATCCATGTTTTCTTACTACTGAGATTGCAAATGGTGTCCACCTGGTCCGATATTGTTGTACTTGGTGAATCCAAATACTCCATAGGCATTCAACCACCGAGGCAAGGTCGGCTTAGGCATTAATATGCCTGTTATCTTCGTGAGGTATTTAGGTCACTTGGACCTTTTTAAAATTGTCCATTAGCACTTTTACCCTTTCTAAATAATTGGTCATGCTCAGTTCCTTAGCAAAGTAATCCCCATTTACTTGATTGACCAACTGCTAGGAGTTGTAGAAGATGACAACTGTCTTTATATTTAAATCTCGTGTTAGGTAGAGGTCAACAAACAAGGCTTCATATTTAGCTTTATTGTTGCTCACTCAAAAACCCAACCTGAGGGCGTATTTGACTTCTGATCGGTGTGATCTACCTACATATTTCTAAATCGATTTTATTAGTTTTAGAGTAGTTTTATATTTATTTTATTATGTTTTAATTAGTTTTTATACTTTTTGTATAAATCAGGTGTGTGGGAAAAAAAGATAGAAAATTGGAGCGTAAACGATGATATCAAACTAAGAACAGTCGAAGAACGTTAGAAAAATGAGCAAGACGACAATATTTTGAAAGAAGCCTACCGCCGCGGTGTCTAGACCTCTGCCACGGCGGTGAAAATATAGAGAATAGTTTATCTTGCTGAACGTCCACCGCCACAGCGGTGAGATCCACTACCGCGGCGGTGAAAATGCAAGATGTCAACCAAGTTCACCGCTGTCTTCGCCGCTTAGGCGATCGACTAACCAATCTACTCACCGCCACGGCGGTGACCTCTGCACAGACTTAGGATATTGTTTAGATATTTTTGAGATCTTTTCCCTATTTAAGCCATCATCCTCTATCATTTTTCAATCTATTTTGGCACGCTACCACCCTTAGAACATATCTAGGGGTGGATTGAGGAGTTTTAGAAGGAGAGCTCGCATCCCGAGGGAGAGGAAGATGGCGTAGCGATTGTTGAATGTTCTTAGCGACTAAACTTCGGACAAGGCTAAGTTCTTTAATTTCTTCCCTTATTTCTTTAAGTTAGGATTTTGTGAGCATGTTTAGCTCGTGCTTTCTTATAAATAAAGTTATGGCCTTTAGTTAAACATGGATTGTATAGGGATTAACAATATATTTATAAATATGTGTTTCGAATGATTTCGGTGTTGCATTTATGTTTGTTCTTCGAAGTTTGATTGTATTTATCGTATTGTTATGTTTATTATTCTTAGATAGATATATCAAGAATACAGGGTTTGACACTCGGGAGAGGTAACCTCGGATTTGGACTGAAGTAAACGTAACGCCAATTGATGACGCTGGGGCACGACTCACATAACCGACCGTTAAGATGTTGAGGGAGACTTATTTGCTGACACGAAGTCATGTTATATCCCTTGTATTACACTCAAGAGAGGTGGCGGGGGAGTTTACGAACTGAGATTGTCAAATAGGTCGAACATCATTGTTGTAAACTAAATGAAATCAAACGCATTTAAGTAAAAAAAGTTAATCCCTAGATAATCCATCCCATAACTATCTCGTATTAGTAATTAGTATAGTTAAATTAGTATTTTAGTATTAGTATTAAATTTTATATTCCATTTTTAGTGCCTAGATAAAATTAGGTCATGACAAACACGGTATTCGATAGTAGCGACAACCAATCCCATGGATATGATACCTAATCTTAACGATCACACTGTTCTAAAACTTTAACCTCGTACACTTGTGAGTAGTCAATACACGAGTGTGTAACAAACGCTCATCGTATAAGTTTTTGGCGCCATTACCGGGGATTGGTTGTTTGTCATATGCAGTTTCTAGCAATTGCCACCAAGTTTTTGGCGCCATTACCAGGGATTGGATTGAGTTATTATTGATATTGTGAGTAAATGACCCGATTTTACTTTAGACATTTCTTTTGTATATAATTTTTGTTTGTAGTTTTGTTTTTGTTTCTTATGTAGGGTACTTGCCGATGTTAGATCGACATGTATTGAAGCGCTCATTTCAACGGGATTCCAATCCGTTTTATAGTATGTGGCCATGCACATAAGCCGGTAAGGCATGTCGTTGAAAAATTGAGCCAAACAAAACAAAACCTCGCCAAGCTTGAGGGCGTTTTGAAAATGTCGGGCCGAGGACATTAAACCACGTGCTTCTTGGGAGGCAACCCAAGGTAAAAAATAATTTAAATCTGTCACAGCCGAATTTATTCGGAGGCGAGATTCTCTTGCCTCCCAGGTATGTGTTCTAAACCCCATTCATCAGCATGCTTTAATTTCATATGTTGAGATTGATGATTGGGACCTCTAAGAACACTATCCGTTTTAAGTTTGGAAGTGATGTGTAGTATTTAGTATAATATGTTAATTTTTTTTATCACTTTATTGTGTGCTTGTTTGTTTATGTTAGAATGTTTTTTTTTTTTTTTGTGTGTGTGTTGTTGTTGCATGTTGAGTTTTGCGTTCATCTGGGCCGTTACCTGATGATGAGATTACCCTGGTTGTTTTCGAAGTCAAGGGTAATACCTATACATGTGTGTTCTGAGTGCTTGACAATGCGTTTTGGTGTAAATTATTGTAGAACCTAATTTGCACGAGCACATAGACTCAATATATTTCTATTCAATTGATTTGAGGCCGATTATCGATTAGCCAAACTCATGACAAATTAAGGATTCTAGAACTTGATTGAAGGGAAGCTTGAGGCGAAATCCTAGGCGAGGTAGTTCAGGAGACGTGATTTAGGCATTTTTTTTGTCGCTTGAGCCTTTTTAGGACTACCATGTTATATGTTTATCACTCGTTACCCTGTTGAAACCTAAATACCAATTCAATTCTGAACACATAAGCAAATACTCTGGCCAGTTGATTTTTTCCCAAACCTATATCACTGAATTAAAGGCACATTTGAGTGAATCAAGTTAGCATTCATATATGCTACTTGATGTGAGCGGTTGGGTTTAGGACGAAGTTTGGATTGGTTTAGTATTCGAGTACTCACTTGTAGTTTTTATTTTGTTTAAACCACACCTGTGAAATCATAATAATCGAATAAGTTTGGGGGTGTGGTTAGCAATAAAAAAAATAAAATTACATTTCTTTTTGACAAGTGAGTACGTCAGTCTAAAATGTTAGTTTGGAATTGTTTCCAATTTTTCTATGGGGGTTCGAGAGTGAATGTGCCAAGCGTTGACCCTTGGATAACGTTAAGTTAACAACGTTAACCCGTTTTCTATTCCAAAATACCCTTGGCCAAATATTCCATAACCGAACCAAGTCCTTCTGATCTCTATGAACTACTCAACCTATATTAGTGGATAGTGGACCCCAATCAGGCATATGAAAATCCTAGTCCTATACGGTTTAAGTTATGAATTTCGTTGGTGGATAATCCAATCTGGTCGTTGTATAGCTATATTATTGAGTCTTGCACAAATACGTTTACGTGATCTAGAATGGCGTTCACCATTATTGCATGTTGAAAATCTAGAACATCACATGATGTGTGTTACAGCCTGAACTTGATATGACTGGTAGATGTTGAGGGAAAAATGACTAGGCCGTTAGAAGAATTTAAAACTCGCATATCATTATGTTTAGATTGTTTTAGGTTGTTTGTTATTTCATTTAGTTGTGTTTTTCATTTTCGTGTGTGTGTTTTGCTCGAGGACTAGCAAAATTCCAAGTTGGGGGTATTTGATAGGTGTGATCTACCTACATATTTCTAAATCGGTTTTGTTAGTTTTGGAGTAGTTTTATATTTATTTTATTATGTTTTAATTAATTTTTATACTTTTGGTATAAATCAGGTGTAGGGGGGCAAAAAGATAGGAAACTGAAGTCTAAATGATGAGATCGAACCAAGAATGGTCGAAGAACGGTGGAAAAACGAGCAAGGTGGCAATATTCTGAAAGACGCCTACCGCCGCGGCGTCAGACTTCCGCCGCGGCAGTGAAAATGCAGAGAATGGCTTATCTTACTGAACGTCCACTACCGCAGCATTGAAAATCCAGGATGTCAACCTAGTCCACCGCTGTCTTCACAGCCTAGGTGATCAATTAACCGACCTGCTCACCCCCGTGACGATGACCTCTACACAGACTTAGGATATGTTTTAGATATTTTTGAGATCTTTTCCCTATTTAAGCCATCGTCCTCCCTTATTTTTCGGTCTCTCTTGGCATGCTACCACCCTTAGAACATATCTAGGGGTGGATTGAGGAGTTTTAGAGGGAGAGCTCACATCCCGAGGGAGAGGAAGACGGCAAAGCGATCGTTGAACGTTCTTAGCGGCTAAACTTAGAACGAGGCTAAGTTCTTCGATTTCTTCCCTTATTTCTTTAACTTAGGATTTTGTGAGCATGTTTAGCTCGTGCTTTCTTGTAAATACATTTATGGCCATTAGTTAAACATGGATTGTATAGGGATTAACAATATATTTATAAATATGTGTTTCGAATGATTTCGGTGTTGCATTTTTGTTTGTTATTTGAAGTTTGATTGTGTTTGTCGTATTGTTATGTTTATTATGCTTAGATAGATATATCGAGAATATGGGGTTTGACACTTGAGAGAGGTAATCCCGAATTCGTACTAAATAAACATAACGCTAATCGATGACGTTGGGGCAAGACTTATATGACCTAGGGTCGTTAAGACGTTGAGGGGGATTTCTTCGTTGACTCGAAGTCATGTATTCCCCCGTTTACACTCGAGAGAGGGGGCGGTAGAGTTTTAGAACTGAGATTGTCGATAGGGCAAACACAACGCGACGATCATCCGGTTGGGAGTTGGATTTTGTGCAATCAATGATATTGGGGCGAGACTCACGTGACCTAGGGTCGTTAAGACGTTGAATAAGTAAAGTTAATCCCTAGATAATCCATCCCATAACTATCTCGTATTAGTAATTAGTATAGTTAAATTAGTATTTTAGTATTAGTATTGAATTTTATATTTCATTTTTTACGCCTAGATAAAATTAGGTAATGACAAACACGGTATTTGATAGTAGTGACAACCAATCCTTGTGGATACGATACCCGAGATACCCGATCTTAACGATCACACTATATTAAAACTTTGACCTTGTACATTTGCGAGTAGTCAATACGCAAGCGTGTAACAAACGCTCACCGTACAACTTCCTCCTTGTCCGGAGCCACGAGGACCATTCCCGCTCCGCAGCTATTCATATTGGAGGACCCATCCGTGAAAATTTTCTAAGTGCTCTTATCGAAGTTTTGTGTTGGCGTCGACAAGTATTTTGTGTTCCCAAGGATTTCAGTTCCCTGGTCATCAACGGGGATCTCCAAGTCATCGAGAAAGGTGAGCTTGACGATGAAGTCGGCCAAAACTTGACCTTTAATGGTAGTCCTTGGTCGGTACGAAATGAGGAACTGTCTGAGGTCAAAGCTATACTTTATTAGCTATCCCGAGATATCAAAAAACTATAAAACTTTCCTGAGTGGTTCATTGGTCAGGACGATGATCGTGTGCGCTTGGAAGTATTGCTTTAACTTCCTATGCACCACCAATAAAGTGTAAGCGAGCTTTTCGAACTAGGTGTACCTCTTCTAAACATTAGTGAGGACTTTACTGGAATAGTATACTAGGGTTTGGACGCCGACTTCCTCTCTCATGAGTTCCACGCTAACCACTTTCTTTAAAGTTGAGATATACAAGTATAGTTCTTCCCCCTTTTAGGGTGTTGAGTAAAGGAGCAGAAGAGAGGTATTGCTTGAGCTCCTAGAATGTTGCCTCATACACCTCTGTTCATTAAAGTTTTTGTTATCTCTTAGTATTTTGAAAAAAGGGAGACACTTATCTAAAGACTGCGAGATAAATCGATTTAAGGCCGCAAGCCTTCTGGTGAGCATCTGGACTTCCTTCTTGTTCCGGGGAGAGGTCATTCTGAGCATAACTTTATCCGGTAGGGATTTTCATTGATTCCACACGGGAAGACCATATATCCAAGGAACTTTCCCGTAGAGACTCCAAAGATGCATTTGTTTGGGTTAAGTTTAATACGGTGGGCCCTTAGCTTATCGTAGCTATCCTAGAGATGTTTGATGTGGTCTGGAGCTCTAGATCTCTTGACGAGCATGTTGTTAATGTACACCTCCATGGTCTATCCGATATCTTCTTTTAACATCTTGTTCACTAGGCCCTAGTATGTGGCCCCAGCATTGCATAGGCCAAATGGCATGACCTTGAAGCAGTATATTCCCCTGTTCATGATGAAAGAAGTTTTTCTCTTGTCTCGGGGGAACATGGGCATTTGGTTGTAGTTGGTGTATGCGTCAAAGAAGCTCAGGAGCTTGTACTCTACAATGGTGTCGATGAATATATCTATCCCTGGGAGAGAAAAGAAGTCTTTTGGGCATGCTTTGTTCAAGTCCTTGAAGTCAATGCACAAGTGCCATTTTGTTTTCACCCTTTGGAGCAAGGACCACGTTAGAGAGGTAGTATGAGAACTTGGCTTCTTCTACCACATTTAATTTGATTAACTTGTCCATTTTTTGTTCGATAATATTTTGCTGCATAGGGTGGAATTTCTTTCATTTTTGCCCTATGAGTGGGTGGTGGTGTCATCGTACAAGTGGCCCATCGACACCTTGAGGTTGATCCTTGGTAGCTCATTGTGCGACTATGAGAAGACATCATAATTTCATTGGAGAAGGTCTGTGAGTTCGGATCGCTGTTTTGGATTGAGCCTTGCTCCTATCCTCAGTGTTCTCTCTTTTATCGTAGGGTTAGTGTATACCTCCACCAGCTTTTCAAGCGATCAAAGACTGCATTCCTTCTCACGGAGGTCATTGATGGGCACTAGCCCAGGTCCCCCCTCTAGAACCATGAGCTCGGGGCCACCAGGCTCTGGCTCTACCATTAGTTTCTATTTATTTTTCTCCAACACCCTTCGTGCACTAGCCCTCAAGGACTCTTAATCCGTCTTCACTTTTCCCACACTCTTCTTAGTGGGGAACTTCGTCAATTAGTGGTAAATGGAGTACACCGCCTTGGGGGCGCCCACTATAGGCCAACCCATGATCATATTGTAGGTGGATGGTTTGTCTACGATTAGGAATTTTGTCCACACCGTTGAAGTTCTAGGTTGGGTTCCTACTATGATGAACAAAGATACTTATCCTACTACGTTGACCACATTCCCCCAAAACTGACCAGGGGGATTTTGAGGGTTGCACGGTGCTTGGATCTATATTCATTTTCTCAAACTCCCACTGGAAGTTAATATTAGTGGAGTTCTCTCAGTTGACTAAGATTCATCCCATTCTGAAGTGGTTGAATAGGGTGACGATGATGATGACGCCGTCATAAAGGGTGTGTACTCTTCGGAGGTCAACCTCGCTAAAAAAAATGACCTTGTGCAAGGCAGTGTCGATTGTGCTTACCTCGAATATGTCCTCTTCTGCCTTTCTCATGACTTTGTGCTCATACATTTTCTTGGAAGAGATCGTCTCTCCCCTCGAGCTAAGCCCGCCATGGATGATGTTGATATCCAATCTACCCTATCCTCGTCAACGTCTCTTATTCTTTCTCCTTAGGGTGGAGAACAGTTACGATTCCCTCTTCTTCTTTAACCCTTGTGCTATTCGTGGAGGTTATTTTCTTCGTATTTTGGTGCTTGGTCCTTCCCTCGGACATAGTTTCTAGGGTAACCCCTTTTGATAAGGGCCTCTATTTTCTTCTTGAGTTGGAAACAGTCCTTCGTGGAGTGACCTTGGTCCCAGTGGAACTCGCAATATTTATTCAAGGATCTCCATGTCGACTTACCCCTCGGTGCTAGGGGTGGAGGAAAGAATTCCCTTTCGGAGTTCTATGTGTAGATGGTGGTAACCGATGAAGCCCTACTAACGATACCTTGGGGGTGGGAATGGCCTCCTATTCCTGTGCAGAGGGTCCAGTCTTCCATTATCTTGTAGCTGCTTGGCCCCCTATACTTTGCTCGGGTCTTCTTCTATCTTTTTCTTCTTCTTCTTCTTCTGAATCCCATTACAATCATTTCTAGTGGCGTCCCTAAGGTTGACGTTATGGAACTAGGTGCCCCTATTGAGGGAAGCATCAAGGCTCGACGCAGGGTTAAAGTAGAGGTCATAAGACAATCTTCTATGCTTGTGACCATCGATAAAAGCATTCATTGTGATGATGTCGGAGAGCTCATCGCAATTAATAGACTCACGATTGAACAAGTCCACATACTCACCTACGGACTCGCCGAGCTACTGCTAGATAGCGAGGATATGGGCCATGGTTTTTGGCTTGTGGCGCGAGCATCTGAACTTGATGAGGAAGGGCTACTCTAGCACACAAAATGTGGAGATAAATGTTGGGGAAAAATTTCTAAGCTAAACCCTTGCAGCCCCAGTGAGTGTGTAGGCGAAAGACTAATACCTCAATGCAGTCGAGGCCATGTGCAGATCTATGTATGATTTGAAGACGGACAGATGGTCCATGTGGTGAGAGGTCCCATTATGCGAAATTATCTAAGGGTGGATGAATCCTCCGGGTAGCTCCTCGTCCACGGTTTCCTCTACATATAGGGACCTTATCTTAGAAGGGAGTCTAACTGTCCCTCTTACTCCTTATATCTGGTATAGGGTGGCCTCTACATTAGCAAGACACCACTCTACCACTATTTTTCCCCAAGGGGACACTCTGGCCTGGCTCATGGTGGCTAGGGAAATAGATTGTTTGGAGGGTGGTGAATAAGAATCCGTCTCCTAAGCACACCGGGCCTTATATTCTGATCGTGTGACATGGCTCTAAGCTCTGTTCGGGGGGGCTCTATGTGATGGTATTTGCTACGACTTGGAAGGGTTGGCAAAAGAGATATTGAAGCTACAGGGGGTGCCAAATCAGCCTCATTCGTCTATTGTTATAGAGACGGGGTTGGGCCCTAGGAGCGTGTCTGTTGGATTGCGTCACATGGTCTTCAAACTCCGGGGCTCATTCTTCTTTTCCTACGGGATGGAGAGTTGGTCCCCCCTGTGGGGGTCGGCGACAGGCAAGGGCCAGGAGGACCTGAAAGTGAGTTTGGAAGTCACCGAACTAGCCGTTCCAAGTTATCGATGTGAGAAACCTCAGCTACTCTTGACGTCTACCCAATGAACGACCTAAAGGGCAAGGTGAACGGACTCGTCTGGCCGTTGGGCAGTGGATGGTCTTCAGCGGTTGGAGCCTGGGAATCTAGCCTGGGGACTTTCGACATTGTGCCAGTAGGTCAGAGGGTAGGGTTGTTGTTCACGGTAAGTGTTTCATCTACTTGTCCGATGATTTGACTAGACCTTGTGATCATCAAGTCTTAATTGAACAAGGAGCTGATAACTAGAGAAAGGCTTCTTGTGTAGTTCCCAGAGATGGTGCCAAGCTGTTGGTATTAAAAAATAATTAACACCTCTTGTATAGTCTGGACAGAGGACACGTGTAAATTCCTTGCTGAGGTAGAAAAGATGCACTCTAGAAATCAAGCTCCAAGCTTGGTGAACTTCTGACACTTTGAGTTCCAGAGTCAATCAATGCAATCCGAGCTAAGCTCCAACTCTGAACTCCAAGTTGAGACCTGCATAAAGACCCACCGGGGTTGTGCTCGATTAAGTCCTTATGGCGTGAGAGTAAATGCTCGGGAGAGAAGGCTAAAAGTGTTATTGTAGAAGTAAGATTTAATACCTGGTGGCAACGAAGGCCTAGGAGTATATATAGGAGTAGCCCTGATTAGTGCCACCTGATTAGGGACTCAAGCTCAGTTGATTAACCTAATTTGGCGAATGGCCAATAAGCTAGCAAATGAAGATCTTAAGTACATGGACTAGGCTTCTAGGCCTATTAGGAGAAGTCCATGGGACTGCCAAAGGGAAATGGACGCAAAAGGATCGTTCTAGCCTCTTCAGCCAAATAGACGGCCAAGAGAGACCCCTAGATACTTTTGAGCCTCTCTCTAGCAACCAACTGAGCTAAGAGTGCTTGGATCCTAGAGCTCAGCACGTGGAAGCACCTGGGTGATCTTGAACCTCCATTTGATGCGTTGCCAAGAGAAAGTGCACAGAGCTCTGTGCTTAGCATGAGGGGATGTTTGGGCAATTTCAAGCCTCTCATTTGTGATGTTGTCGAGCAGCAAATGCTTGGAGCTTAGCCAATAAAAGAATTTGGGCAGTTTTAGACTTCCCCTTTATATGTTTCCGAGCAAAGGGTGATCGAAGCCCGGAGCTTGGCCTGTGGAGGCACCTGGGCAGTTTTAGGCCTCACATTTAAAATGTTGCTAAGTAGAGAGCGCTCAGAGCTCGGAGCTTGGCCAATGGAAGTACTTGGGCACATTTAGGCCTCCCATTTATGATGTTACCTGGCAGAAGGTACTCCAAGCCTTTAGCTCGCCCAATGAAGGAATCTGGGAGGTTTTAGACCGCCTATTTTTTATGTAACCAAGCAGAGGTTGCTCAGAGCCCAGAGCTCGGCCAATGAAGGAATCTGGGTGATTTTAGATTTCCTATTTATGATGTTGCCGAGCAGAGGGTGCTCAGAGCTTGGAGCTTTGCCATTTTTCCATACTTGTACCATACGGCATCACTTCATTCCAAAGATATCCCATACACGTGTGAGGTTTTGGGACTGGTGGGTTTGTGCCCAAATTTTCCTCCATCACAAATGATAAAATGTCTTAGATAAACTCTCATTTGATTGTTATTCCTTTGTTACTATTTTATGAATGACAAAATTTCACTTTGGTGCCAATCGTTTTAATTTGAACGTATAACACCTTAAAGTTCTTAATAATTCCACTACTGTCCAAATCATTAAATTAAGTTTTGGGGGGAAAACAATCATCTGACATGCACCTAAATATATATATATATATTGTAAAAATGAAAATCAAGAGATTGGAAATGCCCTTAAAGTCCCTATAAAAATTGTTGATTATACAGAAGTTGATCGTGATCTAAAATTGTAATGAAGTTATTTATTAGAAATGAATTAGGCAATTTTAGATCAAAGTGTTTTAATCATCAAACTTCAATGGCATAAAATGTCAAAACTCCTATTATAAAATATCATATATAGATTACCTTGCATGTGTATTGGCCCAAAGATCTAACCAAGATGGAGTGAATTGGGTAGTTTAAAATTTAAATCAAATTAATTAAATCCTAATCGAGATATTTAACATCATATATTTTATAGTAGTTCGGTAAGCTACTCTTACCTACATCTACTTCACTCAGCACTTGCATAGAATTCAATCCACTAAAAATCCACATTGATTTTTCTCACAGGTGTGAATCAAACTTGTTGTGATCATTTTCATAGGTAAAAATCAAACCCTTATAATCAGAATTAGGTAAATTCCCATTTATTTGTAATTACATTCTCACCCAGACCAATTATATTTAGGTCTGAGTTACAATCTTATAAATACAAAAAGTAATTCGGTTTCATGTCACAATGATCTTCTACCAATGCTTCATAAATAAATACAATGTATAGTAATGCACCCTGGATTTTGATAACGGAAAAGTAGAAATTCAGAAAAAAATTGAAATCAGTTTCTATTCCTCCCTTTCTAAGTTCTCCAAATCTATTCATTTTGAAATGATTGTTGAAGGGATTTTCTAGGTGTTGATTTTGAAAAACTCTTTGGGCAAAGATTTTATGTTAAAAATAGGGTCTCCATCTAGCATTAGTTAAAAGGTGTGCTAGGTTACCAGGATTTTATAAATTCATTTTTATTTGAAAATGGCCCGTGTTTTGACTTCATACAGTCTATTTACTAGAGATATTCTTAAATTTTGGGGGTTAGTTATGCTCGGGGAAGGTTTTACGCACCCCAAGACACTCGTCTATAAATGGTACCTTAGTCTAAATGAATATTTACTGTTAAACAATACCCGAGTAATTTTCTTTGATTTACTTTAAACAAAACAGTTTCCTTTTCAAATGTTATTGAGATCCTATCGCCTAGGCGGTGAAAGAATAGGATGGTCCCTGATTCCACCGCTGACTTCACCGCCTAGGCTGTGGCTTAACCGATATTTCCACCGCCTAGGCGGTGACTCTGCACAGTTGTTTTGATATTTTTAGATATTTTTAGGATATTTTGCCTATTTAATCCATTCTCATCCCTCATTTTTAGGTCTCTCTTGCATGCTACCACATTTAGAACATATCTAGGGGTGGATTGATGAGTTTTAAAGGGAGAGCTCACATCCCGAAGGAGAAGAAGATGACGAAGTGGTCGTTGAACGTTCTTAGCGACAAATTTTCGGACTAGGATAAGTTCTTCAATTTCTTCCTTTATTTATTTAACTTTGGAATTTGTGAGCATGTTTACCTAGTGCTTTATTGTAAATATGGTTATGGCCATTAGTTAAACATGGATTGTATAGGGATTAACAATATATGTATAAATATGTGATTTGTATGATTTTGGTGTTTCGTTTTAGGTTTGTTCTTTGAAGTTTGATTGTGTTTTCCGTATTATTTATTTATTATGCTTAGATAGATATATCGCGAATTCGAGGTTTGACACTCGGAAGAAGTAACCCCGAATTCGAACTAGGGTAAACAATGCGACGATCCAACAACCTAAGAGGGAGTTGGATTGTGGGCAGTCGATGATGTTGGGGCAAGACTCATGTGACCTAGGGTCGTTAAGACATTGATGGGGACTTCTTCATTGACACAAAGTCACGTATTCCCTCATCTTACACTTGGGAGATGTGGCGAGGGAGTTTACGAACTGAGATTATGTGTAATCAATGATGTTGGGGAGAGACTCACGTGACCTAGGGTCGTTAAGACATTGAGGGGGATTTTTTACTTGACACGAAGTCACGTATTCCCTCGTCTTACATTCGGAAGAGGTGGCGGGGGAGTTTACGAATTGAGATTGTCAAATAGGTTGAACACCGTAAACGTAAGTTAAACGAGATTGAACACGTATTTGTAAATCAAGTTAATCCCTAAACAATTCTGTCCCCTAAAACATCTCATTTTATTAGTATAGATAATTTAGTTAATTAGTTTAGTTTAATATAAATTTTATACATTCTTTTTAGCCTAGATAAAGTTAGGTCATAACAATTACGGTACTCGATAATAACGACAACCAATACCTGTGGATACGATACCCGATCCTAAAGATCACATTATACTAAAACTTTGACCTCGTACACTTGCTTGTAGTCAATATGCGAGAGTGTAACAAATGGTCGTCGTACAACTATACAATACTATTCTAGGCTACGCCAACCCAATAGTAGTTTATAAGAGACAAAAATATAAATATGCAAGCTATATGAAATGAAATTTTTTTTTTATTTTTTAAGAGACCAAACCTTATATAGGTTGCCTACATATTCCTATTTTCACAAGGAATCTGGTCAACAAGTAATTCTAGCATGCAAACTAGACTAAATTATTTGGATATGCAGCCAAACCCCCCATGTGGGTTGCCTACGTATCTCAGGTTATTGAGAATCATGTCTTTATGTAGTTCGTTTATGTTTAAGGTTAAAAGGATATGGTTTATTTATTAAAAGTGACCGAACCCTTGTGCGGGTTTCCTACGCACTTTAGGGGGCAACTAAAGATCAAGTCATCACATAGTTCATTTATTTTGGGTTACAAACTAGCTTTAGTTAATTGTATCTTTACAACATGACATCGATCACAACATAATGTATACATAACCTCTTTGACTTTGTCAAGAACACCTTAACTGAACTCATTAGTTTGGTTTTTTTTTTTTAAGTTTGTTTTGTTAAAAATAAAATAAAATACCACATATTTAAGACAATCCTATTTGTAACTAAGAAAAAACGAAAAGGATTCTGAAGAAGAATCACACATATCCCTGAAGGAATAGAGTCCCTCCTTTTATCCCGAGTTTTTAGCCACAAAGGTCTGTCGGTGTAGTATATAAATACATATATTTATAGGTGCCAGTCCATAAGGGTCTTTCAGTTTAAAGTGTTCTTGAGAGAATCGTATAGACTATGCAAAACTCATGGTGTGATAGACGTTTTGTTTAGATTCTCACATGTTCTGAACATGTTCTCGAATGATTTGGTACATCATATGTCCTTAACAATTTCTGGGATTCTTTGGATGTTCTTGACATGATTTTGAACAAGTTTAATATGGTTTGGTTTATACAACATGAATTTAACGTTATTTAGTTATTTTCGGGTTATTTAGGTTATGTACATCAATTTAAAGCATGATATCTACATGATTATACTATGTACAAGTATAATACATGAAATTTAAGGCAAGATCAAGGAATATCATAACACATATCTAGTTTAGGGGAGTGGTATTTCCCTAGACAAGTACTTTCTTTTCCTTTTTGATCTTCTTGGTTCGAACCCAATCAATCACCATCAACTTCTTGGTTCTTGCTCCAAGAACCTCAAGAAAACCCTCTAGGACCGAATTTCAATAGAATAATAACATGTTATTCAAGAGAATTTCTCAAAAATCCTAGCACCCGAGACTATTACTCGAGCTTAGAGAGAGAAACCAAGTCTTCAAGACTTAAAAAACATGAAACCAAGTACCCCTATTTTTAGGGAAGGAATCCTACGCATGATGAATGTGTAGGCATTCCCAGAAACTTCCTTAGGGTCTGTTTGTCCTAGGGGACTTGCTCTCTTGATTTGTTTTTTATTAGATTTGGACGAATTTAGAGTGTAGGGAAGATCCTCAAGGATTTGGAAATGATTACCGAATCTAGCTTTGGTAATGATTGGAAATCATTACACATCCTCAAATCCTACGGGTTTGACATTGATGAATTAATGGCAAGATGTGATACTTCTAATTTGGTTTAGGGGCTAAATACCGGCTAGTTTCACTATTTCGGTTTAGTTACCATCAATGCTTTCAAGATGCAATGTATGTAGTCTCAATGTTTCCTCTTGCATTTAATGCTCTATGATGATTCATTACTTGGTGAGTTCACATCCATTTGGCTTTGGATTGAATCGGGTTAGTTTTCCTTGTAACCGACAGTTGGATTTCAAGTTTCCTAGTTAACCCTAAGATATTTTGATAAAATATTTTGATTCAATAAATCCATCCATTCCATGTCATCCCTAAGTAATTAATTCTTGTTAGTATGTGCATGTAATGATCATTAAATGCATGGGTTAGGTGGCAAATTGGTTTGTTTTGGTTTCGATAATGGGTTGTCACATTTCAAGGTTTTCAGTTAACACTAAGATATTTTGAACAAAATATATTGATAAACTAAATGTGTCCTATCATGTAATACCAAACAATTAATGCTTGATGGGATGGGCATTTAATGCATATTAAATGCCTAAGTTAGGTGGCGAACCGAATCGGTTTAGTTTCGAGAACGTTTGGTTACATCCTAAGTGTCTCGGTTTTCTTCCTTAGATACTTGTGTAGAGAATATATAAGGGTTTCTTGGTTATTTCAAGGCTCCTTTGTGGGCCTCTTAATTATGGCTGGGCCCTTGATTGATTGGGCCTAGTACAACGTTCGTAATGTTTAAAAAAGTTTAACATATCGATCAAATGATTCCCCCTTTCGTCAAATGTTTGTGCTCGACTTTGAACTGAGCACATATGGCTTTCATCATATCTACCTTGAGATTTTGGGAATTATCCGTGATGAGGACTTAAGGTACTCCATAAGGCGATATGATATTCTCCTTGAAGAATCTGTTACGGTTCTCTAGGTAACATGTGTGAGCAAGACTGTATTCACCCATTTGAAGAAGTAGTTAATGACCCCTAGGATGAATCGGCATTCATTGGATGCTGTTGATATTGATATGGTCAATTTTGATACCCCAACGGTTTACCATAAATCCCAAAACTTTCCTATGCTTTTGGTTGGTCAAACTTTAGTTTAAACTTCTACTATTAGTTGAATATTTTTTTTCTAAACACTCAAGCTGATCTTTATTTTCTCTGGGATATGCAATTATTTCGTCCACACAAACCTCTATTTTTTTATGGCTCATATCACAGAAGACTGTTGTTATGATTCATTGGTGAGTTTCTAGGAAATCTTTTAGTATGAAATACATGACTTTGTAGCCAAACATATCATTGGGCGTGATGAAAGAAGTCTTATGCTTATCTTCTTCGTTGACCATGATTTGGTTGTGTTCGTAGAATCCATCCACAAATGATAAAATCTTGCATCAAGTAGTGTTATCCAGGAAGATGTAGATATTCAATAGCAGGAAGTTGACATTTGGGCCCGCTGCATTCAGTAGCGGTAGTGTTATCTTCTTCGTTCTTTGATAGGAAGCTTATGTATCACGATGTCGGTCGATAGTCCTACTATGTTGTTGTAGGTACATGCGAATACATCTTGTTATTCCTTCAATACGGCTATCCATTCTTCTCTTTCTCGGTGATTTTTCGATCTTAGTTTCTCTTGGATTGTTTGGGTCTCCTAGATTTACAGTTTCGGACTTCCTTGGTATTCTCAGGAATAAGGTCATCTTATATTTCAATTTTCATTAATTCCCAAATTATTTCCTTATCTAGATTGTACTCCTTGAGAAGGTGTTTTTCATTATTATATGGATTATATACGATATAATTTGGGAACCTGAAAAGTAGACATAAGATATGATTTTATATATGTTATTTTCTAGAATAACTATTATTTCAATACAAAAAGAATTTTTTTTTGAATATAATAGGGCCTACGGATAGGATAATCCCAACTTTTTGGAGGCTAGTCAGATAGGAGATGGAGCTACTATTTACTAATTACCTAGGTTCTCGACGTACCAGGATTAGACAGGCTTCCCAATTTCCAGGACTACTAGCTGATTTTGTTGTTCTGAAGTCATTCCCTTCACTTTTCTCTTCCCTGTTGATTGCGAACACTAAACATTTTGGCCACAGAGTTGGTGGGCTAAATTCGATAAATTCGAGTTTAACTCTCATTTCCTTTAACTCTACCCAATAGGTTTTAGAGAAATTTTTGGCTTCGACCTATATTGCCTCGGGCGTCTTTTGATCGGCTTTCTAGATTTAGAAGTTGTCCTCAGGATCTTTTTCCTAGTCTTGCATAATCATGTTGATAGTCAGGGTTGGGTCGTTGTGTTTTGGTAGTGGATTTTGTTGATAATTTGGTTGACCTATCTCCTCTTTCTTTGGGAATCATATTGCCTTACCTTGTATGAGATCTTTTATTTGTTGCCTCAAGTTGAAATAGTTATCGATATGGTGTTCTTTTGCCCTCGAGTGATATAGACAAAACTATTTGAGGTTGAATTTTGGGTTGTAAGAGTTTGGATGAATTTAGGGAATTGGTATGATCATTTTGTTCTTGCTGCACTCTTCGATCATTCGAGAGAGAGGTACGGGTAGAAGGGTGAATTATCTTTGAACTTTAGGTGAGCAGTTGGCTCTAGAATTTTGATAGTTTTGGTTGTAGTTAAAAATGATTGGGGTAGATTATGGTGGAACTTTGTAGGGAGTTGGATATGGGTAGAGGAGGTATACCGATGCATGAGATGGTGCAAAACAGGGAAGTTCTTGATTCGATGGGGCCTGGTCCTAGTATCCCAGGAGGTTAGATTTATGATAATTGTATTGCGATTGGATATTCTGTTCATTTTTTTTTACCTTGGGCAACCATTGTTACCGCAGGATTTTATGTTAAATAAAAAGGAAGGAGATTGTACCCTTGTTTTGTTTTGGTTTTT
This sequence comes from Eucommia ulmoides, assembly GCA_016647705.1. Lineage (NCBI taxonomy): Eukaryota > Viridiplantae > Streptophyta > Magnoliopsida > Garryales > Eucommiaceae > Eucommia > Eucommia ulmoides. The sequence continues at coordinate 21,150,606 of CM028338.1, read as the reverse complement.
TCTTCCTTGGAGGCGTTGACTTTTTCACCTCGCCATCAGTTGGTTTTTGTATTCTACCAGTTCTGATGGCTTTTTCCGCATACTCTCCTCGGAGTATTACGTCAGAAAATGGACCATTCAGATTATTTAGAAAAGGTTCATAGTAATGGTGATGCTGGGTTAGAATGAACATTTGGACCATTTGAGAATCTTTCACTGGTGGCACTACTTATATTGCTCTGTCTTTACAACGGATGACAAACTCTTAGAAGCTTTCACTATATTTTCTAGTCAATGTTTGGAGACAAATTTTACCGGGTGACATGCCCAAATTGTAGCCGTATTGGTCAAAAAATATTTGGACTATGCCAAGGAACGTCTTAAATTTTTCTTTCTCTTTAGTTGCATACCATTGAGAGGCTAGTCCATTTAAAGATTGTTGGAAAAGTTGGACTGCCAATGCTTCACTGCGAATATAAGCCCCTATCTCGTTCTTGTATTGTCGGACATGCTAATCTGGGTATCCTAACCTGTAGTACTTTGTGAATATAGGTATGGTGAAGTTGTCTAAGAATGTTACCTGTGGTACTAAGGACAAACCAATATACCGAGCATTGATCACTGATTCTTCCTTCCTTATCTCTTCGAGTTCTTTCTCTATCTAATATAACTTTTTAGTCAATAGGGAGGCCTTTTCGAATTGTTCTTTTACCTTTCTTTTGATGTGGTCTGTTGTCTCTGGGATTACAAGGCTAGTAGTAATTAGTTTAGTAGAGACCGAACTTGGATTTTGGACTTGGTTCAACCACAATCAGAGTGACTTGTGGTTGCGCTCCATGAGGAATTGATTCTTCAATAGTTGGGCTAAGGCCTCGAGAACTAAAAGGCTGATGGATTGTTGTTGGTTGTATTGGATCCAAAGTTTGGATTGTGGCTATGGGGTTTTGCTAGACTGACGGAGTTGTTGCGAAAGTTCTGTTATTTGACCAACAAATGTTTTCCACAAAACTTTGTCCTCTCTTAGTTGGGGTACCCCGATGGGTTCATGTAATTGTTCTCCAATGTCTTCCATTTGGAAAGGCTGTTGTGCTTGGGCATGAGTGTGAACCGATGAATGGAAGACAAGAGTTTTTCTGTGAGGAGTAATTTATCTTTACATGAAAAAAATCGTGTCAGTATCATAGTTTGCAAAAAAGAGTTTGGGTTTTAAATTATGACTTTGTTGAAATGATATTTCCATTATTCTCAAATTTTATAGATTACAACCGTATCAAATTTTGACATGATTACCCCAAAGGCGGGGAAGTCATTTCTTGTATTTACAGACTTGATGACATTTTTCTTTCGATTAATGGAAATCTCATCTTAATTCTTTTCCACTATCGATCTCAAACTAAAGCAATGCATGAATTTGGACAAAACAAATTTTTGAGTGTAATATAATACTATATAGACAAAACAAGGATTTATAATATCCTCAAATGGCTTGCTCAATAGTCACATTTGGAAAAGATTTTTGACTTTGAACAAGCTCATAAAAGTAAGGGAGAATGGAAACTCCTATGTTGGTTATTTCGTTATTTACGAGTTTTAGGGATTTCCTTTATATGGTTTCAAGGAAAAATATATATATATATATATATATATATAAAGCAGGGTAAAATGTCTCTATCCGAGATACTGTCCTAATGTAGAAGGGTTTTGGGTATCATTTTATCCTAGGTTTACTATATGAGCTTCACAGCTTTTCTACTAACGCATTCTAGAAAGGTCTGGTTCCCCAATCTTCAAACCTCCGGTGTCCTTCCTGGGCGAATATCCATTGTTGGTTGGTGATCCGAGCGAGGCGGGTTTCTGAACCAGTCCCAATGAATAAACTGTGTGGCCTAGCTCCTACTAGCTTCACTTTCAAATCCTACATGGTTTCAAGCCTAAACCCGGCGGGCTATCTGCACATGAGTTTAACCCCTACTGTATGGCTGGGATATGTAAGGTATTATCTGTTTTCATGCCTTGGAAAGAGTTTACGGAAAGTAAAATGTAGAAATATGAAAACAAAATAAATGCCGAAAAGTAAAGACATGAAATTAATGTAGGAAAAAAATTATAGGGTATAAAGCAGGAAATATGTAAGAAATGAAGCAGAAAATAAATGCAGTCACACACCCATAAGCATGCTGATTCAAATATGCTTAAAAAATAAAAGACAATATTATTTTTTATTTTATGTTTTGTATTTTTTTCGTTTAGATTAAAGGGAATTATTATGTTTAAAATAAAAAACGCATTTCTTAGACATTGTTGAACATGAAGATAAATTTAAACTCTAACTAGGCTTGACCCTTAAAGTCCCTAGTGGAGTTATCTACTGATGCACCCCGAATTTTTAAAAAGGCAAGAAGAGGAAGATGCGATATGGTTCCCTCCTCTTAAATCCGTTTATTTTTGAAAAAGACTATTCCATAAGCTTTTTTAGGTGCCGGTTTTGAAATCATGTCTTTTGGTTAAAATTTATTTAAAAATGGAATCGCCACCTAGTATTGAGTTAAATGGTGTGCCAGGTCACCGAGATTTTAAAAATCTTTTTTATTTTTAGAAATGACCTAAGTTTTGACTCGAAAAAACATTTAGCCTTTACCATAGATTTTTTTAAAGGTTGGGGGTCGGTTATGCTCGGGGAAGGTGTTAGGCACCTCAAGACACTCGGCGGAAGACGGTACCTAATTTTAAGTAAAATTTTAAATTCAAAACAATTCCAAGTAATTTTCTTTGATTTTTGTTAACATGCTAATATCCTTTTTTTTTTTTTTTTTTTTTTTTTTTTTTTAATGTTTATTTTATGTATAAGAAAGAAATTACTTTTTAGAATAACAATAAAACAACAAATAAAATAAGAATAAATTAGGAACAAATGTCCCCCTTTTAGACTGTCTATTGATTATGGAAGAACGACAAGTTTGGCCCCTCAGGGGGATTTTTATTGTTTTATTGGTTAGTTTAGGTCATTTCGGCAAAGCAAAGATGATTTTCAAAGAGAAGAATAAGGGTATAAGAAATTTAAGTAAGAAAATACTTTAGGAATGTGGAAAACCATATTTTTTAAGTAAGGAAAATATGAAGAAAACATTTTTTTTTAATTTATTTTGAAAGAACTTTTAAAGAATATTAAGAAACAAAATTTATGAAAAGAGTTTTGACCTTTAAAAGAAAATATCTTTTAAAAAAACATTTATTGATGAAAGGAATTTGGAAACAAAGATTTTCAAGAATCTTCTTTGGGAAAGTCTCTAAAAACATTTGTTAAAAAAAAGATTATAAATCAAATTTTGATTATTTTGTTTTTGAACAGGAAAAACAAGTTTCAAAAGAGTAAAAGGTTTTGAAGAACCATTTTTGTAAAACAATTTTTTAAAAATAAAAGTTGGAAAATACCATTTATTGAAATTTAAAAAAGAACTTTCAAAGGTGATTTTAAAAGGTCATTTTGGGAAAAACATCCATTTAAAGAACTTTATGAGGAAAAATATTACGAAATTAACTTTTAAAAAAAAGTCATTCTTTTTTAAGAAAAATTTGCGAAAACATTTTTTGAAATGGAAACTAATTAAAAAACATAAAAATTAAAGCATGTTTTGTATAACTTTGTGAGAGAAAAGTTTTTGAAAAAAAATAGTTTTTGTAAGGATCATTTTTAGAAAAAAAAGATTTTTAATGATTTTTAGAAGAAAAATCTTCTAAAAAGTCCGTTTTAAAGATAAATTTTAGAAGATTTCCCCCCCTTCCCCCCCCCCCCCCCCCCCCCCCTTTTATTTTTTTTTTTGTTTTTGTTTTGTGTTGTTGTTGTTGTTGTTGTTTAACGAAAAGTAAGGACAAAACGTTAAAAAAAATGAAATGCATATTGTTTTCGTTAACACCACCTCAACCAAACCCACTTTCTTGGGCAAGGTTATGTTTTTTAGATTACCTATTTTATTTAAGGAACGTAAAATAAAATTATATATATAGAGAGTCCTACCTATAGATAAGAAGGGAGAAATGTTTCTGAAGAAGGTCGCAATTATTTCGTGAGGAATAGAGAGTTTTCCTTTATTTTACCTTTTAGCCATGAGTAACTTGACTTAGATTATATATAGGGATAGTCCGAAGACTTGACTTATATACATATACAGGGTGCCAGTCCATAGTTCGAGACTTAGTGCCAGACCATGATTTAGGCTAAAAACCAAAAAATAGTGTCAGGTAAAAGTTTGAGACTGAATACTAGTTAACGGTCTAGGTTAAGAAAATGGGAAAATGGTTCTAGGCCATGGTCCATGACTTAGTGTCGGTCCATGGCCTTGGATAAAAAAAGGAAAAAAAATTACAAAAAAAGTAAAGCACGGAAAGACGCAGAGCGGAAAAGTAAATAGTTAGCGGTTATTGTTATGGTAGTGGTTTATTTTAGGTTTTTTTGGGTTTGATTTCCTGTGTTTCTTGATAAAAACAAAATGGTATGTAAGGGGGTTGAAGAAATCTTACTTAGCCTAGGGGATGGTCTTTCCCTAAAACTTTACCTCATTTTTTCTTCCATATTTTCCTTTTTTCCCCTTCCTCTTCCTTCTTCTTCTTCTTATTCTTCTTCTTCTTCTTCTTATTCATTCCTTTCTTTTAGGTTGGTTTTTAAAATGGGGTTAGGAAAGATCAAACGGTGTTTCTTTGAGAATTTGTAGAGAGAAAAAAAAGGCTGGAAAGTAGATTTTCAGAGTCAAGGAGATGAAGTTTTTAGATATCCCTTTAAGGGGGAGGAAGAATGGCTTATTAGAGGCAAAATCTAACCTTGCACATTTATGAGTGCACAAGGCACAAAACACTACAGGGCAAATATTTCATGATGGCAGCCACCCCCAATTGCGTGAATTTAACACTTTAGGACCCCTAAATTTGGTAGTACGTGTATAGGCTTCAAAACCCACCCCGTTAAGTATTTCCACTCATGGAAATTACCTAGGGATGCTAAAAAATGACTATTTACACTCCCAAGAAGCATCCAATGCTTCGTCTTATTCCCAGGGGTGTTCATAGCAGTTTTTGGGCTTTGGGCACTCACTTGTCTAATTGTAGACTTATTTATTGATTTTGTTCAAATTAAAGGTTTAAAAATGAAATTAAACTATCCAAAATATTATTGGAATGTTCAATTTCAAAAACTAAAATGTTTTTGGTCGGTAATTTGGTAAAATCAGCGAAAACAAAAGTTTGAGGTCAAAACGTAAAGAAAGTGTATTCGGTGAAATTTCATCAAATTAAATGGTGGAAACTGATATTGACCATATTAAAAATAATATCCATAGAAATCCACTTCTAGTTTTGTCATTTTAGTGCCCAATTAATTTTTGAAAATTTGTAATTGACTCCAAAACTTTTGTTTATGCCGGAATTTGTAATTGACTCCAAAATTTGTAATTTTGGCAATTTTTTAATTTTTTAATGTTTTTTTTTTTCCTTCGTAATATTAATATGAAATCTAAGGTGAAAATTCGTCTCTCTAAACATTAGTTTAAAGTTTGTCTGAATTTTTTCTTTAGACCCAAAACTATTTAAAGTAATAGAGAGCGGGACAAAATGCAGTGTCTACAGTCATCGCAAATCTTCATAGCCCACACTATCATTAATCACAAATAACCCTTGAATCATTGCCTAAATCACCATTGTCGCAATGCCATCGCTATCGCCCTTGACAATCTACACAGCTCGCACTGTCATTAGTTGAGAGTAACCCTAGAATCACCGCTGTAATCATCGTAGTGGACGAGGGCTTGGGAGAGGGAAAGTGGGATCTTGTTGTAGGTTTGGGAGCAAACAATTATTGATTTCGATGATTGGGTTGTCGGAGAATTGGTTGATGGGTTTTGTTGGTAGAGAGACAAATTTGATTTGACTATGAAGAAGATGAAGAATATAATGATAAATGAGACAATGATGAGTTGGAGGCTGACAGGGTATTGGGTTTTTGGTCTCATCTTTCTAGAAAGAGAGAGACTTTTGAAGCTCTCTACAATGAAGAAAGACAAAGATGAAATCTGTGTAGGAAATCACCCTAATTCTAGAGAGAGAGAGAGCTTACCCATGTCCATCTCTGTGATGGTTTTAGAGAGAGAGAGAGAGAGAGGGTGGCGGCGACTTTGGTGGTGGTGATGTCTGTGGTGGCGGTGGAAGAAGGTGGTGGAGAGAGGGAAAGGTTTGGTGAAGAGGGGGACGGGAAAGAGAGAGAGGGGAAAATGTTCGTGAAGATGGAGGAATAAAAAAAAAAAATTAAAAAATTGATTAAAAGTGAAAAACATAAAATAAAATGACAACTTTCTCCTCTAAATTCTATTAGTTTGGATGAAAAATATAATAGAATGACCTTTTAAAACTACCTTCATATATGTAAAGAGTTTAAAATAAAGCGTATAAACTTAGGAGGATTACTTAGAATTGTGTTAATAGTTAGAGGGTTTAAAATTTATTTTGTCCTAATTGAAATAATATTACTAAAGTTAGTATAATAATAAAATACTAAATATAATATAAAAATAGTATAATTAAAATTATATTAGTAAAGTAGGTGGAAAAATAGTATAATTAAAATAATATTACTAAATTTTGATAATTAAAATAGGAACAAAAATTATATTGTTAAATTACTAAAATAAAAATTATGTTATTAAGTATATTTTCAAATATTGTCCTGTTAAAATTTAATGAATTTCAAAATTTTATGTAGAAATATTTGTCTATCTAAACAAGAAGATTATGAAATTATACAATCAAAATTTTAATTTAAAATAGTTATCCAAACAATAGATTTGTAAATGATGGAATTTCAAAATTCTGAATTTTGAAATCCTATCGTTTATAAATTCCGATAATTTATCAAATTCTTTAGCCAAACATAACCTTAGTTATAACATGTGAGGACAAATTAGGAATTTCAAGCAAAGAAAATGATGACATCCACACTTTTTGGTTGTTTAGTAATAAGAGGATATTTGTCAGACGCCATAGCATAATTTTTGAAAAGGTAGAGAGTTTAAAATCTCAGGAGTTTAATCAAAGAAGGAAAGGGTTGGCTAGGCAATGAAAATTGGGAAGCTTCTGTCGACAACTCTTTAGCTGACTTTTTCCTTTTTCTGAACTAAAATCTTGAATAGGACGCCTTACCATCCCTTCCAACTTTCAATGCCTTGCCTACTAAACTAACTATTATTTTAAGCATATGATGAGTGGTTGTATAGCTTTGGATTTTTTTCTCTTGTGTCTTTCGATTGTTTGTTCACCCTTTACAATTTAAAAATGCCAATTTGCGAAGCACGTAACACTCTTCCGACACTAATATATACATGTATATTTCACTCTCTCTCTCTACCCAATGCTGCCAAGGAGATTTTCTTACAAAAATTTCAAATGAAAAAACAACCGGAAAAGGGTTTGCAAAAGTGAATTTCTACTACAAATTATTAAAGATTAACAAGTAAACAAGTGCAAACTCTATTTTTGAATTTTATTACAATTTTTGTTTTGAGAAAAATTAAAAAAAAGGGACACACATTAACCTTAACTTTACAAATGGAGACCCGACAACTAACATCCATAAATAATGGTGATATTCTACAGCAAGTCATTTAAGTAAAGAATGAATCAGTGTCGGTGTTGATGTGTGCTGATTAAGATTTTAGAAGTACAGACATATTTTCTCAATCATCATGCGGCCATAACGAGGGAGAGAGACCTATGAACTACTCAAACTTTTTTTTTTTTTAATTTATTTTACTCTTTTGTTTTTCAATTCTTTTCCAGAGAATTGATGCCACACAATGACGTTGACATGGTGACGATCTACCCATGGCCAAACGAACATAATAAAATCACAATTATTTTTAGGGCCGGCTACAATACAACCGTCTTTTTTGCTGTATAGGATACAGTCACGAAAGTTACAAGGTTGGTTCAAAAACGTTGCAAGTTATTCCACCGAAATTACAAGTTACAAGTATTTCCCAAAAAGTTATAAGTTCGTTTAAAACATTGTAACTTCTTTACTATAGACTTGTAACTTTCGCAGGCTGTACTAGTATAACCGCTGTACTAGTACAGCCGCTGTACCATAGAAATGGCCTTATTTTTATGTAAATAGATAATATTATATCATTTTTTTAATGGTTGTCAGATAAAATGAATTTTTGGATATTTTATGACCAATTATTTGTGGAACCAGTATTTATTTAGAACGTATGAATATATCAAGTATTCTCTTTGCTAAGGACATGAATGTGACACATTTATTTGGGTTAAAATCATTTAAGAGATGAATTAAAATTGTTCATTAAAGTATTGTTGATTGACATGTTGTGTGAGTTATTCCACATCGGTAACAGAAGAATGTGAAGAGTCATTTATTAAGACTTCGGTTACCTCTTGAAGGTAAACTCTCTAGGGCGTTGGATTGATATGGACAAAAAGTAGGCCAAAGGCTGTAAAATTAAATAAATATACATGTGTGCGCCGCTGCTACCGTTGAGCGACCGCCCATTGGGGTAGGCTCGGGCTCAAGTCTAGGTCCAGGTCCGGGACCTAGGCCTAGACCTTGTAGCCTTGGGGAATGCTTGGCTTGGATATGGTACGTTTTGTACAGAATCCAAAAAATCCAACTCAAACACAGCCTAAAAGCTTAACTACAGGTTTTAATAACTTGGGAGAAGATTATAAACCTAAAATATGTCTATTCAGATATGTAACTGCTACAAGCTTGAAAACTTTTCAAGTGAGTAACTACTCAAAGTTATTGTGTTTTTTTAATGCCTTCTTAAATCAGATTTCTTCTTGTTTTTTTTATAAAGGGTATGCATTCTCAGCATAATAGGCATCCCATAAGCTTGCATAGCATTTTCATCAGAGAGTTTTCCTTCTTTTCATTGTTCTTGTTCATGTGAGTTCTTGAGACAGTTCAATATATTTCCAATTCGTCTATCTTTTAGTTTCTAGTGCTAGTACCAATAGCAACTTGATCATTATATCTTGGGAGGTAGACGCTCATTCAAACCGTAAGCACCAAGCGAGGAAAAAATCTGCTTTATGGACAAATCCTCAAATGAGAGTAATGGCAACCTTAATCTTTAATATGTAATATCATTTCTCTGACAAAAGAACTTGATTTATAGTTTGTTGACCTTTAGTAAATGGTGTAAAGTTCAAGATGAAGATTAAGTTGAACTCAAAGAAGAAGTTCAGTAAAACAAAGAAATACGGTCTTAACGATAATCAAACAGTTAACCCAAACAAACACGATTTTATTCTTGAGGGAAAACAATTATACACTAATGAAATTAAATATGTTTCGGTTCTGTTTTTATCATTTTGGAACAAATGGGAATGAAAGCATTAAACAATGCCACGTTTAGATTATGAGAACAATTTCAAACAGTTAATCAAACAGTCTACCTAAACAAAAATGATTTTTATTTTTGAGGGAAGACAATTATACAATAGTGGTATTAAATATGTTTTTATTCTGTCTTAAATTTTAGAGCAAATAGGAACAGAAACACCAAACAAATGCCACTATTGGAACAAATGGGAACAAAAACACAAAAGAAATGTGCCATTTATGTTGTCATTGAAGGCACCTCAATGAAAACGAATTTGCAAACACAGTATTACTAAAATAACATAGAAAGCACAAATATAAATTCCCAAACCCTAGATTGACAACAAAACAGAAACTCAAAGGTAATTAAACATAGACACATAGCAAATATGTTTATTATATATAACACAAACAGAGAACAGACACACAAACCCTAGATTGATGAATCCTAGATTAACAATCAACACATGACCTTTCGAAGAGCAATTAATTAGCAGAGCAAACATATAATCGACAAAAGAAAAAAAAAAGAATTAGGGAAATGAACATACAATCCTTTGCACCATAAACAAAAATGATGAATTAGCGAAACGAACAGAGGATATTAGGATGAATTAGGGAAACCATTGCGACTCACCTTTGTGTGACAGTAGATGATGACGGCGGCGGAGGTGTAGCTCTGTGAGTAGTGTGCCAGTTAGGAGGACTACATGAAGAGGGATTTGGGAGAGACTACATATAGAGGGATTCAGGGGACAAAAAATATATTTAGGGAAATAGATCATTACTTGAAAATTAGGGAGGGGATTAGGGAATTAGGGATTGGAATTTGGGGAATTATGGCTCGCTTGAGACTGTGATTAGTGTAACAGAGAGAGAGAAAAAAAAAGAACTGAGAGAGTGAGAGAGATAAGTGAAATTAAGGCTCCAATTTACTGATTTAGGTAATGTAATATGTTAATTCCATGCCTTTCTATTCCAACAGAGAGAGATTTGTAATCTTATGTAATATATATGTCCATTTGCATTTTCGTTTAACCTGATTTCCATTTAATATATATGCTCATTTCCATTTCCATTTAATATATATTTCCTTATAAACCATTTTTACTCTGTGCATTTCAAATTTAGGGAAAACTTTCTGTAATGATATAAACTGATTTTCTTTTCGATAAGCCTAATTTCATTATGTAGTCCATAAAATATGTCTCTAAAATATTCAAGGCAAATATGAATAAAAATTGTAACCTGTCCTATTTTATATAATAGATTTTCTTGTAACTTTTTGTATTGTCATATGTTATCGAGAATGTTAACGTAACAAAGAATTTAGAATTGATTCTTCTTATTTTTCTATATTTTTAATTAATAATTAATTAAATAATAAATTATTTAATTAATTTTTGAACCATAATTTTTCAACAATCTTAAAGCAGATTTTATATATTTATATACAGTTCTTGTTATCTTGAGTTATAGCGAAAATGTGTTTATCTCAATACACAACCAAATAGATGGGGATAGATTAATTGAACATATAGATTATCTTAGTTGGGCAAGCTACTCTTTCCAATGTCCAATCGCCTAACCTCTTGCAGGGATTTGACAACCCACTAACTCTGATTCATTTCTCACGTAGGAACCGAACCCTTACAATAATTTTCATAGGTTTAGAACTAAGGTAATTTTTTTCCTAGACTCAAAATCAAATCTCTAAAATTTTTCCTTTACAAGGCTTACGAAGAGCCTAATTGTTTTGTTGGTTAAGAATTAACCCTAACTACCTTTTTACCAAGCTCGAATTAAACCTTAATTCTTTTGTAGACAATAATTGAACCAAATCCTTTCATAGGCTAAGAATCAAACCTAATCCTTGGTTAGACACCAACCCAATATGTTTAATCTTCTTACTCTCACAAATATAAAAATTATATGTTTCTTCCCACAAGAGTTTCTATCACCTCAATACAATAATATATGCTCAATTAATATCTCGATATACTATGTGACAGAACTACATGAGAATAAAAATATGATTTTACTCAACAATGACACCTATTTGTTGTGACACTATACTTCGATTCTTCCCTTCTAAAAGAATCATCTGGATGATGAATGTAGGAAATTTTATTTAAAATTCACGCACAAAGATAACATAAATAGAATTTATAAGGAAAAAATTGTTTCAAATGATTTTCAAGATATTTCAAATAGAAAATGTTTTTCAACGAAAAATTACACAAGCTCAATCAAAAATATTAATCAATTAAAGAATAATTAATTCGAGCAAGCAAAAAGAACATTCACACCAGGATTTCTTTAAGAAAATTAGACATAAGAATTAAACTTGGTACAACAAGAACGATACTTTCTTCGGTGCAAAACTTTTCTCTCAAAAATATTTTTAGCAAAATGATACTCTCTTTATAAAAAGACATTCAAACTCTTGCCCTTAATTGATATGTATTGAAATTCACTGGTCCATGTATAAAGATTCTAACTACACCTATAACGGTTATTTTTCAAATAAGACCATAAATGTCATATATAGACCCGATATAAAATACTCTTTTAAACTGAAATGTTTTACCCATAAACACTCTTTCAAAAATCCCAATTTAGTCTCCAAAACTTTTTGATTCAAATCCATTAAATAAAAAATTAGTTTTCCCAGTTAATCTCATAAAATCAAGTAATATAAGGACTAAATAATAAAATTTTCAAAATATATGACTGATATACGAATTATATTCAGAACCCCATAAAATTGGATTTTATAACATTCAAAAGTATAGGATTTGGGTTAAATATCGCGAAACATGACTTCCTCAAACAATCAGAAAACTGTACGATCGGTCGAACGTCCATCCTTGTGGTTGACCGATTTCCCCTTCAACAATTCATTTTTCAACCGTTGACAACTAGTCGATCGACTGGACGTCAATCACAAAATACTTCATCCTAAATCTCCTAGTCAACCGATCATTGTATCGGTCAATCGTCTACGCTGAAAATCACATTTTTTCTACTTTTTATAATATTTTCTTTAACTGACACTTTTTAGAAAACATTTAAACTCTTGAATTATCACTTCTGACCATATATCTTGAATCTTTTGTCAAATATTATCTTGAAAACAATCATCAAATATTGTCTTGAAATCCATCATTTTTCTCATTTACTCAATCGGAACTTAATTATGAAATCACTCAATAAAAATATTAGTTCCATAAAACATCAACATTTATTTGTCCATCAAAACATCTAGAGTCAACAATCTCTCTCTTTTTTACGATAACAATTAACTTTTATGTTTTCTCAACAAAATATGAAACCACACTCCTCCTAAATATGAGGACGGATTATTTAGCACATTTGAGACCATAATGAGAAAAATATTTTTGAGAATATGCAATATCAATAATAAATTTTTATCATTGTCCATTTTTAAATATATTTATAAATTTATGTTCAGAAAACATGAAAACATCGTAAGTTCTTCCCGTCTGTCATCTCAAAAATTGAGGATGAAGGATCAAAACATATATTCTAGGCACACATCATTATGTCTAACCATTCCTAAACCCTGAATAATTTTAAAAAAGTGACCTTTAGCTAGAGGTTTATTAAAATATATCAGCAAGTTGGTCGGCAGTATCAACATATTCTATAGAAACATCACCTCTTTGAATGTGATCACGAATAAAATTATAATATATTTCAATATGCTTACTTTGTCAGGACTGTGTAGGATTCTTACGAAGACATATAGCAATTTTAATATCACAATAGATAGGAACTTCCTCCGTGGAAATGCCAAAATCATGAAATTATTGTTTAATATATAGAATTTGTGCACAACAATTACCTACTATGATATATTTAGCCTTATCAGTGGATAAGAAAGACTTTATAATAATTTTTCTTGTTAGACTAAGAAACTAGTGCATGTCCCAAGAAATTACATGACCTACTTATGCTTTCTCGCTCAACTTTGCATCTAGAAAATTAGTGTCGGGTCAACTAATGAAAGTAAAATTACTTCCCCTAGGATACCATAATCCTAGATCACAAGTTCCTTTTAGATACCGGAAAATCCACTTGACAGTAGTTAAATGGGACTTTTTTGGATAAAATTAAAATCTCACACATAAACATACAATAAACATAATATCAACTCTACTAGCAATAAGATACAATAAACTACAAATCATACTTCGATGCATATTTTCATTTACATTTTAACCTATATCGTCCTTATTGATTTTTGTAGCTGTTACTATGGGAGTTTTGTACTCTTTTGCCCTATCATAGACATATTTCTTAAGTAACTATTTGACGTACTTAGCTTGATTGATAAAGATTCCTTATTTAGTTTGTTTAATTTGTAGCCCAAGAAAGAATATTAATTTCCCTATCATACTCATTTCAAGTTCTACATGCATTATCTTGGCAAACTCATGACAAATATCTTCATTAGTAGAACCAAAGATACTATTATCCAAATAAATTTGTACTAATAGGATGTTAGGGTCATTTTGTTTCACAAAAGTGCTATATCACTTAAACCACGATGAAAACAATTCTTAAGTAAATACCTACTAAGTCTCTCACACTAATCTTAAAGAGCTTGTTTCAGTCCATACAAAGCTTTAAGTAGTTTAAAAACATGATCAGATAATTTTTCATTTTCAAAACATAGTTGTTGTTCCACATAAACTTCTTCAGTTAGAAAACCATTTAAATAAACACTCTTGACATCCATTGTAAATAATTAAATGTTATGAGAACATGCAAAAGCTAATAACATTCTAATGGCCTCTACTTGAGCAACAAGAGCATAAGTTTCATCATAATCTATGCCCTATTCTTAATTATAGCTAGTTGCCACTAATATTTCTTTATTTCTAATTACCATTCTTGTTTCATTCTTTTTATTGTGATAAAGCCACTTAGTACTAATAACAGGATGAAAGTCATGTTTAGGAACTAGATACCATATTTTATTTCTCTCAAAATGAAGCAATTCTTCTTGCATATAAAAAAATCAGGATTCATCAGTTAAAAGCCCATTTATATTTTTAGGTTCAATTTTGAGGTATATTTGCAAGATTAACAATATTTCTGAGGGACAATCTAGTACTTATACCACTTTCAAAATTACCGATAAACTTGTTTCCCGAATGACTTGGAATAGTTTTTTAGCGCGTGATATAGTCATTTCTTCATTTGGTGGTAATCTTTTTTGAAGATTTGATGATTCTTTCCTAGTTTCAGCTTCTTGACTCTTTTGTTTTGTCACAACACCTTCATCATCATCATCCAAATCCTTTTTCGACACATATAGATTAGACTTCAAAGACCACATGCATAGACTCTTCAACAACTAAAGATAATTTATTATAAACTCTATATATTTTAAATTCTGAAGCATACCCAAGAAAAATACCTTGATTAGATTCGGCATCAAGCATCCCAAAATTATCTTTATCATTTAAATAAAACATTTACAACAACAAAAAAATAAAAACCTTGAAATATGATATAATTGGAGTTTTTCCATTGCAAATATCATAAGGAGTTTTAGTGAAACCTATTCGAATCGAAACTCGATTAATAACATGAAATGCAGTGCTTACCACTTTGGCCCAAAAATATTTAAGAATATTGTTCTTATTTAGCAACAATAAATTCATTATTTTTAAATTCCTAAAGCGTCTTATTCTTTCTTTCGACAACATGATTTTCTTGTGGAGTTTTGGATGGAGAAAAATTATGAGAATATCCGTACTCATCACAGAAACTAATAAATTCATTATTTTTAAATTCTCTGCCTCTATCACTACGAATGTTTACAATGCATGTTTGTTTCTCTAATTTTGCACACATTTATAGAATTGAGAAAATATGGATGCAACATCGTATTTCTTAGATAATAAGAAAACCCAAGAAAATTTAGAATAATTATCAATAGTGACAAATGCATAAAACTTTCCATTCAAGCTAGCAATTGTGTAAGAATCAAATAAATGTAGATGCAACAATTCAAGATATTTAGATGTAGATGTACGCAAATTCTTCCTAAAAGAATATCTAGATTGTTTACCTAATTGACATGCATCGCATACTTTATCATTGTCATACTTAAGATTAGGTAAACCATGTACGAGACTTTTCTTAGACAAACTTGAAATTAATTTCATACTAGTATGTCCAAGACGCCTATGTCATAACCATCTATTGTCAGAGAAAGCATTCAAATATGATATATTTTGTGTAGAGAATTCTTAAAATGAGCAAGTATAAATATTTTCAACACGTGATGCCACAAGTAAGATACTACTTTCATTATCATTTTTCATGATGCACCTATTATTATTATTATTATTATTATTATTATTATTATTATTATTATTATTATTATTATAACCCTTATCACATATTAACTAATAACAAACAACTTCTGTGTAAGACCACTACTAGCAAAACATCTTCAATAGTAGTAGAACCATTACCAATATTACCTATACCGATGATCTTACCCTTGGCATTGTCTCCAAAACTCACATTACCTCTATCTTAGGTGTTAAAGACATAAATTTAGAGTTATCCCCCGTCATGTGCCGAGAATAACCACTGTCTAGGAACTATTTTTCTTTTGTTTAATGATACTTTCAGAATAATCTGCAAGGAGCATCTCAAACAGTTTCTAAGTAGTACCCAATTTAAGCTGGTCCGATCTTGTAAGCTGGTTCAATTTTCGTTCCTTTACAAACCCATTCATGTTTATCTTTAGATATTTTATGAAAGCAAATTTTTATGGTATGTTTTAACAACATTATAGTTAAAAAATCTAACAAGCTTCTTAGTTTTAGGGGAAAAAAAATTGAAATCTATTTTATTTAATATTTTTCTGAAAACCAATCCCAACTTTATTGAAGAATCATCTTGAACTTCCCGAAAGTATTTTTAAATTATTTTCACTACTTGTAAAGTTGAGAACAATATAATTTAGATCCTTAATTTTGGATTTCAACTCATTGTTTTTATTTTTAAAATCTGACGAGACAAGTTTAGAAATCTTACTTTTGAGAGAAATATTTTCGTATTGAAATTTTACAACTTTGTTATTTAATGTGGTAATTATATTTTGTAGAGAATTTATCTTAGAACATTGAAGCCTATAATCATTTAGAAATTTTCGAAACACATCAAACAATTTATCAAAATTAAAGGACAAGTAGTAGAACATATAGGTACCTCATCTCCAGTGGCCATTAAAGCAAAGCATTGATGAATCGTCACTGTTGGATTTTTTGGAACTAGTTGATTTTGAATCATCCTATGTGGCTTTCATGGATTTGTTCTTTCATTTTTTTCACTTTCTTCTTTTCTTTGCATTTCTTCTTCTTCTTTGGCTTCGGACAATGATGTTGAAAATATCCAGTTTATGACAATTAAAACACTCAATATTATTTATATTGAACTTTTTCTTCCACGGAAAGTTTGTTGGGTCATTCTTCTAAAATTATTTGTAATAAGAGCCACATTAATTTCTTGGTTACTATCTAGGCTTATATCATAACTGTCATCCTTATCCTCAACTTTTTGAACTTTATGTGTCATGGACTTCCTTTTACTATTGGAAGCTCTTTCTTTATATCCACGAGTAGTTGACTCATGCGTCATTAGGTTACCAATGAGTTCAAGGACCGTGTATTTGGTGAGATCTTTAGCTTCTTCAATTTCCATCACTATGGGTTACCAAGATTCGATTATTGATCTCAGAATTTTCTGAACTTGCTTTTGCATGGTATATGGCTTCCTAAGGGCTCTAAGACTGTTATAGATATTGGTGAATCTAGTATACACCTCTTGAATTGATTCCTTATCACCCATTTTGAACAACTCAATTTGACGAACCAATGCATGGATTTTGATTCTTTTACTTGATTTATCGCCTAATGTGTCATTTGCAAAGTATCCTACATCTATTTTATTGACTCACAACCTGATATCTTGTTATACTCATTCACATCTAAAGCACAGAATAAAAGATTAATAGCTTGAGCATTAACATGTAATTTTTAGTATCCTCTGAATCATAGTTATCTTTTTTACTTACCAATACCGTTAGTAGTACGAATATAAGGACCATTTTCAATAATTAACCAATCTTCATAGTTAGTCGCCCGTAAGAAGGCATTCATTTTGTCCTTCTTAAATACATAATTGTCACTTGAAAATAGTGGAGGATGATGCATAGGTTGTCCCTCAGCTAGTGTGTTCATATGATGTGTCATGTGATTGTGCTTAGCTAGGATATGAAGATTAACGAGCTAAAACCAACTCTTGTGCCAATTGTTGGTTCACAGATCAACCCAAGAGGGGGATGAATTGGGTAATTACAAAAATTTAAACAAATGAATTATTAATCAAGCCATCATAATTTTTCCTAACTGGTTGTTACCGTGAGTTGTAGTAGAAAAGTGATTATCTAATTGCACAACCAAATAGATGGGGATAGAGGAATTGAACACACAATTGTGTCCCAACTCGGAAAGCTACTATTGTCCACATCCAGTCCCTTGAGTTCCCGCAGGGATTTCGCAATCCACTAAACCTGATTCCTTTCCTAAGTAAGAACTAAACCCTTACAATCCTTTTAACAGGTTCAGGACTAAACTAATTAGTTTTCTAGGCATAGAATTAAACTTTTACAACTTTTCTTTTACTAGGCTAAAGAAGAACCTAGTTCTTTTGTATGCTAATAATCAAACATAATTACTTTTTACCAGGTTAAAGACAAACCAAATCCTTTTGCAGGAAAGAATGAAACCTAATTCTTTTATAGGAAAATAATCAAACCTAATACTTTATTAGACATCGACCCAAAGATAATATAAATTTGATTTATCAAGCAAAAATAATTTCACATTATTTTTAGGATATTCAGTATAGAAAATTATTTTTCAAACAAAAATTACTACTAGCTTAGTCAAAAGATATCAATTAATTAAAGTGAAATTAATTTGAGCAAGTAAATAAGAACAATCTCACCGGGATTTCTTTAAGAAGATAAAATGTAAGAATGAAATCCGTTATAGCAAGAACAACACTTTCTTCGATGCAAAACTTTTGTCTCAATTTGTTTTAGCAAAATGATACTCTCTTTATGAAAAATCTGATTTAAACTCTTTCTCTTGATTGATATGTATTCAAATTCGTAGGTCCATAAATATAGCTTTCAAACTATTCCTATAATGGTTATGTTTTTAGACATAAGACCATAAATATCATATGAAGACCCTATATAAAACAATCATTTAAATCTAAAATGTTTGACCCAAAAGAAATATTTTAAAAATCTTAATTTGGTACCCAAAACTTTTTGATTCAAACCCCTTAAATATAGAAAGTGGTTTACCCGGTTAATCTCATAGAATAAAGTAATATAAAGACTAAATAATAAGATCCTCAAAATATATAATAGATGTATAGAATATATTCAAAACCTTTTAAAATATGATTTTATAATGTTCAAAACTAAAGGATTGGGGATGAAGATCTCAAAAAATGATATAGTCAAACAATCTAAAAACTGTACAATGGGTTGACCAGCAATCCTTGCGGTCGACTGTTTGTCCCTTCAATGGTTCATTTTCTACTGTCGATAAACCAGTAGGTCGACCGGATGTTAATCGTTGAAAACCCCATCCCGAATCTCCCAGTCGACTGACCTCTTTTTCGATCGACCGTTTAGGATTAAGACATGACTTTCCTATCCTGAATCTCCCAGTCAACAAGCCATTGTATTGATCGGCCATCCAGGCCAAAAATTACCTTTTTCTATTTTTTAAAATATTTTCATTAAACAACACTTTTTGGAAAATATTTAGACTCTTGAATTTATCATTTCTGACCATAATTCACTTAATTTCATGAGTGTCATGCGTAATCCAAACCAGGTTGCATTAAGAGCGTAAAAGGAATTGAGTTGGTTTACCTAGAAAGACAAAAAATATCTTTTCTACTTCAAAAAAATTTCAATTTCTTCATTGAAATGATCTTGAATCCTTTGTAAAATTTTATCTTGAAAACCATTATCAAATATTATCTTAAAATTCATCGTTTTTCTCATTTGCTCAATCGAAACTCAATTTTGAAATCATTCAACAAAAACGTTAGTTTTGTAAAATATCAACGTTAAATTTTTCATCAAAACATCTAGGCCAACACTCTTTGTCATTTTATTTCAAAAAACATGTCTTCAAATGATGTTGTTGTTACCGTTGTTGTGACTGCAAATTAAGGTGTTACACCACCTGCTGTGACTATGCTTGTTGCATATCCTATACCTACTCCACATGTAGTAGGTATAGGATGCTATCCTCAAATGTGAATTTCATTTTTTAATGTAGTGATGAGGGAACAACCCCTGTTGATTGTATCCAAGGTCGATCGAGAAGAAGGTTGTAGGTGGATGGTATGTCGAGCACATATATGTCTATGGTGATTAGCGGATTTTCTCGACCTGCTGGAACTTGTTCAAGCATTTTGTTTTTTAGGTATCGTCAAAAATTCAAGAAAACAATATTTGTAGAAGGGTAAAATGTCTTTTTTCTCTAGGAGGTGGGATAATCCCTTGGCAATTCTAAGTGGGATTTGAAGGGGTTGGAGGAGGTTGAGTTGGAGCTCTATGTGGTGCAACATATGGATAAAGGGTACATGTTAGAGCTTGGAATGGAGCAAACCTGGGTAAACCCTAGTTTTGAGTAAGAAAATTTTGATCTTTCAGGAGATTTGGCTATTGATGAGTATATTATGGTATAATGTTTAGCCATTTTTTTTTTTTTGTGGGCAATCGTTGCCACTTCAAGTTCTTTTCTTTTTGGAGGAGTGGATTTTTTGGTCTCATTTTCAAACCGCTGTATAATTCTACCAATTTTAATTCTTTATTCTACGTAATCTCATTGGAGTATTACATCCAAGAATGGCCCCTCAATGTATTAAGGAGAAACTCATAGTACATAT
This sequence comes from Eucommia ulmoides, assembly GCA_016647705.1. Classification (NCBI taxonomy): domain Eukaryota; kingdom Viridiplantae; phylum Streptophyta; class Magnoliopsida; order Garryales; family Eucommiaceae; genus Eucommia; species Eucommia ulmoides. The sequence goes on along the minus strand of CM028338.1, from coordinate 21,130,208 downwards.
GTATATGAGCTTGTACAAACATATGTACCATTTCAGACTCTTTCATTAACAGAACTACATGTGCAACCTTATCCCTCTTGTAAATGACATACTCTTGAAAACTTTATCCATTCTTCTTGACTAGTGTTCGGAATGATATTTTGTTGGGTGATATCTTGCAGTTATATCCCTTTTGGTCTCAAAAGACCTTTATAACATCAAGAAGGGTCTTCAACGTCTCATTCTCTAAGGTTCCATATTGCCGGGCTGCTGGCCCATCTAGGGACTATGGGAAAAGTCAGATGGCTAACACTTTATTATGGATGTAGGCTCCTATTTTGAACTTGTATCTCTAGATATGCCAGTTCGAGCACCTAGACTTCTCGTACATAGTAAGGTCTATCATTATAAAATTCACGGGGAACTTTAGTTGGGGAATAGATGACAACCCTATGTACCTAGGGTCGTCGGCTAATTCACCCTTCCTTACCTATTTTTAGAACCTTTTCTATTTGTTGAAGCTTTTCAGTCAGTAGTAAAGTCTTTTTGGATTGTTCTCTAACCTCTTTTTTGATTCATTCAAATGCTTCAAGATTTGGGATTAATGATTTTTTTATGTATAATACTAAGATTCGAATTTACGAGGGTAGCTTGTGGTCCAGGTGCATGAAGCAAGGATTCTCCCACGACCAAGCTAGGTCCTTGAGAACTAGAAGGTTGTTGTGATATCATCGGCTTGACTTGCTTGGAAGCTTGAGTAGAAGCTATCAAATTCTGCAAGGATTGTCGGAACTCTTGTAGCAATTCAATTATGTGACTGACGGCTCCTTTAAGTGAAATCATGCCTTTCTTGAGGTCTGTCATATCTCCTTGATGTCTTCTATAAGGATGGGCTATCGAGTCTTAGCCCGAGTATGGATTGAAGAACGGGAGACAAGAGCCTTTCTATAAGGAGCAACATTTCCTTTCATGTCCAAAAATGTGTTTGTATAATTTATTCACAGAATACACTCGAACTTGACTGTAACATAGGGAAGACATAAGATATTTATTTGCCCAAAACTTTTATATATTACAAGCATATCAAATTTTGACATGACTTTCCCACAGACATATTTCAAATTATAGACTTGATGACATTTTTGGGCTAAATAATGATCGTATCACGTTTCTCTTGTCATTTATCAAGTTTAAACTAAATAACATCCTAAAACTATACACCAACGATATCTCTTAGCCCGATAAATCATGGTATAAATAATGTAGGATTTATCTGTTTTTCTTCCTTGTGATAAGTTCATGGTCACTTGGACAGGATCAAGACTTTGAATGTAATCATGAGGGAAAAGTAGAAATTCCTATGTTGGCTATGTCCAGGTCTTATTTGTCCTATAGATTTCTAGTACATAGTTTCAAGCAATAAAATAAAGCGGGATAAAGCAGTGTATAAAACATGTCTCTCCAATCTTATGGAGTGTCATAAAAATTTTGAGTTTTGGCAGCATTCTATCCTACGCTCAAAATATGAGGTTCACACATTTTCTTCTAACATATTTGAAAAGGGTTCGGCCCCCAGATCTTCAAACCTCCGGTGTCCCGAGGGAACATCCAGCGTTGTTTAGTGATCCAAGTGAGACGAGTTTCAAGGTTGGATCTTAACAGATGAATCGCGCAACCCAGACCCTACTGAATCCTCTTTTTAGTCCTATAGAGTTTTAAAGCTTAGATCAACTTGATGAAATCTCTTGATTTCATCCCCTACTACCGGCCTCTTAATGAGGTCCATGACTTTGGGTTTCTCATGATAGATGCATATGGGGTGCTCGTGCCTTGGAAAGAATCACAACAAAATATATATGTACAAAAAGCGGTAAATAAAGTAAAATGTAAAATTTAAATTAAAAAAATTTAAAGCAGAAAATAAACAAGAATATGATGCAATAACATAAAGACAGAAAGTAAACATGCTTATCTACTTATGCGAAAATGGAAAGAAAGGAAAATTTTATTATTATTTTATCTTTTTATTATTTTTTTTTATTATCATATTTATTTTATTTTATTTTATTTTTTTCTTAAGGAAAAATGCATTATCTTAACCAACAAAATGAATCAATTTTTTTTTTTTACTTGCATTTGATTTGAAATTATTTAGACACCGCTAGGCATGACCTTCAAAATAGTACTCCCCAATGGAGTTTCCAGTTGAAGCGCCCCGAATTTCGATTTCAAATATAGTACTGACCCTCGATTGGTGTTGTCATTTGCAATTGAAATTTGAAACACATCATAGGGTTGCTCAGGACGTCACTTTTCCTCTCTATAGAAAAGTAAAGTGGTGGATCTTCCTTTGGGGAAGAAGGCCTGAACACAAGGTCCTATAATTTCTTCCCTTGGACATAAGGCACATAGACGTGTTACTACACGACCTAAGTGAGAAAGATTAACCTAAGCTAGAGATCAAGTCAATTAATTTGTTGGCCGAGAGATTGATCCAAGAGGGGGGTGAATTGGATCTATATAAACTTTTTGTAAAATCTTTCTACTAAAATCTTAAATCAAACTTGTTAGCTCTTGTGATTGTGTGTGCAGCAGAATAATCAATCAAATCAAAATAATCAAAGTAAAGAGTAAGAGATAAAGATAATCAAACCACAAGACACAAGAGATTTATAGTAGTTCGGCAAAACCTTTTTGCCTACTCTACTCCTCCACGCTCCCGATGGAGAGTTCTAATCCACTAATCCTTAATCTTCTTACGGGTGAATATTAAACCTTATACAATATTCTTACGGGTTAAGATAAAACCTTTTACAATCTTCTTACGGGTTAAGATAAAACCTTTTACAATCTTCTTACGGGTGAAGATTAAATTGTTCACTTGATCTTCTCTCCAATGAGCTCAGTCTATCACAACTAAAGGCTTTTCCTTTGGTCCTCTTCAACTTCTTCACGTGATGATCTTTGATATTGTGTTCCTTGAGGATCTTCTTGCTTTGATGTATCAATTAAGTACAATCTCTCAAAACAACACTCTAATGGTTTTGTAATCTAACTTACAAAAATCGACCTTGGAACTCTATACACTCCATATAAAAATTACAACACTCTAACTCACTAGTGTTTAGTGTTTCTTACAATTATCACTCAAGAAACGGTATATCAACTTTAATTACAAGAGTGATCACACAATAAGTTTAATAATAATAATCAAAATGATATTGCTAAAGAATATAGTATGAGAACTTGAAGATCTTCGGTATATAACCCTTGTAAGCTCTTGTATGTGATTCTTAATTATCCCATCTATTTGGCCTTTATTTATGTAGACAAAGATAATATAATATCATCCAGGTATATATTAAAAAGTCCTTATGACCGTTAAGACTTGTCCTCTAAACACTAGAAGCAAAGAAGGCTCTTAGGCACAAGTGTACTCAGCAGATTCCATAAATTCTACAATTTTGTTCCTAAGAAAATCGATCATATCTTCTAAATAATTTAAGTAGGACCCATATAAATTTATTATAGTTTTAAATCCTTTTGTCTAATATTTCCAACCATATATTACTCATCAGATTTGGTCAAGATTTAAGAAAGATATACCATTTAGAATAGACAAATGTCCAACTTAATTTTTTACTGCCTATTACCAATTTTTTGGATATATGACTATATTTAGTCAATAAAAATAGATTCAAATCATGCATACAAAGAAAAAATTTAAATATTTTTGAATTAAATTTCCATATAAAAAAGAATCACCTCATTTGGGCATAAAATGAGTGAGATATGGTCATTTAACTAAATAAAAGTCCAAATTGCATTTTTCAAACCATCTGTTGTTTCTGCGAAAACATTCAGATTTGGACAACTAAACAACTTGTATCAACATAAAATTAATATGGTGTGAAATACATTTGAATTCGTTTTCCAACTATATAAGATTAATTAATTTTAGACAAGTAGTAAGAGAGTTATAGTATTTTGAATACACAAGGGTCAAGATCCACATTTTCTGTTGGTATTTTGAATAAAGAGTATAAAACCATTATAATGATCATAAATACAACCCATGATTTGTCTAAATCTAGACAACAAGTAGGTAGAGAAATAGATATCATATACTATAAATATTTGGCTCCATGGTATTAATGAGAATTAGTATAAAAGTCAAATAAGGTTGCTAAATCAAGATTTATTTATACTCTCATGGAATCTTATATATATGTATAATGTAAGTTCAAATTTCGTGTATGACATTTAAATACCATGCATATGAGTCATATTATACAAATACATAATCAAATAAATTATTTGTATGAGATATAATACGATTAAACATATGGTGTAGTAGATTGCATGCAAAAATATATTTTTTCATGCAATATTGTCAAGATTTCAATTAATCATCAATCCAATGTTATCAACTTGATTATATATATATATATCATGAACATATCTTAATCGGTTATACAATAATATATTATGAGCAATGACAATAAGATTAGTCATGTAAAACTAAGTTTTCTCATTTTAAAAATATTGATCAAAATATGAAAATTCCATATATGCATTTATTGATCAAATTATCATTGTAAACATATATTGGGCATTTTGAACATGTAATGCATGCAAGATGTGTGTTGAACATATCATATCATGATATAAATATAAGTTGAGTTATTTTTAGCATGTTGTATCAAGCAATGCATGTAATGTATCTTTTGATCACTTTAAAAATAAGTTTTCTCATATTAAGTATATTGTGATCAAGATGTGAATTTGACAAATAATCATGCGTTGGACAATCCAATCACATGTATCATGATATAATTAAATAATGATCATGTTAAAATCATAATATCATGAATGTATACACTCTCGATGTGTGCGGGCATCCTAATGAGTCAAAGTTTATAATTTCTTTAAGAGTAACATTCTATAGACTCAACCTTATATATTTAATCTTACTTAAGTCTTGTGCTCTTCGTATCGAGATTATACCTGCATTTCACACTTAAGATATTGTAATGGTTAGCACACGCAATGTATAATTGAATTTTAATACCTACACTTAAGATTTCGCATTAGTTAGTACACTCAAAATATGATTCAATCAAAACACATTGGAATATATAATTTGCGTCTAATATTATTAATGTGATATCTTCATATCACTAATATTGATATCATCACAACACATATTGTGACTTCATCAAAATACATATTTTGACATTACCAGAACACATATAGCAACAATCTCCCTTTTTTTTTTTTTTTTTTTTTTTTTATTTATGATGGCAACCGTTTGATGGAGACACAAATTATATGAATAAGCTCTCCCAAATATATGCACTATATAAAAAATATTAATTGAATCATATATGCATATCCAATCCATATATTTCTCCCCCTTTATCGTCATAAAAAATATTATAAATATATAAGCATGATAGGGTTCGGAAATAAGATTGGGAGCAAAACAAAACTTATTAATTGTTTGTTATATACCAATTGTTTGATAAAAATATATCAATTTATGGCACTCTGATATTCAATAAAAAGATAAAATCAATTAAGTTCAAGAAAATCAGAGAATTTTCACATGTTATGCTTATCTAATTTTGGATTAAGCTCCCCTTGAATCTAGTACGCTATAATTTAACCATATAGAAATTCTCAAGTAATAATTGACATATTGATACCAATGAGATTTTGTGCTAAACCGATTTACTCCTTGAATAAATAATCATTGAAGCATGAAAATGGAGTAAACGAGGTAATACCAAATTTTGAATATCAGTTTGTTGAAATTGATGGCGTTTGGATAAATAATTCACGTTTTCAATATCGTTGCCACTTTCAACAAAAATACATGAATGAATAAGATAAATCACATAAGCACATGCATTCATGTTATAATAAACCCCCCCTAGCAAGATAGCAATTTTTTTAACACATGAAAACCAATCAAATCTTTTGATTTGAATTTATAAGTATTTAAGAACAATGAGGGTTATAAGTGCAAATAAAGAATATACCAATTTAAGCATCAAACAACTAGCATACACCAATTTTGTACTAAAATCAAATATCTCATCAATTATAGTCATTGTATCAATTGGATACCTATTTATGCATATTATTCTTTAATAAATCATGTGTGTCAAACAATAATCAATTAATAAATTTCACATGATATATCATAATCCAAATGTATAGCAATCATATTATTTAAGCATGATAGACTAAATCACAAAAATATGTGTTATCGAAATATCATAAAAATTTTAAGCATAGGAGAACATACTTAATTAAATATGCTAAATTTGATTTCATAATATATCAACACATTTTGTATGAAAATATAGCATAATATTAGAGCGAGGTTCAAATGAGTTTATGAACATGAAGATATTATTATTAATAATTTTGTTCATGATGATATTAATATAAGTAATTGTTGATCCTAAGATTTTGATGAAGAATTAAAGATTGATATTTTTTGTGGAACTAACGATTTGATTAAGTGTTTCACTTTATTAGTTTCAATGATGAAGATATGATGACAAGTAATGAATGCATGCTAAAGAGACTGACAAAGACGATAGACATTAAGAGGTCAAAGATTTTGAAGAATCTAAAGAAAAATAACTCAGGTTAATTATTACTCTTAATGTATCCCAATTAGGATCACACATGATACAAAAAGTTTTTAAATTTATGTGTGTTTTGATAGGATCCTAATTAGTGAAATTATCTGCTCCTATGTGTAATTGAAAAAAAAAAATATTGATAATTAATTAAAATTGAATTTAAGAATTTAGTGAAGCTAATTGAGAAAATAAATCAGTTAAAGGGGCAAAAACGTTGAAGAAAATGAATTAAAAACGAATTTAGAAGAAGTTCCTAATATCGATAAGTCGATAGGTAAGTTGACCGGAGTATAGAAGAAGACGTTTCTGAATCTCTCAGTCGACAGGTAGGTCAACCTATGCTTAAAAGATAAATTCTCTGTATCTCTAGGTCGACAGGTAAGCCAAGTTATGACAATGAAATTTTGGCTTGGGTTACATCCTGAATTGGGAGGTCGACCGATGGATGTGTGTTTGTCGACTGATGGCCAGTTTTGGATTTTGTGGATTTTGATTTAAATACTAGCCATTATTTGTTTACTTAATTGTGAGATTTTAGGGATATGGATATTTTAAAGATATGATACTCCTATTTGAATATCCTTATTGATATGGTATATATATTTTAAGTATTTCTCAAATCTTTCTATCCTATTGACTTGAATTTGAGAAATATTTGTGGTACTAATTTGAATGTTTCGAAAGCTATAATTAAGTTAAATATACCTAAAATGAAAGATAATGATATATGGGGTCTATAGGGTTTTTTTAGATACTTATCATTTAAAAACTAGTTGTTGAAGGGCTTGTTTCAATTCCCTATATATAAACCTACGGATTTCACATAAAGATAATATCAAGAACTATTAAATTCATAAGCTTTTCTAAGAGTTATCATTTTGATATTATTTTGAGAAATCAAATTGTGAGATTAATTATTGAGGAGTTCTTGAGTTAAAGCGCTGATTATGTAAGCGTCACTGAGTTGAGCTGTCTAGCGTTCCACTCTATAATTCTTCGGCATTATTCGGTTGAGACCTTTCCAAGCTATTAATCTTTACTACATATTTATTTTTCTATATTTTCTTGGTTGATAAGATCTTGATAAAATCGTTTTTTTAACTTTAAATCACATAAAAATATTTTAAAATGATTTTTGGTGAAAATCTGATTACATACTTATTTGTGTGCTATTCATATTTATCATAATCAAATTTTTGGTAAAAGTGTTCCAAGTATATTCTTAATTGAGTCTATTGCTATTATTGTTTGCTTGGTTAATTAATTGTATGAGAAATCGTTTTTGAACTTTAAAAGCATAAAAATTCTTTTAAAATGATTTGTGAGATAATCTGATTACATGATCAATTTTGTGCTACACACGTTATTTTATAATCATATTTTTGTTTCCTCACTTAATTCTATCACTAGTAATTATCGGGACATTAATTGAGTTTAAATTGATTTGGTAGAAGCTCCGAGTGGGAAGAACTTATCAATTTCTTGTAATTGGTGAGTTGCGTGCGAATTAGGTACTATTGGGAGTATCTAATCAGGGGTAGCTTGGTTTCAATCTCTTCCGGTAAAGAGATTGGGGTGTTAATTCTTCCTTTATAGAATTAATTGTGAGTGATTTGTAAATGTTCCATCATTACCTGGGAAAAATGATAGTTGGAGCATTTTTGTGAGGTTTCGATTCTTTAGCCTAAGGTACAAAAATAATTAGGTTATTCCTGAGCCAGTAAAAAGTAGAGGTTATTCTTGAGCCTGAAAAAAGAAGAGGTTATTCTTGAACCTAGGAAAAGGAATTTTTAAAGGTTGATTCTGAGCCTATGAAAAGAATTATTGTGTAAAGGTTTGATTCCTACCTGTTTAGAGGAATCTTAGTGATTAGTGGGTGCGAATCTCCGTGGGACTCAGAGGACTGGATTAGCCAAGATTAGCTTGGCGAACCAGCATATATCGTGATGTTCTGCTTTGTTTCTTTATATTGTTTATATTTTGTTGTTTGGGAGTGCACCTAGTTGATAACACATATCCGCTGCTATAAAGATAATTATTAATTTTAGGATAAAATTAATTGTTTGATTTTTGAAGTGTTATTGTTGATCCTAAGATTTTGATGAATAATTAAGTGTTGATATTTTGGTAGAACTAATGGTTTGTTAAGGTAGTGTTTGGTTAGTGTTCTCACTTTTCTCAACCCAACTGGGATGGGTTGGGTTGAGTTGAGTTGAAAATTCTATTTCCTACTGGGAACAAAATTGTGTTTGGTAACGATAATTTTTATTTTGTGCTAAGAACATAATCACGTTTGGTAACGCATAATTCTGGAATTGTTTCTTCAACAATTATTCTTTATTTATTTAGAACCTAAGAATGAGAAATTTTCAGAACCTAAGAATGAGAAATTTTCAGAACCTAAGAATGAGCAATTTTCCTCAACAAATTTTTCAAAACCTCAACAATTTTAAGAACCTGCAACATGTAATCCAAGAAAGATTGCAGAACCTGCAACATGTAATCCAAGCAATTTTCCTCAACAATTTTTTCAGAACCTAAGAATGAGAAATTCTCCCCAACAACAATGAATTAAAAACAGAGAAATTTTTGTAATGGAAACGTACAATAAGATTCAACAAGTAAATTTTTTGTTTCACCTATTTTGCATCATCTCCTTTTTCTCGTGTTCTTGAAATTAATTTCCCATTGCTGGAACTTTTTATGGTATTAGGAGCTTCTGGAAACAATCAAACTCGAAATCGAAATGAAAACTAACGAAATTGAAGTGAAAACCAACGAAATCGAAATCAAAACCAGTTTCCAAGTATGAAATCGCAATCCAGAACAACAAAATCAAAATGAAAACCAACAAAATCGAAATTAAATTGAAATTGAAATGAAAACCAACGAAATCAAAATCAAATCGAAATTGATTTCACGAACCCTAGCTCATTGACGAAATCGATTTCCTTAACAAAATCGATTTCGTCATCGAGCTAGGGTTTCGATTTCATAGGCGATGACGATTTCGTTGGCGATGGAGAAATCGAATGAACGAAATCAATTATGATGGCGATGGTGAGGACGACGATAGTGACGAGTTCGAACGATGGAGAGGACGGCGAAGATGATGGCGAGGAGGAGGTGGATGACGAAAATGGAGGAGAACGGCTAAGACGAGCTGGCGAAGACAGAGGAGAACGACGAACATAAGGAAAAGAGATAAAAATGATAAAGGAAATAAAATAAAAATGAGACTAACAAAAGTTGGCAAGGGGACTCAGTAAACAATTTTGGTAATGACCAGCGTGTCCTCTCATTTGGGTTGCGTTTTTTGGGCACAAAAAAAAAAAAAGTTTTATTTGTTTCTCATTTCCTATGGATTTTGAGAATCAATTCTCATTTTTTGGGTTAGGTTGGGTTGAGTTTTGTGTTGCCAAATGCGTTCCCAAAAATCAATCCCAGAATTTTTCGGTTGGGTTGGAATGGAAACACTAACCAAACAGGGCCTAAGTGTTTCAATTAATTAAAGTTCTAGTGATAAAGATACAATGACAAATTATAAATGGATGCTAAATGATGATGTCAAAGATGATGAAGAATTAAGAGTTTGAAGAAATTAGGGAAAACAACTCAGGTGAATTTCAACTCTTAATATCCCAATTAGGAACACACACATGGCACAAAAATGTTTTTATTGTTTATGTGTATTTTGATAAGATGCAATTATTTGCTCCTACGTGTATTTGAAAAGAAATATTTATAATTGACTAAAATGGAGTTTAAGAAATTAGTGGAGCTTATTTAGAAAAGAAAATGGTTAAAGGGAAAAAAACGTATAAGAGAATGAGTAAAAAACGAGTTCAGAAAAGAGATCCAGCATATATAAGTCGATTGGTCAGTTGACCAGACAAAACAGCATGAACTCTCTGTATCTTTGAGTTGACAAGCAGGTCGACCGGTGAATAGAAGCTGAACTCTCTGTATCTCTAAGTTAACAAGTAGGTCGACCGGTGAAGGTAAATCAAACTCTCTAAATCTCCAGGTCGACAGATCAGTCGATCGATGAACGCAATAACTTTGATCCTGAATCTAGCAGTCGATTGGTCAGTCGACTAAGGGCGATGTTTCAGGATATTGTTGATTCCAAAATTATATCCAAAAGTAGCCGTTTTTTGTTGGGATTTGTGATAGATTTCAGGGATATTATTATATTTAAGATATGCTTCATCTATTATTTAAATCCTATTGATTTTGTCCATTAATTTTTAATGTTTCTCAATTTGGTATATAAAATTGATTCTATTCTAATTAATTGAGATTGAGAAATATTTGGGGGACTTAACTGAAAGATTTAAAAGTCATTATTAAGTAAATTGAACCAAAATAAAGTCATAATGATATAAAAGGTCTAAGAGAGCATTTAAATGTCATGATAAATAGGAACTAGCCCTTAGAAGACTGATTTCATTATTCTATATAAAAACCTGCGTTTTTCATATATAAAGACTAATCATCAATCAATATCAAGACAGCTAAAAGAGTTAAGATCATTTGTGAGCTGTTCTAAGAGTTATCACTCTAAGATATTGTGTGAACTATTCTTAGAGGCGATCTTGAGAATTATTCAATGCTATTTTTTGCTATTATCGGATCTGAAATAACATCGCTCTATTTATTTATTCTGTGGATTCCGAGTGAGATCTTTCTAACTATTTTATATATTGTGCATTACTTTAATTTTGGAAATTGATCTTAGAAATTGTTTTTGATTCTTTATTCAAGAAAATATTTTTTATAAACAATTTCTTGAATTTGATTACGTGCTCAATTATTTGCTACTTATATTTTGTTAAAAATCAAATTTTCAATCTCACATTTTTTCTATCACTAGATTTGGGATATTAATCGAGTTTTTATTTATCTAGGGTGGTAAAAACTCGGAGTGAGATAATCTACTTATCAATTTGTATTGGTGAGTAGTGTGATGGATTAAATACTGTTAGGGGTATTTAATCAGGAGTAGTCAGGTTACAGTCTCTTTTTGTAAAGAGATTGAGGTAGTGATTCTTCCTAGCGAGAATTGTGTTTTGAGTGAATTTTGTAACGGTTCAATCCTTACCGGGTAAAAGGATATTTGGAGTGTTGGTAAGGTTTTTATTCTTTGGCCTTAGTGTTAAAAAGAATTAGGTTATTCTTTAGCCTGCAAAAAGTAGAGGTTCTTCCTTAGTTTGGAAAAATGATATTTTTGTAAATGTTGATTTTGAGCTTGTAAAAGAATCGTTGTGTGAGTTTGGTTTCTAGATTTAAAGGGATCTTGAGTATTAGTAGGTGCGAATCTCCGTGGGGCTTGAAGGACTAAATTAGTCAATAGTAGCTTGGTGAATCAGGATATATTTTGGTATGCTGTAATATTTAATTTGTTTATTTTTGCTGTTTGGTGTGCACCTAGTTGATTATATTATTCTGCTGTAATATAAAGATAATAATTAATTTAGGATTAAAATTAATTATTTGATTTATTGAAGTTTTATTCTAATAATTTTTTAAATGCTCAATTCACCCCTCTCTTGGGTAGCTCACTGAGCCAACAATAATCAAACATGAACTATTCAAGAGATATTATCAATCAATTTGAATCATCAAAACATAAGTTCAACCATATCATCTTATCATGCCATATTATCAAGAGTAAACATATATAGTGGTACTAATGGCAAGATGAACTATATATTATTAGTTAAAGAGATATATTCAAGTAAACAATTCATCATACCAAGTATAAATATTTCACAATAATGGATTTTCAAATGAATTTCACCAACTCTAAGATAGTCAAATTATATCCAAAGACAAATTGATGAATTCACAATCCATTTTCAATATCTGCATGTGATAACATGATTTTAAGCATATTCAACAAAGATTTCATGTCATTAAGATATTAATCATGTAAGAATATTGTTAACATGGTAATGCTATTGTTAGTAAATAAAGAATCATAAATGATATTATCTATAAAAACTAGAATGATTGTTATATTATGATGAATTTTGTTACTGTTGGATTGAATGAAAATTCAATTCCATCTAAACATCCTTTGAAGTTATTGAGAGTTCCACAATCTTTGAATTTTCATAGTTATTGATAAAGATAAATGAATTCTTAAGAACATGAACTCTTGAAACATACTTGCCAAAAAAATCGTCAATAATAGGATATTCAAGTATGAATCCAACAATAGTCACCAATGATAATTTACATTTCTTTAAATTGAATAATATCATGCATTCAACACATATCACATAAATTTTATGTAATTAATAAATAATGAATATATTTGTATCATATGTATGAATTCAGAATTTTCAAATTGAGATAATGTTGTTAAAGATAGATCATTAAAATCAAAGTTAAAGTCAACAAATATGAGTTATATGTTGAATTTTGAGTTCCACAAACTCTAGTTATCAAATTAAGGTTCAAAACTCATCATGAAATAATATATGTATTCAAAATATAATTATTGAGTTATGAAAGTTATGAAAGTTTTGATATATTAAACCAACTCATTTAATTATAGGTTGTAACATTTATCATGGTGTACATTTTATTGTTCAGAAAACATTCTGGATGCATTATAATTAAACCAATCCAAATTTTGACCAAATAAACATTTAATTATGTTTTGGACACTCTCAATGTTTTCCAAAAACACACTAAAAATTGCAAGTCAATCCGGTAAGTAGAATGAAAGTTATAATAAAAATGGTAAAGGTTGTCAAAAATTTTGTTTAATTCTGGTCATAATTTTACTATACCTTTCAAAAACTATTGATCAATTTTACCAAAAAATCATTCATTTAAAGGTGTTTAAAAGTTTTTAAGCATATGTGAACATATAAAGCATTCAAAACACTTAACATGATTCAATGAAAAACTAATTTGAAAAACAAAAACATGGTAGCAATTGAATCACATATTAGCAAATAATAATGTTCAAGTCTAATGCATGCAAGTTTAGAAATAAGCCAATGCAAACAATATATCTATAAATGAGTAATGCATATTTACACATATAATGTTATTACTATATAAAACATATATCATATAATAGTAATAAAACCATTTTATTATTCTTAAAAAATCACCATATCATATTTCTTAAGACAATAAATATAACCATTAAAGATCATGTCCAAGAAACATATACCAACTTGTTTAATTAACTAGCCGAGCATCTAACGCTTTCACAAAATTTAGGAGTACAAGAGTTAGATGTACATTTATTTGCCATTGTAATTGATTTACCTATATGAACATAGGCATTGGTATTAGTATTTGGTTTGGATATATTTTTTTTGTTCAACATTCTTGTATCCTCCAAACCGCATATAGTTAAAGTTCTTAGTTGATGTGAATCTTTGATGTCCATTATTGAACTTCCTTTTGCCATTACACTCATTCTTCACAATATTTGGAAACTTAGATTACACTTTGGCCAACCACATTGGTTCATCGTCTTCTTCTTGAATTCATTGTGATTTCTACTCACAATAATGTAATTTTCTGCAACATTACACTTTATATCCCCTTTCGGTATCCATATCATTTTGGATCCGTTTCGATTAGTTTCAAAATTATATTTCTAGTAAGGACATGAGACCTTATAATGACTAATATTATTACAATAATAACATCTATATTTCTAATGATCATTATTTTTTCTAGTATCATAGTTATCATGATCGTTCATGATTTTTCGACAACGCTTATCTATTATTGACAATATGATGAGAAAGATTAGAAGATGAGACATAACATTTATTGCAATTCTCAAGTTTCTTAGAATCAAAATATTTGTGTTTTTCAATAATCAATTTAAGTTCCGATTTTGATTTTTCCAGATCTTTCTTTAAATCTTCAAAATTAATTTCCAAATTAAAGTTCATCGAGGTAACATAATCAAAATCATTTTTGAGGGTATTATACTCACTTTTGAGACTTCGTATTTTGATAAAATATTTTCTTTTTCAAGTTTAGATATTTTAATATCTTCATTTAATCTATTTTCAAGATTCCGAAAACTTGCAATATTATCCTTTAGGCTATTTATATCATTTTTCAAAAAAATCATTTTCATTATCAAAATATTTAACTTTATCAATCAAGTTGTTTATTTCAAAGACAACATCACAAAACTATTTTGTTTCCAAATAACTTTCCAAAAGATGTAATCTTGAATTTTTGAAATCACTTTCTTTATTTTCAAACAAATTAATTTTTCTTTTTAATTTAAAATTCTCTTTAGCAAACTATGGAATAAGACGTAATAATTTATCAATTGCAACATGTGTTCTTTCATCACTATCATCATCATAATTATCTCTACTACTTGTACCACAACATGTTTAATTTTTTGTTTCATTGATTATAGGTCTTTCCAAATTAAAATTCTTAATGAATATAGAAGACGTAAACGATTTTACCTCTGAACCAAAGTTGTTTGGTTCATTTTCTTCATTTGATGCATTTCAGTTGTAGTTGTCCACCGTATTCATTTCTTATTCACAACGGGGCAAGACAAGTTTTTGATCTTTTCTACGAAGCGGTTAAGCTTGATCCCATAGACCGAGCTCTGATAGAAATTATTGGCCTAGAGATTCATCCAAGAGGGGGGTGAATTGGATCTATAAAAACTTTTTGTAAAACCTTTCTACTAAAATCTAAAATCAAACTTGTTAGTTCTTGTGATTATATATGCAACGGAATAATCAATCAAATCAAAATAATCAAAGTAAAGAGTAAGGGATAGAGATAATTAAACCACAAGATACAATAGAGTTATAGTAGTTCGGGAAAATCTTGTTGCCTACTCTACTCCTCCACATACCCGACGGAGAGTTCTAGTGTACTATTCCTTAATCTTTTTACGGGTGAAGATTAAACCTTATACAATCTTCTTTTAGGTGAATATCAAACATTTTACAATCTTCTTACGGGTAAAGGTTATATCTATCACAATCTTCTTACGAGTGAAGATTAAATCGTTCACTTGATGTTCTTTCCGGCGAGATCGGTCCGTTACATCCAAAGGCTCATCCTTTGGTCCTTTTCAACTTCTTCACAAGATGATCTTTAGTATTGTGTTCCTTTAGGATATTCTTGATTTGATGTATCAATGAAGTACAATCTCTCAAAACAACACTCCAATAGTTTTGTAATCTAACTTACAAAAATCGACCTTAGAGCTCTAAACACTCTTTACAATGACTACAATACTTTGGCTTCTTAGTGTTTAGTGCTTCTCACAATTATCACTCAATAAATGATAGATGAACGTTAAGTACAAGAGTGATGACACAAGAAGTGTTAAGAATAAGAATCAAAATGATATTGTTAAAGAATATAGCATGAGAACTTGAAGATCTTCGGTATGTAACCCTTGTAAGATCTTGTATGTGATTCTTAATTATCCCAGTTGTTTGGCCTTCATTTACATAGTCAAAGATGATATAATATCAGATAAGAATATATTCAAAAGTCCTTATGACCATTGAGACTTGTCCTCTAAAGAGTAGAAGCAAAGAAGGCTCTTAGGCACAAGTGTACTCAGCAGATTCCATAAATTCTGCAACTATATTCTTGAGAAAATAGATTATATCTTCCAAATACAAGAGCCCATATTCATTTATTATGGTTTTAAATCCATTTTAATAAGATTTTTAACCATATATTACTCATCTGATTTGGTCAAGATTTGAGAAAGATATACCATTTAGAATAGACAATGGTCCAACTTATATTTTTACTGCCAGTTACTGAGTTTTTGGGTAAATGGCTATATTTAGAAAATAAGGACATATCTAAATCATGTATACTAAGCGCATAATTAAATATTATTAAGTTACATTTCCATACAAAAAATAATGACCTCATTTGAACATAAAATGAGTGAGATATGGTCATTTAAGTAAACAAAGGTCCATATTGCGTTTTTCAAACCAACTTCTGTTTTCTAAGAAAACGTTAATATTTGGACAACCCAAACAACTTGTAATGATATAAAATTAATATGGTGTGAAATATATTTGAATTAAATTTCCAACCATATAATATTCATTAATGTTCGATAAGTATTGAGAGAGTTATACCATTTTGAATACCTAAGGGTCAAGATCCACATTTTCTGGTGGTATTTTGAATAAAGAGTATAAAGCCATTATAATGATCATAAATACAACCCATGATTTGTCTAAATCTAGAAAACAAATAGGTGGAGAAATAAATATCATATAATGGAAAGATTTGACTCCATGATATTAATGAGAATTAGTATAAAAGTCAAATAAGGTTGCTAAATCAAGATTTGTTTATACTCTTATGGAATATTATATATATGTATAATGTATGTACAAATTTTGTGTATGACATTTAAATACCATGTATATGAGTCATATTACACATATATATAATCACATGGGTTATTTTCATGAGATATAATAGGATGAAGCATATGGTGTAGTAGATTGGATGCAAAAATATGATTTTCATGCAATATTGTAAAAATGTCAATTAATCATCAATCGAATGTTATCAACTTGATTATACATATATATATATATATCATTAACATATTTTAATGATTCATATAATAATATATTATGAGCAATGACAATAAGATTAGTCATGTAAAACCAAGTTTTCTCATTTTAAGAATGTTGATCAAAATATGAAAATTCTATATATACATATATTGATCAAATTATCTTTGTAAACAAATATTGAGCATTTTGAACATGTAATGCACGTAAGGTGTCTGTTGAGCACATCATATCATGATATAACTATAAGTTGAGCATATTAGATCAAGTATATCATGTTATTATTGTATAATAACTATTTTTAGTATGTTGTATCAAGAAATACATGCTATATATCTTTTGATCACATTGAAAACAAGTTTTCTCATGTTAAGCATATTGTGATCAAGATGTGAATTTGATAAATAATCACATGTATCATGATATAATCAAAGAATGATCATGTTCAAATTATAATATCAAAATACGTACACTCTCGGTTTATGCGTTCATCCTAAAGAGTCAAAGTTTATAATCTCTTCAAGAGTAACATCATATAGACTTAACCTTATAGACTTAATTTTAACTAAGTCTTGTGCTCTTCGTATTGAGATTATACCTACATTTCACCCTTAAGATTCAGTAATGGTCAACACACGCAATATATTATTGAATCTTGATACCTGCACTTAAGATATCACATTGGTTAGTACACTCAAGATATAATTCAATCAAATCACATTGGAACATATAATTTGTGTCTAATATTATTAATGTGACATCATCATATCACTAATATTGACATCATCACAACACATATTGTGACATCATAAAAATACATATTTTGACATCATCAAAACACATATAGGAACATAATTGTCTTTAACTTAAAAATTTGGCATACCTTGCTTTATATATACCTATTTCCAATGACTTTTCTTAGTATATTATAGACACTGCATTGTTTCCCGCCCGATCAGTGTTGGATCAAGTACAATTTCAAATAAAATTTAAACTTAGGTTTAAATAGAATGAATTTATACTAGAGATCACATTGTATAATGTACAAAAAACCCAAAAACATGAGAAAAAAATACAAAAACTGTTAAATTTGACGAAATGTAGTTAAGTAAAAGTTTTGGGTGAACCTCAAAATTCCCATAATTTAAAGGGCTCTAAAATGGATTCATTAAAGTTTGATTTTCATTAAATTATATTTAGTATAGATGAAAATTATCCACTACCCTTAAATTATAGGATATTTCAAACAAAGTACTTCGGTTACCTAACTTGACCGTGAAACATTTACTTTCACTAAATCTTATTGGTTTAACACCAAAAACATTTATTTCACTTATGAATATTACATAAAACACCACCAATAAACAATCCTAGATACCTTAATAAAGGATTTTAAAGGTCATGACAAGCCCTAAATCACAAGGGTGATTAAGGAGCAGGGCTTGTTTTGGAATTACACCAAATTCAAGTTGTGTTGACAAACCACCCTAGTCCCAATGAATTAATGGCCTAGACATCATTAAAGTCCCAAAAATGAGGCCTTTAAAGTAACATGGAACCTTACTAGAAGTTTTATAGAAAATATCTAAGAAGGGAACCGAGACAATTAGGATATGACAAACCGTTAGCGAAACTAAACCGATTCGGTTCACCACCTAAGTTAGGCATTTAATGACCATTGAATGCCCATCGCATCAAGAATTAAATTCTTGGGATGAAATGTATAGACCAAATTCAATTTATTTATATATTTTAATCAAAATATCTTAGGGTTAACCGAAAATCTTGAATCGTGACTACCCGCTGTCAAAACCAAATAAAATTGGTTTGCCACCTAGACAATGAATTAAATGCACATACCATAAATAAATAAATGATTAGTATGAAATGGAATTACTAGGTTCAAAGAATCAAGATATTTTCACCAAAATATCTTAGGGTAACTAAGGAACTTACAAACTGTCGGTTACAAAGCAAGTTAACCTGATTCCATCAGAAACCAATCGGATGCATGCTCACCAAGAAATGACTCATGAAAAAGAATTAAATGTAATGGTGACATGTATATACTAGGTTCAATGAATTTATAAATCATTAATGCAACTAAACTGAAATAGTAAAACTAACTAGTACTTAGCCCCTAAACCGAGTTGGATGTGTCACATCAAGCCATGAATGCACCCATGTGCAAGAAATATGATTGGAGGAGAGGTAATGATTAGTAATGATTTCCAATAATTACCAAATCTTGGAAAATATTTGGTAATTATTACCAAATCTTTGAAGATCTTGCCTTCCACCCTAAATTTGTTCAACACAAAACAAGATTAATATAAGATAGTATGTCCCCTAGGACAAACAACCCCAAGGAATAGGCTAGATTGGCCTACGCATTAACAAATTCATAGGCCCCCAGCCTATATATAGGGGTGCTTGGTTCTCAGTTGTTCAAGCCTTGAATTCCAGCTTCTTTCTCCAGAACTCAAGCCAAGTCTCGGGTGCTAGCCTTTTAAGCAAATATCTCAAATAACATGTTGTTATTCGACTAAATTAGGTCCCGGAAGGTTTTCTTGAGGTTCTTGGAGCAAGAACTTGAGAAATCAATAGTGATTGATCAACTTCCAACCAAGAAGATCAAGGAGGAAAAGAAGGTAATCATTTAGGGAAGACCACATCCCCTACGTAGGCATGTTTCTTCAAAACCCCATTTAATCTTGGTTTAATATTGTGTATGTTTCTTGTACATAGCATAATCATGTAGTTAACACACTTTAATTTCATGTACATAACTCATAAAACCTATAAACAACCAAACAAACACTTAATTTTGTCATAACAATCAAACAAATATTTAATTCTCACTATAATAACCAAACTATGTTCAAATCATACACAATACTTCCAGGCATCTCAAGAACGTCAGAGAACATGTTAGGAACATGTGAGGACCCAAATCATCTGAGAACATGTTTAGAACATGTGAGGATTCAAACAAAACTACAATCATAGCATGAGTTGTTCATACTCTTTACGATTCTCTGAAGAACTTTAAACCGACTCTTTACTAATTGTTAATACTAACTATAACTACTAATAATCGGATATACTTCTTTCTAAACATCAAGATCCCAGTAAGGTTGGCTTGTGGATTGGAAACCACACACACACACACACACACACACACACACACACACACACACACTCACACATATACTTATATACTACACCAACTGACCCTGTGGCTAAGAACTCAAGATAAAATGAGGGCCTCTATTCCTTCAAGGATATGTGTCATTTTTATTCTAAAACCTTCCTATTTTCCTTATTTACAAGTACAAATGGCATAAATATATGCTATTTCTTTTCATTCTTTGACTAACAACTCATACACTAACAATAACTAACAAAAAACAAAAAAGTTCGGTCAAGGTATTCTTGACAAAATCAAAGAGGTTGTATAAATGTCATGTTATGATTCAGGTTGTTCACAACTTAAAAAACGATTAATAATTAACATAATTAAGGTTGTGATTCAGGTTGTTCACAACTTTAAAAACTATTAATAATAACTAGCTAAGGTTGTGATTCAGGTTGTTCACAACTAAAACAAACTAATAATCAACTAAAACCATCTAAAACCAACCCAACTTTCAACTAAACAAAAATAAACTATGTTTGACCTGATCTTTGGTAACTACCCAAAGTACGTAGGAAACCCATAAAGGTTCGGTCACACCTTTAATAACATAAACCATATTCTTTAACCTAACATAAACGAGCATGTAAATACCTGATTCTCATTAATCTGAGATAGGGAGGCAACCCATGTGCTAGTTCGGTCGCGTATCCAAATAAATTAGTCTTAGTATGTATTTCATATAACTTACATAATTATATTTCTATCTACATAAATTGTTTTGGGTGTTGTTGACTTGTATTAGCTGTAGTATTTACTTGATTATCAATACATCGTGTACAATACCATAAAAGGGAAAAATCTTTAAAAAAAAGGGATTAATCTTGTTCGAGAAATCAAAGAAAATTGCTTTGATATGTTTAACAGTGAATATCTATTTAGACCAAGGTGCCATTTACAGATGGGTGTCTTGGGGTGCGTAGAACCTTCACTAAGCATAACTAACTCTCGAACTTAAAGAATATCTATGGTGCACAGACCTTTGGATGTCAAAACACAGGTCATTTCAAAGGAAAAATAAATTTTTAAATCTCAGTGACTTAGCACACCATTTAACCCTATGCTAGGTGATGACTCCGTTTTCAACATAAAATCTTGGCCCAAGAAGTTTTTCAAAACCAACGCCTTGAAAATCCCTTGAAAAACCATTTTTAAAATGAAGGGATTTGGAGGACTTAGAGATGGAGGAATGGAAACCTATTTCATCTTCTTCCCGATCTATACTTCTTCTGCTATTGAATCCAAGGTGCATCAGTTGGCCACTCCA
Organism: Eucommia ulmoides; assembly: GCA_016647705.1. Classification (NCBI taxonomy): domain Eukaryota; kingdom Viridiplantae; phylum Streptophyta; class Magnoliopsida; order Garryales; family Eucommiaceae; genus Eucommia; species Eucommia ulmoides. The sequence goes on along the minus strand of CM028338.1, from coordinate 21,108,521 downwards.
CCAGGGACTTCATAAGAGATTCAGCCCTAGTTGGAGTCTAAATTTATATTCAATGTTTAATAACATCCAAGGATTACGTTATTGATTTCAAGTATAATTAATTCCCTACCAATAATAATAATAATAATAATAATATCATTTCATATGTATATATCAGCATGAATGCAAATTAACTATCTTTATTTATTGTATTTACATTACTGTCTTTAAATAAAGCATTTAAATATTGTCTTTACATTCTTGCATTAACATTACTGTATACTCTCTCCAACGCACGAGCACTCAATTTACATTGCATATCATTAATGGAAATCTCAATCTGTAACCATCTTAGGGATAGAGAGGCTGGCAGTAGGGGCTGAAGTCGATGAGGTCATGAAGTCGATTTAAGCCTTGAATACCCTTAAGTTAGAAATAGAAGTTAGTAGAATAAAGGTCGAGTGGGTTCCTAATGCTCAATGAATGGTTACTTTGAGATCGGGACTCATGACAAAAGATAGTGAATGTTTGAGGTAGCCAACTCAAACGGCCGCCCCCGAAAATGGTCCCCCATGATAATCAAAAATACTTTTGGGAGATGTATGGAGATAAGTTTGGAACCATTCTCAGAACTTCCTAAGTCACATAAAACAAATGTGCCCTCGTCAGGCCCCTCGGCCCCGTCGGTGTACTAATAAGTGTCATCGCCTATCGATGAAACATGACCCACAACTGGCTGAAGACGAAGGTCACAACGCAAACGAAACTAAGAAAAAGATCACTGACCCCACGTCCTACAAAAATCTATGCAGAATGAAAAGAGCTATGCCTGTTGGAAAGAAATCGTAGGCGCGACACCAAACGCCTGGGGTCAAAACAAACCCCCAGCATCCACTCTTGGCTAGGACCATGAGCATCCTCATAAGAATCGGATGATAGATCCTGGAGGGATTCACCACAAAGAGAAGACACGTAGCGAAACCATGCTACAGGCAAAACTCACGAGCCATCCAAAAAAAGCTTGCCGCACTCCAATAAAGCTTCCTCGATAACCCGATCCAGGCCCCAACAACGCAACCCTAGCCATTAGACCGAACACGACCTACGGGATCAAGTCGAAGCCATCCAGGATAAATTAGGATAGATTGGGAAGAAAGAGTCGAGCATCTATTGTTGGCCCAATGAGCTACCTAAAAGGTGGGGTGAATTGGGTAGTAATAAAAAATTTAAACAAATTTAAATATTTCAAAATTTAATTAATTAAATAATAAATTTATTGTAAATCAATTATTATATTCGTTACGCAGCGGATAAGTGTAATTAATCTAAGTGCACATCCAAAAAAATTGTAAACAATGCAGAACACAAAGATATATCTTGATTCAGCAAGCTAGCCTTGCCTAATCTAGTCCCCCAAGGTCCATGAAGATTAGTACGCACTAAAAACCCATATTCCTTTGAAGGTGGGAACCAAACCCTCACAATTAATCTTTTCACAAACGCATAATCAACCTTTACAATTTTCTTTTCACAGGCTAAGGAAGAACCTTATCTTTTTGCAGGTTTAAAACTAATCTAATTCTATAACAGGAAAAATCACAACCTAATATTTTTAATGGGCTTAAGATCAAACCTCACCACACTCACAAGTATCTTGTGATTTTGTTTAAAAACGATTTTTTGAAGATCTTAAAACCAAGTAATAAACAATAATATGAAATCAAATTTCACCTCAAAACTTGGAAAAATCTCACCAGGAAAAGACCAAAAAATTGAAACAAAATCACAAGATAGCTCGGATCAGTGACGTCAATTCAACAACGCTTTAGCTCAAGAAATTCTTACACAAATAATCTCACAATTGATCTCTCGAATATATATCAGAATAATATCTATTAGAATAGCGTAGGAACTGATAGTTCTTAATAATTTGGTGTGTCATGATTGCAAATTCGTAGGTCTATTTAAACAGGTTTGAAACAAGCCCTCCAACGGCTAATTTTCCAAAGATATGACTTTAAAGTGCACATATAGATCCCATATATCATAACCATTAAATGATTCAATAACTCAATCAAATATAGATTTTAAAACATTCAATTAAGTCTATAAATTATTTCTCAATTACTAATCGAATAGATAGAAAGTATTTGATTAACCAAATTGAGAAAATCTTCAATTTTATGTATCATATCTATAGAGATATAAAAATAGATGTTATATGTATTTAATATATTTAAATCCCCAAAATATCTATTTCATATTTGCAAAAAAAATAGTTAGTATTTGATCAGATCCTTAAAATCCTCGAAATCTCAACCACATAGTCGGTTGACCAAACTTATGCCCATCAGTTAACTGATCAATACAGCATGTAACATAAGCCTGCCCTAAAAGGGTAGTCAGTTAACCGAACCCTCCAGGGTCGGTTGACCGAACGATTCAAAATCCTTTTCATGCTAAAATCGAGCCATGGTCGGTTGACTGATCAATTCAGAGAGTTTCACTTTGGCCAATCGGTTCATCAATCGATTTAGAGAGTTTCCATTTTCTAGCACATAGCAATCGATTGACCGAACCTCTGCTAGTTAGTTGACCGAGTGATGCTAGATCTTTTCTTCTCAACTTACTTCAATGCCAAACTGCAAAGTTTAATCCCGTTAACCGATTACTTTTCTCGGTTAACACAATTGACCCCAATATTCAATTTTAAACACTAATCTTACTTAGGTCAATTTTCATTTTTCAATTTTACATTAGAGCAAATATTTGATTACTAATTAGGATCCTAAACTTTATCAAATTAAACACACAAGAATATATTTCATCAATTTGTGTCGTAAGTGATCCTATTTCGGGGTACATTAAGAGTATAACAGTGTTTGAGTTGTTTTCACCTAATTTCTTCAGAAACTTCAACATTCTTCATTTCTTCAACATTCATCTTCGCATCCTTGATAGTTTCTTCATGATTTGGAACTCTTATACTGAAACACTCAATAAACACATTAATTCCACCAAAAATATCAACCCTTAATTGTCCATCAAAATCACAGGATAAACAATCTTTCCTTTTTTTGATGATGACAATTAACTTTGATATTTTCTTTAAAATAAAAATGTAACCACGCTCCCCCTAAATCCGAGGACGTTTTTTTTTAACTCATTTAAGCACAATCATGAAGATAATTCAAAATAATTCATTAATTTAAACGATAAAGATATTCAATAATGCACAATATGATTAATTCACCAAAGTTTTATCTTTTATCAGTGCAATGCTTAGACGAACAAATTCGTAAACATTAACGAACTCTTTAAAACCTCAATCATGATTTCCCCATTATATTTCCCCCTTAATTAATCAATTCAATTTAATAAACATCAAAATATTCTCCCCCTTTGTCATCTCAAAAAGTGGGTAAGGGGAACCAAAAACATCATTCTATGCAAACATCACTATGCCTAGTCATACCTAAACCTGGGATACTTCTCATGAACTGATCTTCCGCTAAAGGTTTAGTAAATATATCGGCAAGCTGATCAGAGGTATCAATATATTCAATAACAATGTCCCTCTTCTAAATATGATCACAACTAAAATGATGTATAATCTCTATGTGCTTTGTTCGTGAGTGCGGTGTAGGATTCTTACTTAAACATATAGCACTTTTTTTATCAAAATAAATCAGGACTTCTTCCATACATACTCCAAAAGCATTCAGTTGTTGCTTAATATATAAAATTTGATCGCAACAATTACTATCTACCATATACTCAGCCTCTATAGTGTATAAGTCTATGAAATTTTGTTTCTTGTTAGACCAAGAAACCAAGGCATGTCCTAAAAAATGACATGACCCACTTGTGCTTTTTCGCTCGATTTTGCATCTGATAAAATTAGGGTCAGAGTAACTAGTTAACTTAAAGTCACCCCTCCTAGGATACCGTAATCCTAGGCCACTTGTCCCTTTCGAATATCTAAAGATTTGCTTAACCGTAGTTAAATGTGATTCTTTAGGACAAGATTGAAATCTACCACACAAGCAAACAATAAACATAATATCTGGTCTACTACTAGTAGGATATAGCAAGCTACCAATCACACCTTTATACATTTTCTCATTTACATTTTTACCCGTATCGTGTTTGTCTACTTTTGTAGTTGTTGCCATGGGAGTTTTGTACTCTTTAGCGCTATCCGAGCCATACTTTTTTAGCAAATCTTTGGTGTACTTGGCTTGATTTATAAAGATCCCTTCTTTGGTTTGCTTAATTTCAAATCCAAGGAAGAAGGTCAAATCCCCCATCATGCTCCTCTCAAATTCGACCTACATTATCTTGACAAAAATCCTCATTAGTAGAACCAAAAATAATATCAACAACATAAATTTGTACTGATAGGATATCAGACTCAATTTGCTTAATAAATAAGGTTATATCACTAAGACCCCTTCGAAGATCATTTTCAATCAAATAATGGCTAAGTCTCTCATACTAAACTATCAGAGCTTGTTTGAGCCCATACGAAGCCTATCGAAGTTTGGACAGGTAATCGGGAAATTTATCACTGTCAAATCCCAGGGGTTGTTCAACATAAACTTTTTTTACTAGAAAGCCATTTAAGAATGCACTATTTACATCCATTTGATATAATTTAAAATTATGTTAACATGCAAATGCGAGTAACATTCTAATAACCTATAGTCTAGCCACAGGTGCATAAGTCTTATCATAATCAATTCCTTCTTCTTGATTATAACCTTGTGCAACTAATATTACGTTATTTCTAATTACCATACCAGTTTCATCCTTTTTATTACGAAAAGCCCATTTAGTACCAATTACTGGATGAAAAACAAGTCTAGGAACTAAAGACCATACTTCATTACACTCAAATTGAACTAATTCTTCTTACATCGCGGAGATCCAAGATTCATTAGTTAATGCCTCATTCATATTCTTAGGCTGAATTTGAGATAAAAAAGTAAGATTTATAATATCTCTAAGGAAGAAAATGTCCTTACACATCTTTCGAAATTACCAATAATTTCTTTTATCGAGTGTCCCGGCACTGTCTTTATAGCTTGTGGTAATGTCGAATGCTATCCCTTAGGATCCTATTTCTGAGGTTCCTTTGTCATATCATCAACCTAGTTTTGGTTATTTGAAGCACATGCATTATCATCATCAAAAATATTTCTCTATATAAATGGATCAGACTCTTCAAATACAACATGCGTAGACTCCTTAACTACTAACGTACGTTTATTATAAACTCTATAAGTTTTACTGTTAGTAGGATATCCAAGAAAGATACCATAGTCAGATTTAGCATCAAATTTACTTAGATTATCCTTATCATTCAAAATAAAGCATTCACAACCAAAAACCTTGTAATAAAATATGTTTGGAGTCTTACCATGCCAGATTTCATATGGGGGTTTGTTAAAACCTCTACGAATAGATACTCGGTTTACCACATGGCAAGTTGTGCTTACTACTTTAGCCCAGAAATAAGTAGGTAAATGATTTTCATTTAACATCGTTTTGGCCATCTCTTGAAGTCTCATGTTCTTACTCTCCACAATACCATTTTGTTGTGGTGATCTCGGTACAGAAACATTGTGAGCATATCCATGCTCATCACAATAACTTATTACCTCATAATTTTTAATTCTTTCCCTCTATTTATATGGATATTGATAGTTGAACATTGCATCTCAGTTTGAACACGTTTAAAAAATTTAGAGAAAATAGAAGTAACTTTACTCTTTTTAGCGAGGAAGAATACCCAAATATGTCTAGAATAATCATCAACAATCACAAATGCTTAGAATTTACCTCCTAAATTAGCAATGACATTTTGACCAAAAAAATCAAGGTGCAACATTTCAAGACATCAAGACGTGGACATATGCATCTTCTTCTTAAATGATGATCTAGACTGCTTGCCTAACTGACATGCATCACATACTTTATCTTTTACAAATTTCAATGTAGGTAGGCCAGGTACAATACTTTTCTTAGTTAAATTAGATAACACTTCCATACTAGCATGTCCAAGTCTCCTATGCCATAACCAACAATTTTCAGATAAATCATTTAAACATGATAAATTTTGAGAAGTAAAATCATCAAAAGAACATGTATACACATTCTCAAAATGTGATGCAATAAGTAAGATACTACTATCATGCCCATTCTTAATTATGCACTTATCATGGTCAAACACAACATTATAACCATTATCACATAATTGGCTAATACTAAGCAGGTTGAGTTTAAGACCATCAACAAGTAAAACATTTTTAATAACAATAGTATCATTACCGATATTACTTATACCAAATATTTTACCCTTAGCGTTGTCTCCAAATGTCACATAACCTCTATCTTTAGGTGTCACAGATGTAAATTTAGATTTATCTCCCATCATGTTCTGAGAAAAACCACTATCCATGAACCATTTTTCCTTGCCTACTGATGCTTTCAGAATAACCTACAAGAACCACGTTAAATAGTTCCTAAGTGGTACCCAGTCTACGTGAGTCTGATCTTGTTAGCCGAGATAATTTTAATTCCTTTAGAACCCAAACTTGTCTACAGTTAGATATTTTAGAAAAACATCTTCGAATAGTATGCCTCACAATATTACATTTAAAACATCTAACAAGATCCTTGGTTTCAAAAAAGAATTTATGAAAACGTTTTTGTTTAAGGGTTTTCTAAAACCCAATACCAACTTTATCAAAGATATCTTATGAACTTCCCAAAAACATTTTTAAATTGTTCTCACTACCTGTGAATTTGAGAACTATTGAATGTATATTCAACGTCTTGGATTTCAATTCAATGTTTTCAGATTCATAGTCCGTCACTTGCTTGTTTAATGTGTTAAGTGTACTTTGTAGGACATTAATTTTAGAAAACTGGGTTTTATAATCATGAGTTAGTTCTTGATAAACATCAAATAAATCATCAAAATCTAATGGACAAGAACTAAAACATTTAGGTACCTCATCTTGAGTGGCCATTAAAGCAAGTATGGATGATCCTTCACTGCTTGATTTTTTCGAGATACTTTATTCGGAATCATCCCAGGTGGCTTTCATCGATTTCTTTATGCTCTTATTTTCTTTCTTTTTCTCATTTTTTTTTTTTATCTTTTTCCTTGTCTTTCTTTGGTTCAGGGCAATCGGTTTGGAAGTGTCCAGTCTTGTGACAATTGTAACATTCCACATTAGTCATGATGAAATTCTTTTATACCTGAAATGTTCGTCGAGTCATTCTTCTGAAATTCTTCATGTGAAGCAACACATTTTTTTCTTGCTCACTATCAAGACTGATATCATCACTATCATCATCTTTCTCTTTTTTCTGAGCTTTCAGTTCCAAGGACTTTTTTTTTTTTTTTTTCATATTTCCTGTATTATCCTCATATCCTCGAATAGCCATCTTATATGTCATTAGGTTGCCAATGATGTCATCAATAGCATACTTCGTAAGATTTACTTCCTCAATCGTAGTCACATTTGCCTCTTACACTTTAGTTAACGATCTCAAGATCTTTTTAACTTTATCCTTCGTTGTGTAGGGATTTTCGAGTTGATTCAGGTAGGTGCATATATTGTAAAATCTTGTGTACATTTCTTGAATTGACCCTGCTTTACCCATTCTGAATAGTTCAAATTGATAGACGAAGGCATTGATGTCTGACTGTTTCACCTGATTTGTCCCTTCGTGGGTGATTTGAAATTTGTCCCACATTTATTTCGCCGATCCACAACTTGAAACCCTAGAATATTTATTAGTATCTAAAAAACAAAATAGAATATTAATAGCTTGAGAGTTAATAGAAAGTTTATGATTGTCAGAATTGGTCAGCTACTCTTTCTTCTTGACTACTCCATTTTCCATAGGGACAAATGGATTGTCCTCAATAGCTAGCCACAAATCATAATTGGTGGTCTAAAGGAATACAATCATTCTATCCTTCCAGAACCAATAATTTTCACCTACATACAAAAGAGGTCGGTGCATAGATGATAGGGTAATTTATCTATATATTTATAAACCAATTTTGGAAGTTTTCGAGTATTATTATAGTGTTTTAATATGTTTTAATTTATTTTTATTTGTTTGTATGTAAATCAGGTGTTTGGGACAGAAAGGGATAAAAACAGTCGATAAACGAGTAATTCGGTGGAATGTCGGTCGAAAAATATTAGAAAATAAGCAAAAAGGCAAGTTCAGGAATGCAGCCCCACCGCTACAATGGTTAATTAAACAGAAACCTTCTACACAACCACCGCTGCAGTGGTGAACTTCACTGCTATAGCGGTACTTTCCACCGCTGCAGTGATCAGTTGCCAGTGGACCTACTGACTTCCCAGCATTGCAGTGGTCTGACACCAGCTGGAATAGATATTTTGGGATATTTTGAAGATATTTTGGATCCCTTTTTTAATCCCTTCTTGCCCAACATAATAGGAATATTTTTGGGAGTCTTAAGAGCTCTAAGATCATATCAACCAAGAGAAGAACACAAAACCAAGAAGAGAAAACAAGATCAGAGCAATTTTCACAGATGTGGAAGTGATGATTCTCTAGATTTGGCAACTTTCCCTTTGTTCCTCTCTTTATTTCTTAGTTTGGTTGGTAGTTTTGATTATGTTTAGCTTGCATATTATTGAATATAGGATTATGGCCATGCATGGCTAAACATATATTTTCTAGGGCTTGATGTAGTTCATGAAAACGTGCTTTGAAAAAATTAATGTTTTGTTAATAGTTGTTCTTCATTATCCAATTGTGTTTACCATTTTACTACTTCCATTATATGCTTGTTATGATATATTGAGAATACGGGATTTGACACTCGGAAGAGGTAACCCTGGATTCGGATTAGGGTTTAAACACAACGTGATGATAGAATGACTCGGGAAAGTATTAGAAAGTATGCAATCCTTGAGGTTGGGGTGAGACTCATGTGATCAGTGTCATATAGATGCTAGACGGGGACGGGGACGTTGATGCAAAGTCATATTTTCATTCACTTTACACTCGGGAGAGGTAGTGAGTGAGATTTTGATACCTAGATTATCGAATAATGTGAATGCCATTAATGTAAATTAGATTGAATCGAACACATATTACTGAACAAAGTTAATCCGTAGACAATTTACTCCCATTAACGTCAATATTAGTATAATTAGTTTAATTTAGTTTAGTTTTATTTCTTTAAACAAAAATCTAAATTTGAGTCACCTAAATACCCTAATCTAATTCCTGTGGATACGACAACCTTACTCTTCCTACTATATTAAAACTTAACCCATACACTTGCGATGAAAGTAGCAACGTAATATTTCGATACCAAGTTTTTGGTGCCGTTGTCGGGGATTGGCTTTTAGATTGTTGTTCATATTGTGAGTAAATAACTTAATTTTAATTTAGGCATTTAATTTGTTAATAATTTTTGTTTTTAGTTTTTTTTTTTTCCTACAAGGTACTTGAAGATATTAGATCAACAAATTTTGTTACATTTCTTTTAATAGGATTCTGAGCCATTTTACTATGCTTGGGATCGATACAAGGAGTTACTAATCCGGTTCCCAAACCATCATTTCCCGAGGGAGTGTCAACTATTAAACTTCCTTGATAGGTTACTAGCTGCAACAAGAAATTGGATTGAAGAAGGAAATAGTACCATCTCTTTCGACCAACAAACCACGGATGAAGCCTATTGGTTGCGGGAAGATATGGCGGAGTTTGATTATCAGAGTTGGAATTATTCAACAAACTACCAAAGCTTAGGGGATAATTCCACCATTTCGATGACATGGATTGATACCCTGAACCAAAATATGGAGTTTTTCCCCACCCTGGATGATTTGTTTGCTGAATTTATGGGGGAAACTCAAGCTTTCTAGAGAAAAACAAATGACCATCTCAACGAGCATAGGGATCGTCTTGATAATAATGAGACGACCTGCGCTAAAATTGATATGACCGTAACGTCTCTTTAGAAGCAAATCAATGAGATTATCTACTACAACAAGGCTAAGTTAGAACTAGTGGCACTTAGTGACACATATGGCATATTCAATGAAAGCCACCACGAGGAACCAGATACAAGCGGGCGGAACATGGGTTCGTATATTGAAGCTAATTCGAAAGAGGACGAGGCTCAAGAATTGTTCATAGATGATAAATCAAAGGATGATTTTAGGCACTCACCTCTTGAGATCCATGTTTTGATGCCACCCCCGATCCAAGATGATCACATTTATGAGGATCCGATGTGGCTCGTTTGTCCTCCACCACTTCCAACTCCGTTTATCCATGCCTACCAAGCACAAACTCTGAAGAAGAATCACGTTGAGAATATGGGCCAAAAAATACCAAATCTCGCCAATCTTGAGGGCGTTTTGGATCAAGACTCATATGTTGTGTTGTATGACACATACAATGGGAGAAACCGTTCTTTAACGAGCCATTCTCTGTGTCAAGGCGGGGACAATAAACCAAGTGCTTCTTGGGAGACAACCCAAGTTTTCAAATAAATTAATCCATCACCACCGACTTCATTCGAAGGCGAGATTATCTTGCCTCCCAGGTACGTGTTCTAAACCCCTTTCGTCATCATGCTTTATTTCCGTTGTTGAGATCAATTTTGGGTCGTTGTGGACACTGCCCGTTTTAAGTTTGGGGTGATTTGTAGTATGTTAGTATGTTTTCTTTTGTTAGTTATGTAGTTTAAGTTTAAAAGTTTTATTGTTTAATTGTATGCATGTTTATTTAGTTTAGTATATCTATTATATGTTTGGAGTTGTTGTGTACAGAGTTTTGAAGTTTATCTGAGCCATTACCCGATGATGAGTCTATCCCCTAGTTGTTTATCAAGGTCATGCGTAATTGCCATTCATGTGTGTTTTGTGTGCTTGACATTTCGTTGTGGTAAAAGTGATTATGGATCCTAATTAGCACGAGAACGTAGACTCAATATATAGCTATTCAATTGATTTGGGGCCGATTATTCATTAGTCAAATTCATGATAATTTTAAGGATTTTAGAACTTGATTGGGGAAAACTTGAGATGAAATCCTAGGCGAGGTAGTACAGGAGACATGATTTAGGCATTCATTTTGATCGCTTGAGCCATTGAAGTCGTCCATGCTATATGTTTTATCCCTCGTTACCCTGTCGAAGCCTGTCAATCATTTCAATTCTAAACACGTAACAAATACCCTGGCCAATTGATTTTTTTCCAAACCATTGTCGCTAAGGCACAATTTGAGTTAAAATCAAGTTAGTATTTTTATGCTACTTGAAGTGAGCAGTTGGGTTTAGGGCGAACTTTTGATTGGTTTGGTATTCGAGTACTCACTTGTTATTTTTCTATTGTTTTCCCACACCCTTGAAATTGTACAAATAAAATAAGTTTGGGGGTGTGGTATGTTTAAAAATAAAAATAAAAATCCATATGTAAATATAGTTCTATTTTAGTTTCTTTGGACAAGTGAGTACGACGTGTTCAGGGTTGTTTCCAATTGATCATAAATGGGTTCGAGAGTGATTGAGTGCCAAGCGTTGTGCCTTGGGTATTTTTGAGTTAATAACATTAACCTGTTTTATATTCCTGATATACCCTTGGCCATTTTTAGAAAACCGAACCAAGTCCTATTGATCTTTTTGAATTTTTAAGCCTACATTAATGGAGAGTGGAACCCAGTCAGGCATATAGATATCCTAATCCTTTATGGTTTTAGTCATGAGCTTTGTTGGTAGATAATCCAATAAGGCTATTGGATGGTTGTATAATTGAGTTTTCGCGCACACACTTGAACAGGATCTAGAATGGCGTTTCCCGATATCAAATATTGAAATTCTAGAACACCAAATGATGCGGTTTTATTTTTGAACTCAATATGATTGGGGGTCGTTGAGGGAAAATATTTTGGTCAGAATAGTTGAATTCAAAACTCGTATGTCGTTGTTTGTATTTTTATTCATTTTTAGTATTTGTGTTAGTTAATATAATTGTCTTTGTTTATTTTAATGTGAGTGTTTTACTCAAGGACTAGCAAAATTCTTAGTTTGGGGGTATTAGATAGGTGTAATTTATCTATATATTTCCAAACCAGTTTTGGTAGTTTTCGAGTACTATTATAGTGTTTTAATATGTTTTAATTAGTTTTTATTTGTTTGTATGTAAATCAGGTGTTTGGGACGAAAAGGGATGAAAACGGTCGATAAACAAGCAATTCGACAAAACATCGGTGGAAGAACGGTGGAAAAATGAGCAAAAATGCAAGTTTAGGAATACATGCCCACCGCTACAGTGGTCAATCGAACATAAACCTTATCCCCAACCACCGTTGCAGCAGTGAGCTTCACCGTTGCAGAGGCCAGTTGCTCGTGGACCTACTGACTTCCCACCGCTGCAGCGGTACTTCCTATCACTACAATGGTCCGATACCAGTTGGAATAAATATTTTGGGATATTTTGGATCCCTCTTTTAATCCCTTCTTGCCCAACACAATAGGAACGTTTTTGGGAGTCTTGAGAACTCCAAGATCATATCAACCAAGAGAAGAACACAAATCCAAGAAGAGGAAACAAGATTGGAGCAGTTTTTATAGACGTGGAAGCGTCGATTCTTCAGATTTGGATACAATCCCTTTGTTCCTCTCTTTGTTTCTTTGTTTGGTTGGTAGTTTTGATTATGTTTAGCTTGTATATTGTTGAATATAGGGTTATGGCCTTGTATAGCTAAACATATATTGTCTAGGGCTTGATGTAGTTCATGAAAATGTGCTTTGAATAAATTAATGTGTTGTTAACGGTTGTTCTTCGTTATCCGATTTTGTTTACTATTTTATTACTTCCATTACATGCTTGTTCTGATATATTAAGAATACGAGATTTGACACTCGGGAGAGGTAACCCCGGATTCGGAGTAGGGTTTAAACACAACGTGACGATCTAATGAGTCGGGAGAGTATTTAGAAAGTATGCAATCCGTGAGGTTGGGGCAAGATTCATGTGATTAGTGTCATATAGATGCTAGACGGGGACGTCGACGTTGACGCAAAATTGCATATTCATTCACTTTACACTTGGAAGAGGTAGTGAGTGAGATTTCGATACCTAGATTATTGGATAGTATGAATGTCTTTAATGTAAACTAGATTAAATAGAACATGTATTAGTGAACAAAGTTACTCCCTAGACAATTTACTCTCATTAACGTCAATATTAATATAATTAGTTTAATTTAGTTTAGTTTTATTTCTTTAAAAAAAAATCTAAATTTGAGTTGCTTAGATAAAATTTGGTTATGATAATCGTGGTACTTAACGACAATTTAATCTAATCCCTGTGGATACGACAGCCTTACTCTTCTTAGTATATTAAAACTTGACCCATACACTTGCGGTGAAAGTAGTAACGTAATATTCCGCTACTAATAGACTGCCCCTTACCTAGTTTGCCTATCGGGTACGCCATGTGATCTTTATTAGCTAGTGTATCAAGCTAAAACCAGTTATGATGCCAATTGTTGACTCAGTTAGCTACCCAAGAGGGGGGTGAATTAGGTAGTTATAAAAACATTTAAACAAATTTAAATCTTTTCAACACTTAATTAATCAAATAATCAATTTATTCTAAATCAATTATTATCTTCGTAACGCAGAGGATAAGTGTAATTAATCTAAGTGCATACCCAAACAAAAGGTAAATACTATCCTAGTACAGCAAGCTAGCCTTGCCTAATCTAGTCTCTTGAACTGCACGAAGTTCGCACCCAATAAAAACCAAGATTCCTTTAAAGGTAGGAACCAAACCATTACAATGATTCATTTCACAGGCACAAAATCAACCTGTACAATTCTTTTTTCACAGGTTAGGGAAGAACCTTATCTTTTTGCAACCTTAAGACTAATCTAATTCTATTACAGGAAGAATCATAACCTAATATTTTTAATAGGCTTAAGATCAAACGTCACCACACTCACAAGTATCATTTTCTCAGATAAGGATTGAACATTTACAATTCACTCCAAAATAAATTCTATTTAGGAAGAATTCACACATAATTCTTTTCAACGGAAAAGAATAACCTAACTTTTTTATATTCTAGGTAAAGATCAAACCTCAATATTTTTCCTAGAAAAGATTAAAACCCAAGCTACCCTGACTATATATAGCCCCAACTGTGTCTAATCTGCACAAACTCACCAACAAAAGAATTGGGTTTCTTCCCACTCAAAAACATTATACCCACTTAATGTCCCAAAAATTACTACGTGATAGAAGTTTAGGTGAGGGATACAATATCTTATGCAAAGAAATATGGGTAACATAGAATTAAGAACGTAATCAGATAATTTTATAAAATCGTTTTAAAAAACATTTTTATGCTCTTAAGTTTAGAAACGATTTTTCTACGATCTTAAAACCATGTAGTAAACAATCATATGAAATCAATTTTCAGGTCAAAAACTTGGAAAGATCTCACTAGGAAAACACCGAAAGATTGAAATAGAATCACAAGATAGCTTAGATCGGTGATACCAACTCAATAGTGCTTTAGCTCAAGAACTTCTCACACAAATAATCTCACAATTGATCTCTCAAATATATCTCAGAATAACATCTCTTAGAATAGCTTAGGAACTGATGGTTCTTGATAATTTGGTGTGTCATGATATCAAATTCATCGGTCTATTTAAACAGGTTTGAAACAAGTCCTCCAACGGCTAGTTTTCACAAGATATGACTTTAAAGTGCACATATAGACCCCATATATCATAACCATTCAATTTTGGTATAATTCACTCAAATATGGATTCTAAAATTTTCAATTAAGTCCACAAACTATTTCTCAATTACTAATCGAATAGATAGAAAGTATTTAATGAACCAAATTGAGAAAATCTTCAATTTTATGTACCATATCTAGAAGGATATAAAAATAGATGTGTTATATCTTTAATATAATCATATCCCCAATATATGTCCTTCAGATTAGCCAAAACAATATCTAATAACGACTAGTATTTGCTCAAATCCTTAAAATCATCAAAATCTCAACCACACAGTCGATTGACTGAACAACTGCCCATCGGTTGACCGATCAATACAACATGTAATAAAAGCCAACCTTTAAACGGCAGTCGGTTGGCTGAACCCTCCAGGGTCAGTTGACCAAACGATTCAGGATCATTTTCTTGCTAAAATGGAGCTATGGTCGGTTGACTAATCCACTATAGTCAGTTGACCGATCAATTCAGAGAGTTTTACTATGGCCAATTAGTTGACTGATCTCTCATGGTTGGTTGACCGATCAATTTATAGAGTTTCTATTTTCCAACCCATAGCAATTGGTTAACCGAACCTTTGCTGGTTGGTTGACCAAATGATGTTGGATCTCTTTTTCTCAACTTATGTCAACTCCAAACTTCAACGTTTAATCCCGTTAATTGACTACGTTTCTAGTTAACACAATTGACCCCAATATTCATTTTTAAATACTAATCTTACTTAGGTCAATTTTTATTTTTCAATTTCACATTAGAGCAAATATTTGATTACTAATTAGAATCCTAAACTTTATCAAATTAAACACATAAGAATATAATTCATCAATATGTGTCATGTGTGATCCTAATTCAGGATACATTAAGAGTATAAGAGTGTTTGAGTTATTTTTACCTAATTTCTTCAGAATCTTCAGCACTCTCTATTTCTAATAACATCCATCTTCGCATCCTTAATAATTTGTACATGATTTGGAACTCTTATACTGAAACACTCAATAAACACATTAGTTCCACTAAAAATATCAACTCTTAATTTTCTATTAAAATCTGAAGATCAACATCTACGATATGGTAAAGTGGAACGTTTCTCCGTTCACTTCCCAAGTATTGCTTACCTAACTTGAAGTTGTTGTCCCAAATTGGGACCTACCGATGAGATTTTGACCTTGCCAATTAGCTCGATGCCTACCATGTGCATAAAAACTTCCAAAGAGCGTCAGACTCGGCTAAGTGCAAAGCTTTTCAAGTAACTTCGGCTGGGGCTATACGCAAGTAGTATAAAACCCTAAAAGCAAATATCCTTAATTCATTTAAATCGTTAAGCCTTACTTTTTCCCATAGTTTTGTTAGCAGCAAGGGGCGGGCCAAGGACCCATTGCACATTATGGCTATCAGAAATAGGGAAGGCAAAAAACTAGAGACCTATATCGAAAGATTCCGCCACAAATCAAACCAAGTCGAGGAACAAAATGGCAGGGTGACCTAGACCTCCTTAATATTTGGGTTGTGGTCGAGCCTATTCTTGCACAATATGGCCTATGAGCATTAAAAAAAAAAAAAAAAAAAAACAAAAAAAACAAAAAAAAAAAAACATGGTCGTAGCTTTCACCCTTTCTATCGAGTTCATCATGGTGGAGGGCATCTGTAATGCCTGAGCCCAAGAAGAGAGGGGTGCCATAGAAAAAAGAAATGTCGATAAACCTAGCGATCACAAACCATGGAGGAATAATTCCCGAAAAAAAAATACACAAGGTAGGCGAAGAAAAACTCAATTGACCAAAGGCTAGATAAACAAATCACCTCAGCGCTACAATAACTACATGCCCCTTAATGTCCCGATAACCCTTGTCTTGAAGCAGATTGCTGACAAGAAGTTTCACAAATGGCCTCAGCCTATAAAGCACCGTGGGAAGAACTATTAGGCAGATAATTGTAGCGACTTCCATTGAAGTCCTAGCCATAACACTAATAACTACATTGAGCTAAAGAACAAAATTGAGTAGATGTTTCGAAGAAGCTACCTGGCGCACCCCTGATTTTGATAGCGAAAGAAGTAGAGAATCAAGAAGAGGATGAAAACAAGTTTCATCCCTTCCTCTCTAAGTCATCCAAATCTGTTCATTTTGAAAATGATTTTTCAAGGGATTTTCTAGGGATCAATTTAGAAACAATTCTTGGGCTAGGATTTTTTGTTGAAAACAGAGTCACCACCTAGCATGGGGGTAAATGGTGGAAGATCATCGTGATTTTGGAAATTTATTTTTCCTTTTAAAATGGACCTTGTTTTGACATTCATAGGTCTATGTATCAGATATATTATTTATGTTCAAGAGTCGGTTATGCTTGGGAAAGGTGTTGATCCTAAGGCTTTGATGGATAATTAAAGGTTGATGTTTTTTATTGAACTAATGGGTTTGTTGAGAGTTTAAAAAAAAGTTTCTTTAAAGATTGTATCATAAAGAAAATATCAAGGGTGCAAAGATGGACATCAAAGAAATGAAGAGTGTTGAAGATCCTGAAGAAATTAGGTGAAAAAATCTCAATACTCTTATGCTCTTAATGCAACTCGAATTAGGATCACACCTTACACTATTAAATGAGTTATACTTTTGTGTGTTTGATTTGATAAATTTTAGGATCCTAATTAGTATTAAATATGTGCTCCTATAAGAAATTGAAAAATAAAAATTGACCTAAGTGTAAATCATGTTTAAAGTTAAAATTTAGAGTCAATTTCGTTAACCGAGAAAAGCAATCAGTTAATTGAATTAAATGTTTATTTTTGGAGCAAAGATTGGTGAAGGAATTGACTAACCAATATCAATCGATCAACTGATTAGAAAAGGATTAGTCAACTCATTGAAACAGTGAGGTTTCAGAGCAAAATATGACGATCCTGCATCAATTGGTCAACTGACCAAGAAGGGTTCGGTCAACCGATGGGTCTAAGGGTGGGAAATAAGAAGTCTCTAAACCAATCAACCAACCGATTGGGAGGCAATCGGTCAATCAATTGCACTATTTTTTGGCTAGAAAAACTCCCTGAATCAATCGGTCAACCGATCAAGAGGAGATTGGTCAACTGACTACTGTTTGGTTTTGGCTTGGTTTACACACTGAATCAATCGGTCAACTGACATGCCATAGTTTGGTCAATCGACTATTTTGGTTGATATTTCAAGGATCTTGACCTTCTGGTACAAAACTAAATGTTTTTATGATTCCAATGGAGAAATTCAGGGGATTTGATCTTGTTGAAGATATGGTTTATATTTTTGAATTTATACTGAATTGGTTTACATATTAAATTATTTTCTTAATTTGGTTACTTAAATATTTCCTATATTTGTGATTGATAATTGAGAAATATTTTGTGGACTTATTTGGAAGTTTTAAAAGTTATTTTTAAGTGAAATACACCATAATTAAATGAATATGTTATATGGGGTTTAAAGGTGCCTTCTAGAGCCGTATCTTTTGAAAGTAGTCATTAGAAGGCTTGATCTTATTCTATATATATAGACATGCGAAAATTGGATAAAAAATATCAAGCACTATCAGTTTCTACTCTTTTATAAGAGTAATCATTCAGTTGAGATTATTCGTGAAAGATTTTGTGTTAAAGTTCTTGAGAGCATTGTTGAATTGGCATCTCTGATCTGTGCTATCTTACGATCTTGTCTTCATTCTTTGGTCTTTTCCTGGTGTGATCTTTCCAAGTTATTGTTCTTTATTTAGATTTCACATTATTGTTGGTTGCTTGGATTTAAGATTGTTGGAAAATTGTTTTCAAATTTAAGAGCATAATTTTTTTTTTTAAAACGATTTCGTGTTGTTATCTAATTACGTGCTATAATTTGTGTTACCCACACTTTTTATTAGTCATATATTAATTTGCCTCACTTTAGTTCTATCACGTAGTAAATTTTGGGATATTAATCGAGTAAAACTATTTTGAGGTGGTCGAAGCTCCTGGTGAGAAGAAACTCATAATTTTTTATATTTGTGAGTTTGAGCAGATTAGACACGGTTGGGCTGGTGTCTAGTCAGGGTAGCTAGGTTTCAATCTTTTTCGGTAAAAAAGATTAGGGTTTGATCTTTTCCTAAGGTATAAAAAGGCCAGGTTATTCTTTTCCTTTGAAAAGAACTAGGTTTTGATTGTTCCTGAATTGAATTGAGTGAATTATGAAGGTTGCATCCTGACCTGTGAAAAAGATATTTGTGAGAGTTGTGTAGTTTGATCTTTAGCTTGTAAAACAATTAGGTGGTGATTATTCATGTAATAGAATTATGTTAATCTGTAGCCTGGTAAAAAGATAAGATTCTTCTTTAGCCTGTGAACTGGGAAATTGTAAGAGTTTAATTCCTACCTAGTAAAGGGATCAAGAGTTTACTGGTTGCGAATCTCCGTGGAGCTTGGGGGACTGGATTAGGTAAGGATAACTTGCTGAACCAGAATATATCTTGGTGTGCTGTCTTATTATTTTTATCATATTCTGTTTTAGTGTGCACCCCAAGACACCGATCAGTAAATGGAACCTTAGTCTAAATAGATATTCACCATTAAGCAAGTAAATAATACAACTAATACTAGTTAGCAACACCCAATAACTGTTTATATAGATAGAAATATAAATACGCAAGCTACACTAAATAAAATGCAAACTAAGACTACATTGTTTGGGTATGCGACCGAACCCGCACATGGGTTGCCTACATATCTCGAATGAGAATCAGGTTTTTATATAGTTTATTTTGGTTAGAGTAAAAACTATTTTTTATTGTTTATGGTCAACGAACCCGTATCGTGGGCTGCCTACGTACTTTGGGCGATTACCAAAGATCAAGTCAAATGTAGTTTATTTTTGTTACGTTTAAAAGCTTAGTTGGTTTTAGTTAAAGATTGGTTTGGTTTTAGTTATAAAATTGGTTTGTTTTAGCTATAAAATTGGTTTGTTTTAGTTAATTATTTTTTTTTGTGAACAACCTGAATCACAACCTTAGTTATTAATAATAGTTTTCTGAAGTTTTGAACAACCTAAATCACAACCTTAGTTAGTTATTATTAACTGTTTTTTAAAAGTTGTGAACAACCTAAATAACAAGCTTAATTATGTTTATTATTAATTGGTTTTGAAGTTGTGAACAACCTGAATCATAACTTGACTTGTACATAACACTTTTTGATTTTGTCAAGAACACCTTAAACAAACTCTTTTGTTTTCATTAGTTAGTGTTACTGTGTGAGTTTTTAGTTAAAAAATGAAAAGAAATACCATATATTTATGCCAGTCTTACTCGTAACTTAAGAAAACGGCAAGGTTTCTGAAGAAAAATCACACACATCCCCAAAAAAAAAGTGTATATATATATATACACATACCTATAGAAGCCAACCTAGTTGTGATCTTGATGTTTAGTAGAAAGTAAAATAGATTATTAGTAGTTTTATAGTTAATATTAATAGTTGGGGCTTGTTTGATAAAAAAAATAAGCACTTAAAACTGAGTAGATTAAGCACTTAATTAATTAATTGTGTTTGACAAAGGTAATTAAAATTACTTAATTAATTAAGTTACCTGAAAAATTAAGTGAAAAATTAAGCTAAAAATTCAACAAACACCCCCTGACTTATTTTTTCTTGCGGAAGGCGCTCAGACTTTTTTGAATTAAAAAAAAGTACATGGTTTTACCATTTTACCCTTTATCCTACTTGTGGTTTGGTTTATTTATTCATCTGTCCAGTTTGATCAAAGAGAGAGCAAAGGAGCGATGATGAGTTGCGAAGAGGCGGCGGCGAAGAAAGAGGCGGCAACGAAGAGAGAAGCAACGACGAAGAGGAAAATCCTTTGATCTTTCTCCGATAAATCATTAGTTTTTTGTACGTAGATGCGGTGAACAGTAGCGGGAAAAGATCAATTGGAATCTCGTAAAATTTCTCCATTTATTTGCTCATTTCGTCTAGATCGTCTTCAACAAGGTATGTTCTTCTTCAAATCTAGAGTTTTTTGTTTCTTCAACTCGATATTTTTGTTCTTCGTTATTCAGATTTTTGTTTTTCTATTTTTTAAATCTAAAAATTTCTATTTTTCACCCTTGTGTTTGTGCTTGAATACACATATGTGCTATTTCACTGCTACTGCATTCGTGTTATTTCACTGCTAGAAATCTTAAAATTGAAAATCAAAAAGAATTTCAGTGTTATTTGACTGCTATTACATTCGCACACATGTTCGAAAAATTGCCACAATCGAAACCTATAAGTTTAAAGCAGTTTTCTGCTAATTTGTGTGTTGAAATAGTTTATTAATTCAATTGCAATCAAAACCTATAAGGTCTTAAAAATATTCTTTTGTTTTTAATAACAGAGAAGTATGCAAGTTGGTAAGCTACAAACTAGATTTTAGTTGAGATGTTCTCCTCATTCATCTTCTTCTAGTTTGGAGATGTTTGGCTTGTGCATCGTCTCATGTAGGGTTGTTCATCATCGGTGTCCTTTCCTTTGTTTTATTAGTCTGGATTCACATCAAGACATGTCATCATTTTCAATCCTTTGTCCTTCTCCCTCTCTAGATTTTGAAAAATGGATGGTCCTCTAGAAATGAGAAGAAAATCGTCATAAACAATCTCATGGATCTTAAGAATGGTTTTTTTTTTCCCCCGCTGTTATGTACAATACGTGTATCCCATTATCCCCATTTTAGTGCTCTACCTTGTAAAAGCAAGGAATTTGAAAAATACGTCTTCTTAGGACTTTTTAGGAATGCTTGGGTGTAATCTTTTAAGACTCTATGTTCTTCCTATGATTTGTAGTATTGATTACTTCAAAGTACATACATCATATTCATTGTTAACACTGCAGTTCAAGATTCTAACCTTCTTTAATCCGAAAAGGAAAAGAGTTTTGTTTACTTTTTGTCGACTATTTTGCTGTTATTAAATGTGTGATGGTTGTGGCAGGGCATTCCATCACTATTGCAAGTCGCGTGAAAATAAAATAGCCCTGAAGAAAAATGAAAAGTTGGATAGATTGCTGCGAGAAGAGTATCTTAGCTTGGATGACTTTGGCCCTACCAAAGTGAAGGCTAATGTTGTGAAAGAAGGTAATCACTAAGATCAGCAGTTGTTTTCGTTTTCCCAAGTAGCAATTAGTCTAACTTCTGACAGTAGAAGGTTGGCATATAGCGTATTCATGGGCTCACCTATATTTTCTTTGAGGTAATCCTGACAGTTGATTTGGTTATAGATTAGGACAAATTATTGATTTTGTTGAAATGATTATTGGGTATAATGCCCTAATTAGAAGGGATTTTTTGTTTTTATGCATTTTTCTCTCTGAAATGGCTTCTGATTGCTTGTACAATTCAGTTGTTAGTTGTTCTGAACTTCTGCCTTTGGTTTGAGGACTTGATAGCTATTGTTCTTGCTCAATGGTGGTTGCAGATTCTAGGAATATAATTGATGGCATGTTGGCAGGTGATAGGTGTGATCTACCTACACATTTCCAAACCAAATTAAGTTAATTTTTGAGCATTTATATAGTATTTTATTACGTTTTAATTAGTTTTATTACTTTTTGTATAAATTAGGTGTGTGGGGCAAAAATATAGGAAACTGGAGCAAAAACTATGAGATTGAACCAAAAATGGTCAAAGAACGGAGGAAAAAACAAGCTCGGAGGCAAAATTGTGAAACAAGCCCACTGCCATGGCGTCCAGACCATTGTTGCGGTGGTGAAAATACTGAGAATACACCTTTGCTACTGAGGAACCACCGCCTAGGCGGTAAAGCAGTAGAATGTTTTTCAAATCTACCGTTGTCCTCACCGCTGCGACGATCAACTAACCGGCCTCCCAACCGCTGCAGCGTTGAATCCCACGGCCGTGGCACTGAATACGCACTCGAACAAGATTTTGGTGCCGTTTCCGGGGATTGTTTTGTTGGTTATTGTCGGAGATACGCGGTAACGGCCGGGGACTTAAGTTTTAGATAAGAGAAGCAAGTGTATCGTATTCTAGTCCTATCAACGCCGTACACGTTTTTGGCTCTGTTACCAAGGATTGGTTGGTGTCATAGTTTCTGGCGATCACCATCCAGTTTTTGGTAACGATTTTCGGAGATTGTGTTTTGTCGTTTGTTGTCGATATTGTGAGTAAATAACCAAATTTTACTTTAGGCATTTCTTTTGTATATTATTTTTGTTAGTACTTTTGTTTTTATTTCTTATGTAGGGTACTTGGCAATGTTAGATCGACAGGTATTGATGCATCCCTTTCGACGAGATTCCAGGCTGTTTATTGTGCGGGGCCACGCACATGAGTCGGTGAGGCATTTTGTTAAAAGATCGAGCCAAATACTACAATACCTCGCTAAGCTTGATGGCGTTCTGAAAATGTCGGGCCAAGAACATTAAACCACGCGCTTCTTTGGAGGCAACCCAAGGTCAAATAAATTAAATCCATCTCCATCGAATTTAAACGGAGGCGAGATCCTCTCACTTCCCAGGTACGTGTTCTAAAACCCCTTCGTTAGCATGCTTTAATTTCATATGTTGAGAATGGTGATTGGGATCGCTCAGAACATTGTTTATTTTGAGTTTAGCAGTGATGTGTAGTATAGCATTGTTAGTTTATGTGTTATTATTTTATCGTATTGCATGTGTGCTTAGGTTAGAATGTGTTTTTGTTTTTGTATTGTCGTTTGCATGCTGAGTTTTGTGTTCATCTGGGCTGTTACTTGATTATGAATATTACCCCTGGTTGTTTTCGAGGTCAAGAGTAATACCCATGCATGTGTGATTCTGTGTGCTTGGCTATGCGTTTTGGTAAAAAATATTGTAGATCCTAATTTGCACGAGCACATAGACTCAATGTATAGTTATTCAATTTATTTCAGGACGATTATTGATTAGCCAAATTCATGACAATTTAAGGATTCTAGAACCTGATTAAGGGAAAGCTTGAGGCTAAATCCTAGGCAAAGTAGTTCAAGAGACGTGATTTAGGCATTCTCTTTGTCACTTGAGCCTTTTTAAGCCTACCGTGTTATATCATTATCCTTCCTGCTGAAGCTTAAAAACAAATTAAATTCTGAACACTTAAACAAATACCCTAGCTAGTTGATCTTTTTCCAAACCTTAATAGCTGAATTTAAGGGCACATTTGAGTGAATCAAGCTAGCAATTGCAAATGCTACCTGATGTGAGTGGTTGGGTTTAGGGCAAACTTCTAATTGGTTCGGTATTTAAGTACTCGCTTGTTGTTTTTCATTCGTTTTAACCACACCTGTGAAATCATGCTAATTGAATAAGTTTGGAGGTGTGGTAAGTTAAAAAAAAATGAAAAAAAAAATATTTACGTTTCTTTTTTACAAGTGAGTACTACGGTCTTAAATGCATGTTTGAGATTGTTTTCCAGTCTATATATAGGGGTTCGAGAGTGAATGTGCCAAGCGTTGAGCCTTGGGTAACGTTAAGTTAACAACGTTAACCCATTTTCAATTCCGAAATACTCTTGGCTAACTATTCCTTAACCGAACCAAGTCCTAATGATCTCTATGTACTTCCAAGCATACATTAGTGGAGAGTGGACCCCAATCCAGCCTATGGAAATCCCAGTCTTTCACCGTCGAAGTCATGAGTTTCGTTGGGGAATAATCCAATCCGGTCGTTGTATAGATATATTATTGAGTCACGCACTAACACGTTTACAGGATCTAGAATAGCGTTCACCATTATTGCATGTCAAAATTCTAGAACAATCACATGATGTGTTTTACGGCTTGAACTCGATATAACTAGCGGTTGTTGAGGAACAACAACAGCTAGGTCGTTAGAAGAATTTAAAACTCGCATGTTGTTATGTTTAGATTGTTTTTAGGTTGTTTGTTATTTCATTTAGTTGTGTTTTTTTTTTTTTTTTTTTTTCATGTGTGTGTTTGGCTCGAGGACTAGTCAAATTCCAAGTTTGGGGGTATTTGATAGGTGTGATCTACCTACATATTTCCAAACCGAATTAAGTTAGTTTTTGAGCATTTATATAGTATTTTATTATGTTTTAATTTGTTTTATTTTTTTTTATAAATAAGTGTGTGAGGCAAAAAGATAGGAAACTGAAGCAAAAAACGATGAAATCGAACCAAAAACGGTCAAAGAACGGTGAAAAAAACAAGCTCAGAGGCAAAACTGTGAAACAAGCCCACTGCCGCAGAGACAAAAATGCTGAGAAGACACATTTGCTACTGACGGACCACCGCCTAGGTAGTAAACTAGTAGAATGTTTTCCAAATCCACTGTTGTTCTCACTGCTGCGGGGATCAACTAACCAACCTACCCACCGCCGCGGCACTGAATCCTATGGCCGCGGTGGTGACCCTCTGCACAGCCTAGATATTTTTATTAGATATTTTGAGATCTTTTGCTTATAAATGTCCACTCCTCTACCCTCCTCTTGATCCCCTCGGCCATTTAGGCACCTTAGGCTAGGGTTTAGGAGTTTTAGAGGTGGAGCCGACATCCCGAAGTGGAGAAGATGGCGAAGTGATCGTTGAGCATTCTTAGCGGCTAATCTTCGGACAAGGCTTAGTTCTTTGATTCTTTTCCTTATTTTTTTAACTTAGGATCATGTGAGCATGTTTAGCTCGGTTTCAATATATATATGGTTATGACCACAAGTTAAATGTGGATTGTATAGGGATTAACAATAAATTTATGAATGTGTTTGGATGATTTCGGTGTTGCGTTTATGTTTGTTCTTTGTAGTTTGATTGTGTTTTTTGTATTATTTGTTTATCATGCTTAGTTAGATAAATTGAGAATACGGGGTTTGACAAAACTCGAATTCGGATTAGGGTAAATAAACACCACGATTCTATAGCTCGGTCGGGGTTTGGATTGTGTACAATCGATGACGTTGGAGCAAAACTCATGTGACCTAGGGTCGTTAAGACGTTGAGGGGGACTTCTTCGTTGACACGAAGTTGCGTTATATCCATCGTCTAACACTCTGGAGAGGTGGCAAAGTAGTTTTAGAACGGAGATTGTTGATAAGGTAAATATAACGCACGATCCAATGAATCGGTCGGGAGTTGGATTGTGTGCAATCAATGACATTGGGCGAGACTCACGTAACCTAAGGTCGTTAAGAGGTTGAGGGGTACTTCTTCGTTGACTCGATGTCATCTATTCCCCCATCTTACACTTGGGAGAGGTGGCGGTGGAGTTTATGTACCGAGATTGTAAAATATGTCAAACATTGTACACGTGAATAAATCGAGATCGAACACGTATTTGTAAACACGTTAATCCCTAGGCGATTCTTTCCCCTAAAACATATTAGTATATTAGTATAGTTAATTTATGTTATATTAGTATTAGTTTAATTAATTAATTACATTTGTTTTTAGCCTAGATAAAGTTAGGTCATGACAAACGCGATACTCGATAGTAACGACACCAATCCTAGTGGATACGATAACCTGATCTTTCACGATCACACTATACTAAAACTTTGATCTCGTACACTTGCGAGTAGTCAAAAACACTAGGATGCGAATCCTCCGCGCGTACAACAGGTGTAATAGATCGATTTATAATCTTTGATACTCTTATTTTCTTTATAATCAATTGAATTTTGTGCATATAATCATCTAGTACCTTCCACATCCGACGTGGGATAAACCCAACATTTCACACACATACACCCACATTGGAAAAACTTGTCTAGTGTTTATGTGATTAGTCCGTTATCATGATGCATACTGAACGTAGTTTTTTTTGTGTTATTGTTTATTCTGAAGTCACTGTGTATACATTCATGTTTTGTGTGTATAACACAGCTTAAGGTCGACAAGTTCAAGCAAATAGAGGTATGCAGCACATCAGAATCTAAATTCTCTAGTGTAAGAAATCACAATTCTAACTTCCTTAATCATGATATATTTTAATTGCGCATAATGCAATTAAAAAGCTCTTGATCTGATGGAGAGAAATCGAAAGAATGGTTTCTCTTTGTGATGAGCCTCTATGAAGTTTGTCCTAATTTGAGAGAGGCTTTAACCTACCTACTACTGTAGTATTCAAGTCTTTTCTTATTTCTTTTCCGAGTTTTGGTTTTTATGGTGATTTTGATGTGAGAAATGTGATTTTTTGTGCTGTTATGTATCTTTGAGGGTAGTTATGTAAATTAAATAATTTTCAGCATTTTAATTTTGTACTTATCAAACAAAAATAAAAATAAAAATCCAGCACTTAAATTTTCAGCACAATTTATCAAACAATATTCTTAAATTTTTAACACTTAAAATTTAAGCACTTAATTTTCAGCACTTAAATTTTCAGCACTTAAAAATTTAGTCGTTACCAAACAAGACCTTAGGAAAGAATTGGTGTAAAGCTCTTGAGAGAATGGTAGAGAATATGTACAACTCATAGTGTGATTGAAGTTTTGTTTGAATCCTCACATGTAATCAACATGTTGTCGGATGATTTGAGTCCTCACATGTTCTCAGACATTTTTGAGATGCTTGAAATCATTTGGTATGATTGGAACATAGTTTAGTTGTTATAGTTAAAAATTTAGTATTTGTTTGATTGTTATAACAAAATCAAGTGTTTGTTTGGTTGTTTACGGGATTATGTACTTGAAATTAAAGTGTGTTAACTACATGGTTATGCTATGTACAAGTAACATATATATGTTTAAACCAAGGTCATAGGGGGTTCTTAAAAAATATACCTAGTTAGGGGATGTGGTCTTCCCTAAGGGAATACCTCATTTTCCTTTTTGATCTTCTTGGTTGGAAATTGATCGGTAATCATCGATCCCTTGAGTTCTTATCCAATAACATCAAGAACACCCTGCATAGGGTATGTGATCATCCCTAAGTAGCTATCTCACTTCCTCCTTATCATGTTAGCTTAGTGTTGATCAGTGATTGTCGATCTTTCGAGATCTTGCTCCAAGAACTTCAAGAACACCTTCCGGGACCAAATTTCAACATAATAATGGCTTGTTATTTTAGATATGTGCTTGAAAATATGAGCACCCGAGAAAGTTGCTTGAGTTTAGAGAGAGAAGTTAGGCATTCAAGGATTGAGAAATAAAGACCCTAACACATATGTTTATAGGCTGGGAGCTTGCGTATTTATCCATTCCCAGGCTATCCTAGCCTTTTCCTTGAGGTGTGTTTGTCCTATGGGACATGTTATCTTACTTTGGTTTTGTTTTGTGTTGCACAAATTTAGGATAGAATGGAAGATTCTCAAAGATTTGGTAATTATTACAAATTCTTTTCAAAGATTTGGTAATGATTAGCAATTGTTAATAATGATTGGAAATCATTACCAAAAATTACTTTCCCACCAATCATATTCCGAGCACATGGGTGCATTAATGGCTTTATGTGACGTATCTGGTTCGGTTTAGGGGCGAAGTACCGGTAGGTTTTACTATTTTGGTTTAGTTGTCAGAAATGCTTCCAAGGTGAATTGCGCTTGGTCTTGAAGTATTATTATGAATTTAATGCTACATGATGATTCAATAATTGGAGAGCACACATGCGGTTGGTTTTGGATGGAATCGGGTTTACTTACATTCTAACCGACGGTTGGTTTTCAAGTTCTTAGTTACCCTATGATATTTGGGTAAAAATGTCTATATCCTTTGATCCTAGCCATTCCATGTCATCCCAAGCATTTATTTCTTGATGGGATGTGCATTTAATGCATTGGCTAGCAAGCAAACAAATTTGATTTGGTTTCGGTAATGGGTAATCTTGATTCAAGGTTTTCAGTTACACCTAAGATATTTTGCTCAAAATATCTAAATACCTATAATGTAGCCTATCCACATTGTCCCAAGCATTTAATTCTTTATGGGATGGGCATCAAATGCTCATTGAAAGCTTAAGTTAGGTGGCAAACTGAATTGGTTTAGTTTCGATAACAGTCGGTCACACCCTAAGTGACTTCGTTCCCTTCTTAATCCATTCAGTTAGGAGCTTCTAGGAAGGTTGATAGGTGTAATTTATCTATTTATTCCCAATTTGGTTTTAGTAGTTTTCGAGTATTTTTATAGCGTTTTATTATGTTTAAATATATTTTTATTTGTTTTGTTATAAATTAGGTATTGGGGTGAAAAGGGACAAGAATAGTCCTTCAATGATCAAAGAGGTGGAAGAATAGTGTAAAAAAAGAGCAAAAATACCATATTCAAATCCTACATCCACCACTACAGCGGTTAACAACCAAAAATCATACTGACCTATCCACTGCTGCAGCGGTCACCCTACAAATTTTTAAGATATTTTAGGGTATTTTGAGATATTTAGAATCCTATAAATATCATCCATATTCTCCCCAAACAAAGGGAGAACATTTTGGGAGTGGTTTGAGAGCTCCAAACCCTATGAACCAAGAGAAGATCACCACGCCAAAAAGGAGAAAGTGTTCTCGGAGCAATTTTAGTGACGGATCTTCGGATAAACGGCTAGTCTCCTCGTTTCTCTATTTTATTCTTATTTAGTTGGTAGTTTGTATATGTTTAGTTTATTTTTAGTTGTATATTGGGCCATATCCAAGTGTAACTAAACATATATTGTCTAGGGAGCGATGGACTCCACGAAAATGTGTTTGGATAAAATTGATGTTTTGTTAACGATTGTTTATCTTTATCCGATTGTGTTTACCATTTTGTCATGTTTATATGCTTGTTTAGATATATTGAGAAATCAGGGTTTCATCCTCGGGAGAGGTAACCCCAAATTCAGACTAAGGTTAAACACAACGGGACGATCTAACGACCTGGGTGGGTTTTAGAAAGTGTGCAATACATGAAGTTGGGGCGAGAATCATGTGACCAAGTGTCGTAGAGACGCTCGAGGGGGACTTAGGCATTGCCACGAAGTCACATATTCACTCACTTTACACTTAGGAGAGGTAGTGAGTGAGATTTCGATACTGGGATGGTTGGATTGGATGAACGCCGTTAATATAAACTAGATTGAAACGAACACGTTTAAGTGGACGAAGTTAATCCCTAGAAAATTTACTCCCATTAACGTCTATACTAGTAATACTAGTTTAATTATGTTAATTTAGATTAGTATATAATTATTATATAAACTACATTTTTATTACCTAAATAAAGTTAGGTTATGATAATCGCGGTACTCAACGACCGTCTAATCCAATCCCTGTGGATATGATAACCCTAACTATTCCAATCTATACTAAAACTTGACCCGTACGCTTGTGGTGAAAGTAGCAACGTATCTACGTGCTACCAAAGGTTCCTTGGTCATTAAAAGGAATCTTTTGCGGGCCTTTAACGATGGCTAGGACCTATATGCATTGGGCCTAGGGTGGTTTGTCAAGGCAACTTGAGTTAGTGTAAATCTAAATCAAGCCCAATTTTTACATTACCTTGGTGATTTAGGGCTTTGTCATGACCTTTCTAAGCATTTAATAAGGTCTCTTGGATTTTTTGTCGATAATATTTAATGTGGTATGCATAAATGAAACAATTCCTTTTGTTGTTAACCTAACAAGATTCAGTGGTTGTAAATGTTTCAAGGTCGAGGTAGGTAACTGAGTTAATTGTTTGAAATATCCTATAACTTAAGGGTAGTGGCTAATTTTTATCTATTCTAAAGTTTATTTAATGAAAATCAAACTTTAATAAAATCATTTTAGATCTCCTTAAATTATGGGAATTTTAAGGTTGACCCAAAACTTTTACGTAGCTATATTTTGTCAAATTTAACAGTTTGTGTTTTTGTCATGTTTTTGGGTGTTTTTATATATTATGTAGTGTGATCTCAGTTAGAAATTCATTCTCTTTTAACCTATGTTAAAAGTTTATCTGAACTTGTACTTGATCCGACACTGATTGGGAGGGACAAATGTGGTGTCTAGAGTTGCCCCTCTTTGTAATGAGAGTTTACTCGTAATGACAAAGAATAAGACACTAACATTTTTTTCCGCTAGACATGAAATATAAATACATATATTTAAATCTATCCAAAAGGATGGAGACATTCTTGATCCTTGAAGATTCGACGAGGATGATGATTGATCACTTCTACCATTGTATACTTCATAGGATAATGAAAAATCAACTTTGGAAGATTGCCACTAAAAGGATGGTGACACATCTAATTCCTATCTATATGAATTATTGGAGGACAGTGGTATGCCTGATCTTATAGAGCATGGTGAATACGACACTCTGCATGAGCCCTCTCGATAACTATATTATACTTTTGGTTGCTTAATTACTGTATTGATTTCCATTACAATATTGGTTTCTATTACAGTATTGGTTGCTGTTATAGTATTGGTTGTTGTTATTATATTTGGTTGTTATTATAGTATTTAGTCAATGCTATAGTATTTGGTTTCAATTATGGTATTTATTGATCTTAAGATTTTGATGAACAATTAAGTATTGATATTTCGGTAGAACTAATGTTTTAATTGAGTGTTTCAATAATTTAAAGTTCCAGTGAGAAAGATGACAAATTAAATGGATGTTAAACGATGAAGTTGAAGATATTGAAGAATTAAGAGTTTGAAGAAATTAGGAAAAACAACCCAGGTGAATCTGAACTCTTAATATCCCAATTAGGAACACACACATGGCACAAAATCTATTTTATCATTTATGTGTATTTTTTATTAAGTGAAATTATTTGCTCCTGTGATTTTGAGAAGAAATAATTTTGAAAGACTAAAATGGAATATGAGAAGATAGTGGAGCTAATTTAGATGAGAAAATGGTTAAAGGAGCAAAAACGTAAAAAAAAAAAAAAAAAAAAAAGTTAAAAACGTGTTCAGATGAGAGATCTAGAAGATGGCAATCGACTAGTGAGTTAACCAAACCAAGCAGTTGTAACTATTTGTATCTCTAAGTCGACCGACAGGTCGACTGGCCAAGAGGGCTGAACTCTCTGAATCTACAAATCGACTGGTGAAAGAAAAACAAACTCTCTGAATCTACAGGTCGATAGGCAGGTCAACCGATGCACGCAGTAGCGATAGCTTGGCTACAACCTAAATTAGGTAGTCGACTGGGCAGTTGACCGAACGCACTGTTTCAAGATATTGTTTTATCCGAGATTATATGCAAAAGTAGCCATTTTTGGTTGATATTTGAGAGAGACTTCAAGGATATTTTCTATATTTAAGATATGGTTCACATATTAATTAAATTCTATTAATATGGTTCGTTAAAAGTTAATCTTTCTCAATTTGGTATTTTAAATTAATACTATTCTAATTAATTGAGATTGAGAAATATTTGGGGATTTAATTGAGAGATTTGAAAGTTGTTTTTAAATGAAATTGAACCTGAATAAAGTTATTATGATATAAGATATCTATAAGTGCTATTAATTGTCATGACACATGTAAACTAGACGTTAGAAGGCTAATTTCATATTCCTATATAAAGACCTACGAATTTCTTATATAAAAAATGAGAGAGAATTAATCAATATCAAGAGAGTTGTTCTAAGAGTTATTTTATTAAGATATTATGAGTTTTTCTGAGAGACGATCTTGAAGATCAATTGCTATTATTCTTTGCGGTTATCTGCTTTGATATTACATCGTTCTAATCATTCTTTCTGTGGATTCCGGGTGACATCTTTCCAATTATATTCTTTCATTGCATTATTTGATTATTATTGGAAAATTGATCTTAGAAATTGTTTCTGATTTTTGAAGAAAATATTTTTAATAATTATTTTTTGAATCTGATTACGTGCTCCAATTTGCTACCCATATCTTAGTCAAAATCATATTTTTCTATCTCATGTTTTTTTATCACTAGACTTGGGATATTAATTGAGTTATTATTTATCTGGGGTAGTAGAAGTTTCGAGTGAGATTTTTTGCTTATCATTTTGTATTGGTGAGTAGTGTGAAGAGTTAAATACTATTGGGAGTATTTAATCAAGGGTAGCTGGGTTTTAGTCGCTTCTTGTAAAAAGATTAAGGTAGTGATTCTTCCTAGATAGAATTGCGATTTGAGTGATTTGTAAAGGTTCCATCCTTATCTGGGAAAAGGATAGTTGGAGTATTTTGTGAGGTTTTGATTCTTGAGCCTTAGTGTTAAAATGAATTAGGTTATTCTTTAACCTGTAAAAAGTAGAGGTTCTTCCTTAGTCTGAGAAAGGATATTGTAAAAGTTAATTCTGAGCCTGTAAAACTATCGGTGTAAGAGTTTGGTTCCTACCTTTAAAAGGATCTTGGTTTTAGTAGGTGCAACCTCCGTGGAGCTCGGGGGACTGGATTAGCCAAGAATAACTTGGTGAACCAATATAAATCTTTGGTGTGCTGCTATATTTATTTTGTTATTTTTGTTGTTTGGGTATACACCTAGTTGATTATATTATTCTGCTGTGATATAAATATAATAGTTGATTTAGGATTAAAATTAATTATTTGATTTATTGAATTTTAGTCTGATAATTTGTAATTAACTAATTCACCTCCATCTTGGGTATTCTATTGGGCTAACAGTATTGGTTACCATCATGCTATTGGTTGCTATTATTGTGTTGGATGCTATTGGGCTATTTTCGTATTGGTTGCTATCATATTATTGTTCCTTTAGACAATATTCATAGTAGCTTTACCTAAGGTCTCGGTGAGGATGATACTATGTAGGATACATCCCAATATATTCCTAGAGGATGATGCGCAGTTAATTCTATAGGATGCGGAAAAGATGACACTCTATCATTCGACTCCTGCTTGTGACCGTACTTAAAGGGTTTTCCTACACATCTCAAGTTAATGAAAATAAGGTCACAAGTAGTTCTAGCATGTAGAGTAAATTCTACTACTATGAAATTAAAATAGTGTCTCATTGCCTGTCTCATTTAATATTGTTTCGCTGACTATCTCGTTTAATACTTTCTTGCTGGCTGTCTCGTTTAATACTATATTCCTAGCTATCTCATTTAGTACTGTCTTTCTAGTTGTCTCATTTAATACTATCTCATCGATTATCTCGTTTAATAATATCTCGCTAGTTATCTCGTTTAATACATAAAATACTGCTCCTAAAGGATGATGCGTGGTAAATCCTATAGGAGGTGGAAAGGATGACACTCGGTCAATCGGCTCCTCCTAGTGGTGCGAAGGATGACATTCTGTCAATCATCTCCAGATTGTGGTAGTGACAAGGATGATACTCGATTAATCATTTCTTGGTAGTAAGGAGGATGACACTTGGTTAATCGTCTTCGGTTGGTGAGGAAGATGACACTTAGTCAATCGTCTCCTGGTAGCGAGGAGGATGACACTCCGTTAGTGGTCTCCAAGTTGTAAGGAAGATGACACTCTGTCAATCGGCTCTAATTTGTGAGAAGGATTACACTCGATCAATCGTCTCCTGGTTGTAAGGAGGATGATGGTCGGTCAATCGTCTCCTAGTGGTAAAGAGGATGACAGCCTGTCAATCGTCTCCTGTTAGTGATTGTACCTAAAGGCTTTTCCTATATATCTCAAATTAATGAGAATTAGGTCACATGTAGTTCTAACATGATATGTGCATCAACATTTGTTGGAACCTGTTCTTGGTTAAAGAAACTAATTCTTGGGTCGTTATATCAATATAAGATTGAAAATAATTAGAAGAATTCGCATGGGCGAAGACCCTCGGCGAAACTCAACACCTACTGGAGTTTCTTGGCCACATCCCACCTGGGACTATATGACAATGACTAGAAAAACTCCCGATGGAAGTTTAACCTCGGATAAAATGTGCCCCAGTCATAGATTAGGGCTCTATAACGCTTGTTTATGTGCATATAGTTTTCAGTTGGTGATTGGTACGAGTCTAATATCGATAACGTCTATATAGAAAAGATCTAAAATAATGTATGCCAGCTATAGCTTGGGCGACTTTTATCACAGAATCTCAATAGACAAACCGGATATAATGTGCCTTAACTTCTAGCTGGGGTATGTCCCATTATATATTCTAAATGATTAAACCAGATATGACTATCTCTAGAGCGTTCAAATGATGGGGTAGAGCCTACATGGATTGCCTCTATGTCCTGAATGGAGTGCGCAATTGTAATGTTTGTTTTAGTATGGAAACCCAATCGGTTTGTTTATGTATATCAGACCAACTTTCATTTCCCGTGAACCTTGGTGATTTACGTAGGACAGATCGAAGTGTAATCTACTAAGAATGGAGGAATTTTGTTTAAGGTGACGACCCAACCTATAAAGGTTTCACGTATCCTAATTTTTACTAAGACTCAGGTCAACACCTAATTCTTCCTTAGCTTGTTAACACTAAGCATGGTTAAATCTGGATGAGTATGTCATTCTCATATTTGGTATGGTTCAATTCCAATTGATTGGGGGATTTATTATTGAGCATCTCTATGGGGATTTTATTTTTTATCTTCTTTCAATCTCAATTGGAGTGGGATTTTGTTAATGGAGAGTGAAAAGGTTTCCTATTAATCTTGGTAATCTACTAAGAATCTGGTCGGAACAGTAGTCCAACGCCTATTGGTTTATCAACCAAACTCAATAAGGGTTTCCTACGTATCTCGGGCTTCGCCGGGAGTCAAGTAATGAATGGTTTTTTGTTAAAAAGGTACGACCGAACCTGTATATGAGTTACCTACGTATCTCAAATAAATGAGAATCAGGTCAGTACATATTTCATCGCATATAGTTGGGCTTAAGTTTGTCAACTGAACTTGCTGGGTTTCCTATGTATCTCGGGCTCCGCGGGGAATCAGGCTGACACGTAGTTCCTATGTCTTTAGTTTTCATAAAATTAATCAAGTTCATTATGATTTGGGCATCTCATTTTACCTCATGAGATGAAATGAACGATGTTTCCATCATGAAGACATAGATAGGATGAAATGTGCCCCATTTGTAGACTAGGGCATTGATGAATACGTTTTGTTGTGGAATCTCATCTGACACTTCCTATCGTGTGATTCGTGATTATTAACAGTTTAAAATATTCCCAGTCTGTGGCCAGGGTAGGATACTGATTAGCTACAATATCATGAACAAAATTAGTTTGTCACGCTATATGTCAGGGAGATGAATTTGGGATTTTACTGATCAAATCCTAAAATATACCTTGCTAATGAGTTTTTTACGATGTTGTTTAAATGTGAAGCTAATATCTTAGGAGTTTTTTTGTTGGAGCAACCTCTTGACCGTGCAGTTTTGTGTATTGTATCTAGTCATGAGTTGATAAGAGTGATTACCTGTATTGCCGAGGCTTACGAATTATTTGTTGGAATTAGAAGGTGAACATGCTCCTTCTGATTTAGTCCCATTTGCTTCAAATGTTTTAGCTTTGTATGTTAGCATATTGGTAAACTGTGTCTATTTCCTGCATTTTTTACAGTCAAAGTATTGTTAGAAGAAAACGACGTCTTCATTCCTTGATCTTGTTAGCTAAACGGTGTATACTGGCTTCTTTCTTCGATGAGTTGGAAAATCTTCATTTGGCGATGGTTTTCGTTTTTTGTCAATGATCATTCCTAGAGGTAATCTTTAAAGTGTACCACATTTGTCTCATAATTGAAAACCCGGCATCTTGTGGTGTGCGATGATTTTCTTGTTCTATGGCTTCTTAATGAATTTAGATCACAGGATAGTATCCATAAAGGTTGTATTGTTAATGGCAGCTATCATAGGAATTAGAGGTGTTGTGTATAGTCGATTTGGTGATGATGTCAGATATCCTTACATGGAATTGGGTTAAGGGTAATTTTCCAAGGTTTGTCTTGCTTCCATTACTTTGCTCTTATGCCATTTATCTTTTTTACTTATTTGTACTTAAATGTTAATCATGAAAGAAACATTGCATATAAACAATTAGAAGTTAGAGTTTACTAAATAGAATCTGTATAGTCAAGTATATTATTTATTTTTAGAAGTACTTTCTTCCATAGGAGTACAAACTTAGAGTAGGTCATTTATCAAAGGCTTTAAGATCTCTAGCAGTTTTCGACCTGTCTTCCTTTGAATCCCAAATTAGGCAGAATTACCAATCAAATTCTTTGATTTACTCGACTTAGTTGTAGTGTGGTGGTCTCTAGACGAATCAAAAATCCACAAATAAATAAATTTTGGCTGAAATCTAATGTTTTTTTTTTAATTATTATTATTATTATTATTATTATTATTATTATTATTATTATTATTATTATTATTATTATTATTATTATTGTTATTATTATTATTATTATTATTATTATTATTATTATTATTATTATTATTATTATTATTATTATTATTATTATTATTATTATTATTATTATTATTATTATTATTATTATTATTATTATATGTTTTCCATTTTTTCCCGTAGTTTCTTTTCAAGTTTTCACTAACGTTGGCTACCATATTTTTGCACCTCAGCGCCTTCTTAGGTTTTCACTAGGTCAGTGGTTTTATATCTTTCTATAATCCTTTTTTTTTTCCCGTAACGCCTTTTCGATTTTTCACTACGTCCTCAGGTCGCACAAATTTTGTACCCTTTTTTTTTTCTCACTTACTTTTGGTTGTAAGTCTAGGTTTATTTTTCTAAGGGTAGAACTTCTTCAATACATCAGCATTAATAGGATCTGGGAACTCTTCTCCATCCATTTCTTGAAGTATTAAGGCCTCATGCCCTAACACTTTCTTGACGACGAACAATCATTTCCAGTTTGGCACGAATTTTCCCTTAGCTTCGTATTGGAATAGGAAGATATTTTTTAGTACTAATTTACCCATATTATAGATTCGCGGATGAACGTTCTTGTTGTAAGCTCTAGCCATCCTCTTCTGATAACATTACCCATGGCATATAGCAGTGAGTCTCTTTTCGTCTATTAGGCATAGTTGATCAAATCCCTGCAATACCCATTCAACTTCATCTAACTCGCCTTTTACTAGAATCCTAAGAAAGGGAATTTCTACCTCTAATGGGATGACAACTTTTGTTCCATATACTAATGAATAAGGTATGGCTCCAGTTGATGTTCTAACCGATCTTTGATAAGCCATCAAGGCAAATGGGAGCATCTTATCCCATTCCTTATGGTTATCTATCATCTTTCTCATGATAGTCTTAATGTTCTTGTTAGTGGCCTATACTGCTCAATTCATTTTTGGATTTTACGGCGCAGAATTCTCGTGTTCTACCTTGAACTGTGTACAAATGGATTTCATCACACCTCCTCTTAGGTTTTGGGCATTATCAGAGTATAGGGCTTGAGGTAAATCTTAACGTTATAGCATATTATTCTTGAATAACCTCATTACGATCCTCTGGGTGACATGAGTAAAAGAAACCGCCTCTACCTACTTAGTGAAGTAGTCTATAACCACTAGGATGAATAGCCATCCGCTTAGTGCCATTGGCGTTATTGGACCTACAACGTCTATTACCCACATTGAAAAAGGCCACGGGGCCGCTAGGCAATGTAAGTGTGTTGAGGATAAATGGATTTATTCACCGTGCACTTGGCATCTCTGACACCTTCTCATGAAGTTTATGCAATCACCTACCATAGTTAACCAAAAGTGGCATGTTCGTAGGATTTTCTTGGACAACATGAACCCGCTCATGCATGATACACATGCTCTACTATAAAATTTCTTCATGAGTTGTATTTATTCTTGAGCACCCAAGCACCTTAAGAGACCCTAGTATGGTGACCTCTTATATAAAGCGTTGCCTCCGAGAAAGAATTAGCCAGCTAGTCTTCGCAAGGTTCTTTGACTCAGGATATCGACTCCTTTCAGATATTTTTATTTCTTAAGAACCTTAGGATATCTACATACCGAGGTTCTTTGTCCTCTTTAGCTTCTATGTGATTACAATAAGCTAGTTGCCGGAATATCTTTATTGTGATGGGAATCTCCTCGTTTTCTTTATTGATCACCAATATCATAGATGCTAACATTGCAAGGGCATCAGTAAAATCATTCTTAAGCCATGGTACATGCCCAAACACAATCTTTGAGAAATCTTCACAAATGGTCGAGTAATAAATTATTGTACTGGATCAATGGCATCTTTCGTTGCATACTTGTCGGTGATCTGGTTTATAATTAGCTCTGAGTCCCCATACACTATCAATTTTTGAGTTCTTGGACAACTCTAAAACAAGCTCCGTACTCGACGGTATTGTTGGTATTGGTGAATTTTAGCTTAGCTGTGACTAGAAAGTGTTGACCTTGTGGAGAGATTAGGATGGTACCGATGTCGACCCTTTTCGAGTTGCTAGCTCCGTCGAAATACATTTTCCATATCTACTCATCGTTATTTCTAGTTAGCAATGTAATATGTCCGTTTGGAAACTTAGTCTCCATGGACCTTTCGTCGGCTCTTGGGTTATCAACAAGTTGATCAGTAATTGCTTGGCCTTTGACTACTTTCTAAGTCACATATACAATGTTGAACTTAGTAAGTAGCATTTGCCACTTAGATATTCTTCCAGTAAGTATAGGCTTTTTCAATTATGTACTTTAGAGGATCCATTTTAGCAATCAAATAAGTAGTAAAGTACACCAGATAGTGACATAACCTTTAAGCAGTCTAGACTAATGCACAATAGGTTTTCTCTAATTCTGAGTACTTGTTTTCGTGCGAGGAGAATCTTTACTGACATAGTACATGGCATGCTCCTTCTTATCTAAACTATCATGTTGTCCTAACATTGCACCCATATATGTTTCTATGATAGTGAGGTATAGGAACAACGGTCTTCTTTGTTGCTGTGGTTCCAAGACAAGAGGGTCCAATAGAAAGGCCTTGACTTTCGCTGTGGCGTCTAGGCATTCTTTGTTCCATTTCCCGTTTAACTCATTTCTTAGTAGTTTGAAGATCAATTCACAAGTTGCTTTTAGTTAGGAAATCAAATGGGCAATGAAATTTATTCTCCTAAGGAAACCATGAATTTAATTTTCTTTTCTAGGTGCAGGAATTTCGACTACGACTTTAATCTAGGTAGAATCAATTTTAAAACCCCATCGATTAACTATGAATCCAAGTAGATTACTAGACACTACTCCAAATGCACACTTAGCGGGGTTGAGTTTTAGCTGGAACTTCTGGAGGAGATTGAACATCTTCTTAAGTATTCTAGATGGTATTTGTCTTCCCTTGATTTCACTATTATGTCATCCACATATACCTCTATCTCTTTGTGGATCATGTCGCGGATCAATGTCGTTATGGCTCTGTGATAAGTTGCTGCAGAATTCTTAAGTCCAAATGGCATGGATCGATAATAGAATACCTCCCAAGGTGTTGTGAAGGCAGTCTTATGCTTCTCTTGTTCTTCGACCAAAATCTGGTTATACCCATGATATCCATAAAAAAATGACGAAATCCTACACCTGGCAGTGTTATCCAGGATGATGTGGATATTTAGTAGTGGGAAGTTATATTTCGGACTTGCCTTGTTGAGGCCTCTATAGTCAACATAGACCTAGATCCTTCCATTTTTATTAGATACTGACACTATGTTACTCAAGTAATCATAGTAAGTATAGACATCGATGAAGCGAGCTTCGAATTGCTTCTTGATTTCTTCCTTAACTTTCAGGCTGATATCATATCAAATCTTTCGAAGTTTCTGCTTGATCGATCTAACTTCCTCTTTTATGGGAAGCTTGTGCGTCATGATATCGGTTAATAGTCCAACCATATCATCAAAAGACCATGCCGAAGCATCCTAATATCGCCTTAACAGGGATATCAGGTCTTCTTTCTCTTGGCTTCTAATTGAATTATCAATCTTTGTTTCTCTCATATTTTTTGGATCTACTTTGTTCACTGTTTCGGTCACATCTTGACTTAGGATAGGTCATTCCTCGAATCTTTCTATAGCTCTTCGGATTTCCTCGGTGCTCTCGGTAATAGGATCATCTTCTATTTCAATTTCTATTAACTCCCAATTTATTTCCTTTTCTAGATTGTACTCATTGGGAAGAGGTGATTCATTATTATATGGGTTATATTCAAGATTATTTAGGCACCTAAAAGGTAAACAAAAAATTCTAATTTTAAATATGTTATTATATTAGCATGACTATTATTGCAATATGAAAGAGAAATTCAAAAGCCAAAAGGAGCCTAGAGATATCATAATCTCTACTATCTGGTGGCTAGTCATATAGGATATGTTACAGATGCTTGTCGATTACCAAGCTCCTCATCGCACTGTAATTGGAAGAGCTTCCCAATTGCTGAGACTGCTAGCTGGCTCTACGGTTCCGATGTTATTCCCTTCCTCATTGATCATGCAGACTGACTTCTCTAACCATGGTGCTAGAAGGTTAGGCTCGGTTTAGTAGGGGATTATGATGAAGTCTAGTTTGCCTTTCCTCTCTTCTTTCTCAGCTTGGATTATGCCAGTGGCGAACGAAAAGTTGACTCAAATATGGGGCATTATCCAAAGTTCTCCATTCTTCGCAGGTTGTTCACTGAATCCCCTATTTAAGCGTGGAATAAAACCCAGTCCATAGGTGTCTAACTTTTGTCTAATCCCCAATAAGGATTGCATTCTTGCTTCGCCTTTGTCAATGTCTATCTTCGGGTCGCAGTTCATAATGTTCATGTGGGTGGCTAAAAAAATAGTAATAGCAGATAATTTGGGTGTTGGTGGTAGACTTCCTTCTCAAACATACGAAGCACTATAATGTTGAATGCCTAGAAAGAAGCTACCTAATCGACGTGCTCGGCTACTATTATAGGTTCAGCAAGGATTTGGTAGATGGCATGATCTTCCTCAACATAGACGGTGATACTACTATCCTCGAAGACAAACTTCAACTTCTGGTAGAGTGATGAGGGAACTGCCCCAACTGAGTGTATCTAGGGCCTTCCAAGGAGCATGTTATAGGCAGCTACTATGTCTAAGACGTGTAAGTCTGTTGGCCCAGTGTTCTACCCAAGAGGGGGGTGAATTAGGTCGTTATAAATTAAATCAAATTATAACACTTGAAAATTCAAATAATTAATTTTATCTTAAATTAATTATTATCTTTATATCAGCGGATAAATATTATGTGAACTAGATGCACACCCAAACAACTGAAAATAAATAAAGTAAAATAACAGCACACCAAAATTTATACTAGCTCACCCACACATTCTTGGCTAATCCTGTCTTCCGAGCCCCACGGAGAGTCTCACCCACTAATCACTACGATTCCTTTAATCGGGTAAGAACCAAACCCTTATAAATGATTATTTTCGCAGGCTTAGAATCCATCTTTATAATTTCCTTTTCACAAGCTAAGGAAAAACCTTTATCTTTTTTAGAGGTTAAAGATTAACATAATTCTTTTATACTTAGGCTAAGAATCAAACCTCACCAAATCACTCCAAGTATCCTTTTATCCTGTAAGGACTGAATCGTTACAAATTCAATCAAAATTAATTCTAGTCAGTAAGAATTATGCCTATCTCTTTTCACGGGAAAAGAGTAACCTAATCTTTTTATACACTAGGTAAAAATCAAACCTCAATCTCTTTACTAGAAGAGATTGAAAGCCGAAACTACCCCTGATTAGATATTCCCAATAATATATAATCCGCACACAACTCACGAATTAAAAAATTGATAATCTTTTTTCCTCTTAGGGCTTCTACCACCCAAGATTAATTTGAATTCAATTAATGTCCCGATACTAGTGATAGAAAGTGAGAATTTCAAAATATGATTTTAATGAAAGCGGGTAGCATACAATTTATCACGTAATTAGATTTTCACAGGAATTCGTTTCAAAATATTTTTCAAACAATTTAAAGTTCAAAAAAACGATTTCAAGGTTCAAAATTCCAAGTAACAAATAATAATATCAAATATCAATTAAGAGGAAAGACTCGGAATGATCTCACCAGGATACCACTGAAATGAATGTAGATGAATCACAATTAAACACTAGATCGATAACAGCAATAGCAAATTTCCAAGAATAATTCTCAAGAAAAATCTCACAATACTCTCCATATGAATTCAGAATAATCACTATCAGAAAACTTAAGAACTAAATAGCTCTTGAAAATTGATTGATTAAGATCACCCATAAGTGAAAAACCCTCCAATGACTAGTTTCCACTTATCATCACACTTAATTGCTCTTATAGACTATTTATTTCAATATGAATCAATCCTGGTTCAATTCACTCAATTATAACTTTTAAAACATTCAATTTAATCACTCAAATATTTCTCAATCTCAATTAAATAGGATAGAAAGAATTAAACATATCAATTTGAGAAATAATCAAATTATATGAACCATATCTATAGGGATATCAAAAATTCAATCACAGATTTCAAATAACATCAAATCCCTAAGATATCTCTCATATCTTAACCATAAAACGGCTAGTAATGGCTACTTTTTGGAAAAATCCACGAAATCCTACAAACCTCAAATAGTCACATCGGTTGACCGACCAAAATCCATAGGTCGACCAATCAATTCAAATTCTAGCCCAAGCCAAAAAATTTTGCCAGTCGGTCGACCGCTACTCCATGGTCTATCGACCGATCAATTCAGGATGCTCCCCAGGCCAAATTTAAGCTATGATTGGTCGACCGATTATCTTAGGTTTGTCGACCGATCGATTCAGAGAGTTCAAGTATTGGCCTTAGGTCGATCGATCTCATATGATCTATCGACTGACCGATTTAGAGAGTTCAGATTTTGACCTAGGTCGTCCGATCTCTCTTCAGTCGGTTGACTGATCGATCTAGAGACTACACCATTCCTAGCCACTTCTTCATCGATTGACCAAACCTCATTGGTTGGTTGACCAATTCTGCTAGAACACTTCTTCCTCAATTAATTTTAACTCCAATCTTTAAAGTTTTTGCCCCTTTAACCAATTTCTTTTCTCGGTTAACTTAATTGACAGTTTAAATCAATCTTAATTACTAATCTTTCTGAAATCAATATTTCTTCTTCAATTTCATATAGGAGCAAATATGTTTAACTAATTAAGTTCCTAATAAAAACATTAAATCATTTTGTATTGTGTGTGATCCTAATCGGCATACATTAAGAGTAAAAATTAACCTGAGTTGTTTTCACCTAGATTCTTCAAAATCTTCAGTCTCTTAATACTTGTCTCCTTGTCAGTCTCTTGCATCCTTAAGCATCTTCAATTATTTCTTCATGATAAAATCATCACTGGAACTTTTACATTGAAACACTCAATAAACTCATTAGTGCCACCAAAAATATCAACATTTAATTGTTCATCAAAATCTTAAGATAACAATCTACCCCTTTTTTTTATGATGACAATTAACTTTGATGTTTTTGTCAAAATAATATTCAACAAAGCATAGAATATAATCGATAATTCATAAACTCCCCCTAAAATAGTGCAATGCTTTAACTAATCCATTTTAAGCGCAACTATGGTTTCCCCCTTATAGATTTTTAAAACAACATCAACTAATTCTCTTCCTTTGTCATCTCAAAAAGTGGGGAAGGAGAAGCACATATTATCTCAAAAAGTAAACATAATATTGATATTTAAATCTTTATAAGCATATTATACTAAAGAAATATTTGAAGCATATTATATCGTCTTATATAAAATTAAATAAAATCAATGTTAAGAACCCAAACCCATTTTCAATAAATCAACCCCAAAAAAAATAATTTTCAACCAACAACATGTCGATCGTCATTAGAGATAAATATTTAACTAAGTGGATCAAGTCTAACTATTTCATCAAAATCCATACACTAAAAGTTAAGTTCCACCAAAATCCTAGATTAGCTATTACAGACCAAAATAATAATGTGGGAGTTGTTCAAATAACACAAAAATACCAAATAAATAACTAATGAAGACCCTGTCCTGGAAAGGGATACTATGATCCGA
Organism: Eucommia ulmoides; assembly: GCA_016647705.1. Taxonomy (NCBI): domain Eukaryota; kingdom Viridiplantae; phylum Streptophyta; class Magnoliopsida; order Garryales; family Eucommiaceae; genus Eucommia; species Eucommia ulmoides. The sequence continues at coordinate 21,063,803 of CM028338.1, read as the reverse complement.
TTAGACTGGTGGTTGGCTACCAAGGATACTGAACCATCAGCTGAACATTCAAGCTTGAAGGCATTTGTTGATAATATGGTGTTGACGGTCCTACTCCTGATGATCCCGCTCTTGATGGCCCTGCCACAGATGATCCTCCAAAGGACTGTTGTGCTACAACCATTGTCTTACTTGTGAAATATTGCTGAGCACCATACTGCTGCTAGTATACATATTGTGATGACTGCATAAATTGGAACATTTGTTCTAGATTTCCTGTGATTCTCCCAAGTCTTGCTTCCATATGCATATTCATCTGATCCATATTACTTTTTAGCCCAGCCATCTGATGATCCATCATATCTGCATTTACTAGAAGATCATCAATCTGATCTCAAAGCAAATCTATCTTTTCAATCGAGCTTAATTCATCATCATCATTTTCATCATCATATTCTTCCTCAACCTCTACTTTTTCTTTTCTTTCATTCTTCTTTTTCACCGATTTATTTTCTTTAAACTCATATCCCATTAGCATAACGTTACCCACATTAATTCATCCTGGTGTAATTGTCATGAATTTTTCTTCATCAAGATCAGTTTCCACTCTAAAGTGGTCAAACATCCTTTGAAGTGCATCAGCATAGGTTAACACTCTGGAGGGTTTTTAAATGTGATATTTCATGTGATCCATCATGATGTGAGCCAAATTTAATTTTCTTCCTTCAACGATCTCATTCATTAAATAGAGATCAAAGTCATTCACATTTGCATGACTTCCCCCTCTAGGAATAATTGTATACGTTATTACTAAATGAAGAAATCAGTGCTCAAGGGATAACAATCCTGCATTATCTTTATCCAAGTCAATTTTTTGTGCAATTTCTCTTCTATTAAAATTTAATGAGAGCCAATGAGGAGTATTGAATGGAAATACATTTCATCTTTTTAATCCCAAAATTATACTCAATATGTCACTATTAAACCGAATCTCTTTTCCTTTAACAAAAGACGTCATGTGAACCTCATTATATGTGAGATTACTATAAAACATCTTTACCCACACCGTCATCCATTCATTCTTTTGAGTGACAAACTCGGTCCTCCCCGAACCTCTAAAATACTTCTCAATGTTAAGATTTTTCTCATTTAAACCAACAAAATCTATAGGTTTGCAACATACAACCTTTCAATTAAGAAACTCCGTATTGTATCTAATTTATTGCTCTTCTTTTTGGAAATAGGCATTGTCATATTTAGATTTTTGAGAGCACTTCTTCATTCTAGATATTTTTCTCACAAATTCAAAACCAATCAACCAAGATAATGTTAATAGAATAACCCTAGAGAGAGAACCAACCAAAACCCTAGAAGATAGAGAGAATACCAACCTTAACTTGAAACAAGGGGGTCTCCAAACCTTAGATCCAAGCCCTTGATCTTCAAATCAAAGCCAAACCAAACTGATCTCATGAGGATTAAGATTGAACGAACTTGGGAGATGAATGGTTTTGGGAGTAAAAGAGTTTTGGAATCGAAATGGAGTGAAATAAATGGGTTAGGGATTTTAAATCCCGTAACGATCGGTTGACCGATCACTCAAAGATCAGCCGACTAATGAATGCAACGCCTTACTGGTTTTCCATAACTACAGCTATCAGTTGACCGACAGTCTTTCTATCGGTTGACTGATGATAACGTGCATTTAAACCCTAATTTGATCAGCTTGACTCAATTTTTCCCTCTTATTTTGATCCACATATTTTTTTAAAAATAAATACCCCCCTACACACACTTTCATATCACAATAATCTAAATTTCAAAATGTACAGGCTCAATCTCCCAAACAAAATTAATATACTTAAACTTTAAAAAGTTTGACATACCTGGATCATCCTTGAGAGCATTTGGTATACCTTTAGTGGATTATTTATTTCGAACTTCATGTCCGTTGATTCCATCATTTTTTCTTTAGCTTGACTTGTCACTTTGATTTCTTCCTTCTTAGCATTTGCAATATTCTGGATTGGTTCGATGATAATTTCTTTGTCTTTGTTTGGTGCTTTCAGCTGTTTTTTCTCACTTTGCTTTGGCACGAATTTTGGTAGCACGTGAATATGTCGCTACTTTCACCGCAAATATATGGGTCAAGGTTTATTATAACGGGAAGAGTAAAGATTGTCATATCCACAGGGATTGGTTGAGATTATCATTGAGTACCATAATTATTATAACCTCACTTTATTTAGGTGATAAAAATATGTTTTGTTTATAATATAAATACTAATTAAACTGTTTATACTATAATACTATATTGAGATGTTTAGGTGAATAGATTATATATGGATTAACTTCGTTTACAAATACATGTTTGGTTTCGTTTAGTTATCAATAACGGTATTCGACCTATCCGACAATTTCAGTATCATAAACTCATTCACTCCCTTGCCCGAGTGTCAAGTGAAGGAATATGTGACTTCGCATTAACACCAAAGTCCCCTTCTAGTGTTTTTTAGAAAACATAGTCATATAAGTCTTGCCCCAATGTCATGGATTGCACATTTTCTAACTCTCTCCCGGGTTATTAGATCGTTGTGTTGTGTTTAAACCCTAGTTTGAATTCGGGGTTACCTCTCTCGAGTGTCAAACCCCGATTTCTCAATTTATCTAAACAAGTATATAATGAAAATATAAAAATGGTAAACACAATCGAATAACGAAGAACAACCGTTAAAGAAACATAATTGAAACAAACAACATTTTCATAAACTATATTAATCCCATAGTTAATCCAAGTTTAGTTCATGGCCACAATCGTTTATACAATAAGAAACGAGCTCAACATACTCAAACAATAAACCAAAGTTAAGAAATGAACAGAGAAACGAAAGAAACTAGTCGTTGTCCTAAGATTTGACACTACAACCGCTTCAAGATCGCTTCTCCTTCTTCATTTTGTGTTCTTCTCCTTCGGGTTTAGATGAGCTCTCCCCAAAAACACTCTCAAATCTATCTTATCCTCTAATAAGGTCTAATGACCGAACAATGGAGGAGGAGAGAAGATATGGGCTCAAAAATATCTAAAATTATATAAAAAAATGCACTTTACAGTTGCATTGGTTACCGCTGCAGTACTGGGTATGTCAGCAGTGGTCACCGCTGTAGCAGTGGCTTGATCGCTGCAGCATTAGTTCATTGGTGAGCATCCTATCGTTTTACCACTGCAGCGATGGCCTGACCGTTGCGGCGGTGAACTTTTTGCACTCCTAGTAGTTTTACTACTCCAGCGGTGGGACGTAGTTGCAGGGTTTGTTCTTTTTACTCAATCTTCCACTACCGTTCCACTGATTTGATCGTTTATGAACCATTTTCATCCCTTTTCGCCCCACAGACCTAATTTATTAAAAAACACATAGAAAAGTATTAAAACATATTAAAATGCTATAAAAATACTCAAAAACTACCAGAATTGGCTTGGGAATAAATAGATAAATTATACCTATCAAATACCCCCAAACTTAGAATTTTGCTAGTTCTCGAGCAAAACACCCACACAATAAAAGAAACAACAACAACTAATTACAAAATTTAAATACTAAAAATGAAAAACATGAAAAAACTAATAATGTGCAAGTTTTGAATTTTATCTAACCAGCCAAACAATTTTCCCTCTTCGGCCCCCAATCCTATCAAGTTCAAAAATAAAACACACCATGTAGTGTTCTAAAATTTTAACATTCAATAATAGTAAGCGTCATTCTAGATCTTGTCAAAGTGTGTGTGCAAAAACTCAATTATACAAATATCCACCGATCGGATTGGATTATTGGTAGCTCGTGAAATACGCCGCAATTTACTCTCGCAAGTATATGAGCTCTAAGTTTTAATATAGTGGATCTTGAAGATTGGATATCATTCCCACAGAGAAAAGTGTGAATAATTGAATACCGTAATTGACGTAGTCTCATGTTATCCTAACGACGAAATACATGAATTTAAATTAAATTAAGCTAAACTACAATCAGTGGGTTAATCCTAACTAAGTTGATTAATTAGGGATTGATTTCGTTCACTTAATACACGTTTGATTTCGTTTAGTCAACAATAACAGAGTTTAGGTATCCGACAATCTCAGTTCGTAAACTTCTCCGCCACCTCTTTCGAGTGTAAGACAGAGGAATACGCGACTTTGTGTCGATGAAGAGGTCCCCCTAAATGTATTAACGACTCTAGGCCATATGAGTCTTGACCCAACGTCATCGATTGCACACTAGCTAACACCCTCCCGGGTCGTTAGGTCGTAACGATGTGTTTACCCTAATCCGAATCCAGGGTTACCTCTCCCGAGTGTCAAACCCTATATTCTCAAATCCAACCCTAATACCATAACGAGCATACTAAGATCATCATAAAATGATAAACACAATCAGACTTAAAAGCAACAACCATTAAAGAAACGTATATTAAACCAAACGAGTATTTACGCAATTACACCTCTCCCTAACTAATCTCTAATTACACTAATAAGTTCTTAGCCAATAAAACATTAAATCAAGAGGAGATCATCAATATCAACAATAAACATTAAATACAAAGATGTAAACAATGGAATAAAATCCAAATCTCAAAGTGGAGTAGTCCACTTTCGCCAAAGAACAATCCTCCCGAGCTTCTTCTTCTCCGTTGATGAACTTCCACTTCTAGCTCTTCAAGGGTTGTCCAAGAACACCTCCTAAACTAATATAATCTACTTCCTAAATTATCTAAACCTAACTAAGGTGAAAGGAGAGCTCTCAAGAACAACCGGGGCCTCCTCTCACGTCTAAGGTTTTTTTTTTTTAGGTTTGGTGGAGAAAGGGGTTTTATACGCAAGGTTTGGAAATATCTTCAAAATATCTGAAAACATATATTTCTGCGCAGAGTGTCACCGCCTAAGCGATGGTTCACCACTTAGGCGGTGGCTTAAGTCGGTTAAGTTTCTGTTGGATATTCGCCTAGGCGGTCGTTTCTCCACCTAGGCGATGACTGCTAACATAACATTCTGATCTTTTCTCGCCTAGGCGGTGGTTTTCTCGCCTAAGCGGTGGTTCAGCCCTTCATCACTCCAACATTCTGCCTCTTTTCCGCCTAGGCGGTGGTCTTCATTCACCGAAACCCTATGTTTCACATTTTATTCACCGTTTCTCCACCGTTTTCACTTGTTTATCGCCCTTTAACGTCCTTTCACCTGTTTTACACTAAAACAAACTAAAACATAATTAAATATAACTAAAAGGCTTGAAAACAAATAAATTCGATTTAGAAATAGATAGATTTTTCACACCTATCAATACCCCCAAACTTAGAATTTTGCTAGCTCTCGAGCAAAACACTAACACTAAACTAAACTAACTAACGAACGAACCAACTAAAAATGAAAAATTTCAACTATCATGAAAGAAGTATATGAATGTAAATATAAAGTTCAATCGAAACTACCAATTTGTTCCTCCCTCAACATACCTAAATCGGATCAAGTTCGGGAAGTAACCCACACCAAGTGGTGTTCTAGAATTTCAACGATCAATATCAATAAAAACCATTCTAGATCCATTTAAAGTGTGTGAGAGAGAACTCAAATGTATAACTAGTCAAATATCATATTTGATTATTCAACCATTAAGCTCATAACTTAAACCGTTGAAGGATTCAAGAAAACCATACACTTGATTAGAGTCTACTATCCACTAATGTAAGCTCGGATATTCACAGAGATCAATAGGGCTTGGTTTGGCTTTGGAGAACGACCACGGGTATCATTGGACTTGAAAATAGCAAATCAGTTTAATTGAACGGTACCCGACGTAAAATCGCTTATCGATATCCTCTCTCATGACCATGACCCCCACATTTAAAGTACAACTCTGAATAAGAAATGAAGATCCTTGTATTCACTTGTCGAAAGAGAAGAAAATGAAAACCATATTCATGTTTTTTCTTTTTTTCTTTTTTTTTTTAACATATTCCTAATTTAATTCGAATTATTACAGTTTTTAGGAGAGTGCAAAAAGAAGTTAGAGAAGCACACACCCCCAAACTTATTTGAATTTATAAAATTTTAGGAATATATAAAAAGAAATGATAGAAACACACCCCCAAACTTATTTTAAGAGCGTGCAAAAAGAAATACAAAAGTGACAAGTGAATACACTAATACCGAATCAATAAAAATTTATCAGAAACCCTACCGCTCACTTGATTTCACTTAATTTTGAAAATTAGGCTTAGCGACATTGGGTTAGGAAAAATTTAAATGAAATGAGTATTTGAATGTTTTCAGAATTGATTACATTATCGGCTTCGACAGGGGAAATAAGGAATGAAAATTTTTAGGTTAGCTACAACGGTTCAAGCGAAAAATTGACGGCCTAAATCACGTCTCCGGAATTATCTTACCTAGGATTCCGCCTCAAGTTTTCCCCAAATCAAGTTCTAGTTTCCTCATTTTCTATCATGAGCTTAATATCTAATAATCAACGTCTAATCGTTCAGATAATTATACATTGAGTTCAAATGTTGTGCAATTTTTGGATCAAAATAATTTTTATCCAATCGACATGTTAAGCACACAAAACAAACAAAGAAGGTATTACCCCCAACATCAATATGCGATTCGGGGATAATTCTCATCATCGGGTCTTGGCCCAAATGAACTCACATCTAAACATACAAACACAACTTTATACATACACAAATCTAAACTAAATCTAATGCTAACATACATAAATTAATCTAACACTAAACATGCAAAAACAAAAACTAAACTAAACTAAACTAAAAATTTTAAAACTAAAACATTCATAATTGAATACATACATAAACATAGATTTGTACATCAAAAATTTTGCATTCTATTCAAATAATAATAATAATAGTAATAATAATAATAATAATAATAATAATAATAATAATAATAATAATTGTTCATCATTTTCTACAAAAAATCAAAATGGATGAACATCCACTAAACTATCATCCATTCCATACCATCCAAACCTGAACATGGTAGTGTTCCAATATCAGCGAACCCAATAAACATATAGCATGCTTGTAAACAAAATGGGTTGAACACATACTTAGGGAATAAGACTTATTCCCTACTGTTCACCTGAAGACGAATCATCACCATCATCACTTTGGGAAGGAGAGTGTGGTCTCTGGAGGAGATGTGGCGGCACAGATGGCATCGGAGGGTAATCGTCCATCTCAAGACCAAGGCCAAGGCCATCCCAAATCTTCCGTTGGACTCGATCTTGTTGCCTCGAAAATTTGTCCAGGAAAGAAGAGATCTCATATTAGTTTTGGAGGATGGTCTGAAGCTTGTTATTTATCCTCTCTTGGGAGTTTTCATCTCGGGCTCTAGAAGGTCCCGCTGTCTCGTCTGTTGGATCTTCCCCTTCCTTAGGCTCAGGCTCGGCTGCCTCTTGCACCCCAGTCTTCCATAACCAGTTTATCATTGATAGATTAAGTGGAATGATAGGGTCACACAGGCTTCCCCCAGATACCGTCACGTCATCTAATCTGAAAATATGGGTCAATAGTGACGAAAACGGGAGCCCACCCTTTACCATCTTTGTAGTATGAATGATCGATGAATAGATCAGAAATCCAACGTTGATTGGTTGCCCGGTTTGAATTTTATAGATCAAAAAGGCCCTGTCCTTTGAGACGTCTGACAAATGTGACGTCGGTAGGAGGCTTCTGCAAATGAAATGGTGCCAGATTTTTGGAATTGGCTTGAGGCATTTCATCGAAAAGGTAGCGACGTTCGGCCCTTGGTGTTTCCACTTTACTTCGCTAGATGTGATCTTTTGAATGACCCTATGCAAAGTAGGGTCTTGGCTTTCAAGGGACTCTTGTGCTGACAGTCCAAAGAGATGGTTGATAAAGTCATGGCTGATGATGATAGGCTTATTTCTGAACCTTTGCTTGGTCATCGATGGCCTCCGTAGCATTAGCATAGAATTCTTTGACCAAAGCAATCTCGCCTGGGGGTGGCGATTTACAGAATTGTTCCCAGTGGCGGCTTCGGATTTCATTTTGAAATTCCACTGGGATATCCTTAATCGGATCGAAACCCCACTGACGTATGTAGGCACGATATTTTTTGTGTTCTTTAAAGTATTCCTCCACTTGTTTTGACATAAAATGGGTGGCATCGTAGTTAACGTCGGTCGGCACCCCAGGGTGTGAACTTGACCATTCTCCTTTTGCCGTCTTCTTTGCTACTCTTTTAGGCATTTCCTACAATCACAATCACAAAAACCCAATACAACCTCATCATCTATGAACAATTTAAAAACATAAACCTCCCTAATCACTTTGTCAATAACACATACATCCCAAAACGAACACCCATTTGAATTTTTCAAACAAATTTCACAAATGTGACATCCAATATTAGTTCACATACTCAACCAATATAATTAAACATGATCATCCCCAAGAATCAAACCAAAAACCCATGGAACTTCGGAATCGTGAAAATAGGGTTAAGGGGTTTTGGGCAAAATTTTAAAATCTAATGATTTCTTTGATATAATCATGAAAACTAACCAATAATTTCAACAACTAGACTAAATGTAAAGTAAAATAAACTTACTTGTTGAGAATTAATGGTTCAATCGAAAGAGAATGAAGAAATCGCACCGTTCACGCAAAAACCCTAAATTTTTGGTAATAGGGGTGGAGATCCGATTCTTGGAGGTTGAATCGTGATGGAAATGACTACGTTTGGTAATGGAAGGATGATTTTTGAGTATTGGAACGGTTTGGAAGTGAGGTTTTAGAGAGAAGGTGGAGGATTTTGGGGAGAGAACCTTGCGATTTCAATTTTGAATGAATGGGTTCTTTTTAACTGCAGAAAGTCCACTGCTTAGGCGGTGAAGCCCTTTTCTTTAAAATCAAACCTTCTGACGAAATTCTGCCTAGGCAGTGGTTTTTTCACCTAAGCAAAATTACACCAGTGTGAAAACATTTTACTCTGCTGCTAATCCCCCTAGGCGATGGTTTCTCCGCCTAGGCGGTAGAGCGTATTTTGAAAATTTGGTGCATCCTGTATTTTTACTGCCTAAGCGGTGGTTCACTGCTTAGGCGGTGGGCCTACAGCTCCTCTTTTCATGTTTTTCTCAAATTTTCAAAATACGGCTCGACCCCGTACGTTTTCACTTCACTTGTTCAACGTGTTTAAACTTAAGATACTTTCCCAAGCGTCCATACTCCTAAATTCACTTCCGAACACATTCTGAAGCTATACCATCTTCCGAAAAGAATAAATAATCAAATAAATAGTAACAAAAATTGGGTAATTTGATACCCTGAGTTTCATTTCAAAAAAATAGCGCTTGAGTTACCATCCCCAGCTGGACTATCGTGTCACTAAGTATTTTTCACCAAAATTCCCCATAGATAAGGAATTTGGGCTCAAATGCTCAGTTGGATCAAGATCATGGCTTGACGTCGGCTTCTCCTCTCAGTCCTTATCATTTGCAATAAGTTCAATCTCGGGATTGAGAATTAAGAATTCTAATCTTCTTCATTGTTTCTCGCTCTGATTGATCTCATCAACGCAACGAAACAAAAATTTAAATTAAAAACAAAACAAAAATAAATGTCAGGATTAACACTCGACTACTTAGTCGCAATATCAACTTAAAATTCACACTAATCCCACATCAACAGAGCCAAAAACCTGGTGCGTTGACGGGACTAGAATACGATACATTTGATTTTCCTATTTACAACTTAAGTCCTTAGCTGTTACCGCTTATCGTTTGCAATATTAAATAAAATTCACACTAATCCCCGACAACTGCGCCAAAAACTTGGTAGCTTGTGAAATGCGCCACTACTTACTATCGCAAGTATACAAGGTCTAAGTTTTAATATAGTGGATCTTGAAGATCCGATATCATTCCCACAGAGAAAAGTGTGAATAATTAAATACCGCAATTGACATAGTCTCATGTTATCCTGACGACGAAAGACATGAATTTAAATTAAATTAAGCTAAACTACAATTAGTGGGTTAATCCTAACTAAGTTGATTAATTAGGGATTAATTTCGTTCACTTAATACACGTTTGATTTCGTTTAGTAACAATAACGGAGTTTAGGTATCCGACAATCTCAGTTCGTAAACTCCTCCGCCACCTCTTCCGAGTGTAAGACGGGAGAATACGCGACTTCGTGTCGACGAAGAGGTCCCCCTCAATGTCTTAACGACTCTAGGCCTCATGAGTCTTGACCCAACGTCATCGATTGCACACTAACTAACGCCCTCCCGGGTCGTTAGGTCGTAACGATGTGTTTACCCTAGTCCGAATCCAGGGTTACCTCTCCTGAGTGTCAAACCCCAGATTCTCAAATACAACCCTAATACCATAACAAGCATACCAAGATCTTCATCAAATGATAAACACAATCGGACTTAAAAGCAACAACCATTAAAAAAACATATATTAAACCAAACGAGTATTTACACAACTACACCTCTCCCTAACTAATCTCTAATTACACTAACATGTTCTTAGCCAATACAACATTAAATCATGAGGAGATCATCAATATCAAAAATAAACATTAAATACAAAGATGTAAACAAGGGAAGAAAATCCAAATCTCAAAGTGGAGTAGTCCACTTTCGCCAAAGAACAATCCTCCCGAGCTTCCTCTTCTCCGTTGATGAACTTCCACTTCTAGCACTTCAAGGGTTGGCCAAGAACACCTCCTAAACTAATCTAATCTACTTCCTAAATTATCTAAACCTAAATAAGGTGAAAGGAGAGCTCTCAAGAACAACCGGGGCCTCCTCTCACGTCTAAGGGTTTTTTTTAGGTTTGGTGGGGAAAGGGGTTTTATAGGCAAGGTTTGAAAATATCTTCAAAATATCTGAAAACATATATTTATGTGCAGAGTGTCACCGCCTAAGCAGTGGTTCACCGCTTAGGCGGTGGCTTAAGTCGGTTAAGTTTCTGTAGGATCTTCGCCTAGCCGGTGGTTTCTCCGCCTAGGCGGTGGCTGCTGGAATAACATTCTGATCTTTTCTCGCCTAGGCGGTGGTTTTCTCACCTAAGCGATGGTTCAGTCCTTCAGCACTCCAACATTCTACCTCTTTTCCACCTAGGCGGTGGAACTTCCGCCTAGGCAGTGGTCTTCATTCACCGAAACCCTGTTTTTCACATTTTGTTCACCGTTTCTCCACCGTTTTCACTTGTTTATCGCCCTTTAATGTCCTTTCACCTGTTTTACACTAAATAAACTAAAACATAATTAAATATAACTAAAACACTTGAAAACTAACAAATTTGATTTAGAAATAGATAGGTTTTTCACACCTATCAATTATCTACAAATAAAGCTCATGTCTAAAACAAATAAGGTATAGGAAATCCATATACCTGAGAGGGTTCCACTCTCCACTAATGTATGCTTGGAAATTCGAAAAGATCAATAAGACTTGGTTCGGTTGGTAATATTTGGCCAAGGGTATGTCAGGAATAGAAAACAGGCTAACGTTATTAACTTAACGATACCCGAGGCATATGCTTGTCACTCAATCACTCTCGAACCCCTAAAGATCAAGTCAAAACAACCCCGAACATATATTTAAGAACTTCGTACTCACTTGTCAAAAGAAACAAAAATAAAACGATATTTACATATGTCTTTTTTTTTTTTCCTAAGCCACACCCCCAAACTTATTCGATTATTACAATTTTACGGTTGTAGTTAAAACGAAAGAAAAATGACAAGTGAGTACTCGAATAGCAAACCAATGAAAAGTTTTCCCTAAACCCAACCGCTCACTTCAAGGAGCACAACGAATGCTAACTTGATTCACTCAAGTTGTGCCTTCGGCTAGCGATATAGGTTTAGAAATAACTTTTATTAGCTAGGGTATTTGTTATGTGTTCAGAATTGAAACGGTTTTTTCGGCTTCAACTGGGTAACGAGGAATAAATATATAACATGGTAGGCTTAAAAGGCTCAAGTGATCAAAATAAATGCCTAAATCATATCTCCTGAACACTTCACCTAAGATTTCGCCTCGAATTTCCCCCACATTAGGTTCTAAAATCCCTATAGTCATGAACTTGGCTAACGGATAATCGGCATCAAATCAATTCGATAGTTATACATTGACTTTATGTGCTCGTGCAATGAGGATCCACAATAACTTTTACTAAAACGAGACGTCAAGTATACAGAACACACATGAATGAGCATTACACTCAACCTCATTAAACAACTAGGTAACAGACTCATCATCGAGTAATAGCCCAAATAAAGTACAAAACTCAGCACATGCACAACAACTACCCTAAACAAACATGCATACAATAAACACAATACAACATAACTAACAACATAAAAATATACTAAACATACTAAACGTCACCCCCAAACATAAAACGGTAAAGGTCCACAATGACCCATCAGCGATCCCAATGAAATCATAAAGCATTATAATGAATACGGGGGTTTAGAACACGTACCTGGGGGGTAAGAGAATCTCGCCTCCGAATCATGTCGGTAGTGACAAATCTAATTTATTTTTTAAACCTTGGGTTGCCTCCTAAGAAGCACTTCATTTAAGGTCTTCATCCTGACATGGAGAACGGCTCTTCAAAGAGCGGCTTTTGCCCATAGTAAGTGTCATACAACACTACGTATCGGTCTTGATTTTATACGCCCTCCAGATTGGCGAGATTTGGCATTATATGGCTCGAGCTTACAACTTGACTCTTCTCCATCTCTTGTGCTTGGAAATCATAAATGTACTGAGCTAGAAATGGGGTAGGATAGGTGAGCCACATCGGATCCTCGTAATTGTGATCGTCTTGGCTCAGGGGGTGGCATCACCAATTGGAATTCGAACGATGAAAAATCATAACTATTAACATGTGAATTTTCATCACCACTCCACACTTGGGTTGTAGCATCATCATGATCGTCTTCGATCTCACCCAAGTACCTTACGTTTTCTTCCGGTTCCTTATGATGGCTTTTACATTCGGATGTGATTTGTTCATCTCTCAGCGCCACCGTCTCTGACTCAGTCTCAATGAAGCAGATAAGTTGACCAATTTTCATTTGAATAGACGTTATACTCGTATCAATCTCGATGCAGACCGTCTCGATGTTGTCAAGATGATCCTAACGCTCGTTGAGCTGGTCATGCATTTTTCTTAACAATATCTGAGTATCCCCCATAACAATAACGAGCATTTCTTCCAAGGCGGGGGAAGGCACTACATCTTAAACCGGAGTGTCAATCCATAGCGCCATAGTGTTGGAAAAATCCCCCAAGTTTTGGTGACTTGATGAATAATTCCAACTTTGATAATCGAAGTCCGCCAATTCCTCCAACGACAAAATGGCTTCATCCGTGATTAGGTCATAGAAAGACCAGGTACCATTTTCTTCTTCCATCCATGTTCTGGTTGTAGCTTGTAACCCGTCGAGGAAATTCAGTAGTTGACACTCCCTCGGGAAACTATGATTTGGGAACCGAAGTAACAACTCCTTGTAATGATCCCAAGCACAATAAAATGGCTCAGGGTCTCGTTAAAACGATTGCAACAATAGTTGTTGATTTAGCATCTTCAAATACCATGTAAGAAAAAACTGGAAAAAAAATAAATAAATAAAGTTATAAACAATATAAATGCATAAATTAAAATCAAGTTATTTACTCACAATATCAATAATAATCTAAAACACAATCCCCAGCAATGGCTCCAAAAATTTAGTAGTGCGTGAATACGTCACTACTTTCACCTCAAGTGTACGAGTTAAGTTTTAGAAGAGTAAGGGTTGTCTATCCATAGGGATTAGTTGAGATTATCGTTAAGTACCGTAATTATAATAACCTAACTTTATTTACGCAATAAAAATTTGTTTTGTTTATAATATAAATACTAATCTAAAATACTAATTAAACTATTTATACTATAATACTATATTGAGACGTTCAGGGGAATAGATTATCTAGGGATTAACTTCGTTTACAAATATGTGTTTGGTTTCGTTTAGTTATCAATAACAGTACTTGACCTCTCTGCCAATCTCAGTATTGTAAACTTATTCACTCCCTCTCCCGAGTGTCAAGTAAATGAATATGTGACTTCCCGTTAACGCCGAAGTCCCCCTCTAGAAATTTTTAGAACACATAGTCACATGAATCTTTCCCCAACATCATGGATTGCACACTTGCTAACTCCCTCCTAGGTTATTAGATCGTCGTGTTGTGTTTAAACCCTAGTCTGAATTCGGGGCTACCTCTCCCGGGTGTCAAACCTCAATTCTTAATATATTTAAACAAGCATATAATGGAAATACAAAAATGGTAAACACAATCGAATAACAAAGAACAACCGTTAAAGAAACACAATTCAAACAAACAATATTTTCCTAAACTATATTAATCCCATAGAAAATCCAAGTTTAGCTCATGGCCATAACTGTTTATACAATAAGAAATGCGCTAAACATGCTCAAACAATAAACCAAAGTTAAAAAATGAAGAGATAAACGAAAGAAACTAGCCGTTGTCCGAAGATTTGACACTAAAACAGCTTTGAGATCGCTTCTCCTTCTTTGCTTTGTGTTCTTCTCCTTCGAGCTCGGATGAGCTCTCCCCAAAAACACTATCAAATCTATCCTATCCTCTAATAAGGTCTAATGGATGAAAAATGGAGGAGGAGAAAAGTTATGGGCTCAAAAATATCTAAAAATATCTAAAAAATGCACTTTACAGGTGCAACGGTGGGTATGTCGGCAGTGGTTATCGCTACAATGGTGGTTTGATCGCTACAGCGGTGATTCAATAGTAAGCATCCTGTTATTTCACCACTAAAATGGTGGCGTGACCGCTGCGGCAACGAAATTTCTACACTCCCAGTAGTTTCACCGCTGCAGTGGTGGCTGTACAACGAGGTTTTTACGCTCGCGTATTTATTACTCGCAAGTATACGAGGTCAAGATTTAATATAACGGATATTTAAGATCGAATATCATCCCACAAGGACAGTGTGAATAATTGAAAATCGCAATTTCCATAGTATCCTATTATCCAGACGGTTAAAGAATTATTTTAAATTAAACTAATTAAAACTAAGCTAAACTATAATTAGTAAGTTAATCTTAACTAAGTTTATTACCTAGGGATTGATTTCATTTACTTAATACATGTTTGATTTCGTTTAGTTAACACTAATAGTGTTTATGGTATCCGAAAATCTCAGTTCGTAAACTTCTCCGCCACCTCTCCCAAGTGTAAGACGGGAGAATACGTGACGTCGTGTCAAAGAAGAAGTCCCCCTCAACATCTTAACAACTCTAAGTCGCGTGAGTCTTGGCCCAACGTCATCGATTGCACACTCACTAATGCCCTCCCGAGTCATTAAATCATAACGATGTGTTTATTCTAGTCCGAATCCAGGGTTACCTCTTCCGAGTGTCAAACCCTGTATTCTCAAATCCAACTCTAATACCTTAACAAGCATATTAAGATCGTAATAAAATGATAAACACAATCGGATTTAAAAATAAATAACCATTAAAGAAACATATATTAAACCAAACAAGTATTTACACAACTACATCGATTCCTAGTTAATATTTATCTAATCTATCATGTTCTTGACCATTGAAACATTAAACCAAGAGGGATTCATCGTCATTTACAACAAAACATTAAATTACAAAGAGAGAAAGTAAGAGAGAAAGATCAAATCTTAAAGTGGAGTGATCCACTCTCGCCAAAGATCGATCCACCAATGTTTCCTCTTCTCCGGATGACGAATCTCCTCTTTAAGCTCTTCAAGAATGGCCAAGGATAAAGTCCTAAGGGTTAGAGACATCCAACCTTTTCAATAAAAGTTGGAGAATGGGTATTTATAGGTGCAACGCTTCAAAATATCTGAAAATATCAATTTTGTTGTGCAGAGCTGACCATCACGACGGTGGGATTTACCGTCATGGCGGTAGGTAAGTCAGTTAGCTCACTGCTATGGCAGTGAGATCACGCTGCAGCGGTAGGCTAAAATATTAACTCTCTGATCTTTTACCGCCACGGTGGTGGCCTGCTGCTGTAGCGGTGGGACTTTGTGCTGAAAAACCCCTCTCTACATTCTTACCACCGCGGCGGTAGATCCTGTGCTCTTAAAACCTTGTTTTTTCATCGTTTCTTCACCATTTTCCCACCGTTTTGCTCGTTTGTCACTCGTTTACATCCCTACACCTAAATCACATAAAAACTAACGAAAACGAAATTAAATATTACTAATTTACTCAAAAACTACCAAATTCGGTTTAGAAGTAGATAGGTATTTTACACCTATCAAATACCCCCAAACTTCAAATTTTTCTAGTCCTCGAGCAAAAAACCCTAACACTAAATTAACTAACTACCCTAACTAACTTACCACTAATCTAAAAATTAGTAACTTTAACAGAGAAGAAGTATGCGCATGCGAGTTCCAAATTTAATCGAAGAAACCAAGTTGGTCCTCTCTCAACAGCCCTCAATCTGATCAAGTTCAAGAAATAATACACATCAAGTGGTGTTCTAGAATTTTAACACTCAATATCAGTAAAAATCATTCTAGATCCATTTGAAATGTGTGTGTGTGAGAGCTCAAATATATAACTAACGAAACACCAAATTGGATTATTCAGTAGCTAAGCTCATGACTTAAACCTTGAAGGATTCAGGAAAACCATACACTTGACTGGGCTTGACTATCCTCTAATGTAGGTTCGGATATTCATAGAGATCAATAGGTCTTCGTAAAGCTTTAGAGAATGACAAAGGGTATCGCAGGAATAGAAAATAGCAAATCGTTAAGATTTAACGATACCTAAGGCACAAACGTTTGTCGCTATCTCTCTCTCGTAACCCCAAATATTGAAAATACAACCCTGAACAAGAATTTAAGAACTTTATATTCACTTGTCGAAAGAAATGAAAACAAAAACTATATTCACATAGGTTGTTTTTTTTCTTTTTTTTCTTTTTTTTCTTTTTTTTTTTTCTTTTTTTAGATTATCACACCCCCAAACTTATTCGAGTTTGTACAATTTTAGGGGCGTACAAAAAGAATGACAAGTGAATACATTAATACTAAACCAGTAGCAATTCGTCCGAAACCCTAATCGTTCACTTCAAGTCAGCATTAGTCTATACCACTTGATTTCACTCAATTTTGACTATTAGACTTAGCGACAGTAGTTTGGAAAAATTTTATTGGATAAAGTATTGAAATGTGTTTAGAATTGAAAACATTATCGGCTTCGACAGGGGAACGAGGGATAAAAAAATTCAGATTAGCTTCGAAACGTCCAAGCGATAAACGTAAAGGCCTAAATCATGCCTCCAGAATTACCTCACCTATAATTACACCTCAAGTCTACCCCAAATCAAGTTCTAGATTCCTTTTTTCTGTCATGAACTTATTACTGAATAATCAATGTCAAATCATTCAAATAATTATACACTAAGTCCATGCGATCATGCGATTTAAGGATCAAAATATTTTTTACCTAAACAACATGCTAAGCACACAAAACACACATAAATGGCATTATCCCCGACCTCGATATACAATAAAGAGAAAATTTTCATCACCAGGAAACGCCCTAGACGAACTCAATAACTTATCAAGCATATACGACTCCATACATATATATTTGTACATTAAAACTAAACACTAACATACATATACTAAACTAAGCATTTAACATGCAAAAGCATAAAAATTAAACTACAACTTAACTATTTAATTAAAGTTTTACATACAAAAAAATATTTTCATCCTTCACATCTTTCTTTAACAATACAAAACGTGATGTACATTTCCCCAAGCTTAAAAAGAGGTAGTGTCCTTACTGACTAAGCAGTGAATCCAATAACAGTTTATAGCAATGACAAGTAAAATTGGGTGCCGACACATACCTAGGGGATAAGACGTAAAAGTCTCACCCCCTACCATTCGCTGGGAGGGAAGTAATCGCCACCACTATAATGTCGGAATGGAAATTTTGGCGGTTGCAAAAGGTACGGCGGCACATGTGGCATAGGCAGATAAATATTCATATCAATGCCGAAGTGCTCGCCAAACAGCAGTTGGATTTGATCTTGCGCACACACTAATCGCAATGTTTCAACAAAATATGAACAATGTAGCATGCAATTTTTTCACACAATTTAACAAACCATAGAAACATAGTTTATCCCCAAAAATCAAATCAAAATCCCACAGAAATTGAAAATCGTGAAAATGGTATTGAAAATTGATTTTTGGAATTTGATTTGTAGGGGAAATCACAAATTTTGTAAATGGAATGATGAATTTGAGGGTTTTCAAATGGTTTGGAAGGATGAAAATGGAAAAAGTTTGGAGTTTAGAGGTGGAAAAATTTTGGAGTTTAGAGGTGGTTGTGGCATTTTTGTATAGCGGTATGGTTTTAATCAAATAGAGGCCTCACCGTCGCGGCGGTGGGAATCACCGGCTCAGTGGTGTGAGCGCCTTTTTAAAACCTGAATTTTCTATCATTTCACTGCCTAGGCGATGAGTTCACCGCCTCGGCGGTGAAGCGCCTTTTTTTAAAAATTTTGCAACATAAAGCTTCACCGCCGTAGCGGTGGAGTTTACCACTGCGGCGGTGAAGTATTTTTGCTAAAAACTTGACATCCTGTGTTGGCCTAGTAGAATACCCAAGAGGAGGGTGAATTGGGTAATTAAAAATATATCAGAATAAAACTTGATAAATCAAATAATTAATTTTAAGCCTAAATTAATTATTATCTTTATAACACAACGGAATAATATGATCAATCTAAGTGCACACCCAAACCACCAAAATAACAAAATAATAATGCGGCACACAAAAGATTTATATTGGTTCACCAAACTACTCTTGGCTAATCTAGTCCCACAAGCTCCATGGAGGTCGCACCGACTAAAACCAAGATCCCTTCAAAGGTAGGAACCAAACCCACACACCGATTCTTTTACAGGCTCAGAATCAACCTTTACAATTTTCTTTTCTCAGGCTAAGAAAGAACCTCTACTTTTTACAAGCTAAAGAATAACCTAATGCTTTTTAACACTAAGATTCAAGAATCAAAACCTTACCGAAAAACACTCCAACTATCCTTTTTTCACAGGTAACGATGGAATCTTTACAAATCACTCACACTAATTCTATTCAGGAAGAATTAATACCTCAATCTTTTTACAGGAAGAGACTGAAACCCAACTATCCTTGATTAAATATCCCCAATGATATTTAATCCGTCACAACTCACCAATACAAAAACTCACTCGGAGCTTCTACCACCCTAGATAAATAAAAACTCAATTAATATCACAACTAGTAATAGAAATATGTGAGATACAGAAATCTAATTTTAACAAGAATATGGGTAGCAAATTGGAGCATGTAATCAGATTTAAGAAATTGTTTGAAATAATATTTTCTTCAAAAATCAAAAATAATTTCTAAAATAAATTTCCAAAATACAAAATAATAAACAATAAACAATATGGAAAGATCTCACCCGAAATCCACAGAAATAATGATTAGAACAGTATAGTTTCAAATTCGGTATCGGCAAGAATATATCACAATTGATTATCAGAATCACTAATAAAATAGCTCACAATAATGTAGAATACTAACTCTTATAAAAGCTCTCTCAAAATGATATAGAATGATTAACTCTCTTAGAATGATTGGCTTCTTTAATAAAATTCATAGGTCTATTTAAAGGAACTTGTAATCAGTCTTCTAGAGGCTAGTTTACAAGTGTCATGACAATAAAAAGCTCTTATAGACCCCTTATAACATAAAAACTTCATTTAGGTTCAATTCCACTTAAAAACATCTTTTGAATCTCTCCATTAAACCCCTAAAGTATTTCTCAAGTACAATAAATAAGTATAGAATCTATTTTAATTATCAAATTGAGAAACATTAATATTTGATGAACCAATTTGAAAGGATTTAATTGGTATACGAACCATATCTCAAATATAAAGAATATCCCCAAAATCACTCTCAAATCTTAACCAAAAATGGCTACTTTTGGATTTAAAATCGGATCAAATAATATCCTAAAACGGTGCATTCATTCGACTGCCCAGTCGACTAGACGAATTAGGGAGTAGCTATCGCAGTACATCGGTCAACCGCTCGGTCGACTCTTCGATTCAGAGAGTTCAGTTGTTTTCACCGGTCGACCTATCGGTCGACTCTTCGATTCAGAGAGTTCAGTTGTTTTCACCGGTCGATCTGTCAGTTAACTCTTTGATTTAGAGAGTTCAGCCACCATTGGCCAATCAACTCCTCAGTCGACTGCTCCCTTCTGGATCTTTTCTCTGATCCCATTTTTTACACACTTTCTTTTACGATTTCGCCCCTTTATCCATTTTCTCTCTTAAATAAACTCCACTAATATTCTTATATTTCATTTTAGTCATTCAAGATTATTTCTTTTTAATTCACATAGGAGCAAATAATTTCATTTAACCAAAACACACATAAAAGATAAAATTTATTTTGTGTCATGTATGTGTTCCTAAATGGGATATTAAGAGTTAAGATTTACCTGATTTGTTTTCTCTAATTTCTTCAAACTCTTAATTCCTCTTCATCATCTTGATATCTTCATTTAGCATCCTTTCAATTTGACATCTTCATCACTGGAACTTTAAATCTCTAAAACACTCCATTAAACATTAGTTCCACCAAAACATCAATACTTAATTGTTCATCAAAATCTTAGGATCAACATCCTGTATTTTCAAGGCCGCAGAGGTGCTTCGAATGCTGCATCGGTGAGCCTGCTGCTAGATTTTCATTTTTTCTTCAAGTTTTCACACAAAGGCTCCACACCATGCATTTCCATTTCATTTTTTTAAACGATTTTAAGTGCGAAACACATCTCCGAGTATCCTCACTCCCTAATTCTCCTCCAAACACGCTCTGAGACCATTCCGACCACCAAAAATAATTAATAGCAAAAATTTGGTAAAATTTAATACCCTCGATTTCTGATAAAAAAAATATGACTTGTTTTATTTAACGTCCCTAGCTGCACTTGGTTGAGCATTTTTCACTAAAATCCCTCATAGACAAGGAATTTGGGTTAGTACACTCTGTTGGATCATGATTCATGGCTTGAAGTTGGCTTTTTCTCTCTTTCCTTATCTTTTTCAATGTACGCTCGATCTCGAGATCAAGAGTCAAGATTTCTAAACTGTTTCTTCATTGCACGCACTGCTTGATCACAACAAATGAAACAAAAAAAAATTAAAAGAAAATAAAACAAAAGAATTGTTTCGATTAATATTCAACTACTTAATCGTGATATCAATTCTATGCATTTAATACCATCCCCGGAAACGGCAGCAAAAACTTGTTTGACGAGGTTTTTACGCTCGCGTATTGACTACTCGTAAGTATACGAAGTCAAGTTTTAATATAGTGGATCTTTAAGATCGGATATTGTTCCACAGGGACGGTGTGAATAATTGAATATCGTAATTTTCATAATCTCCTATTATCCAGACGATTAAAGAATTATTTTAAATTAAACTAATTAAAACTAAGCTAGACTACAACTAGTGGGTTAATCCTAATTAAGTTGATTACCTACGGATTGATTTCATTCATTTAATACATGTTTGATTTCGTTTAGTTAACAATAACATTTTTTGTGGTATCCAATAATCTTGGTTCGTAAACTCCTCCACCACCTCTCCCGAGTGTAACACGGGGGAGTACACAACTTCGTGTCAACGAAAAGGTCCCCCTCAACGTCTTAACGACTCTAGGTCACGTGAGTCTTACCCTAACGTCACCGATTGCACACTCACTAACGCCCTCCTGGGTCGTTAGATCGTAACGATGTGTTTACCCTAGTCCAAATCCAAGGTTACCTCTTCCGAGTATCAAACCATGTATTCTCAAATCCAACCCTAATACCTTAACAAAGATATTAATATCGTAATAAAATGATAAACACAATCGGATTTAAAAAAAAAAAAAAAAAACCATTAAAGAAACATATATTAAACCAAACAAGTATTTACACAACTACATCGATTCCTAGCTAATATTTATCTAATCTATCATGATCTTGGCCATTGAAACATTAAACCAAGATTTGTTAGCTTTCATGTAACGAGCTTACTGTTCCTTGACCTTTCCATTTTGCACGTGTTGATTCTTCCTTTTAGGTACATTGAACCTTGATTCCCTTGTCAGCATAGGGTATTCATTGTATCTTCGTGTATGTTCGAATCTCTTTATCGGCATGTAATATTAATTTTATGCTTGGAATTGTTTAAATCTTCGATTGGTACCTGCATCAAAATTTTCTCTTTTTGGAATCCAGTTATTTCTGGATCCAATAGGGTAACCATGCAATAAACAACAAAATTTCTCATAATGACCAAACTTGCGACAATAAAAGCATTTAATACTGTTAGTACGTCTCTTCGAATGGTCATTGCTCCGTATGGGATCATGATATTGTTAGCAATTTTGAGAAGTTCTTTTAGTGGTTATTGGTTTTTCAACAGGTTTAGTACTCTCAACATCCTTGAATTTATTCATTGCTTCTTCAAGCTTCTTTTGCATCTTTTCAAGTAACTGCTCATTTGTGCTAACATTTACATGTAGACCAAAATTCTTTTTATGCATAAATTCAAGATCATTCTTAATAATTTGGGACTCATTTTCAACAGAATTGATTTTCACACGAGCTCTATCAAGCTCACACCTTGCATTATCCAACTCAATGCTCAAGACCTTAATCAAAATTTCAAGAATTTTTCTTTTAAAATCATTCTGTTGAAGATCATAAATATCAATTTTCAAAACCTCATTCTAATCTTCAAGAGACTCAATTTTCTCATACAACTTACTAATTTCAGATAAAGCATTTCTAAACTCAACAGTTTCAAAATATTTGTCCAAATTCTTTTTCTTACGAGATTTTACAGTACTAAACTTCTTATTTTCAAGAGTTGCAATCTTTTGCCGAAGGTTAAAATTTTCTTTTCCAAAAACATATGTAAAAGCAATAAGAATCTCAATAGACTTATCTGCATTCTCATCATCGTGAATTCTACCATTCTCTCGAGCAGAAAAATGACTATTAGAGGAAGTAGAAGAATCAACAATAGTACACATAATATTAGAATCAAGGTACTCCATGTGATCGTGTTTAATAGTGAGAATGATATCAGAATTAGGGCACCCCTTGTGATTGTGTTTAGCTATATTGTGAAGCATATCAAGCTAAAACTAGCTCTGATACCAATTGTTTGCCCAATAATCTACCCAAGAGGGGTTGAATTGGGTAGTTATAAAATTAAATCAAATTATAACACTTGAAAA
Source organism: Eucommia ulmoides (assembly GCA_016647705.1). NCBI lineage: Eukaryota > Viridiplantae > Streptophyta > Magnoliopsida > Garryales > Eucommiaceae > Eucommia > Eucommia ulmoides. Next base: position 21,040,370 of record CM028338.1, on the reverse strand, counting down.
TTCAAATAATTAAATTTATCCTAAATTAATTATTATCTTTATAGCAGCGGATAAATGTTATATAAACTAGGTGCACACCCAAACAACTGAAAATAAATAATGTAAAATAGGAGCACACCAAAATTTATACTGGTTCACCAAGCTACTCTTGGCAAATCCAATCCTCCGAGCTCCACAGATAGTCGCGCCCACTAATCAATATGATTCCTTTAATCAGGTAAGAACCAAACCCTTACAAATGATTCTTTACGCAGGCTCAGAATCAATCTTTACAATTTCTTTTTCATAGGTTAAGGAAGAACCTCTATTTTTTTCGCAGGTTAAAGATTAATCTAACTCTTTTATACTTAGGCCAAGAATCAAGCCTCACCTAATTACTCCAAGTATCCTTTTATCCAGTAAGGATTGAACCATTACAAATCCACTCAAACTTAATTCTAGTCAAGAAGAATTACGCCTATCTCTTTCCATAGAAAAAAAGTAACCTAATCTTTTTATACACTAGGTAAAGATCAAACATCAATCTCTTTACCGAAAGAGATTGAAACTTGAAGCTACCCCTGATTAGATATTCTTAATAATATCTAATCCGTACACAACTCACCAACTACAAAATTGATAAATTTTTTCCTACTCGGAGCTTCTACCATCCCAGATTAATTTGAACTCAATTAATGTCCCGATACTAGTGATAGAAAGTGAGAATTTCAAAATCTAATTTTAATGAAAGTGGGTAGCACACAATCAGATTTTCACAAGACATCGTTTAAAAATATTTTTCAAGCAATTTAAAATTAAAAAAAAAACAATTTAGAAAATCAAAATTTCAAGTAACAAATAATAATATCAAATATAAATTAAGAGCAAATACTTGGAATGATCTCATTAGGATACCACCAAAATAAATGTAAATGAATCGCAATTAAACTCTAAATCTATAACTGTAACAACAAATTCCCAAGAACAATTCTCAAGAAATATCTCACAATACTCTCAGTATGAATTCAGAATAATCACTCTCAGAAAGCTTAGGAACTAAATAGCTCTTGAAAATTGATTGATTGGGATCACCTATAAGTGAAAAACGCATATCTATTTATATGGATTTAAAACAAACCCTCCAACGGCTAGTTTCCACTTGTCATCACACTTAATTGCTCTTATAGACCCATTATATCAATATGACTCAATCTTGGTTCAATTCATTCAATTATAACTTTTAAAACATTCAATTTAATCCCTCAAATATTTCTCAATCTCAATTAGATAGGATAGAAAGAATTAAATGTACCAATTTGAGAAATAATCAAATTATATGAACCATATCTATAGGGATATCAAAATATAAATCACATATTTCAAATAATATCAAATCACTAAGATATCTCTTAGATCTTAACCATAAAACTTCTAGTAATGGCTGCTCTCTGAAATAATCCACGAAATCCTCCAAACCTAAAACATTCACATCGGTTGATCAACCAAAATCCATAGGTCAACCGATCGATTCAGGTTATAGCCCAAGCCAAAACTTCTTGACAATCAGTCGACCACTACTCCATAGTTTATCGACCGATCAATTCAGGATGCTCTTCAGGCCAATTTTACGCTATGTCCGATGACCGGTTATCTTAGGTATATCAACCAATCGATTCAGAGAGTTCAAGAATTGGCCTTAGGTCGACCGATTGATTCAAAGAGTTTAGATTTCGGCCTAGGGCGACCGATCTCTCTTCAGTCAATTGACCGATCAATCCAGAGACAGCACCATTCCCAGTCACTTCTTCATCGGTTAACCGAACCTCATTGGACGGTTTATTGATTCTGCTGGAGCACTTCTTCCTCAATTAATTTTAACTCCAATCTTCAATGTTTTTACCCCTTTAACCAATTTCTTTTCTCAGTTAACTTAATTGACACTTTAAATCAATTTTAATTACTATTTTTTCTTAAATCAATATTTCTTCTTCAATTTCATGTAAGAGCAAATATGTTTAACTAATTAAGATCCTAATAAAAATATTAAATTATTTTTGTGTCATGTGTGCTCTTAATCGGGATACATTAAGAGTAAAAATTAACCTGAGTTATTTTCACCTAGATTCTTCAAATTCTTCAGTCTCTTAATATTTGTCTCCTTGTTAATCTCATGCATCCTTAACCATCTTTAATTATTTCTTCTTGATAAATTCATGAATGAAACTTTTACCCTAAAACACTCAATAAACTTGTTAGTTCCACCAGAAACACATCAATATTTAATTGTCAATCAAAATCTTAGGATCAACAATGTCCACTTGAAATGTAACCAGGCCTATAACGATCGGTAGAGTAATTTCTCCCACAGACTCTCTCTGCTCACCATCGAAAGGTCTGATGGTGATAGTAGTGCTCCGGATTCGGTCCTTATTTACCCCTATCTTCTTTAATGTATTTAGAGGACATATATTAAGTATGGACCCATTGTCTACCAGAACTCTAAAGAGGATGAACTTCTGATACTGAACTGATATGTTGAGAGGTTTGATATGCCCAGATCATTCAAATGGTATCTCGTCGTCAGTAAAGGTTACGATATTCGCACTGAGGATATTTTCCACTATATTAGTGAAGTGACCATGTGATATGGAACTTGGTACATAGGCCTCATTAAGGACTTTTAGCAGGGTATTTTGATGTACCTTGGTGGTCATTATAAACGACTGTATCAAAATTTGTGCCAGTGCTTTGCTTAATTGCTCGAAGACCTTGTACTCAGTGTTCTTAACTGTCTTTAGGAACTCTTGTACTTCTTCCTCAGTGACAGTCTTGTTAGGGGTGCCCTCGAGTTCTTTATTTGGTACTCTCGGTAAATCTAGGGCCACAAAAATTCCTCCAATCCAAGTAATACCTCCGATCTTATCTACTTGGTCTTCTATCCTTACGATATTGGTTTTAATCGTCGTAAAGTAGTTCCAAGGTACCTCTTTTATGTCTTTCTCCAGTTCTTGTTTTGGCATCATGAAGGTTGAAATAGTTTTTTGTAGGATTATTATTGGGTTCTAGCATGTTTGCTTCTGTATGGTAAAGTGAGAAACTTCTAAGCCCCAAGCCTAGTCAAGGTTTAGATACATGAAGCTAAAGTCAAGCATGTTAATCCAAGGATTATCTTGGGTTGGATAACTTAATCATCTACCTGGGTGCTAAAATTCTCCTCGGTTAGATTTGTCCTCTTCGTCATCCTAACTTGGGTAATTGAGGTTAAATATTTTATTAGGTGGGAGCAATGCTTCATTTCTCAGAAGCTCCTTCTTAGGTGGTTGACACACGTTCAAGTATTGTCCAACTATGATGTCTATATCGGTGACATTCTTGTTTAATGTATCAATTTCTCCTATATCCAGTCTAGTTCTTTTAGTTTTCCATATTCCAGTATCATTGTTCAAACGGTATCCTAATCTCGCCCAACCATGTTGACTAGTGGCCACAATTACGCGTCACCACTTTCACAGCAAGTATACGAGTCAAGTTTTAGTATAGCTGGAGAGAGTAAGGGTATCGTGTTCACGGGGATTGGTTGTGATTATTATCGATTACCGCGATTATCGTAACCTAATTTTATCTAGGCGAAAATAAATGGAATATAATTAAATACCAATTCTAAAATACTAATTTAACTATACTAATACTATATTGAGATAGTGTTGAGAGAATAGATTGTCAAGGGATTAACTTTGTTTATGAATATGTGTTCGATCTCATTTTAGTTCACGTTAACATTGTTCGACTTATCCGATAATCTCAGTTCGTATACTCCCCTGCCACCTCTCCCAAGTGTAAGACGAGAGAATACGCGATTTTGTGTCAAAGAAGAAGTCTCCCTCAACGTCTTAACAACCCTAGGTCACGTGAGTCTCACTCCAACGTCATTGATTACACACAATCCAACTCTCTCCTGGGTTATTGGATCGTCGCGTTGTGTTTACCCTATTGACAATCTCAATTCGAAAACTCCTCCGCCACCTCTCCCGAGTGTAGGACAGGAGAATACATGACTTTGTACCAATGAAGAAGTCCTCCTCAACATCTTAACGACCCTAGGTCATATACGTCTTGCCCCAATGTCATCGATGGCCCACAATCCAACTTTCTCCCGGGTTATTGGATCGTCGCATTGTTTACCCTAGTCTGAATTCGAGGTTACCTCTCTCGGATGTCAAACCCCGAATTCTCGATATATCCATCTAATCATAATAAACAAACAATACGAAAAACACAATCAAAATAATGAAGAACAACCGCTAACGAGACATAAACTCAATCAAACAACATATTCATAAATATAGTGTTAATCCCTAAACAACATATGTTTAGCCAATGGCTATAACTATATATACAATGTAAAATGGACTAAACATTCCCAACAACTATCGAAATAAAGAAAACAAAGATAAGAAATTAAAGAACTTAGCCGATATCCAAAGATTTGGCTCTAAAATCGTTGAACGATCACTTCCTTCTTCTTCTTCTGCCTCAAGTTGAGAGCTCTCCCTCACAAATCTCTCAAACTCACCCTAAATATGTTTTAAGAGGCTTAGGGGGTGATAGAAATTGAAAGAGATGAGGAGATGGGGGTATTTATAGGGCTCACAATATCAAAAAATAACTAATCCAATGTATAGAATGACCGTCTAGGCGGTGGGTATATCGGTTCAGTGATCGCCACAGCGGTGGAGGAGGCGGTGGATTCAAGGACCATCCTACAGTTTCACTGCCCAGGCAGTGAGTTTACAGTATCTATAGGCCCTTCTCTGCATTTTCACTGCCTAGGCGGTGTGTTGGTTTTCATAATTTTGCCCTCGTGCTTGTTTTTCCACCGTTCTTCGACCATTCTTGGTCCGATCTGATCGTTTACGCTCCGATTTCATACATTTTCACCCCACACACCTGATTTATACAAAAAATAATAAAAACATATTAAAACGTACTAAACGTACTCGAAAACTAACAATGTTCGATTTAGAAATAGATAGATAATTTACACCTATCATTAACAGTTGGAGCTGAATTATCATGTTTGGACAACAGGTTTTCCTGACAGATAGGTTGAGACGTCACCTTATTTTTTCGGTAATATATCACCTTGGCTTCTATTAGATCTTGTATTTTATGTTTTAGAGAGATACAATTATCAGTATGGTGACCAGGTGTTCCACAGTAACAAGTGCAAAACTGGTTTAGGTTGTAGTAGGGGCTATTGATATTTATACAGAGGTTGGATGTTCTGTTGGTTCCTTTGAGCCTGGCCTACCATTGCCACTTTTTCAAGGTCTTTCTTCATAGGTTCTACTCTCTTATGTTCATGGTCAGTCGATTTCTAAATTCTTTCAGTCCTAACACCTTCTTCTATATACTCCCCTCAAATAATCACATTGGAGAATGGGTTATTCAGTGTGTTCAGTAAAGGCTTAGAGTAAGGGTGAGACTGAGCCTCAATAAACATTTGGACCATCTCAACCTCAGTCATTGGCGGTACTAATTGTGTGGCTCTGTCCCTCCATCAAACAGTATGTTTCCAGAAACTTTCCCTACTCTTCCTAGTTAGTGTTCGGAGAGAAATATTATTCAGTGAATCTTCCTAATTATATTCGTACTACTCATGAAAGACCTTAACTATGTTAAGGAACATATTTACCATCAAATATTCTATTGTCGAGTACTAACAAGCGGCAGGTCTGTCTAACAATTGTTGAACGAGTTGAACAGCTAATACCTCATTATGGATATATACCCCATACTCATTCTGATACCTTCGGATGTGCCATTATGGGCACCCTAATCCATCGTATTTCGTTAATATGGGCATGACAAAGTTGTCATATAACTTTACTTAAGGTATAGAAGATAAGTCAATATATTAGGTATTAGTTCCCGATTCTCCCTTCTTTACTTCCTAGAGTTCCTTTTCCATTTGCAGTAGTTTATCTGTTAGTGGGGATGTCTTCTCAAATTATTCTTTCACCTTTCTTTTGAATTGGTCTTTTTTTTTTCCTAATATAACTGGGCTAGCATTTGTTTTTACTGAGGTAGTACTCGGTTTTGGGTTAGTCACAGTTAGAGTGACTTGTGGCTGAGGTTCAGCAAGGATTAACTCTCTGGTAATCGGGCTAGGACCTTAGGAACTAGAGGGATGATAGTTGGTTATTGCTTCCATTGGGTTCGAGGTTTGAACAGGTGTGACAAGGTTCTGCTGAGAGTGGTAGAGTTTCTACAGGAGTTCAAAAATCTAACCAAATGATAGTTTCAACACAACCAGGTCTTCTTCTAGTTGTACTTTCCTGATAGGTTCACTCAATCGTTCTTTTATATCCTCTATTAGGATAGGCTAACGTGCTTACGCCCGAGTATTAACTAGCAAATGTGAGATGGGTGTTTTCCTATGCGGAGCAATTTTTCCTGCTTAGACGACGATCGTGTCAGTATTTTGCTCACATAGGTGTTTGTGGTTTTATTATGACTCAATTTGAGATGAGATTTCCATTAGTTCCAAATTTTATAATTTACAACCATATCTAATTTCGTCATGACTACTCCACAGATGGAGTGTACTTCGCTTATATTTACAAGCTTGATTTGACATTTTTTATTTGGTTTTAATGCAAATCTCATATCAACTCTTAGTCATTATCAAACTCAAACTAAAGTAAGACCTAAATCCAAACAAAATAAAGTTTTGAAGTGTAATAAAGCCTCATATAGTCATAATAATGATTCTCTTTACTCTTTCCCATGGCTTGTTCAATAGTCAATTTATTCAAAAACAATTCTAGATTGGAGTAGGGTCATAGGTAAAGAGGAATGGAAATTCTTAATAAGCGATTTTGTTCCTTATTAGCCCTAGGGGTACTCTTTTTGTAAGGTTTCAAGGTAATGCTATACTGACAGCAAAATTAAATGTCTCTCTCCAACATTGTGTCCTAAGTAGAATAGGATTCCGGTTATCCTCTATCATAGGATCACTGCATGTGGTTTTGGCTTTTCTTCTAGCACATCCTAAAAACCTCTGTTCCCAAACCTTCAAACCTCAAGCGTCCTCTCCAGGGGAACATCTATCTTACATAGATGGTCTAATCAAGATAAAGTTTGTAGTTAGATCCCAAGGGACGAACCTCCCAATCTTGCTGGCCTCTTGATCCCTAAGAGGGTTACGACTTGGATTTTTCATCAATGATATGCAATGCAAAGTAAGTGCTCATGCGTTGGAGAGAGTACAGTAATGTAAATGCATAAATGTAAAGACTGTATTTAAATGTAGTATTTAAGGACAGTAAATTAAATGTAGTAAATACAGACAGTAAATATGCATGCATGCTGATATATACATACGAAATGATATGTTTATTATTGTCTATTATTATTATTATTATTATTATTATTATTATTATTATTATTATTATTATTATTATTATTATTATAGTTTTTGTTGTTGTTACAGTTATTATTGTTACTATTGTATTTTTTGTATGGAATTGCTTATGCTTCAAATCAATGACATAATGCTTGGATGTTATTAAACAGTAAATATGGATTTAGACTCCAACTAGGCTTGACTATCTTACAGATCCCCAGCAAAGTCGCCAGCTGACGCACCCCAAATTTTGATAGCAGAAAAGGTAGAGAATCCGAAAGATGATGAAAACAAGTTTTGACCCTTCCTCTCTAAGTCATCCAAATCAATTTATTTTGAAAATGGTTTTTCATGGGCTTTTCTAGGTGTCGGTTCTGAAAAACATCTTGGGCTGAGATTTTATGTTAAAAACGGAGTTGCCACCTAGCATGGCGTTTAATGGTGTGCTAGGTCACCGGGATTTTGAAAATTCATTTTCGCAATGGCCCATGTTTTGACTTCTATAGCTCTATGTACTAGATATATTCTTTAAGTTCGGGAGTAAGTCATGCTTGGGAAAAGTTTTACGCATCCTAAGACATCCGTCCGTAAATGTACCTTGGTCTAAATAGATATTCACTATTAAATGTATCCAAGGAATTTTCTTTGATTACTTAAACAAAAATTATTCCCGTTTTAAAAGTTTTTCCTCCTTTTATGGTATTTTACACGATGTAATGAGAAGCAAGTAAATAATACAGCTAATACTAGTCAGCAACACACAATAATAGTTTATATAGACATATTTGTAAATATGCAAGCTATAATAAATTAAATATAAACTAAGACTAAATTATTAGGATATGCAACCGAACTCGCATGTGGGTTGCCAACGTATCTCAAATGAGAATCAGGTCTTTATGTAGTTCGTTTTGGTTAGGGTAAAAAAAAATTCTTTTATTGTCTATGGTTACTGAACCCATATCGTGTGTTGCCTACGTACTTTAGGCGGTTACCAAAGGTCAGGTCGAATTTTAGTTAAAGACTGGTTCAGTTTTAGCTATAAAATTGTTTTCTTTAGTTATAAAACTAGTTTGTTTTAGCTATAAAATTGGTTTGTTTTAGATAATTTTAGTTGTGAACAACCTGAATCACAACCTTAGTTCGTTATTATTAATAGTTTTTAAAGTTGTGAACAATCGAAACCACAACCTTAATTATGTGTATTATTAATTGTTTTTTAAGTTGTGAACAACCTGAAACACAACATGACGTGTACATAACACTCTTTGATTTTGTCAAGAATACCTTAAACAAACTCTTTTTTTTTTTTTTTGGTTAGTTAGTGTTAGTGTGTGAGTTGTTAGTTGAAAAAGGAAAAGAAATACCATATATTTATGCCTATCCTACTCATAACAAAGGAAAATGGGAAGGTTTATGAATAAGAATCACACATATCCCCGAAAGAATAAAGGCCCTCCCTTTATCCCAAATTCTCAGCCATAAGGGTGTGTCGATGTAGTGTGTGTGTGTGTGTATATATATACACATGCCAGTCTACAAGCCAACTTGGTTATGATCTTAACGTTTAGCATAAAGTACATCCTATATATATATACACGTGCAAGTCCGCAAGCCAACCTGGCTGTGATCTTGACGTTTAGCAGAAAGTACATCCCGTTATTAGTAGTTGATTGTTAATATTAATAGTTAGTAAATAGTCGGTGTAAAGTTCTTGAGAAAATTGTAGACAGTATATACAACTCATAGTGTGATTGAAGTTTTGTTTGAATCCTCACATGTTTTTAAAATGTTCTCGAATGATTTGAATCATCACATTTTTTTTTAACTTGTTCTTGGAAATTCTTGAGATGCTCAAAATAGTTTTGAATCATTTGAACATAGTTTGGTTGTTATAGTTAAAAATATAGTGTTTGTTTGGTTATTATGAAAAAATCAAGTGTTTTTTTGGTTGTTATGACAAAATTAAGTAATTGTTTGGTTGTTTATGGGTTTTATGTGTTATGTACATGAAATTAAAGTGTGTTAACTACATGGTTATGCTATGTACAAGAAACATAAATAAGTTTAAACCAAGATCATAGGGGGTTCTAAAGAAACATATTTACTTAGGGGATGTGATCTTTCCTAATTGATTAACTCATTTTCCTCCTTGATCTTCTTGGTCGGAAGTTGATCGGTGATCGTTGATGACTTGAGTTCTTAGAGAAGAACCTCAAAAACACCATACTTAGGGGATGTGGTTATCCCTAAGTAGCTATATCCTTTCCTCCTTGATCATCTTAGCTCGGTGTTAATCGGTGACCAACAATCTTTCGAGTTCTTGCTCCAAGAACTTCAAGAACACCTTTTGGGACCAGATTTTAGCAGAATAATAGCTTGTCATTGGAGAAATGTGCTTGAAAAATCATAGGCATTCAAAGCTTGAGAAATGAAAACCCTAGCACCTATATTTATAGGCTAAGAAGTTGTGTATTGATCCATGCGCAGGTTATCCCAACCTATTCTTTGAGGTGTGTTTGGCCTAGGGGACATGTTTTCCTTCTTTGGTTTCATTTTTTGTTGCACAAATTTGGAATAGAATGGAAGATTCTCAAAGATTTAGTAATTATTACCAAATCTTTTCAAAACTTTGGTAATAATTGACAATCATTACTAATGATTGGAAATCATTACCAATCATTAACTTCCCAACAATAATATTCCATGCACATGGGTGCACTAATGACTTGATGTGATGCATCCGGTTCGGTTTAGGGGCTAAGTGCCGGTTTGTTTTACTATTTTGGTTTAGTTGTCATAAATGCTTCCAAGTTGCATTGTGTTTAGACTTGAAGTATCATTTTGAATTTAATTTTATATGATGATTCATGACTTGGAGAGAACATATACGATTGGTTTTGGATGAAATCGGGTTAACTTACCTTGAAATCGACGGTTGGTTTTCAAGTTCTTAGTTAACCTTAAGATATTTTGGTGAAACTATATACATCCTTTGAACCTAGCCATTCCATTTCATCAAAATAATTTATTTCTTTATGGTATGTTCATTTAATGCATTGGCTAGATGGCAAACCAATTTTGATTTGGTTTCGGTAGCGGGTAATCACGATTCAAGGTTTTCGATTATACCAAAGATATTGTGCTCAAAATATCTAGATAAATTTAATGTATCCTATCCATTGCATACTAAGAATTTAATTCTTGATGGGATGTGCATTCAATGCTCACTGAATGCTTAACTTAGGTGGCAAACCGAATCAGTTAGTTTTGATAACGGTGGGTCACACCCTAAGTGTCTTGGTTCCCTTCTTTAGCCATTTGGTAGGCGAATTCTTAGAGGGTTCCTTGGTCATTTCAAGTCCAATTTTGTGGTAATTTAATGATGTCTATGACATATATTCATTTGGCCTAGGGTGGTTTGTCAAGACTACTTGAATTGGGGTAAATCCAAATCAAGCCCAATTCTTAAATCACCTTGGTAATTTAGGGCTTTGTCATGACCTTTCCAAGAATTTAATAAGTTCTTTTGGATTGTTTTAAGGTATTATTTAATGTGGTATTCATAAATGAAATGATTGTTTTTGTTGTTAAATCAACAAGATTCAGTGGTTGTAAATTGTTCAGGATCGGGGTAGGTAACTGAGTTAATTGTTTGAAATATCCTATAATTTTAGGCTAGTGGCTAATTTTTCTCTATACTAAATATTATTTAATAAAAATTGAACTCTAATAAATTCATTTTAGGCCTCCTTAAATTATGAGAATTTCGAGGTTGACCCTAAATTTTCACTTAGCTGTATTTTGTCCAATTTAACAGTTTTGTGTTTTGGTTATGTTTTTGGGTGTTTTTGTATATTATGTAGTGTGATCTCATGTAAAAATTCATTCCCTTTAAACCTAAGTTTAAAATTTATCTAAACTTGTACTTGATCCGACACCGATTGAGCGAGACAAAATACGGTGTCTATACTACCTCATGAAATTCACTATCGAAAGAGGTCAGGGTGAGCAACGCCCTAATGGGAAAAGAGGAAGGCCAGAGGTCTGGGGCAACATCCATAAAATCCACAATGGATTTGATTCCAAAGGAACCTCCCTTGCAGAGCACAAGGCTCATGCCCGGCACAATAAATGCCTGATCAAAGACTATATCTTCCAAGTCTCCAAAAAAGTCGCCCACATCAGAGGAGGTAATTACCTTCATCGACAAAAACCTCAATGGAGTGCACACACCCCATTACGATGCCCTGGTGGTCAACTTGCAGATCGCCAAATACAATGGAAGACGCGTGTTGGTCGACAATAGTAGCTCTGTAGAGATCCTCTACCTGGTTGCCTTTGACAGAATGGGAATCGACCGAGAGCAACTAATGCCGAAATTGACCCTAAATTTAGATTTGGAGGAGAAATTTTGAATCCCCTTGGTTGGATTACGTTGTAGATCATAACTAGCAAGGAGAAGAGGCATGCCACCATTGATGCACGGTTCATGGTGGTGGACTGTCCGTCGGCCAAAAACGCCATCATCAGAAGACCGTGCCTCTACTTTGAGAGTCATCACTTTAATATACCACCTCATGCTGAAGTTCCCTACAAAGAACGACATGGGAGAGGTGCGTAGAAGTTAGAAGATGGATAGATAATGCTTCACGACTAAGATAAAGCTCCCCAAACCGTTATCCACCAATTAGCAATCAAAGCGTAGGGGGGATGAAGAAGATGCCTTACCTAGGGATATCACCGAGCTTCCCAAAACGGGGGACATCCTGGACCCCCAAGTCGAGTAGTCAATACATCCATGCCCCTATCCCAACGAAGTGCTAGAAAACATCCAAATCCATCCTGTAGAGCCAAACCAAACGGACCCAATTAGAAGCGCCCTGGCTAGGGGCTTCATGAATCAACTAGTTGAGCTCTTGAGAGATAACCACAATGTGTTCTCTTAGTTGTATGCAGATATACCAGGAATAGATTTGAACATCTCTATGCACCGACCACACACAGACCCAACCTACTAACCTATACAACAAAAAAAGCAGAAGTTTAGGTATGAGAGACAAAAACTCATCGAAAAAGAAACAACGAAACTCCTAGATGCTGGTATCATTGAGGAAATGAACTTTCCCCTCTAGTTGTCCAATGTAGTCCTGGTCAAGAAGAAGATGGGAAAGTGGTGCATATATATGGATTTCACCAACCTGAACAAAGCTTGCCCCAAGGACTGTTTCTCTCTCGTGATCGTGGATGTTATAGCAAGCTACAAGTCTCTTAGCTTTCTTGATGTGTTCTCTAGATACAACCAGATCAACATGTACCCACATGACAAAGGAAAGATATCATTCATCACCGACAAGAGTATCTACTACTACAAAGTAATGCCTTTCGGTCTGAAGAATGTTGGACCCACCTACAATAGGGTAGTGAACAAAATGTTCATTGAACTACTTAGAAAAACGATGGAGGTTTACATTAACGACATGCTCGTTAAGAGTAGGAAGGCCAAGGACCACCTCACCGACCTACAAGAGTGCTTGGATGTACTGAAGAAGTATCGAATGAAGTTAAACCCTAGCACGTGAGTCTTCAAAGTTAGCGCCAACAAGTTCCTTGGTCACCTGGTGACCCAAAGTGAAATTGCGGCCAGCCTAAAACAAGTTAAGGCAATCCTGAACATGAATTCCCTGAGGACCATAAAGAAAGTACAGATCCTGACAGGGTAAGTGATTTCTCTAAACCAATTCATCTCATGAAGCGCCGACAAGTGCTTGCGTTTCTTCAAGACTGCATGGTAACAAGAGTTTAGAGTATACCGATGAATGTGAAATGACCTTCTAGGTTCACCATATGTATAACTCCAAACCTATAATACCCACCACCCCGAAGTTAATGCAAGATATGATCATCTACTTAGCGGCCTCTAACACTATTGTGAGCTCAACCCTAGTAATCGAGGAGCACAGGATCTAAAAAACCATGTACTATATCAGTTGTGCTCTAAACGGAGTAGAATCCTACTACATTCTTCTAGAGCTGATTCCGTAGGCATTGATAATATCTACTCTTAAGCTCTAGAACTATTTTCAATCTCATCCGATGGTGGTGCTCACAAACTAGCCCTTGAAGGTTATACTACATCAACCATAGACATCCAGATGACTGCTAAAATGGTCCATTGAGTTGGGAGAATTCCACATTGAGTAACAGCCGCCAACGGCCATTAAAGGTTAGGCGTTGGATGATTTCATCTCAGAGTTCACCTTCCCAGATAGACCAATCCCCAGAAGCGCGAATAGCGTAGAAAACTTGGATTAGTATTTCGCCGAGTGTTGGACCGCACATGTAGACAGATCTTTGAACTACTATGGCTCAGCGGCCAGAGTTGTGATCCGAACGCCCGAATGAGACATATAGGAATATGCCCTAAGGCTCAACATCAAAACCATGAACAACAAGGTTGAATACAGATAACTGATATTCTCCATAAGAATCTTCAAAGAGCTTGGTGCCATCAGAAATGAAATCTTCTGTGACTATCTCCTGATAGCCAATCAGGTCAACAGAGAGTACGCCACCAGAGAAGCCAAAACGACACAATACCTGAGCAGAGCCACGCTCCTACTGTAAGGGTTCAAGAAGGTCACCATCAAGCAAATCGCGCAGGAAAAGAACAAGTATGTTGATTCATTAGCTAGCTTGGCCTCCATCTTTAACACCCCGGGACACCGGAACTTTATGGTTGAGATCATCCTTCAACCCAACTATGACCAGCCTCAGAAAGAGGTTGAGGTACACCTTGCTGCAAGGTGTCTTATACGAGCGTTTTTTCATGGGGCTACTACTACGTTGCCTACTCCCAAAAGAAGGCCATTTGGTCTTCTTGGAAATCCATGAAGGACTCAATAGTAAACACTTAGGAGTGTGATCTCTCCCTAGGAAGGCACTCAAACAGGACAACTTCTGGCCAACACTAGAGGCTAATGCTAAGGAATTAGTGAAAAAATGCAACAAGTGCCAAAGGTTCAGACTAGTTATCAACACCCCAGCCATAGGTCAATTACCCATGTCTAGGCTATGTCCATTCGCCCAATGGGGAGTTGAAATCCTCGAGCCATTTTCTATCGCCACAGTCTAGAACAAACTCCTCATCATCTCCATTTACTATTTGACCAAATGGGTTAAAGCAATAGCTGTAGCAAAGATAATTGATGTCAAGATCATAAATTTCACCTGGAAGCACATTGTATGCTGATTTGGGATCCCACAAACCATAATAAGTTACCACAGCTAGCAATTTAGTCGTACCATCTTCGAAGACTTCTTCACCAACTTGAGAATCCGACACGACATGTCGACTCTAGGCCACCTGCAATTTAACAGACAAGTAGAGATAACTGGTGGTAGAATTTCACGTCACCATTTTCACCGCAAGTGTACAGGTCAAGTTTTATTATAGATGGAAATGAGTAAGGGTTGTCGTATCCACAGGGATTGGTTGAGATTATTATCAAGTACCGCGATTGTCATAACCTAACTTTATTTAGGCAATAAAAATATAGTTCATAATTAATTAATACTAATACTAAGTTAATTAAACTAACTATAATAATATTATATTGAAAAGTTTTAACGAAAAGACTGTCTAGGGATTAACTTCGTTTACAAAAACATGTTTGGCATCATTTAGTTTATAATAACGGCGTTCGACATATCCGATAATCTCTGTATCGTAAACTCAGTCGCCACCACTCCCAAATGTAAGACGAATGAATATGTGACTTCGGGTCAATGAAGAAGTCTACCTCAACATCTTAACAACACTTGGTCACACGACTCTTGCCCCCACGTCATTGATTGCACACTTTCTAACTCTCTCCCGGGTTATTAGATCGTCGCGTTGTATTTACCCTAGTCTGAATTCAGGGTTACCTCTCCCGAGTGTCAAACCCCGTATTCTCTAATTATCTAAACAAGCATAATATCAAAGAATAACGGTAAACACAACCAAAATAGCGAAGAACAACCACTAACGAAACACAAACTTAAACAAACAACGATTTCATAAATTATATTCATCCCTAAACAAAATCCGTTTAACTCATGGCCATAACTATTTATACAATGAAAACTAAGCTAAATATGCTCAACAACCTACCAAAGTTAAGAAAATAAAGAGAGAAATAGAAGAACTTAGCCATAGTCCAAAGATTTGTTGCTAAAACCATCCAACGATCTCTTCTCCTTTATTGCAACGTGTTCTTCTCCTTCAGAATTGGTTGAGCACACCCCAAAACACTCTCAAAATATTAGGAACCCTAAGGAGTCTCCTATGGTCGGGCGTTTGAAGAATGAGAAAGGAGAAGAGATTAAATAGGGAGTAAAATATCTAAAAAAAATATCTAAAAACTGTGCAGAGTGACCACCATGACTGTGGGTATGTCGGTTAAGCCACGGCCTTGGCGGTGGGATCAGGGACCACCATGTTCTTTTACCACCTCGGTGGTGAAGTCACCGCCTCGGCGGTGGGATGTCAGTAATATTTTGGTCCTCTTTGTATATTGAACACTTCGGTAGTGGTCTGGACGCCGCCACAGTGGGCTAGTTTTCATAATTATGTCCTCATGTTTTTTTTTCCATTATTCTTGGTCCGATTTGATCATTTATGATCCGTTTTCATACCTTTTCACTCCACACACCTATTTTACACAAAAGTAAATAAAAACGTATTAAAGCATGATAAAACGTAATAAACTGACTCAAAAACTAACAATTTCAGTTTGGAAATAGATAGGTAGATCACACCTACCAAATACCCTCAAACTCGGAATTTTGCTATTTCTCGAGCAAAACACCCACACAATACAAGAAAATATAACAACTAATTACGAAATTGAAAACTAAAAATGAAAAAACTAAAAACAATTATATGCAAGATTTGAATTATCATCTATAGGCCAAATGATTTTCTCCTTCATCGGCCCCCAATCCTATCAAGTTAAAGAATAAATAACACCATGTGGTGTTCTAAAATTTCGACATTCGATAATAGTAAGCGTCATTCTAGATCCTATTGAAGTGTGTGTGATTAAACTCAAATATACAACTATCCGTTGATTAGATAAGATTATCCCTCAATAAAGTTCATAACTAAAACCTTTTAGGTATAGGGAATCCATAAGCCTGACCTAGGTTTTATTCTCCACTAATGTAGGCTCAGAGAAATCCAAGAAGATCATTAGGACTTGGTTTGGTTTTAGATAGATGGCCAAGGGTATATTGGTTATAGAAAACAGGTTAACATCATTAACTTGATGATACCCGAGGTACATGCTTGGCACTCTCACACTCGAAACCCTACAGATAAATTGAAACAACCCTGAACATTCATTTACAATTAATGTAAGCACTTGTCAAAAGAAACAAAAAAATTTAAATAATATTTACATATGTTTTTTTTTTTTTTTTTTTTTTACACCACACCCCCAAACTCATTTGATTTTTAGAATTTCACGGGTGTAGTTAAAATGAAAGAAGAATGACAAATGAGTACTCGAATACCGAACCAATTAAAAGTTCACCCTAAACCCAATCGCTCACTTCAACTAGCATTTGCAACTGCTAGCTTGATTTACTCAAATTATGCCTTCGGCTCGGTGATATAGGTTTGGAAAAAGATTTGACCGGCCAGGGTATTTCTTTAAGTGTTCAGAATTGAAACAATTTTTTAAGTTTCGATAGGGTAACGAGGGATAATGATATTTAACCAAGTAAGCGTCAAAGGCTCAAGCGATAAAAATGAATACCTAAATCATATCTCCTGAACTACCTCGCTTAGGATTTCGCCTCGAATTTTCCCCTATCAGGTTCTAAAATCCCTATTGTCAAGAATTTGGTTGATAAATAATCGTTTTCAAATCAAATAGATAGTTATACATTGAGTTTACGTGCTTGTGCATTTAGGATCTACAATAACTTTTACAAAAACGAAATGTTAAGCACACAGAACACACATGAATGATATTTAAGCTCAACCTCAATAAACAATCAAGGGACAGACTCATCATTGGGTAATGGCCCTGATGAAGTCAAAACTCAACACATAAAAACAACTAACCTAAACAAACACGCTTACAATAAAAACAATACTAACATACTAAACATCACTTCTGAACTTAAAACGGACAGTGTCCTTAGCGGGCCACGCATTAATCTCAATATTTGAAATTAAAGCATGATGATGAAGAGGATTTAGAACACATACCTGGGAGGCGAGAGAATCTCGCCTTTGAATCAAGTCGGATATAACGGATTTAACTTATTTTTTTACCTTGGGTTGCCTTTGAAAAAGTACGTGGTTTAATGTCCTCGGCCCGACACGGAGAACAGCTCGTCAAATAGCGGTTTCCACCCATAGTAAGTGTCATACAACACAATGTACGGGTCTTGATTCAAAACTCCCTCAAGACTGGCAAGATATTGCTCTGGATGGCTCGATCTTTCAACGATATACCTCACCGGCTTATGTCCTCGGTGTGTCAAACCATGGAGCCGAAAGGTTGAAACTATCCCCCAAGCTTTGATAACTTTGTGAATAATTCCAATTCTAAAAATCAAACTTGGCCATGTCTTCCAACAACCGATAGGCTTCATCCGCGGATAACTGGTCGAAAGAGGTCGTAAGATTTCCTCCTTCGATTTACATTCTGCTTGCGGTCTGTAACCCGTCAAGGAAAATCAGAAGTTGATATTCTCTAGGGAAACCATGATTTGGATACTGGGACAACAATTCCTTGTATCAATCTCAAGCACTATAAAATAACTCAGAATCTTGTTGAAAGAAACATAAAAGTACCTGTCGATCTAACATCTTCAAGCACCCTACAGGAAAACAAAAACAAAAACTACAAAGAAAAATTATATGCAAAAGAAATGCCAAAATTAAAATTGGGGTATTTACTCACAATATAAGTAATAATCTAAAACACAGTCCCCTGCAACAGAGCCAAAAACTTGGTGGCAGAATTTCAGGTCGCCACTTTCACCGCAAGTGTACGGGTCAAGTTTTAGTATAGATAGTGTAAGGCGAGCATTTGTTACAAGCTCGTGTATTGACTACTCGCAAGTGTATGAGGTCAAAGTTTTATTATGATGGATCTTTTAAGATCGAGTATCATATCCACAGGAATTGGTTGTCGTTATTATTGAGTACCGTGTTTGTATGACCTAACTTTATGTAGGCTAAAAAGAATGATTTTAATTAATTAATACTAATACTAATATAACCTAATTTAATCTATACTAATTATACTAACACGATATATTTAGGGTATGGATTATCTAGGAATTAACTTTATTTACTTAAACGTTTTTATTTCGGTTAGTTTACAATAACGGCGTTCTACCTATTTGACAATCTCAGTTCATAAACTCTCCCGCCACCTCTCCCGAGTGTAAGACGAGGGAATACGCCACTTTGTGTCAATGAAGAAGTCTCCCTCAATATCTTAACGACCCTAGGTCACGTGTGTCTCTCCCCAACATCATTGATTGCACACAATCCAACTCTCTCCCGAGTTATTGGATCGTCGCATTGTATTTACCCTATCGACAATCTCTGTTCTAAAACTCCCTGGCCACCTCTCCCAAGTGTAAGACGAGGGATATAACACAACTTCGAGTCAATGAAGAAGTCCTCCTCAATGTCTTAACGACCCTAGGTAGCATGTGTCTTGCCCCCACGTCATCGATTGTCCACGATTCAAACCCCGACCGAGTTATAGAATCGTGGCGTTTGTTTACCTTAATCTGAATCCGGGGTTTGTCAAAACCCCGTATTCTCCATTTATCAATCCAAGCAAGATAAACAAACAATACGATAAATACAATCAAACTACGAAGAACATTCACAAACAAAACACTAAAATCATCCAAACAACGTATTTATAAATATAGTGTTAATTCCTACTACAATCCATATTTAACTCGAGGCCATAGCCGCATATACAATAAAATAACGAGATAAACATGCTCACATGCTCCTAAGATAAAGAAATAAGGAAAAACAATCGAAGAACTTAGCCTCGTCCGAAGATAAACCGCTAAGAACGCTCAACGATCGATTCGCCGTCTTTTCCACTTCGGGATGTGAGCTCCACCTCTAAAACTCCTAACTATACCATTAGATATAGCCTAAGGGGCTCAAAAATACATGGAGGCAAGAGAGACTGGCGAAGGGGGATGAGAGGGGGTATTTAAAGGCAAAATATCTCAAAAATATCTAAAAATAACTCAAGACTGTGCAGGGCAAATCCACCTAGGCGGAGTTAGGTCAGTTCGGTCTAATCGCCTAGGCGGTGGACTGGGAGAACATTTTGTTGGATTTCCGCCTAGGCGAAGAAAATTTCACCTAGGCGAGTGACTGTCAGTAGCCCATCTTCGTCTTCTGCTGGATTTCTGCCTAGATGAAGGAAAATTCGCCTAGACGGTCGTCCGTCAGTAACATTTTGCTCTTCTCAGCTTCTTCACCGCTTAGGCGGTGGTTTGGATGCCTAAGAGGTAGGCCTGTTTCATCTTTTAGCCTCTGAGCTTGTTTATCCACCGTAACTTCGAACCGCTTTGGTTCGATATCATCGTTTTTGCTCCAGTTTCCTATCTTTTTGCCCCACACACCTAATTTATATAAAAAGATAAAAACTAATTAAAACATAATAAAAATAACTATGAACGTATTTGAAAACTAACAAATTCGGATTGGAAATAGATAGGTTTTTCACACCTATATGTAGTCCCCTAGGCCAAACACTACCCAGGGAACATCCTAGATTGTCCTATACATTGGCCATGTGTAGGCCCCCAGGTCTTTAAATACAAGGCCACCCCTCTCTTTTTTGGATGTCCTAAAGGCCTAGCTTCTCTCTCTAAACTCGAGCAACTCTCGTGTTCTAGGCCTCCAAAATATATTTCTCAAATAACACATCATTATTCCGCTGAAATACGCTCTTCGAAGGTGTAATTGAAATTCTAAGAATAGGAACTCGAAGGATCGATGATCACTGATCAACACCGAGCCAAGAAAAGCAAGGTGGGAAAGAAGGTTAGCTACTTAGGGATAACCACAGTCCCTAAGTTGGGTGTTCTTGGGTTCTTGGCTAAAACTCAAGTAATTGACGACCACCAATCAACCACCAACCAAGAAGATCAACGAGGAAAATGAGGTAAACACTTAGGGAAGACCACATCCCTTAAATAGGTATACTCCTATAAAACACCCTATGATCTTGGGTTAATATAATATATGTTGCTTGTATATAGTAGAATCATGGAGATAACACACTTTACTTTCATATACATAACACATAAAACCCATAAAACAACCAAACAAACACTAAAACAACCAAGCAAGCTTTTCATTTTGTCAAGAACATCAAACGAACACTTAATCTTAACTATAACAACCAAACTAGGCTCAAATCATACAAAAGCACTTCAAGCATCTTAAGAACATTCAAAAACATCAAATCATCCAACAACATGTTAAGAATATATGAGGATTCAAACAAAACTTCTATCACACCATGGGATAAAAACCTATATTTCGTTGAGGATATGTGTGATTTTTCTTTAGAAACCTTCCTGTTTTTCTTCAAAACAAATGCCTGGAAAAGCCCTTGAAAAATTATTTTCGAAAATGAACAGATTTGGATGACTTAGAGAGAAAGGAATGAAACTTATTTCCTTCCTCTTCCCAATTCTCTAATTCTTCTGCCACCAAAATTCGAGGTACATCAACTGGCAACTCCATTAGGGACCTTATAGGAGAGTCAGGCCTAGTTGGAGTCTAAATCCATATTCACTATTTCATAACATCCAAGAATTTCATCGTTGATTTCAAATATAAACAATTCCCTAACGAAAACATAACAGTAACAACAATAATAGTAACAATAACAATAATAACAAAAACAATAACAATAATAATGAAATAATACAAAGCATATTATTTCATGTGTATATATCAGCATGCATACATATTTATTGTCTTTATTTACTGTATTTACATTTACTGTGTCACAACCCGTCCTGGACACCCATCAGCCCGGGGCTGGCGTGACTATGACTTGACATCACCAATCCCCAAATAACCTAATTAATAAAACAAAATACACCCACTGTATGATACATACATCTATTAGGGGGGCACACCCGGCCCAAAGTTTTTCTAACTAAAAGTGTTCATCCATGAACCTTCTTAGGTTCGCCTTTGACAGCTTCTCTCAATCGTCCACATGACTCCATCACATAGCTCTACCTAGTGCCAGTAGGGGACCGACCCCTAGCTATTGTACCTGCGAGTGTATTGCCTTCTTAGTAAAGCATTTTTTAAAATATTAATATGTTCTAAATACTTCCACAATTTAGTATGGATCAAGCATAGGTATATAAGCAATGAAAATAAAGCGATATAGATAAGTTCCAGCCAAATCCATCTAGTATAAAATCATACCAATCATCATAATAAATAATATCAAATCAACCAATATACGTAAAACACCACATCTCAAGCACCAATCTCAAACACACACCTCCAACACACATACACTATCCAGCCCTAGTGATCATTTTAACCTCACGATCGGGAGTTGCAACGGTACCGTAACATCCATAGGAATGCCTTCCTACGAAATATCCACACCCCTTTTTGGGGAGAAATATAATCCATACCCCTTTCTGGGGAGAAATATAATCCACACCCCTTTCGGGGAGAACAACTATATTATCGTCAAAATCATTAGTATAGTTAAAAATCCACATCCCTTGCGGGAAGAAATAAATTTTCACATCCCATCGTCGAATCACCACGTCTATCTCTTTTCTTCAAAACCAACTTTCGAATCCAAAATCATATTTCATACCTTCTTTTAAAGAAAACGTCTAATTTTATCAAAATCACTTTTCCACCTTTTTATTTATAGAAAACCCGGCATTTTTAGAAAAATAGATATTGTATGTTCTCCTTTAGAAAAACACCGTCTGATTTCACCGAAACCAACAAAAATTTATTTTCAACTTCTTTCCAAAAACCATCGAAATCTTCCGAAAAATCCAGTTTATCAACTCACTCAAATACTGCTTGATCCATATCATTTATGAATTCCTACAGTTTAAATAATCACATGTTTCATCGTGTATATTCATAAAAAAATAGTTTGGCAAGAAGACAGTACACTCACCTCGATATCCGTTTTGCAACACTGATACTGACCGCACTGTATCTAGATGCCAGTGCCTGCGGACCTAGTAGTGGCAGAGTCTAAATTAATATCTAAAACATCCTAATCATGCAATGCAGACCCTATATTCCGAATCGTTACTAATTTTATGTACCACGTACTTAAAATTAATTAATCGTCACGAAATTATTATGATTTTAGGATTTGTAACACTAACTAAAATTTAATTTAACGAGAATTAATAATCGATTAAAGTTTCACCTGTTTCCGAAACGTTTGGCGACCACATGATAGGTTTTGGATTTTCATGGGGTCGTTTCTACAATTTCCCCTCTTTCTTTTTTTTTTTTTTTTTTTTTCATCCCGGTTGCGCCTACTGTTTCTGTTTCTGTTTCAGTTTGCGATCTCTACGACCGACGCTGAAGAACTCTCACCGCCGACCAAAACTCTCCACCCCACCAACTCCTCTCTCTCTCCGCCAACCTTCACTGTGGGCGATCAACACACACACCCGCAAAAGCAGAGAAGTACACACACACATACACGCACACTGCCGGATAAACAGGACACACACACACAGACTCGCCGGATGAACAGGATACACACGCACACTCGCCGGAGGGACAACAACGATTACACACACGCACGCATACCAACTGAACGATAAACACATACACAACGACCGATCGACGATGATCGCCTACCACCGAAACAATCGACCACTCTGCCACCGACGATACCCACATACACCGTCTCGCTGTCAACGACCACCCACCCACAACCGTCGAATGAACAAATAAAAACATACCAACACCCAGACTGGACTGAACGGACAAACCACGCCATGCCCGACCGTACAACCGATGTCACCGCCGACGAACAACGACGCCTTCTCTCTCTCTCCCATTTTCTTTTATTTTTCTCTGATTTCCTTCTGTTTTCTTTCTTTTTTTTGGCTCTCGATCCTTCTTACATGAGTGAATTGCTTATATATGCATGAATTTGGTGGTTGCGTTTGATCCTAGTGTGCCACGTCAAAACCTCCTTCCGGTTCTCTGCGTTTCTACCTCCCACCGGCTGTCCTTGTGTGTATATATATAATCTCCTATTTACATTAACCACCCCCTACTTCCTTTAAGCTCTTTATTTGAATCCCCATCCAAGTTTTTAATTTTTCTTAAAATCATAAATTCATCCCTTTATTTCAAATTGAAAAATAACACATCCTACCCCATTTTTTCTAAATGTTAAAATGCGGCTAATAAATATACATGCGCGGAAGTTAAGGTCTTAAGGGCCCGATCCTCATCTCCACCACTTCTCTTTCTATAATTATAGTATGTATATATAATTGCACTTAAACCCCCTTCATTTTAGCTAAGTATATGAATTAAAACAAATTTTATTTTAATGTTTTTGAAAGTTTACCATTTGGTCCCCTAAACTTTTAAATTACATCTTTGATTTCAAAATCCTCCCTGCTATTTCCGAAATATTATAAAAATGCAACCAAAACTATTTGTCTCTAAGAAATCGGGGTCTTACAACTCTTCCCTCCTAAAAGAAATTTCGTCCCGAAATTTACGTCAGGCTACTAATACGTCAAAGTCGCATCACAAAATTATACTCGTCTCATGTGATTCTAGAACAACTGTTTCCTATATATGGTCTTAACATCACAAATTGTCCAAAATTTATAACCACCAACTTTTTCATCAAATCATAATCATCCAACCAACAAGGTGCACTTGGTCGGTTACACTTAACACAGATCACCCACTGTGAAAGAATCTCACGTTCCTAACTGCTTCCACTACGCTACTCTGATAACATCAAGATTAGTAACAACACTATCTGCTGAAAATATTTCTATTTCATTCCGTTGTAACCGGCACTTATCTATTTCATCCGACATTTTCTAGTCGCCCGTTGCAATAATATTTTCCATTCCGCACTTAACCTAACTATAATCATCACCAATCTCATAAACACAGATAACTCAACTATCATTAACCCCGATACCTACCTCAATTCTCTAATATTCATATCGATATCTTTCATAATACCTAAATATCCCCAACCCACATAACTACAACTCAAATATTTCAAACAAATAATCTATAAGAATTCTTTTCATGCCTCCACATTTTATCGAGTCCCTGACATGGTCACGTGCTTCAAGTTTGTTTCCATCTACCTAACTTACTTCAAACATATATCCATGTATATATACGACTCCAAGGACATAGGTATGCCCCAGTCACAACGAAATCGATACATTCTAATAATTACTAGCTACTAACTGTAAAATATTATATCATGTGTACATATCATCTCAAGGATATTTTAAATTTTCCCTGTCCCGTGACATCTTAATAACTTCCAATTTTCAATAAAATTGTAGTCACATTGGGCGATTTTTAAATCCCGCAAGTTTCGTTTTCCTATCTCAGTTCAGTCTATCAGATCGGAATCCTGTATCCTTTTCATATAGCACTTTATGCGATACCACCACGATTGACGACAAGATAGTTATTAGCATAACCAGTTTTTATTTTTATTTTTTATTTTTTATTTTTTATTTTTTATTTTTAACATTGCACAATTATTTCTCTTACCAGAAACTTCCAACACCTGAATCGTATTTCCTAATAAACCATTAATCCATGATTGGAACAAGGTATCAACTTCCACTTGGGCAACTAAAGGAGTATGGAAAATTTTTAACCCGCATGTTCAAATAACTTATCAGCTTCTGACACTACTGTTTCCCCCCACGAATTGTTCATACACTGACGACTTATTTCACTTTGATAACAATTATTGTCCAGATCACCATGTGGCGATAACACCTATGATTTCAGAATTTCAGTTCCAAGATTTCGAATAACCAATTAATAAAATTCCTAGAATTACTAATCCTTATCCTTTTTAATTTTAAAAGAATATCTTGTCCCAACTTAATTTTAATATTTGCATTAAATTGGTGCATCACGCAATCGAACAATCCTATCAATATATATATTGGACATACGTATCAAGAAAACACTCCTTGAACTCCTCTCCCTTTTCTTTTCTGGTATAGGTCAAGGCTACAATAGCCCACCTAGAGATTTGGTTACTTTTCGACCTTAACTTGACTAACAACTCACCAAATAACAAATGCTGCAATTTTCCATTTCCATTCCAATCTACTAATACTCACGCCATTACAGTATAGTAAATATTACTGGGGTATTGCATATCTTATTCTATGCACCTCTTTTAAGGTCTCGTCTGTAAATTGACATTATCAACCTTACACTTTTTATTTCAAATTCCCAAACTTCATCATTCCCTCAGGCACGCTAATTAGCTCTACGGTCAATTTCCACTGCATTGCTAAACCTTCTTAACTGTATATCTAACTTTTGCGCTTTTACCATTCAATCGATCAATATCAACTTGTATTTATAAGCTCAATTAGAGTGGTCATCCGACCAATTGCCTAATAGACTTACAAAGATCTTAATTTGACACATACATTAGTAGACATTAGAACGAATACGATCCCTACTAGTTCCAAAAAGTTTCAAATTCTAGTCACCTGTTCTCGGCCTTCTCCATATTCCGTCAATCGACCACTTCGACTCCCTTTGGCTTCACTTAAATGCTATGTCTTAAGAGCACTAGTCATATTTACTGCACTAGCCACTGCCTTAGTAACATATTCCGGAGATGTTCAACTTGCTCATCTCTACTTTTGACCAGATCACCGTTGTTACCACGTCACAGTCTCTAGTTTTCAATTACAAATACACTTCTCAAAAATCTGACACCCTATTTGTTGCAACCTATTTAACAACCTATCCAATCTAACTTTTACGTTACCAACATCGGATCTTTATGGAAACACACACCAGGTCTACATAAATCATTAGTTGATATTCTAATTTATTGTGACGCCTTCTTTTTCTATTAAGACTTCCTAAACTGCAAACAAACTTACTCCAATTCCCAATATCCAACAATTACACAACCCCAAAATTATTCAGATTCAACTAAATGCAATCAATCGTTAATTCAGTCAATTTTTCCTATTCCTTAGCAATCACCTTTAAAGTCCCAAGATTATAATTTCAAATCTCAGTTTCCCACATTAATTAACACACGTATACTTAACCAACTTACGAGCCGAACGTTCACCTCCTTATCATTATGGAACTTATTTAACAGCAACCACAATTACTAATAACGCTTACAAGCACCCTGTCAATTCTCAAAACTACATAGGCGAAATCCCTAGTTATTACAATATCCACTGCCGAAGCTGGTTTGCACAGCATCTATGTACTGACTTGTGATATCCTTTCTTTATCGCTTTTCCAACCTCCTAAACCTACTATCAGACTAACTGAGGTACTAGATATGCCTTCCCAATAATACATACTTTTATTCATCACAAATTGACTCCACCTGCAACTCTATATTACTCATTCAAATGGATTATATTTACACGCACCTACTATCTTCCTAGATCCACAATCCTCGGCTACTTCTTATATATCACTTTCTATTACCTTGCTACATGACACAACTGTTACTCCGTCTATCAATCAATCTAAAAGTCCTACCCAACTAAATTCTTATCCAATAACGTCACAGTTTCCTTCCAGATTGCCCAGAAAGCGATTTACTCCCTTTGAATATTATTTCTTATTTCGACTTAAGTGTGTTCTGCTATATCATCTAATATATTGATAACAACGTAATTTGTTATTTGTCTAACTTAGCCTTCTTATCTTGTGGAAGCCATCCCTCCTAGCAATATCACCACGTGGTCATATCGCTACTTGCCAAAAAGACAACCCTCCATGCACCATGACAATGCACAAACCAATGAAATAAAATACCTAACACTTACATACCAAGCTCACCTATTGACACCCTATCTCATGTCCCCTACGGACTAGACGACTGGCACGTCCTCCTATTTTGTGGTCTTCTACCGACACATCTCCTAACAAGTCTACAGAACCTATAACCTAGGCTCTGATACCAAAATTGTCACAACTCGTCCCGGACACCCATCAGCCCGGGGCTGGCGTGACTATGACATGACATCACCAATCCCCAATCCCCAAATAACCGAATTAATAAAACAAAATACATCCACTATATGATACATACATCTATTAGGAGGGCACACCCGGCCCAAAGTGTTTCTAACTAAAAGTGTTCATCCATGAACCTTCTTAGGTTCACCTTTGACAACTTCTCTCAATCGTCCACATGACTCCATCACATAGCTCTACCTAGTGCCAGTAGAGGACCGACTCCTAGCTGTTGTACCTACGAGTGTATTGCCTTCTTAGTAAAACATTTTTTAAAATATTAATACGTTCTAAATATTTCCACAACTTAGTATGGATCAAGCACATGTATATAAGCAATGAAAATAAAGCGATATAGATAAGTTCCAGCCAAATCCATCTAGTATAAAATCATACCAATCATCATAATAAATAATATTAAATCAACCAATATACGTAAAACACCACATCTCAAGCACCAATCTCAAACACACACCTCCAACACACACACACACTGTCCAGCCCTAGTGATCGTTTTAACCTCACGATCGGGAGTTGCAACGGTACCGTAACATCCATAGGAATGCCTTCCTACGAAATATCCACACCCCTTTTTGGGGAGAAATATAATCCACACCCCTTTCTGGGGAGAAATATAATCCACACCCCTTTCGGGGAGAACAACTATGTTATCGTCAAAATCGTTAGTATAGTTAAAAATACACATCCCTTGCGGGAAGAAATACATTTTCACATCCCATCGTCGAATCACCACATCTATCTCTTTTCTTCAAAACCAACTTTCGAATCCAAAATCATATTTCATACCTTCTTTTAAAGAAAACGTCTAATTTTATCAAAATCACTTTTCCACCCTTTTATTTATAGAAAACCCGGCATTTTTAGAAAAATAGATATTTTATGTTCTCCTTTAGAAAAACACCGTCTGATTTCACCGAAACTAACAAAAATTTATTTTCAACTTCTTTCCGAAAACCATCGAAATCTTCCAAAAAATCCAGTTTATCAACTCACTCAAATACTGCTTGATCCATATCATTTATGAATTCCTACAGTTTAAATAATCACATGTTTCATCATGTATATTCATAAAAAAATAGTTTATCAAGAAGACAGTACACTCACCTTGATATCCGTTTTGCAACACTGACACTGACCGCACTCTATCTAGATGCCAGTGCCTGCGAACCTAGTAGTGGCAGACTCTAAATTAATATCTAAAACATCCTAATCATGCAATGCAGACCCTATATTTCGAATCGTTACTAATTTTATGTAACACGTACTTAAAATTAATTAATCGTCACAAAATTATTATGATTTTAGGATTTGTAACACTAACTAAAATTTAATTTAACGAGAATTAATAATCGATTGAAATTTCACCTGTTTTCGAAACGTTTAGCGACCACGAGATGGGTTTTGGATTTTCCTGGGGTGGTTTATGCAATTTCCCCTCTTTCTTTCTTTTTTTTCTTTTTTTTTTTCTTTCTTCTTTTTCATCTCGGTTGCGCCTACTGTTTTTGTTTCTGTTTCAATTTGTGATCTCTACGACCGACGCCGAGGAACTCTCGCCGCCAACCAAAACTCTCCGCCCCACCAACTCCTATCTCTCTCTCTCTCTCTCCGTCAACCTTCACAATGGGCGATAAACACACACACCCGCAACAGCAGAGCAGTACACACACATATACACGCACACTGCCGGATGAACAGGACACACACACAGAGACTCGCCAGATGAACAGGACACACACGCACACTCGCCAGAGGGACAATGACGATTACACACACACGCGCACACCAACTGAATGATGAACACATACACAACGACCGATCGACGACGATCACCTACCACCAAAATAATCAACCACTCCGTCGCTGACGATACCCACATACACCGTCTCGTTGTCAACGACCGCACACCCACAACCGTCGAATGAACAAATAAAAACTTACCCACACCCAGACTAGACTGAACGGACGAACCACACCATGCCCGACCGTACAACCGACGTCACCGCCGATGAACAATGACGCCTTCTCTCTCTCTCCCATTTTCTTTTATTTTTCTCTGATTTCCTTCTTTTTTCTTTCTTTTTCTAGGCTCTCGATCCTTCTTACATGAGTGAATTGCTTATATATGCATGAATTTGGTGGTTGCGTTTGATCCTAGTGTGCCATGTCAAAACCTCCTTCCGGTTCTCTGCGTTTCTACCTCCCACCGGCTGTCCTTGTGTGTATATATATAATCTCCTATTTACATTAACCACCCCCTACTTCCTTTAAGCTCTTTATTTGAATCCCCATCCAAGTTTTTAATTTTTCTTAAAATCATAAATTCACCCCTTTATTTCAAATTGAAAAATAACACATCCTACCCCATTTTTTCCAAATGTTAAAATGCGGCTAATAAATATACATGCGCGGAAGTTAGGGTCTTAAGGGCCCGATCCTCATCTCCACCACTTCTCTTTCTATAATTATAGTATGTATATATAATTGCAGTTAAACCCCCTTCATTTTAGTTAAGTTTATGAATTAAAACAAATTTTATTTTAATGTTTTTGAAAGTTTACCATTTGGTCCCCTAAACTTTTAAATTACATCTTTGATTTCAAAATCCTCCCTACTATTTTCAAAATATTATAAAAATGCAACCAAAACTATTTATCTCTAAGAAATCGGGGTCTTACATACTGTCTTTACATTATATCATTTAAATACTTTACATTTCTGTATTTACGTTACTGTATACTCTCTCCAATGCACGAGCACTCATTTTGCATTGCATATCATCATGAAAACCCATGTCATAACCCTCTTAGAGAGGCCGGCAGTAGGGGCTTTTGTCGGTGGTTTCATCCCACCGATCTAAGCCCTGAAAACCCTTATGTTAAAAAGAGAAGTTAGTAGAAGCAAGGTCGATGGTTACATTCCCTGGGATCCGGCTACGAACCTCTTCACGCTTGAACCACCAACCAAAGATGGATGTTCTCCCAGAAATGATGCCAGAGGTTTGAAGGTCTAGGAGCTATTTTTACGATTCACTAGAAGAAAATCCAATACCACATATAGTGAGCCTAGAATTGAGGATAACCAAAACCCTATTCTACTCAGGACACTTATTGGGGAGAGAGATGTCATTTTTTTAAAAATTTTGTACAGTTATTTACATTTTTGTTGTACTAGGTATATAGAATAAAAATTCTCGGACAAGTAGGGGTATAATAATCCGTATAAGAATTCTTGTTTTATCCCAAGCATTGCTAGCTTGCTCGGCACCAAAAATGTCCACAAAAATTTGAATATGGAGCAAGCTGCAGGAAAGAACAAAAATCCTTACTTCACTTAACCCAATAAACTATCAAATATAAAACATCAAACTAATAAGGATAATTAAATCCATAATAATTCAATTAAAACATACCGTAACAAAATCACTAGTATCTTCGCTTTTAAAAAAAAAATCGTAAAATAAACATTTGAAAATACCCTTTGCCAAACATCTATGATAAGTCGATTTCTAATCATTATATCTTCATAGTTAAGTGTTAGTTTTGAGTGATTTTCAGTGTTTTTCTTGTTAGTTTTTAATTCTATTCAGTTTTATTGTGTAGGCTCAGGAAAACAGAGAAAATGGATCAAAAATGAGAAATCAAGAATTTGAGGCCAGAGCAGACGGCGATGCAGCATGGACGTTCACTGTACTCTTGCGCTACAATGCCAAAGTATTGGTGCTACAGCATAAGCCAGTACCGCCTTTTTCATTGTAGAGCCAACACAATGGCATTGCAGCGCTGTTAGTTATGCCCTAATCCTGATTAGGAACAACGATGGACCTGGGGCTACAGTGCTAACCTACAAATTTGAAGGATGAAATGAAGCATTTTTCGCCTATGGAAGGCGTGGGACAGTGGAGTTTTGAGGGGAATGATATCTGAACCTTGGGGATCCGAATTAAGAAATTTCAACTAGAGAGATCACAGCTTTAGAAGCGAGGAGATTGGAATAAAGATTGAAGATTTGCACCACTTTGTCGAATCTAGTTTTCCTTCTTCTCTTATCTCTTTACATCCTGTTCAAGGTAGATCGGAGATTTGTGATTGTTAGTTTATTACGAATCATGAGTTTATGTTTGAATAGCATTAAAGACATGTTGATGAACGATACGATCACGCTCGGCTAATTCATTTTTATCTAGAGGGTGTGGAATGATTTTGTAAGAACTATGTTTTGAGAATCTAAGACGTTGTTAATTGGATTTCCTATTTTAATCATTTGTATTTCTTTGTGCTTATTTGCTAATTTATGTGAGAGGTAAATTAGGTATCCTAGATGTGTAAGATTAGGCATTCGAGAGATGATAATCTTATATATTGAAATAGGAGAAATACAACATTTATTGCATTGAGTGTGAGAGGCTAATACAATCTAGGTAGCCATTTGATGGGTGAAGCGTAAAGATTGGACAATTAGCTGAGTTGAAAAGAGATATTAACTCAAATAATTATACAAATTATCTCACTTGGCATTTGAGAGGTGGAAGTGAGGTTAATTTAGACACACACGGCTAATGATTGTACATTAATACAATTATCAAACTTAAGGATTATCATAGTTTCGTAAAGTGATTTCAACCCCCCCTAGACATTTATTCTCATCGAAGATTCCATAAAAGTCCATTAGCCGGTTAATTTCATCGTCAATCGTTACTCAATTATTAATCAAAATTCTCACCAAATTATTTTCGATCGCTTAAATAAAATTAGGTCATTTTAATTGCAGTATTTAGTTAAAAAAAAAAAAATACCAATCCTCAAGGGAACGATACTCACTCACAACTTTATTACTTGTTCGAGCTCATGCACTTGTGAATAACAAATAGAAACTAAATTTCACAACAAGCTATCCTAAAGCTCATATGCTAGAGACATTAAGATGGAATTGATGTCACGTCATCACAACAAGATGCAAAAGACAGTAGCTGCCTTGAAGAAATCTACAATCTAATAGAACTCGGTATTGCTTCTCGGGAAAATCAAGCAATAACCCATATCCCCACCCAAGACCTACCACAACAAGTCTCCCAATTTTGTAGCAAAATTGAAACCCATGAATAACTACTGTAACCCACGAGCCTAGAGAAACGACCCTACATGCCCACACGGAGAATGGATTGCCTTGGGCAACTGCGAGAAAGCCTATCGGGTAACCTATTCCGAGCCGATGAAACAAGTTAACAACACTTCCATCAAATGAGAAGACGAGTACGAAGGATACTCCAATGATAAAAAGACTTAGGAAACGACTGGGCCTCTTACATACAACCAATAATTGAAATGCCAGTGCTACAACAACTTGAGGAAGAAATTCCTCTGCAGGACCTAGTCTAGGGAGAGGTATCCAAGATATAGGACCAGATCGGTAACATAGGTCAAATGATTAAGGAGTTAGGACATTCTATGCCCAGGAGCCAGTAAAGGAGAGGAAACCTATACCCGACCATGGTTGAAAAACGGCCAAACCCCAAACAATGAGCTTTTACCCCCACACCTCATCTTACCAATACTAGAGCCTCTCAGGAGTGTAGAAGATTCACTCCACTATCCCAGATATACCAACAACGCCTCATAGATAACCTTCTTACACCTTTTTTGTCTCCACCAACCTAACTTGCATTCCCCGCAGTTCAACCCGAACGTCTTCTGTAAGTATCATTCTAGAGGAGTGGGTCATAATACCAATTAGTGTTACACTATGTTGAACCACATCGAGGATCTCATTCAGTATGGAGCAATCAACTTTGACGAAATCATGAACTAAGCCAGAGTGGAGATGTAGTAAGCTCTAACATATTTTGGTATCTCTCCTACCTTTTGCTTTTTGCTAGTTTGCCTCAAGTAGGGAATTTTGGTGTTTAGATCATGTCCATAAGTGACTAAGGCATAACCCTACTATTATAAAGTACAGTATTATCTACTTAAAGCGTAACTCCAATCTTCATTTCCAGTTTTCAACAGTTAACATGGCTATCGTAACTTAAACACAACAAAAAAAACTAAGGCTACATTAAAAATAGCTTTAACATCTAACTCGAACATAACCCCAAGTATAAATTAAAAGGAATAGTCTTATTTCAACCAAATAATGGTGAGACATTAATAATAAAATATGAAAAAATTAGGAGGAAAACCTAGGAACCCTAAATGTGGAATCACTACACACGTTCCAACTTGGGAGTATCCAAGTAACCTTGAAGAAATACAGAAGACTTCCTCAAACCGGAACAAATGAATAAATATATCCCGAAGACCTACGACGCGAAGAATGATAGACAAAGTCTTAGACATGACGACTGACTAATATAAGCTTATAAGCTAAGACTCTGTCTAGACAACCAATTCGGAGACACCATGAAAAACCTACTTAAAAAATAAAAAAAATTGAAGACTGATAGGTGTAAATCACCTATATATTTCCAAAGCAAAATTGTTAGCTTTCAAGTATGTTTTAATATGTTTTTATTCATTTTGTGTTAAAACAGGTGTGTGGGGTAAAAAGGTAGGAAAACAGAGCGTAAACGATCAGATCGAACCAAGAATAGTGGAATACAATCACGGAGGCAATATTTTGAAAAGAAGCCTACCACTGCGGTGTCTAGACCACCGCCATGGCGATAAAATACAAAGAAGGGCCTAATCTTGCTGGACATCCACCACCGTAACTGTGAAATTGCAGGATGGTCCCTGAATCCATCGCCTTCTCCATCGCTGTGGCAATCGCTGAACTAACATACCCACCGCCGCGGCGGTGAATCCCACCGCCGCGGTAGTCTCTCTATACACATTATTAGATATTTTATGATATTTTGAGCCCTATAAATACCCTCATCTCCTCCTCTCTTCCAATTTAATCACCCCCTAAGGCCCTTAGAATATATTTAGGGTAAGTTTGAGGGATTTTTTAGAGAGAGCTCACAACCCGAGGTGAAAGAAAAAGAATCATTTAACAGTTTTTAGCGCCAAAACTTCGGATATCGGCTAAGTCATTCATTTCTTTTCTTTATTTTCTTTATTTCGGTAGTTTTTGAGTATGTTTAGTCCATTTTACATTGTATACATGGTTATGGTCATTGGCTAAACATAGGTTGTTTAGGGATTAACACTATATTTATGAATATGTTGTTTGATTGAGTGTATGTTTCGTTAGCGGTTGTTCTTCATTATTTTGATTGTACTTATCAGTTTGTCATGATTATATGCTTACATAGATATATTGAGAATGCGGAGTTTGATACTCGGAAGAGGTAACCCCGGATTCGAAATAGGATAAACACAACACGACGATCCAATAACCCGCGAGGGAGTTGGAGAATGTGTAATCGATGACGTTGGGGCAAGACTCACGTAACCTAGGGTCGTTAAGACGTTGAGGGGGACTTCTTCATTGACACAAAGTCACGTATTCCCTCGTCTTACACTTAGGAGAAGTGGTGAGAGAGTTTACAAACTGAGATTGTCGGATAACTCGAACGCCGTTAACTTAAACTAAAACGAGATCGAACACGTATTCATAAACGAAGTCAATCCCTAGACAATCTATTCTCTCAAAACTATCTCAATATAATATTAGTATAGTTAATTTAATTATATTAATTAAATTAGTATTGGTATTTAATTTTATTCACATTTATTTTTGCATAGATAAAATTAGGTTATGATAATCGCGGTAATCGATAATAATCACAATCAACCCCTGTGGATATGATAACCCTAAATCTCCTTATCTATACTAAAACTTGACCTCGTATACTTACGAGTAAAACTAGCGACGTATTTACGCGCCACCAAGTTCTTGGCGCCGTTTCCTGGGATTGTGTTTTTTGGTTATTATTGATATTGTGAGTAAATGACCGAATTTTACTTTAGGCATTTATTTTGTTTATAACTTTTTCGTTTGTAGTTTTTGTTTTTGTTTTCCTGCAGGGTGCTCTAAGATGTTAGATCGACAGGTACTCTTGCGTTTCTTCTAATAGGATCCCGAGCCATTTTACTGTGCTTGAGATCGTTACAAGGATTTGCTACTCCGGTTTCCGAATCATGGATTCCCGAGAGAGTATCAACTACTGAACTTCCTTGATAGGTTACAAGCCGCAACCAGAATGTGGGTTGAAAGACGAAACGATACAACCTCTTTCCACCAACTAACCATAGACGAAGCCCATTGGTTGTTGGAAGACATGGCGACCTTTGATTATCAGAGTTGTAATTCTACGGTGCCATGGATTGACACCCCGGACCAATATGTTGAGTCTTCCCCCGGCTTGGAGGAAATACTCGCTGATTTTATTAGGGAAACTCAAGCGTTTTGGAGGAAGACGAATAACTAGCTAAATGAGCACGAGAATTGTCTCAACAACATTGAGACGATTTGACTGAAATCATTGCGACCGTAACACAAATCGGTTAGCTAATCTACTTAATTGAGGCCAAGTCAAATGTGGTAGCACTGGGAAATACACAAGCCATATTCAACGAAAGCCACCACGAGGAATCGGAGGAATCAGAGACAAGAGGGAAGTACAAGAGTGAGATCGATGGAGATTCACACATTAATCATTGTGAATTTTCACTGTTCGAATTCCAGTTGGTGACGCCGCACTCGATCCAAGACGATCATATTTATGAGGATCCGATGTGGCTCATTGATCCTTCGCCGCCGTTAGCAATATTCTTCCATACCCACCAAGTATATGAGCCGGTGGAGCATCATGTTGAAATCTTGGGTCGATCAAAGATAAATCTCGCCAGTCTTAAGGGCGTACTAAACCAAGACCCATATGTAGTGTTGTACGACACTTACTACAGGTGGAAGCCGCTCTTTGATGAGCACTTCGGCGTGTCGAGCTGATGACCTTAAACCAAGAACTTCTTGGGAGGCAACCCAAGGAAAAATAAGTTAAATCCATCTCCGCCAATTTAAGTTGGAAGCGAGATTCTCTCGCCTCCCAGGTACGTTTTTTAAACCCCCGTCTTCATTTTCATGCTATATTCTATCTATTGGGATCACTGATGGGTTGTTTTGAACATCACCTGTTTTAAGTTGGTGGTGATGTGTTAGTTATATTTTATTATTTTCTATGTATACATGCTTATTTAGGATTAGTTTGTTTAGTTAAGTTGTTGTTTTGTGCTGAGTTTTGACGTCATCTGGGTCTTTACCAGATAATGAGTCTGTCCCCTGGTTGTTTATTAAGGTCGAACATAAAGCTCATTCATGTGTGTTCTGTGTGCTTAACGTATCGTTTTAATAAAAGTTGTTGTAGGTCCTAAATGCACGAGCATGTAAACTCAATATAACACTATCTAATTGATTTGAAAACGATTATCCTTCACTCAATTTCATGACAATAGGGATTCTAGAACTTGATTTGGGGGAAATTCAAGGCGAAATCCTAGGCGAGTTCAGGAGATATGATTTAGGCATTCGTTTTTATCGCTTGAGCCTTTGAATCCTACCTTGTAAAATGTTTATCCCTCATTATCCTTTGAAGCCTAATAGCCATTTCAATTTTGAACACTTAAACAAATATCCTAGCCGATTAAATTTTTTCCAAACCTTTATTGCTTAACCGAAGGTACAATTTTAAGTGAATCAAGCTAGCAGTTGCAAATGCTTCTTGATGTGAGCGGTTGGGTTTAGGGTGAACTTTTAATTGGTTCGGTATTCGAGTACTCACTTGTCGTTTTTCTCTCATATTTCACACACACCTCTCAAATTATAGAAATCAAATGAGTTTGGGGTGTGTTAGATTGAAAAAAAAAAACTATGTAAATATAGTTTATTTCCGTTTCTTTTTTACAAGTGAGTACGTCGGTCTTAATTGTATTTTTCAGGGTTGTTTCAAAAATTATCTGTGGGGTTTCGAGAGTGAGAGCGCCAAGCAACATGCAACATTAAGTTAACAACGTTAACCCATTTTTTATTTCCAACATACCCTTAGCCATTTTTCCAAAACCGAACCAAGTCCAAATGATCTTTTTGAACCTCCGAGCCCACATTAGTAGAGAATATATCCTAGGACAGGCGTATGGATTCCCTATACCTAAAAGGTTTTAGTCATGAACTTTATTGAGGCATAATCTCAGCTAATCAATGGATAGTTGTATATTTGAGTTTAATCACATATACTTTAACAGGATCTAGAATGGCGCTTACTATTTTTGAACGTTGAAATTGTAGAACACCACATGGTGTGATTTATACTTGAACTTGATAGAATTGGGGGCCGATGAGGGAAAATCGTTTGGCTGAGAGATGATAATCAAAACTTGCACAATTTTTGTTTTTATTGTTTTTCGTTTTTAGTTTTCAATTTCGTAATTGGTTTTTATATTTTCCAATCCATTTACTTCTCGTTAGTCTCCAGTTCATCTTTATCATTTTTCATTTTGACTTAAGTTCCTTAATCTGTCACATTTCTAAACAAGTGGATTTGTCCATAAAACTAACAAGTTATTATAATCATCAAAATCATTATTATGGGATTAAACCCTTTGGAAAACAAAAACTATGATGATTTCTTTGATTCTGAATATGATATGGATGAGGGTAATGATGACGTTTTGTTCAACACTAACATCG
The DNA here is from genome assembly GCA_016647705.1 of Eucommia ulmoides. Classification (NCBI taxonomy): domain Eukaryota; kingdom Viridiplantae; phylum Streptophyta; class Magnoliopsida; order Garryales; family Eucommiaceae; genus Eucommia; species Eucommia ulmoides. The sequence continues at coordinate 21,002,013 of CM028338.1, read as the reverse complement.
GAAAAAAAAAAATTGAATGGGCTGGATTAGGTAGTAGCAAGACTGGTGAGTTATATAGTGTATCTAGGGAAGGGGCTTCAGAATATCTTTAGACAAAAGAGAGGAAGACTAAGGAAAAGGTTCTCCAGAATGAGGTTAATTTCGAAGAAGGTGAATCTGATTAGAGGGAACCTGATTGTGAAAAATCATATAATTTGGATAACAATGTAGGATCCAATGATGACATAGGGCATCCGTTTTGACGCACCCTTGAAAAATAAAATTCTAATCCCCCGTTCGTTTTCGAGAGAGAAGAAAAACTCATACGTTTGAAGATACTTTTGGATAAGATTATTTTTTCAAATCTTTAAAAAAACAGTTCAGGGGATTTTCTAGGCACCAATTTTGAAAATAGTTCTTTAGGACAAGTTTTATTTAAAAATAAAGTCGCCATCTAGTATTGATTTAAATGGTATACTAAGTCACTGAGATTTTTGAAAATTATTTTTATCTTTTCTTTTTTTTTTCAAAAAAAAAAAAAAAGGCAGAAGTTTTTACTCAAACATTTTAGGTCTTAACCATAGAATTTTTTAAGGTTTGGGGGTCGGTTATGCCTAGAAGAAAGGTTAGGCACCTCAAGACACCCATCCGGGAAACGGTACATTAGTTTAAATAAAACATGTCCAAGTAATTTTTTTGGGTTTGGTTAACATAATAATTGCCCTTATTTTTAATGCAAGAAAACTTTACGAAAAATATGAAAATAAAAGACAAAATGTCCCCCTTTTTAGACCGCCTATCGATTATGGATGGAATCAACAAGTTTGGTCTCTACAAGGAAATTTTGTTTGTTTTTTTTTTTTTTTTTAGTTTACGATATCTTGGAAAAATAAAATACTACATACAATGCAAAGAGGAAAAAAAAAGTACAAGTTTAAAATGTAAAACATATTTGGATAGCTTATTATGAAAATAATTTTATAAAACATACAGAAGACATTTTTAAAAAAGATTCTTATTATGAAAAAAAAAAAAAAATCCTTAGGTAAAATAAAACAAAGACAAAATTTTGGGAAAAGCTTATTATGAAGAAATTCCAGTTATAAATAAAACGGATTGAGAATCCGTAAAATCCTTAGGAAAGTAAAGGCATATTTAGGGGAAAAAAATGAAGAAGCTTCAAGAGTTAAATTAAAAGAAACGATCTTTAAGAATATTTATTATGGAGAAACTTTGGAAAGTAAAAAACACAAATTTTGAAGACGAAAAAACTTTTTATGAAAAAGTTTCTGGAAGGTACAAAAAACGTAGTTTAAGAAAATCTTGTTATCAAGAATTTCCAAAAAGATAAAGTTAAAACATTTTTTGAAAAATTATAAAAACAAATATTTTTTTAAAGAAAAATATTTTGGAAAATAAAATTTCGAAATTTCTTATTATGAAGAAATTTCTTTTAAAAAAAAAACACTTTGGTGTGCTGTCGTAGGCAACCAAAAATAAATTTTACTCCTAAATATAAACTGTAGTAGTGCGAGCAGTAGTTCCCACAGAGAGTGCCTACCCTGAATTTGTGATACGTGAACAAGGATGGGGGGGGGGGGGGGGGGGGGTTTGATTGTACGAGAGAAAAACTAAGAAAATCAACAAGGAAAAATGCAGGTATCGTTCCCACGGAGAGTGTCTACCCTAAATTTGTGCTACGTGAACAAGGAGGGGGTTTTGATTGTACGAGAGCAAAACTAAGAAAATCAACAAGGAAAAATGCAAACTTAATACCGAATTCAATCAGAAAATACACCTTGGTCTAAGTCAACATTCACCTTTGGAATTTCACCACTGATCATCGATGCAAGTATATATCGATTCCCACTTTGAATATTCACCATTGGAATTATTTTCTTATCTCTCCTTACTTGTAGTTAATCAAAAAACAAGCGATCTAATTAACACTAACTACTATACAACCTATGACAAGCGCTAAAGGTTTAATCTAGTAACAGCCTTAAGAATTAGAGAGATCGATGAAGCTAAACAACACAAGTACAAACGGTTGTATTTAATTTAGTAGAGTGTCCTCCCTAAGATCTAATAATTTTTTACGCAACAAATCATTAAATCTCAGTTGCTTCACAGATTAGAGGGACTAAACAATTAAGAATTTGATATCTAATATAGTAGTAGATTGCAATGAATAATAAACTAGTAGGCCTCTTAGTGATTAAACGAAACAATCATGAAAATAGACACAGAAGAACAGTCGATAATCAAAGCATAAATTGAACAATGAAAACAAATTAGATCTCACAGTTTTATTGATTCCAAGGTTTCAGTTTCCTTCGACCAAGAGAAAAAACTTAGCCATACAAGGCCATGGAAGAGCATGAAGTAGAAGAGAGAAGAGGGAAGAGAGAGACGTCCCTTAAGGTTGATCTCCCTGTACAATAAATAGAGATTGAATCTAACAATGTGACCTTGGCAACCAACGGTCCAAAAACATAAAAAATGAATGAAATTAAATGCTCGAATCAATCATATTGAATGAAAAAATGATTGCCTCAAATAATGACCTCCCTTTTCCTTTTCTTTTTTTTTTTTTTATGCCTTTGACCCTCCCCCTCAAGCATTGGTAATAGTTGAGAAGGGAAATGAAAACCATCCCCTCCAAGCCTCCAATCGAAAAATGAATAACAAAGTCTTCACTTTATATCCTTGGTTACATGGACTTAAATGGCCATTTAATATAACAGTTCTAGGTTGAACAACGAACCGGGTTGGTTCGCGGGTCACTAACTATTTTTTTCCATTTTTCTTCAAATTAGAATGTCAACAGTGTAGGTGCAACAACGTTAAGCCCATATTTGACGATGATCCAATATGATTCTAGAGAAACTTAAAACATGAAAGTTATATATTTCTTTCTGTGATTTCTATAGCATCTTTAATCACCTCAATTAGATCTTGGACGAGAAAGTTATGGCCAAAATACAAACAGGTGTTAAAACTACCCAAAATGCGCGATTTATTCCGTTTTGCTCCAAACGCCTCCATTTGTTTCCTAAATTAAAATATAAGCTTAGAGAGTACAAGTAGGGACAGAATAAGTATAAAAAATTAAGTGTAAAGGAATAAATATATGGACATTTACGCACTTATCAAACTTCTTTGAAATTATAAAGTTTTACAAACATTACTTGTTATGAAAAACCTTAACAAAATAAAGACAACATTTTTTATAAAAATGAAAAAAACATATATGCCTGTTTTTTTTTTCCCCAACATAACCTTAACTAAAAAAAACGCTTTGGGGAAAAGCCTCTCATAACATGCCATTTAAAGTTTCACACAAAATCGAAAAACCTAAAAATGGGGTATATGAGACTCTCCCCTTTTCAACCTTTAGTTAAGATAACTTTTTGTTTGTTTTTGTTTTTTATATATATAGAAATTCAAATAAAGAACTATAAAGTTCAGGAAATTTAAAACGCAAAAAGGCACAAAACGAAAAAAGTAAAGTATTGGAAAGTAAATGACATATATGTAAATGCGGAATTGTAAAGTGCAAAAAGCAGAACTGGAATAGAAAATGACAGAAATTTAAATGACATAAATTAAATGATGGAAAAGTAAAGCACAGAAAAGTGCAGAGCGAAAAATTAAATGACAACTATTTAAATGCATTAAAGTAAATAAGGGAAAGTAAATGCGAGAAAAGTAAACTAATTTTAGGATGTTCTCCTGGGAATGTCCTCTTAGGTTTTTGTTGTTTTTAGGGCCTCCTTTAAAGCTAGTAAACAAACAAATAAATGTTTTGAGGGAGTTCTAGGGTTGGGACTTACCTTACTTAGGAAGGAAGCCTTTTCCTAGAGTTTTTCTTCTTCTTTTTTCTTTTCTTTTTTTTTTTTTTCTTTTTCTTATTTTGTTTCTCTTTTCTTTTTGATATTTTTTGAAGAGTTTTGAGAGAGTTTTTGTATAAAAACTAACAAAACCGAGAGGGTCTTTAGGAATGAGAAAGCGAGTATTTGAGCTTGTTTCTTTTAGGGGAAAGAATGCCCCCTATGTATACTATCAGGGGTCCGCACACTCTTGAGTGCGCAAATTCTCTTGATGGGCTTGAGGACAATTGATGGGGGGATACCCTCCTATTTCATGTAAATTACTCTTTTGGCCCCCTAAAAAAGGTATAACGAGTTTAATTTTCAAAATCCACTAAATTAAGTCTTTCCATTTATAGAAATGACCTAGGGATTCTAAAAAAGGGCTATCGCAACTCCCAAAAAGGTATCAAACCTTCATGTTATTCCCGGGGGATGTACGCGAAGTAAAATTAGTGTTTTGGGCACCCTTTATTAACAAAATGCGATTTTTTTTGTTTTTCTTGAACTTCAAAATAAAATAATAAAACTAAAACATTCCTCATATGTGTGGAACATTCAATTTTGAATAATTTTTCTTCTTAAACAATCTTCTCAGCAACCCAGGTAAGATTGTTCTTGATCTTTCGCACATTGGAGGATCAACCCATTCGAAATATTCACTAGAAAATATGTAATACCCCAAAAAATTATATTTTTGAAAATATTATTTTATATAAGTTTAATTGTTTTGGGATTATTCTGTAAATTTATGGTAAAAATAAATATTTGATTATTTTGGGGAGATAAGCGTAATTATTAAGTTTAATATGAATTACTTTATAATTAAGGGGTGTTACATGTAATTTCTGAATCCTTAATGTTTAAGGAATCAATTGTAACTAAGTTTTATATATATATATATATATATATATATTAATATTACACGTGTTATATGTTTAATAATAATAATTATATATTCATATACATATATGTTAAGCAAAAATGTTCAGAAGAAAGATATGAAGCATTTATATATTAGGATAATGAAAAGTTACAGGGGATATTCAGATTGTTTTTAAGTGATAATTAATATTCCGGTTCAGATTTCGGCTTCGAATTTCAGGTAAATTTTCTAACTCTTTTAATATATATATATATATATATATATATATATATTTAATTTCTTTATTGTGATATTTATATTGTTATTGTATTGAATTACAGTTGATAATTCCCATAAAATAATTATAATTATGTGAAAGTTATGTGAAAATCATGCCTGTGTTTTATTTGTTGCATTAATTAAATGCACATATTAGAGGAGTTGAAATTCTACTGAGTGTTGGCTCACAACCACACAGTTTGATTCCAGGGCCGGTGAGACTGAGACGGTGATAGGAATTTTATTTGAAATTCTATTTAAATTTTAATAGTTGTATTTATTATTTACCGTTGCCAAATCGACTCGATAAATCAATAATTAAAATTATTATTTTTGTTGTAAAATTTGTACTATTTCATAAAATATAATATTAGTCATGTGATAAATCAATATTAATTATTGAAATTAATTCCCAAATGAAATATCGGATTTTTTGTTATTTATAAATCCAGTATATAGGTTTGAGATTGATATTTAATATTACAAAAATATTGATAAAAGGAATCAGTGTCTAACTAGGCCACGGAGTTGGAATTGCAATTGCAACTGTTTCTATATTGGATTATAAAATTGGTGCGATAAATTGGCAAATCATAATTATTTCCATCGGAATGTAAAATTTCTCAGATTTTTATTAATAATGAAAAATTTGTCGTTCGGCGTTAGCGTTAATTCTCTGAGGGGAGAAACCGTGTGGCAGCCCTAGAAAATCGGATCGTTACAAAATGGTATTAGAGCAAGTTTGTGAGCGTCGTAGACTTGGGTTTTGGTACCCATTAGTCATAATAAATGAAGTAATACTTAAAAACAATAATTTTATGTATAACACATTAATTTAAAAAAAATGATATGGAATGAGAGTACACGATTAGTTACTGTTTAAAGTTAACTTTAATTTGTGATTTGATATAATATCCCTTAAATTACAACAATATATTTTATTTTATTTTTGGTTTCTTTTAAATCTCAACTATTCCACCACTAGTGTATGTGGAAAAGAAAATGAAGAAAGGTCCACTTGAGAGCATCAATTAGAGCTTTGTGGGCAGCGGCAAAGAAAAAAAAAACAAAATCTCCATGCCATATGGGAATGCTATTGAAAATAATCCAATATATTTATGAAATTTGTTTTTGTCGTTGCTAATGGTGATTTCTTATTGGCACTGTTGAATGCTTCAGATATGTCCACTATTAGAATATAATTACACTTATGTGAAATTATATTTATATATGTAGTTACAAATCTAATCTGACTGATAGTGATTGGATGGGTACTACCGAGTCAACTGTTGGTGATTAACATTCATGTAACACGTGAAGTTGAATATTTATATAACATGTGGAACCCAGTCAAATAACTAATCTGAATACTAGGCTTTTTTTTTTGTTATTTTTTCAAGTAAACCTCGACAGAGTTTAGATTTATGAGCACTTTCAACTGGGGTTATTATATTCATTACCAATAATAAGTTAAGTAAGAATGAGTGAGTATTGTGTTAGTCGTGGACCACAGCATTTGTCGTTGAATTGAGAGGACCAATTTAAACGTATTTATTATTTTCTATATAAATTATCCAATTATACTTTCGTATTAAATTGGGGAAAAAAATGTTGATGAAATTGATGATTTTACGATGATTAATGGATCAAGTAATATTTTTTTTTTTTTAAATGGAGATTGATTTTTATTAACTTGCTATGTCATAGTTACTTGTCAGGCAAGTCTTGCATAGTAGATATATGTTGTTACTTGTCAAGTAAGTCTTGTAGGGTGGATATATTATATATGTTGTTACCTGTCAGGCAAGTCCTGCAGGATGGATATCTATATAATAAATCAGCTCATTTACATTCACAGCCATCCGATGTCTCTAGATAATCGTAACCGTTGGATGTCTTTTGATATATACAACATTTATATATATATAACTATAATCTATTAATAATACACAATCTATATATATAATCTATAATCTATTAATATTATCTATATAATAGTACACATCTATAACCTATTTTGACACCCTATAATATGATGCCTTACCATCAATTTATCAAAATCTATAACCTAACCCTATAATCTGATGCCTTACCATCAATTTATCAAAAAAAAAAAAATTAAAAAAAAATAATAATAAATAAATAGAAAACAAATAAAAGCCTAAGCAGACCCTATTCCTTACTGTCCGTCAATTTGGAGAGCCCGCAGGAGCAGAGACCCTATAGAGCCGCAGGAGCAGAGCCGCACGAGCAGAGACCCTTACCGTCAAGCCTTCGCCGTCGCCGTCGCCTCCTTACTCTGATAGACCTGTAGCTGTCGTCCGCCGCTTCTCCACTTCTCCGTGCCCTAATCTGATTTCTGTTTGCCGTGCCCTAATGGAATCGCTCCTCGCATCTATAAAACCCTCGCAAGGTAGCATTTGGTTTTGGTTTCGGTTTCTATTTCAGTCAAGCTTGGACGGTGATTTCGGTTTCTGTTTCAGTCAAGCTTGGACGGTGAAGGTAACCCTAATCCGAGTGCTCTTCTTCCTGTTTTGGTTTCAGTATAAATTAGTTTTGAAAAATTGGTTTTGGTTTCGGTTTCTGTTTCAGTCAAGCTTGGACGGTGATTTCGGTTTCTGTTTCAGTCAAGCTTGGATGGTGAAGGTAATCCGAGTGCTTTGAAAAATTGGTTTTGGTTTCGGTAATCCGAGTGCTCTGTTCTGTGGTTTCTGTTTTCTGTTCAAGCTGTGGTTTCTGGTTTCGGTTTCTATTTCTGTGGTTTCTGTTTTCTATTCAATCGTTATCAGTCAAGCTTGATGTTCCCTGTGGTTTCTGGTTTCGGTTTCTATTTTGTGTTTTGAATTGTGTTAATTGTTTCTGATTTGTGTTAACTGTTTCTGTTCTGATTCAGTTCTGATTAGTGTTAACTGTTTATGATTTAGTGTTTCTGTTCTGATTTCTGTTCTGATTTCTGTTCTAAAAAATAAAAAACAGAAACAGAACAGTATAGCTTGATGTTCCCTGATTTTGTGTTTTGAATTGCGTTAATTGTTTCTGATTTGTGTTAACTGTTTCTGTTCTGATTCTGTTCTGATTAGTGTTAACTGTTTCTGATTTAGTGTTTCTGTTCTGATTTCTGTTCTAAAAAATAAAAAACAGAAACAGAAACAGAAACAGAACAGTATAGATAATGAACATGTATATGCATGATGTATCATTATCCCCATCTCTTGGGGTATAATTATGATTTGATCCCTATTCTTTTAATATTTGTGTATTTTGCTATTTACTATTTTATTTGTGTCTAATTAGCTCACTAAACAATTTTGATAATTTTTGTAGTCAAAGTTAGAGATGCAACTTGCGCATGAGAGGAATAAAAATGGAATGTCGGAAAAGTTTAATTACACTTTGTACCCTTAAAATTGGGTGTAATTATATTTTTCTCCTTATTTGGGTGATAAAAGTGGCTAAACCTATGTAGTTTGGCAAATTTAACATAAGAGAAAAATATTTAAAGAGTTAAATTCAACAACTAAAAAGATATGATGCGGGTAAAAATCACAAGATAAATCCGTACATTAAGTGGAGTTCCCTATTCCCCTTGCTCACTTTAGTTTACTCCCCTCATCTTCCTCAAAAAGATAACCTTTTGAGAAAAGGAATACAAATAACTTATAGCGATATAGAATTATCCATTTTCTTATGTTAGTACCCTTAATGTTGGGGTATAATTATGATTTGATCCCTATTCTTTTAATATTTGTGTATTTTGCTATTTACTATTTTATTTGTGTCTAATTAGCTCACTAAACAATTTTGATAATTTTTGTAGTCAAAGTTAGAGATGCAACTTGCGCATGAGAGGAATAAAAATGGAATGTCGGAAAAGTTTAATTACACTTTGTACCCTTAAAATTGGGTGTAATTATATTTTTCTCCTTATTTGGGTGGTAAAAGTGGCTAAACCTATGTAGTTTGGCAAATTTAACATAAGAGAAAAATATTTAAAGAGTTAAATTCAACAACTAAAAAGATATGATGCGGGTAAAAATCACAAGATAAATCCGTACATTAAGTGGAGTTCCCTATTCCCCTTGCTCACTTTAGTTTACTCCCCTCATCTTCCTCAAAAAGATAACCTTTTGAGAAAAGGAATACAAATAACTTATAGCGATATAGAATTATCCATTTTCTTATGTTAGTACCCTTAATGTTGGGGTATAATTATGATTTGATCTCTATTCTTTTAATATTTGTGTATTTTGCTATTTACTATTTTATTTGTGTCTAATTAGCTCACTAAACAATTTTGATAATTTTTGTAGTCAAAGTTAGAGATGCAACTTGCGCATGAGAGGAATAAAAATAGAATGTCGAAAAAGTTTAATTACACTTTGTACCCTTAAAATTGGGTGTAATTATATTTTTCTCCTTATTTGGGTGATAAAAGTGGCTAAACCTATGTAGTTTGGCAAATTTAACATAAGAGAAAAATATTTAAAGAGTTAAATTCAACAACTAAAAAGATATGATGCGGGTAAAAATCACAAGATAAATCCGTACATTAAGTGGAGTTCCCTATTCCCCTTGCTCACTTTAGTTTACACTAACCAAATACGCTCCTCTCAACGCTGCTCACTTTAGTTTACACTAGCATTTGGTTTCTGTTTCTATTTATGAATTGTTTCTGTTTCCTGTTTCTGTTTCTGTTTTTGTTCCTGTTTTTGTTTCTTTTCATTTATAAGAACAAAAACAAGAACCCTGTTTGGTTGCGGCATTTGTTCTTTTTTTTTTCCTTTAAATTTATGGTGGTCGGTGGTTGGTGGTGGCCAACGGGATGACGGTGGTCAGCGGGTGGTGATGGTGGGGCCTATAACATCAGGGGGGGTAAACAAGAATCAGGGAACACAAATAGGGCCTATAACATTCAATTCGCAAAGTGCGTTAGAACAGAAACGCTTAAAAAGAAATAGGGAATACTATCGAAACATATTATTTTTTAGTTCCTGAAATTTGTTCTATTTTTAGTTTAGCATTTGTTAAGTGTTTTAGTTTAGTGTTTGTCTTATGTGTTATTTATGTCCTTCAATTTCAGGTAATATGGTACGACCCGCTATCGTATTGAGAACGAGTATTAGATTAAAGTTGCGTAAGGAAAAACAATTCTTTTATGAGAAACTTTATTTACAAAGTTGTCCCGTTAGAGAATATGGGATGAATAAAATAGCAAGTGCTAGGATTTTGCAGAATTATAGGTACAAAATTAGTGAGAGAGACATAATGAACCAAATTGTTGATGGTTTACCATCAAATTGGGATGTGGCGACAAAGAATATATTTGAAAATCATCGGCCTCTTACTGCCTTTGAATTTGTACAATTTTTAGAAGAGGCTGAACGAGATGTACATCCATTATGGAGAGAATTTGAAAGAGGAAAAATGAATGAGAAAGAGAGTGTTAGAATGCATGTACTTAGAAAAGAGCGCCTGTACTACCACCTAAAACGTAAGGGGTTTCAACCAAACTGGGCAGTGTTGGTGTATGTAATAGTGCGTACTCTACCGAAATCTTGGCCTAGAGTTAGAGTTCATAGAGCCTTAAAGAAAGAACTCCTAGACCTAAGAGCATTAGGAACTTTGTTAGAGAGCATCGAGGACGACCAGATTGGCTTAAAGGCACTGGAGGAATACGAGGTTCAGCTACAAATTGGCAACCAAAGTAACGAAGTTGTGCCGTAAACTGTTTTTTAAGGTATAAATAATTTTTAATGTAATTTGTATTCTTGATATACATTTTGTATATTTTATGTCTAATATATTTTTTTCTTTCTTTTCTTTTTGTAGGGTTACCGCGTCAAGTCTGTTTTTCTCTTCGGTTGTTGAAAATATATTTTGAATGTATTTTGTATTCATGATATACATTTTGTATTTTGTAATGTGATTGATTGTTTTACTTTGTTATATTCAACAAAAGTTGTCTTAATGTGATGGATTTAATATTATATATGTTTATGTCTTTATTGTTCTCTTGCTTTTGTTAATTGATAATTAATATGTAAATCTTACAATTTATTTTTTAAGCTCATAATATAATTTTAGTTTATCATTTATTTTGCATTGAATTTTTATTTTTATTTTTTCAAGGAAAAAAATTTGACAATGGATGACAAGTCAAATAAAAATTCTACTTCAAATAGTAGAGGGAAAGAGAAAAGTGAAAAGGGGAACATCAATAGCAATATGGTATGTGTCTAATTAGTAAGGTTATTATTTTTTAGTTTTAATTATCACTGTTTTATCATTCAACAATAATCACATATTTAATCTATTAAACGTATTAAATAATTATGACTATTTGTGTCCATGTTAGGTTTATACTTAAATTTTGAAAAAATCTTAACCTGAAAATAAACATGATAAGAACATATTTAGCTGTGATTTCAAATGTATAGTTATTTATCTAATCTGATTTTGTATTTATACACTTGCCTTTGTGGTGATATTAAATTATCCGTATTCTTATTTATACCGTAACTTATTACATGTTATTTATGGTTTCATTTAGTATCAATTTTAGTTCGTACTTTGTCACACTGTCCTCCACTGTTCTTTTTCATTTCTTCGATCTAGAAAATTGAAGATTCAACCTCATATTATCTCTAGGTATTCAATGATAACGTCATATCAAAATCTGATATATCCCAACGAATGCAAAGGGAACGAGAGAGGTTTAGTCGTTCGATTTTAGAATATCAAGAAGGTGGAAGATCCCGTACAGGTAACATTGCCAGAACATCTAGAACAAACGATGTGTCAAGACGTTCTGTGGCTCAACTAGAACGAAGAGAACGGGAGAGAGCTGATCGGGAGATATGTGATGGCCCTATGGAAGGAGGTCAGTCGTTTGTGTCCACAACACCTAACAGTCGCTCAACGGGGGTTGAGCAAACAATTATACCTTCTGAATATATAGCATCCAACAAGAACGATGTATCGAAACGGGATCTAGCTCAACGAGAACGAAGAGAATGGGAAAGAGTTGACCGGGAGCGGTGTGATCGCTTCAATAAAGATAATCGTGAATGCCCAGAAGGAGGTCAGCCATTTTTGGGAGAATCATCAGAGCCTACGCCGAAGCGAAGAATGGTTACAACAGTTTCTGTGTCATCATCAAGCACAAGTCAATATACCCCTATAATTCTCAGTGATCAAGTTTCTTCTCCAGTAATGGAAAACGAAAGGGATTCTACTTTTGAGGCCAATTTGACGTCCCCACCAAATCTTACTGAAATGTTTGTGTCCACAATACCCAACAGTCGTTCAACGTTGGACGTTGAGCAAACAATTACACTTCCTAAATGTATAGCACCCAACAACAACAGCATATCGAAACGTGTTCTAGCTCAACGAGCACGAAGAGAACGAGAGAGATCCGGTCAACAACATATTCAGAATAATCAACAGAGAATGATTGTACAATCATGTGGGCCATCAGTGATTACGAGTCCATGTACCCCTGGAATTGTGGACCTTCTTAGGGATCGCACTACTCCATCGTCCATGGCTAATCAAATGAATTCTATTGTTGAACCAAATTTGCCTTTTCCACGTAATCTTACTGAAACATTTGTTACCGTAACTCCGAATGAATGCTCAACGCCTGAAGTTGAGGAACCAATTGTATTACCTGGTATAAGGTATTATACTAATCCATTATTCATGTTATTAAGTATTAAATGTTTAAAAGTGTTTGATGTGTAAAATTTAATATTTGCCAACTATAGGTCAGCTTCAACAAATCAACACCTTGCCGAGAATCAAGATACTGAACATGCAGGAAATTCATCTGTTGACGATGGGATGGTTACAAATTTGATTCCTCATTCTCTTGGTATAATTGACGATGCATGCCCTTCTGCGTGCAGTAACCAAGAAGCTTTTGTTTCCACAAACCTTAATGAAAGCTCGACCGTAGCAGTTGAAGAAACAAATCTACTTTCTGGGAGTAGATGGTGAGTTTCTTTTTTATCTTATTCATCTAATTAAATACGGCATTCACAAATATGTTGTTAGAATCTACATAATAATTTTGTTATTTATCAAATGTAGGCCGCCAAATACTACCAATGATGAGTTTTACGATAATCAAGATATTGACGAGTTCAACAATCCAACTGCCGACCGTGATGTTCATACAAGTGAAAATCGACACTCGCTTGGTAGAATGAATGTCATGTGCCCTCATTGTTCTGCGTTACACTGGATGGATGAAAGATTAGCAAGATCATCCGAACGACGTCCTCTCTTCGGTACATGTTGCTTACAAGGAAAAGTTAGGCTTCCATTACTTCTCACACCTTCTCCGCAAATTAAAGCGTTATATGATGGTAATGATGATAGATCAAAATCATTCCGACGTTATGCTAGAGAGTACAATGCAAGCAATGCTTTTACAAGCCTCGGTGCCAACTTGGATACAAGGCTGCTTTCCGGAAGAGGCCCAACAACGTTTACTATACATGGAGAGTTGCGTCATCGGACAGGAGCATTAATCCCAGAACCGGGACAAGATGCCATTTATTCTCAGTTGTACATCTACGATCCTGATTTCGCTTTTGGCGTGAGAAGCCGTAGAAATCCTCATTTGAGAACAGATGTTTTGCAAACTATTCAAGATACATTGTTGCAACATAATGCATTCGTAGATAAATTTCGTCAAGCGTTTGCAATTTTAAATCAATTGGATTTGGAACAACAAACGTTGCCTGCTTTTCTTCACTACACAGCATCTACCGATCGTCGGCGATATAATTTGCCGACAACTGATGACGTGGCCGTCATATTACCGGGGGATGGAACCGAAACTAGCGCGATGAGAGATATTGTTATACATTTAAGGGGGGAAAATGAACTAATGAAAATCAATGAATGTCATCCTGCTTATCTACCATTGCATTACGTTTTGTTGTTCCCTTTTGGTGAGCTTGGATGGGAGCCTGAATTTAGACAGTGGGATGTGATTCACGGTCGACACACAAACGCTCGACTAACTCAAATGCAATTTTATAGCTACCGTATTTTTGAAAGGCCGACAGAGTATTCGACAATTCTAAGGGGAGGAAAATTATTTCAAGAGTTCTTGGTAGATGCTTGGGCTGCGACCGAGCAAAATAGGTTGAATTACTTTAGGCAACATCAACCAAATCTTCGTAGTGAACTCTATCAAAGTCTTACTGATGTGGCATTAGATGGGATGGAACCTAATCAAATAGGTCAACGAATGATTTTGCCATCATCTTTTATTGGTAGTCCAAGACATATGTTTGAAATCTTCCAAGATTCAATGGCCATAAACCGGTACCACCATCACCCTGATGTGTTTCTTACCATTACTGCGAATCCAACTTGGACAGAAATCACTGAAGCTTTATTGCCTCATCAACAACCAACTGACCATCCAGACTTAATTGCTCGCGTTTTCGAGTTAAAAAGAATTGCTCTAATGAAAGAGATTGAAAGCACTCGAGTATTTGGAAAAAAAGTTGCCCATGTTTTTACAATTGAGTACCAGAAAAGAGGTCTGCCGCACATGCACTTATTGATATTTCTTGATAATCAAGATAAAATTCGAACGTGCGACCAAGTAGACAGAATAGTTTGTGCTGAATTTCCAGATCCAAATGAAGAGCCAGAACTTTTTGAGACAATAAAAAAATGCATGGTTCACGGACCATGTGGTGCTCGAAATTGTCAAGCCCCGTGCATGGAGAACGGCAGATGCACTAAAAGGTATCCACGAGATTTTGCGGAGTATACAGCGATGGATTCAGATGGATATCCCATTTACCGTCGTCGTGATAATGGCAAAGTTTATACCGTGAGGGGGCAACAAGTTGATAATAGAGACGTCGTCCCATATAATCCGTACCTTTCCAAGATGTTCGACTGTCATATTAATGTTGAAGTATGCGCTGGGATTAGGTGCGTCAAATATATCCACAAGTATATCTATAAAGGAGGTGATATGACGACATTGATTTTGGGAATGATGGATGAGATCAAGCAATATCTTGATGCAAGATACATTGGACCCTCTGAGGCAGCCTGGCGATTGTTGAGTTTTCCTTTGCACGATGAGAATCCAACAGTTGTTCGATTGGCGCTCCATTTGCCTGGAATGCATCAGGTTGTCTTCAATCCTACTGAAACAATAGAGTCTATCATTTCTCAAGCTCAGTCACAGAAGTCGACTCTAACAGAATTTTTTTCATATTGTGATGCACATGCTTCTGCACGTGTGTATACTTATCAAGAGTTTCCTCAGCATTTTGTTTGGAATAAAACTGAAAAATTTTGGAAGCCACGCCAAAGGGGATTTGCCATCGGCAGAATGTATTTTGCGCCTCCCAATTCGGGTGAACGATTTTATCTGCGTCTACTATTGACTGTAGTAAAAGGGCCGCAATCATTTAGGTGTCTACGCATTGTAAACAATGTTGAACATGCGACGTTCAAAGCCGCATGTGTAGCAAGAGGGCTATTGGAAGATGATAGTGAATGGATACAGTGTCTTCAAGAGGCGTCTATTATGAGTACTGGATATCAACTGAGAAGATTATTTTGCATCATTCTTACACAATGCTCCCCTTTAAATCCGTGTGAATTGTGGGATCAATTTTGGATGCATATATATGATGATCTCTCACATAAAGTTCGCACGTTATTTTTTATACCCGTCCCAAGCGAGGCACAGATTAAAGACTACGGTTTGTACCTTTTGAATCAATTACTTCAAGAATCAGGCAAGAGCTTAGTAGATTTTCCTTCGATTCCACAACCTGTCCAGAATTGGAATATAGTAGTTGGAAATAGATTGATATGGGAACATCGTCAAATGCAAAGTGAAGCACAACAAAGGAATGTGCAATGTAATATTGATCGTCTCAATGAAGACCAACGTGCTACATACGAATCAATCACTTCATCAATGTTCGGAAATTTAGGAAAAATGTTTTTTTTGAATGGTGGTGCTGGTACGGGAAAAACGTTTCTATATAATACCATAGCAGCAAAATGTCGTAGTAACAGTCATATTGTCATTACTGTGGCATCGTCCAGTATTGCATCGCTACTACTTGAAGGAGGTCGAACTGCACATTCCACATTTCGCATCCCTTTAGATATTCTTGATAATTCAATTTGTCATTTCAGTAAACAATCGTTGCATGCCGAATTGTTTAGAGAGACAACGTTAATCATTTGGGATGAAGTTCCGATGCAACATAAGTACTGCGTTGAGTCTGTGGATCGCACGCTACGAGATATTTGCAGTAATCCAAATCCATTCGGGGGTATCACGGTCGTTCTTGGAGGAGACTTTCGGCAAATTCTACCTGTTATACCTAAAGGTGTCCGTCAACAAATTGTGGCAGCATCGTTGAGACGTTCGTACCTTTGGAATGATATACATGTCTTAACTTTGAATTTAAACATGCGCCTAAATAGTAGGAACATTGAAAATGCAGAGTTTTCGAGATATTTACTTCAGGTAATATTTCATTTAAATATATTTTAGCATTTTGTAATAGATTACTTATATATGCTTTGATACTAAATTATTCATTTACATTTATTTTTTCTTTAAATAGGTTGGCAGTGATCCGCATGAAATCGTACAGTTGCCGTCAACCATACACAAGTGTCGTAATGTGGTTGAACTAATATCTTCAGTTTATCCACATCTAGGCATACCCAGTGTTGTTACCCCTACATTTCTAACTGAACGTTCTATTCTTTCTGCAAGAAATGACGATGTTAGTGTTATTAATTCAGCTGCTTTAAATATTTTTCCCGGAGAAATGATCACATATCTGGCCGCAGATAAAATGTCTGAAGATGATGGAGCCGATTGTCAAATTACAAATCGTTATCCTAACGAGTACTTGAATTCCTTAGATCCTCCAGGATTACCTCCGTTCAAATTAGATTTGAAAATTGGATGTCCAGTTATGTTGTTGAGAAATATCGCACCAAGTGATGGACTTTGTAATGGCACACGATTAATGGTTGTCAGGTGTTCTTTACGTGTAATAGAAGCTCGAATATTGACATGGGATAAAGCAGGAAATTTGGCGTTCATTCCGAGAATATCCTTGACGCCATCGTCTTCTGAATTTCCTTTTCAAATGACAAGGCGCCAGTTTCCAATTCGTTTAGCGTATGCTATGACAATAAATAAATCACAAGGACAATCAATGAAATTTGTTGGAGTTGATTTGACTACACCGGTTTTTAGTCACGGTCAACTATATGTGGCCTTATCAAGGTGTACATCATTTGATCGATTAAGTGTACTTCTTCCCGAATATGGATCTTTATCCATAACAAATATTGTTTATCCTGAAGTATTATTGTGACTGTAATTGTTTCTGTTGATGCAACATTTTAAAGTTGAATAATAAAAAAAATTGATATAATTGTTCAAATAGATGATGTATGTTTTATACCCGTGCCTTCAGGCACGGGTTATACGCTAGTATTATATATGTTATTACCTGTCAGGTAAGTCCTGTAAGGTGGATATATTATATATGTTGTTACCTGTCAGGCAAATCTTGCAGGATGAATATATGTTGTTACCTGTCAGCAAGTCCTGTAGAGTAGATATATTATATATGTTGTTACTTTTCAGGCAAGTCTTACAACGTGGATATATTATATATGTTGTTACTTGTTAAGCAAGTCCTGTAGGGCAGATATGATAACTCTCAATTGTGAGGTAAAACGATCATATGGCAGGCAATGAAGTATGTTATTTTATTATATAAACGTGCGTGGACCAATCAATTTAAATGAAATTATTTTATTATGATAATATTTTGTTGGAATTTTGATATTGACAAGTGTTTATTTTTTTTAAAAAAATGGGTTTTGATAAAAACACTTGATTCATAAATAGTTTTTGTATTATGAAGACAGTGCACTGATAAAATATTTAGATAGATTTGGTCCACTACTAGCGATAAATAGGATCAGAGTGTAAAATGATTATTGAGATTTTCTCGAAAAATTTTATACAGATATTATTGCTACTTTTATCAAAGTGGCACAGCGAAAAGCGTGGTGGTGACTTTTCGTTATGACTAACATGACCATATGATACGATATTGAATTATTATTGTTTTGAACGAAATTTTGTGGATGAAATTTAGTTAAAGGGGGATAGATTGTAATACCCCGAAAATTTATATTTTTAGAAATATTATTTTATATAAGTTTAATTTTTTTGGGATTATTCTGTAAATTTATGCTAAAAATAAATATTTGATTATTTTTGGGGAGATAAGTGTAATTATTGAGTTTAATATAAATTACTTTATAATTAAGGGATGTTAAATGTAATTTCTAAATCCTTAATGTTTAAGGAATCAATTGTGACCAAATTTTTTTATGTAATATATATATATATATATATCAACATTACATGTGTTATAGGTTTAATAAATATAATAATAATAGTTATACATTCGTATACATATATGTTAAGCAGAAAAGTTCAGGAGGAAGATATGAAACATATATATTAATTAAGATAATGAAAAGTTATAAGGGATATTAGGACTGTTTTTGAGTGATAATTGATATTCCGGTTCGGATTTTGATTTCGGATTTCAGGTATAATTTCTAACTCTTTTAATAGATGTATTTAATTTCTTTATTGTGAGATTTATATTATTATTGTGTTGAATTATAGTTGATAATTCTCATAAAATAATTATGATTATGTGAAAATTATATGGAAATCATACTTATGTGTTTTATTTGTCGCATTAATTAAATGCACATAATAGAGAGGTTGAAATTCTTCTGAGTGTTGGCTCATAACCCCCACAGTTTTGATTGCAGGGCCGGTGAGATTGAGACGGTGATAGAAATCTTATTTAAAATTCTATTTAAATTTGTTGGCCTAGTAATCTACCCAATGGAAAGGGGGAATTGGATAATTATAAAAATTATCAAATAATTAACACTTAAAAACTCAAATAATTAATTTTATCCTAAATTAATTATTATCTTTATAGCAGTGAATAAATGTTATGTAAACTAGGCGCACACCCAAGCAACTGAAAATAAATAAAGTAAAATAGCAGCACACCAAAATTTATACTAGTTCACCAAGCTACTCTAGGTTAATCCAGTCATCCTAGCCCCATGGAGAGTTGCACCCACTAATCACTATGATTCATTTAATCACATAGGAACCAAACCCTTATAAAGGATTCTTTTCGCAGGCTCAGAATCAACCTTTACAATTTTCCTTTTTGCAGGCCAAAGATGAACCTAATTCTATTACAGGAAGAATCACTACCGAATTATTTTTATACCTTAGGCTTAAGAATTAAACCTCACAAAACACTCCAAGTATCCTTTTACCCGGTAAGAATTGAACCGTTATAAATTCATTCAAAATTAATTCTAGGTAGGAAGAATTATGCATATATCTTTTCACTGGGAAAATAGTAACCTAATATTTTTATGCACTAGGTAAAAATCAAACCTCAATCTCTTTACCGGAAAAGATTGAAACCCGAAGTTACCTTTGATTAGATATTCCCAATAATATCTAATTCGCACACAACTTACCAATTACAAAATTGATAAGCTTTTTCTCACTCGGAGCTTCTACCACCTCAGATTAATTTGAATTCAATTAATATCCCGATACTAGTGATAGAAAGTGAAAATTTCAAAATATGATTTTAATGAAAAAGGGTAGCACACAATTTAGCACGTAATCAGATTTTCACAAGAAATCGTTTCAAAATATTTTTCTAGCAATTTAAAGTTCAGAAAAACGATTTCAAAGATCAAAATTCCAACTAACAAATAATAATATCAAATATTAATTAAGAACAAAGACTTGGAATGATCGTACCAGGATACCACCAAAATGAATGTAAATAAATCGCAGTGAAACTCTAGATTGGTGATAGCAACAACAAATTCCCCAAGAACAATTTTCAAGAAAAATCCCACAATATTCTCAGTATAAATTCAGAATTATCACTCTTAGAAAGCATAGAAACTGAATAGCTGTTCAAAATTAATTGATTGGGATTATTTCTAATGAAAAAGCGCAGGTCTATATATAAGAATTTGAAATAGGCCCTCCAATAACTGGTTTCTACATATCATGACACTTAATTGCTTTTATAGACACTTTATATCGATATGACTCAATTCTGGTTTAATTCACTCAATTATAACTTTTAAAACATTCAATTTAATCCCTCAAATATTTATCAATCTCAATTAGATAAGATAGAAAGAGTTAAATGTACCAATTTGAGAAATAATCAAATTATATGAACCATATCTATAGGGATATCAAAATATCAATCACATATTTCAAATAACATTAAATCCCTAAGATATCTCTTAGATTTAAACCATAAAATGGCTAGTAAATGCTACTTTTTTATCAAATCCACAAAATCCTCTAAACCTAAAACAGATCCATTGGTTGACTGATCAAACGTCATAAGTCGATCGATCGATTCAGATTTTAGCCCAAGTCAAAAATACTCGTCAGTCGATCGATTGATATTCCATATGTCAGTTGACCAATCGATTCAAGATGCTCCCCAAGCTATTTCTTTGCCAGGGTCAGTTAACCGATCCCTCATGGTTAGTCGATCGATCGATATAGAGAGTTCATCGGTTGACCTTCAGTTGACCATCGATTGACCAATCGATTCAGAGACTTCTCCAAATGCCAGTCCATTTCCATTGATTGACCGAACCTCTTATGTTCAGTTAACCGATCACTGCTGGATCAATACTCCTCAATTTTATTCCAACTCCAAACTTTGACATTTTGAATCTTTAACCAATTTCTTTTCTGGATTAACTAAGATTGACACTTATTAATCAATTTTAAACACTAATATTTCTTAAGTCAATATTTCTTCTTCAATTTTACATTGGAGCACATATATTTAACTAATTAAGATCCTAATAAAAACACACATAAACATAAATTCATTTTCGTGTCGTGTGTAATCTTAATCGGGATACATTAAGACTGAAAATTAACCTGAGTTGTTTTCACCTAAATTCTTTAAAGTCTTCAGACACTTAATGCTCATCTCTTTGTCAGTCTCTTTGCATCCTTAATCATTTCTTCATGATACTATCCTCAATGGAACTCTTACACTGAAACACTCAATAAACTCATTAGTTCCACAAAAAATATCAACATTTAATTATCCATCAAAATCTTAGAATAAACAAAATTCTAATAGTTGCATTTATTATTTACCGTGGTAAAATCGACTTGATAAATCGATAATTAAAATTATCGTTGTTGTTGTAAAATTTCTCCGATTTTATAAAATGAAATATTGGTCGTGCGATAAATCAATATTAATTATCAAAATTAATTCCCAAATGAAATATTAGATTTTTGTTATTTATAAATCCAATATATAGGTTTGGGATTGATATTTAATATTACTAAAATATTGATAAAAGCAATCAGTGTCTAACTGAGCCGCAGAGTTGGAATTGTAATTGCAGTTGTTTCTGTATTGGATTATAAAATTGGAGTGATAAATTGACAAATCATAATTATTGCCATCGGATTATAAAATTTCTCAGATTTTTATTAATAATGGAAAATTGGTCGTTCGGGGTTAGCATTAATTCTTCGAGTTGAGAAACCGCGTGGTGACCTTGGAAAATCAGGTCGTTACAAAATATGTCCCTAAAAGTAGAGAATATTTAGATGTCAAAAAAAATATTGCCAAACAGAGACCAAATCTAAAAGCAAAGTTTTAATTTCTTTCTGTTGAACCCTAGGTTTTGATGAACAAATAAATATTGATGTTTTTGGTTGAGCTAATGATTTTGTTGAGTGTTTCAAAAAAGTGTTCAATTCAGTTAATTGAGAAGAAGACCTCATGAAGAAAATATAAAGGGTGCAAAATGGACGCAATGAAGAATTTTGAAGGCCTTAAACAAAACTAGGTGAAAACAACTATCTACTTAGATAAACTCTTTGTTGGCCCAGTGGAATACCCAAGAGGGGGGTGAATTGGGTAATTAAAAAATTAATTCAAATAAATAACACTTCAAAAATCAAACAATTAATTTTATCATAAAATTAATTATTATTTTTATAGCAACGGATAAGTGTAATAAGCTTTAGGTGCACACCCAAACAACACAAGATAAAATAAAGGAAATAAGTAATGCAATACACACCGATATATCCTGGTTCACAAAGTTACTCTTGGATAATCTAGTCCTCCAAGTTCCACGGAGATTCGCACCCACTAAGCTCAAGATTCCTTTACAGGTAGGAACCAAACCCTCACAATGATTCTTTTCACAGGCTCAGAATCAACCTTTACAAATTTCTTTTTTCCAGACTCAGGAATAACATCTACTTTTTATAGGCTCAAGAATAACCTAATTCTATTACAGGAAGAATCACAACCTAATTTTTTTTATACCTAAGGTTCAAGAATCAAAATCTCACAAAAACGCTCCAACTATCCTTTTCCCAGGTAATGATGAAACCTTTACAAAATTCACTCAAAATCAATTCTATCTAGGAAGAATCACTACCTCAATCTCTTTACAGGAAAAGACCGAAACCTGCTACCCTTTGATTAAATACCCCCAATAGTATTTAATTTGTCTTACTACTCACCAATACAAATTGATAAACAGATTATCTCACTCGGAGCTTCTACTACCCCCAAATAAATTAAAACTCGATTAATATCCCAAATCTAGTGATAAAAAAGTGTGAAATTGAAAATATGATTTTAAACAAAATATGGGTAGCAAATAATTGAGCACATAATCAAATTCAAGAAATTGTTTATAAAATATTTTCTTCAATAAAAATCAGAAACAATTTCTGAATATCAATTTCCAAAAATTAAATAAGCAATGCACAATAGAAAGTAATTGGAAACATCTCACCCTAAATCCACAGAAAAAATAAATAGAGCGATGTTACTTCAGAACTAGTAGCAGCAAAGATTAATAGCCAATGATTCTCAAGATCGTCTCTTAGAATAATTCTCACAAAATCTCATAATGATATCTCTTATAACAGCTCAATATGATCTCAATTCTTTAAGCTCTCTTCTCTTGATTCTATGTTTCACTGCTTAATGATATATGAAAAATACAGGTCTATATATATGGTATATAAATCAGCTCTTTAACGGCTGGTTCCCATGTGTCATGACAATTAAATGCTCTCTTAGACCCCATATATCATTATGACTTTATTTTGGTTCAATTCACTTAATTATAACTTTTAAAATTTTCAATTAAGTTCCCCAAACATTTCTCAATCTCAACTAGAATATAATAGAAACAACTTCATGTACCAAATTGAGAAATATTAAAACTTAATTAACCAACTTAATAGGATTTAAATAATAGATGAAGCATATCTTAAATATCAATAAATCCCTTAAATCTCTCTCAAATCCCAACCAAAAATGGCTACTTTTAGATATGATTTCAAAATGCACAGAATCCTGAAACGGCGCCCTCAGTCGACCGACCAGTCAACTACTAGATTCCGGATCAAAGTTGCTGCATTTATCGGTCGACCTATCTATCGACTTGGAGATTCAGAGAGTTTGATTACCTTCACCGATCGACCTACCTATCGACTCAGAGATACAGAGAGTTCAGTTTCTCTTCACTGGTCGACCTGCCTGTCGACTTAGAGAAATAGAGAGTTCATACTGCTTTGTCTGGTCGACTGACCAGTCGACTTATGTATGCTGAATCTATTTTCTGAACTCGTTTTTAACTCATTCTCTTTTACATTTTCCCCCTGTAACCATTTTCTTTACTAAATAAGTTCAACTAATTTCTTAAATTCTATTTTAGTCAATTATAAATATTTCTTTTTAAATACACATATGAGAAAATAATTCCATCTTACCAAAACATACATAAACAATAAAAACTTTTTGTGCTGTGTGTGTTCCTAATTAGGATATTAAGAGTTGAAATTCACCTGAGTTGTTTTCCCTAATTTCTTCAAACTCTTAATTCTTCATCATCTTTGACATCATCATTTAGCATCCATTTATAAATTTTTCATTGCATCTTCATCACAGGAACTTAATTAACTGAAACACTTGAACAAACCATTAGTTCTATCAAAATATCAACACTTAATTGTTCATCAAAATCTTAGGATCAACCCTCTTAATGCAACCCAAATTAGGATCACACGCGACACTTTTAATGAGTTAATTATATGTGTGTCATGGTAAGAAGTGATAAGTACAAGATCCTAAAATAAGATATTGTATGTGCTCCTTATGTGAAATGAAATTGATAATTGACCTAATTGGAAAACATGTTTTCAAGTATCAAAAAATGAATTTTCCTGTCAATTCGATTAACCGAGAAAAAAAATTGGTCAACTGAATCAAACAATGAGTTTTGGGCTAGAAATGAGGTGCTACTAATCTAGTTGGTCAACCTTTTGAAACAGTGGCTATATTGGTAAAGGAAGAGAGTAACCTTAACCAATCGGTCAACTGTTTGAGTTAGTGGCTTTTTTGAAGAAAATTGGAACATCCTAAACCAATCGGTCAACCGATTGGTAGGCATCAGTCAATTGACTAGCCAAAAAGATCAGGCTACGTTGCGACTCTGGAGTAGTCGGTCAACCGATTGTTGGGGCTCGGTCGACTAACAACATCGGTTGAGATTTCGAGAGACTTGGTCTGTTGGTCAAAAACTATCTATTTTTTAAGATTCCAAGGGAGAGATTTGGAGAATTTTGAACTTAATTAAGATATGGTCTACCTATTCTGTTATCCCTAATGATTTGGTCCATAAAATTTGAGATTCTCCTAATTTAAATGGATTAATACTTTCTATCTTTGTGGTTTTAAATTTAGAATAGTTTTGAAGACTTATTTGGGAGAATTAAAAGATATTTAAATGTAGAATACACCTGAAATAAAATATATTATTTTATAGGGTCTAAGAGTGTCTTTTAAAGATATATTGTACACCGAGCATTTGTATACACTAAAGTATTGACTGCTCGCAAATACACGAGATCAAGTTTCAGTATAGATGGATCATGAGATCGGATATCGTTCCACTGGGGATAGTGTAAATTAGTTTAATACCGTGATTTTCATAGTCTCATATTATCTCGACTTTTCAAGAATTGTTTGTATTTTAATTAACAACTAAGATAAATTACAACTATTGGGTTAGTTCTAAATATATTGATTACCTAGATATTGATTTCTTTCATGTAATACATATTTAACTTCATTTAGTTAGCGATAACGATGTTTATCCTATCCAATAATCTCTATATCTATAACTTACTCACTCTCTCTTTCAAGTGTAAAGCGAACGAATATATGACTTTGCGTTGACGCCAAAGTCCCCTTCGAACCTCTTTTCGAACACACAGTCACATGAGTCATGAACCAACGTCATGGATTGCACACTCTCCAACTCCCTCCCGGGTTATTGCATCGTCGCGTTGTGTTTAACCCTGTCCGAATCCGGGGTTATCTCTCCCGAGTGTCAAACCCCGTATTCTCAGTTTATCGTAACAAGCGTAATATCAAGAATAACGATAAACACAATCGGATTTAGATAAATAACCATTAAAGTAATATATATTCAATCAAACCAACATTTACATGACTTACAACAACACCTAGATAATATTTATCTAAACTACATGATCCTAGCCATATAAACATACAAAATAAGAGTGATTCATCATTAGATAAGAAAAAGTAATTATAAATATAAAAACAAGGGAATAACGATCAAAATTAAGAGTGGAATGGTCTACTGTCGCTACGGATCGCTCCGCAAATGCTTCGTCTTCTTCCAAATGATGAACATCCTCCTTGATCTCTCAAAAATGGTTAAAGAACACTATACTAGGGTTAGGAATGTTCAACAACATTTTTCATAAGTGGAGGAGAAGTATATACATGCTTGATCCGGAACGAACCAAACCACCGAGACTTCAACTTTCCGAGAAAGAGACTCAGCCGTGAATTGAACAACAGAACTTGCTGGCCCGAACTGAACTCTATCCTGACTATCTTTTTATCATACCACCTCTTCATTTTATCCTTGTGCAGCTTGGCATTCTCATAAGCCTCATGCCGAAATTCCTCTATTTTATTAAGTTGGAGGAGACGTTACGCACCGGAAACCTTGAGGTCAAAGTTGAGTTTCTTTATCGCCCAGAATACACGGTGTTCCAATTCAACGGGCAAATGACACACTTTCCCAAACTCCAATCGATACGGCGACATACCGATCGGTGTCTTAAAAGCCTTGCGATATGCCCACAAAGCATCATCCAACTTCACCGCCCAATCTTTGCGATTTGTATGAACCGTTTTCTCCAAGATTAGCTTGATTTCTCTGTTTGAAACTTCAGCTTGGCCATTTGTTTGCGAGTGGTATGGTAGCGCCACCTTGTGCCTCACCCCATACTTTGTCAACAAAGCATTAAGCAATTTGTTACTAAAGTGGGTTCCCTCATCATTAATTAAGGCTTGAGGAATCCTGAACCGTATCATGACGTTTCGTTGAAGGAATTTTAAGACCGCTTTGGCGTCGTTGGTAGGTGTCGCCACAGCCTCGACCCATTTGGACACATAATCTACCGCCAATAAAATATACTCCTGGCCAAACGACGGTGAAAATGGCCCCATGAAATCAATTCCCCACACGTCAAACAACTCAAGCTCAAGAATTGACTTCATTGGAAATTCATGCCTTCTCAATATGTTACCCACTCTTTGGCATCTATCACAAGTTTTTACAAATGTATATGCATCTTTAAACAAGGAAGGCCAGTAAAAACCTGATTGAAGCACTTTCGCTGCTGTCTGAGTTACGCCAAAGTGACCGCCACAAGGTGATGAATGGTAATGATAGAGAATACTAGCTATCTCTTCATCCAGAACACATCGCCGGATCACCTTATCAGCACACTTCTTAAAGAGCAAAGGCTCGTCCCACAAATAATACTTTGAATCAAATAGGAATTTCTTCCTCTAGGCTCTTGTCAAATCTGGTGGTACACTTTACAGGCTAAAAAATTCACGATGTCCGCAAACCACGGAAGTGCATTGCTAATTGCGAATAACTACTCGTCAGGGAACACTTCCATAATACAGGACTCATCACCGACTTCCTCTTGAATCAACCTTAACAAATGGTCTGCAACAATATTCTCACTTATCTTTTTATCTCGTATCTCGGCATTGAACTTTTGCAATAAAATAATCCACCTTATCAAACATGGCTTGGCATCTTTCTATGCAAACAAGTATCAGATAGCCGCGTGATCCGTGTAGACAATCACTTTAGATCCAATGATATACAACCAGAACTTATCACAGGCAAAAACAACATTTTCTTCTCCGTTGTGGTATAATTCTCTTGGGCATAATTCAATGTCTTGCTTGCATAGTAGATGGATCGGAAGATTTTCTCCTTCCGTTGGCCTAACACCGTGCCAACGGCATAGTCGCTCACATCGCATAGAATCTCAAATGGCACCTCCTAGTCCGAAGCAACCATTATAGGAGCCGTGATCAACTTTTCCTTTGTCTCCTTGAATGCATTCAATCAAGCTTCATTGAAATCGAACAGGGAATCCTTCTTGAGTAGGTGACATAACGGCTTTACCATCTTTGAGAAGTCCTTGATAAAGCACTGGTAAAAGCCGGTATGCCCTAGGAAACTATGAACACCCTTCACGTTAATCGGCGGCGAAAGCTTCTCGATTATTTCAATCTTTGCTTGGTCCACCTCAAGCCCTTTTGAAGAGACTCGATGACCTAACATGATTCCCTCTTTGACCATAAAGTGGCACTTCTCCCAATTAAGAACTAGATTCTTCTCTTCACATCGATCAAGTACAAGCGCCAAATTGTATAAGCAATGATAAAAAAACGAACCGAAGACTAAAAAATCATCCAGGAAGATTTCGATTTTCTCCTCCACCATATCCAAAAATATTGCCATCATACACAGTTGAAAAGCGGCTAGTGCATTGCAGAGGCCAAACAGCATATGTCGATAAGCGAACATCCCATACAGGCATGTAAAGATAGTCTTTTCTTGGTCCTCCGGTGCAATAGCTATTTGATTATATCCTGAATAGCCGTCAAGAAAGCAGTAGTGATCATATCCGGCAAGACAATCAAGCATTTGGTCGATGAAAAGAAATGGAAAATGATCTTTCCTCGTCGCCTTGTTCAATCTTCTATAATCAATGCACACTCGCCATCCAGTGATAGTTCGTATAGGAATAAGATCAGCCTTGTCATTTCTTACCACCATCATGCCTTCTTTCTTGGTCACTATTTGCACCGGGCTAACCCATTCTCTATCGGATATAGCATATATAATTCTCGCATTCAAGATCTTCAACACCTATACTCTAATAACTTCTTTTATCGCCGAATTTAGCCACCTTTGATGCTCAATGGAGGGTTTGAACGAATCTTCCATCAAGATCTTATGCATGCAAATAGTAGGGCTAATTCTTTTGATGTCTGAGATAGACCACGTGAAGGTGGATCGATGCCGTTTCAAAATAGTAAGCAACTTACACTCCTTTTCTTCCATCAAATATGACAAAATTATAACTGGATTGGTTGAATTTTATCCCAAAACGAAATACAAGAGGTGATCCAGTAATTGCTTGAGTATCCACCGTGAGGTAAATTTAATTTCTCAGGAGAGTTTACAACTTCTTCAATCACTGCCACGTGAATAGGATCCTCTACGTCTTTAGATTGAGCTTCCAAAGTCAGCATGTAGTCCACAACTCCAACTTCCATGGTAAAGCCCTCCTCACCAAGATCCCCCATAGATAAGGAATTTATAGGTGTATGCTCTAATGAATCCGTCTCCATATTCGCAAGAAAGAATTCGCTCACGCAAGAGTCAATAACATCTACTCGGTTGCATTTGGGAAGTTCATTCGAAAAGTTCATTGGTTTGAAAATCTTGAACTTTATCTCATCTTCATTCACCCTCAATGTAAGATTGTCATTATGCACGTCTATTTAGGCCTTTCCCATTGCAATAAATGGCCTTCCTAGGATGATCGGGATCTCCCTATCCTCCTCCATTTACAACACGACAAAATCCACCGGGAAGATGAATTTGTCCACCTTTACCAACACATCCTCAATGATTCCCTTCGGATAGGTTAACGAACAGTCTGCCATTTGGAGGAAAATAGTGGTGGGCTTCGGACTTCCAAGTCCCAACTTCTGGTAGACGGAAGATGGCATCAAATTAATACTCGCTCCAAAATCGCAAAGAGCCTTGTCAAAATAAGATTTCCTAATAGTACACGGGAT
The DNA here is from genome assembly GCA_016647705.1 of Eucommia ulmoides. Lineage (NCBI taxonomy): Eukaryota > Viridiplantae > Streptophyta > Magnoliopsida > Garryales > Eucommiaceae > Eucommia > Eucommia ulmoides. Next base: position 20,972,605 of record CM028338.1, on the reverse strand, counting down.
TGTGAAACTACTCAGATCTTTCAAATTTTTAGACAATTTTCTCTGTGGTATTTCACTACATTCCTCCGTCATCTTGACCGTTTCATACGCCAACTTATTTTTCTTTGTCATGATATCTTTCAAAAACTTTCTGTAGTTGGGCATTTGCTCCAATGCATCCGCAAAAGGTATGTTGATGTGAATTTTCTTGAAAATTTCAAGAAATTTTGCAAATTGTGAATCCAACTTCTTTTTTTGGAGTCTTTGGGGATATGGAAACGAAGTAGCTAGAATTGGTGGATTATCCAAGAATGTTATTCTTCCCGGCATCACCCTTTGCTCTCTTGCTCTCTTCTTTTATCCTCTACTTTCTCTTCTTTCTTCTCCTCATTTTTGTTTCCCATCTTGTCTTCATTCATCTCCTCCTTTCTCTCATCGACTTTGCCATCAACTTCCTCCTCAATATTTCTCATTGGTTCATCCTTTTGAAACTCATGACTTACACCCGGCTCATCTTCCATCAGCTTGCTTGCCTCTATCTTCTTTCCACTTCTCAACTTTATCGTCTTGCATTCTCTCAGGTTGGTTTCCGTGTTGCTTGGAAACTTCCCCATAGTTTGCTCCTGAAGGGATCTAGCAAGTTGCACAATTTGAGTTTCCAATGATTTCACCGTGGCATTGGTGTTTGAACATGTTGTATCAATCGAGTTTAGCCGTGTTTCATGCTTGTTTAATCGGTTATGCATTTCACGGAAGATTGTCTGACTTTTCTCCATGAATGATCTGAGCATGTCTTCCAAGTTTGGTTTTTGATTGAGGTTGGAGGTTGTTGCACTTGACGGTTGGGTTGCATCGGATATCCCTGAGGTGGCCGCATTGAGTTCTAGTTATTCTCATATGAAAGGTTTTTATGGTTGCGAAGACCAGGATTGTAGTAAGTTGGAATGTTAGTGGCTGGCCTAAAAGTATAAGTCCGGTTGTTCAGAAAGTGACATTCCTCAAACTCATTGTCCAATTCGATTTGGGAACTACTTGATACATTCTCCGCTTCACGACTTGATGACATATCTTTAGTTGAAAAGGCACCCAATTGTTCATAGAGTCATGAGACTTGGGCCGATAAGGTTGCGAGATGATCAGACTCTTGAATAGAAGAGACTTTTATTCCCGTGTTCCTCTCGTTTGGCCACTGGTAGTTATTGGCCGCCATTTCTTCTAATAATACATTTACTTCAGTTGGGGTTTTAGATAGCAATGATCCTCCAAAGGCAGCATCAACAATTGTTCTTGTTTGTCCATCCAACCCATTGTAAAAGAGTTGGGTTTGAAACCAATCTTGATACTCGTGTTGAGGGCACCTACGCAATAAGTCCTTGAACCTCTCTCATGCTTCAAACAACGGCTCGAAATCCCTTTGGTGAAACTGCGCAATCTCACCGTTGAGTTGAGAAGTCTTTGAAGGTGGAAAAAACTTAGTGAGGAACCTTTGAGCAAGGTCCTCCCAAGTGTTAATGCTTCCCGGCTGAATAGATTGAAACCATCCTCGTGCTCTGTCACAAAGTGAGAATGGAAATAGCCGCAACTAGATTATATCCTCCGCAACACCGTTAATATTCACCGTATCACATATCTCAAGAAAAGTAGCTAAATGAACATTAAGGTCCTCATGCAGATTTCCACTGTATTGGTTCTGTTGCACCATATTAATGAGAGCAAGCTTGAGTTCGAAGTTATTTTCCTGTATGGATTACCTCTGAATGCTTGAGAAATTCTCCAGCATCATAGGTCTATAATAATCCCGAAGGACTCATTATGGGCAATCTGGTTCCGGAGGCTGGAGTACTTGCGGTATCAACGGTTGCTGGACATTTTCTTCTCCACTGGCCATAATAGCAGTTTTATTTCTTTTCTTTCTCCATATCCGCCTCAAGGTTCGCTCAATTTCGGGATCTAGAGTAAGAAGCTCCAAACTTTGACTACGCCGCATGCACTGCTCAGTCACAACAAATAAATCAAATAAATAAATGAATTGAATGAAAATAAAATAAAAGAATTATCATGATTAATATTCAACCACTTGGTCATAATATCAACCAAATTAAAATACCTCCCCGGCAACGGTGCCAAAAATTTGCACGCAGAGCATTTTTGCATGCTCACGTATTGACTACTTGTAAGTGCACGAGATCAAGTTTTAGTATAGATGAATCGTGAGATTGGATATCGTTCCACTGGAGATAGTGTAAATTAGTTGAATACCGTGATTTTCATAGTCTCATATTATCTCAACTTTTCAAGACTTGTTTGTATTTTAATTAACAACTAAGATAAATTACAACTATTTGGTTAGTTATAACTATATTGATTACCTAGGTATTGATTTATTTCATGTAATACATATTTGACTTCGTTGAGTTAGCGATAACGGTGTTTATCCTATCCGACAATCTCTGTATCTATAACTCGCTCACTCCCTCTTCCAAGTATAAAGCGAACAAATATAAAACTTCGTGTTGACGTTAAAGTCCCCCTCGAACGTATTTTCTAATACATAGTCACATGAGTCGTGAACCAACGTCATGGATTGCACACTTTCCAACTCCTTCCCGGATTATTGGATTGTCACGTTGTGTTTAACCCTAGTCCGAATCCGGGGTTACCTCTCCCGAGTGTCAAACCCCGTATTCTCGGTTTATCGTAACAAGCATAATATCAAGAATAACGGTAAACACAATCGAATTTAGACAAACAACCATTAAAGTAACGTATATTCAATCAAACTAGCATTTACATGACTTACAACAACACCTAGATAATATTTATCTAAACTACATGATCCTAGCCATATAAACATACAAAATAAGAGTAATTCAACATCATTAGATTTGGAAAAATAATTACAAAGATAAAAACAAGAGAAGAACAATCAAAACTGAGAGTGGAATGGTCCACTGTCACTAAGGATCGCTCCGCAAATGCTTCGTCTTCTTCCAAATGATGAACCTCCTCATTGATCTCTCAAAAATGGCTAAAGAACACTACACTAGGGTTAGGAACGTTCAACAATATTTTTCACAAGTGGGGGAGAAATATTTATATGCTCAAGGTTTTTAAAATATCTAAAAATATATTTTTCTCTATGAAGAGCTGACCGCCGCGGCGGTGGAATTTATCGTCGTGGCAGTGGGTAAGTCGATTTGACCATTGTCGTGGCGGTGGAGGAGTCTTCAAACTCTCTGATCTTTTACCGCTGCGGTAGTGGAACAGTCTTCAAACTCTCTGATCTTTTACCACCACGGCGATGTAATTTCACTGCGGCGGTGGGACGCTGGGCTCAAATAGCCCTTCTCTGCATTCTCACCGTCGTGGTGGTGGCTTGCTGTCCTGAAACCTTGTATTTTTTCATCGTTTCTTCGTCGTTTTCCCATTATTTTGCTCATTTATAGCTCGTTAACATCCCTACACCTAAATTATATAAAAACTAACAAAAACACAATAAAACACTCGAAAACTGGCAAATTCGACTTCGAAGTAGATAGGTATTTTCAATCTATCACATATCTTTAAAAAACTAACCATTGGAGAGCTTGATATTTGTCTATAAAAATAAACCTGTGGGAATAGAGAAAACACATCAAGAACAATCAGTTCAAGTTTTTCTAAGAGATATTTTCACTGAGATTTCTGTGAGAGATTCATTCTTTGTTATTGATCTAAAGTGTTGTTGATTTGGCTTTACCACTTGTGTTCTTTGCTATTATGTCATTAGTTTCGGTGTTTCTCGGTGAGATATTTCCAATCTTTGTTGTTTATTTTGAATTCAAATATTTTATTGCTTGCTTGATTTTAAGATTGTTCAAAAAATCGTTCTAAACTTAATAGTCTAAAAAATCTTTGTAAACGATTTTATTTGATTAATCTGATTACGTGCTCTAAATTGTGCTACTTGTAGTATTATTTAATCAGATTTTATTTGACTCACATTGTATTTATCACGTAGCAATTTTCGGGACATTAATTGAGTATATCTATATTGAGGTAGTAGAACCTCTTTGTGGAAATAAATTCATATTTTTTATTTTATTGTTTTTGTATTTGTGAGTTTAATCGGATTAGACACGTTTGGGACGATATCTGGTCAGGATAGGTTCTTCCTAAACCTATAAAAATTATAAGTGAGAGAGTGGTTAGGTTAGTTTTTAGCCTGATAATATAAACTTCATCCTTGGCCTGGGAAAAGGGTAAATTCGTAAAAGTTGATTTTGTGCCTGTAAAAGAATCATTGTAAGGGTTTGGTTCCTACTTGATAAAGGAATACAGGTTTTAGTGGGTTGTGAATCTCCGTGAAGCTCGGGGGACTAGATCAAGTAAAAGTAACTTACCGAACCAAGATATATCTTTGTGTGCTACATTGATTTATTTTTTAGTGTTTGGGTGTGCACTTAATACCAAACACTTATCCGCTGCGTAACTGAGATAATAATTAATTTAGGGAAATTGATTACTTCATATTAAGTGTTTAAAGAATAAATTGATTTAATTTTGTAACTACCCAATTCACCATCCCTCTTGGGTAGCTCTTTGGGCCAACACTTTCCAAACACTTATCCGCTGCGTAACTAAGATAATAATTAATTTAGGGAAATTGATTATTTCATATTAAGTGTTTAAAGAATAAATTGATTTAATTTTGTAACTACCCAATTCACCATCCCTCTTGGGTAGCTCTTTGGGCCAACACTTTCCAATTGCAATATATATATATATATATATTGGACTTGTTGCTCAACACTTGAATCGTCTTTTAGGGTTGTAATCCATCCAAAAGGTCTTCAGTTTTGTCCTAGTTCCACAACGACAATACTCCGTTGTGATAAACAAGACTTAAGGCAATCCAATTCTTTGATTCCTTCTTACTAGCGGTAGCTTGGTTAGAATGATTTTACGGCTAAGGGAATTATCTTCGATCTCTTTCTCAATAATACAAATTTTGTAATGGTAAAGATGGATTGAGTGCCCATCTAATGAGTAAATAAAGTGTTCATGTTGGCCCAAAGATCTACCCAAAAGGGGAATGAATTGGATAATTATAAAAATTTAAACAATGATTCAAACATAAATAACCAATTTCCCTAAATCAATTATTATCTTTTTAACAGTAGAAATGGGTTTATCTAGATGCACACCCAAACAATCAGGAAAATAGATAATGCAGTACATAAGAATTTATCCTAGTTCGGCAAGCTAATTTTACCTACTTCCAGTCCTCCGAGCTCCACGGAGATTTGTAATTTACTAAACCCTGATTCCTTTCCCAGGTAGAAACCAAATCCTTACAATCTCGATTCTTTTTACAAACTCAAAATCAACATTTACAACCATGATGTTTTTCACAAGCTAAGAATCAACCTACCCGTATTGCACTTATCATTTTTGAAGACTTAGGAGAAAGTTTTACAAACTCAATAATTCAATTACAGGAAGAATTAAAACATAATCTTTTCAAAAGATAAAGACTAACCTAATCTATTTGCATGCCAAAGATCAAACTGTAATCTTTTTCTCAGGCTAAAGATCGAAAACCTAGCTACCATGATTAGATGCTGACCCAACCATGTCTAATCCACTCAAACTCGCCAATACAAAAAAAATAAAAATAAAAAATAAAAAATAAAAAAAATGAGCAGTTTCTTTCCACAATAAGCTTCTACCACTTCAATACGATTATACTCAATTAATGTCCTGAATATTACTACATGATAAATTCAATGCGAGACACAAATCTGATTTAAAATAATTAACACACAAATAGTACGTAATTAGATTTCTCAAATAAAAAATATTTTAAAAGACTTTCATAGAATTAAGTTTGAAAATGATTTTTCTCAAATATCTTATCTAGGCAATTGATCAATAATAATATAATAATAAAGTAATAACAATAGCTTGGAAGAATTTCACATGGATTCGTCGAAAATTATTACGATAGCATGATAAATAACACAAACCGGCGACCCAAAAATAATTAGCGCTTTGATCAAGAACTCTTAATAATCTCATGTCTAAATTTCAACAAAAAAATCTCTCTTAGAATAGCAAAATCAAAATGTTTTTTCTTCTCATTTCTTAATCTCGCAGGTCTATATTAATAGACATAGAACTAGGCCTATAACAACTAGTTTTCAAATGTTATATTATTAAATGACACTCCCAAACCTCATATATCATATATATTCAAACAAAAAAGTATGTTCCATTAAAAATACTTTTGAAAAAGATCAATTTGGTCCTTAAAACTTTTTTAAATATAAATATTTAATAATATGAAGTAATTTATCAATTTAATTAAAAGAATAATTAAATATATGAACCAAATATATATATATATATATATATATATATATATATATATATATAGTTCCCTTGAAAACCTCACTTGAAATAATAAAAAATATGAAAATTTGACCAAAAAATTGAAACAGTCAAATTTGACTATTAACCCTATCGATTGACCAACTCCTATGTTAGTCGACCGATCATAGTGGTAAGTCGATCGAATTGGTCAGTAGGTTACCCATTTCACTTCCTAAAGCTACTGTTTTGGTTAGTCGACCATCGACCCCTTTCGTTGGTTGACCAAATTGACCTGAAACCCATTATTTTAAGTGTTAATACTATATTTTCAATTAGGTCCCTACCAAAAACATTTTTATGATTAACCACATTATAAAAAAAACCATTTTAGAATTTTAAACTTATCACACAAATAAGATTTATTTATTTTAAACGTTGCGTGTGATCCTAATTCAAGTTGCATTAAGAGTATAAGAGTAATGAATTATTTTCACTTAAATGCCTTCAATGCTCTAAACATCTTCAATATCTTCATTTTGCACCGGTCTTGAATTCATTTGATTTTTCAATAATCACTCCATGAATTCTTCAATGATTAATCTTTTTGGCCAATTCTTTTTCTCATTTCAACCTATGCAACTTTTAATCTGAAATCACTCAATAAAAATATTATTTCCATAAAACGTTAACATTTAATTTATCATCAAAATATTAGGTTCAACAATCTAAAATACCCCTAAACAATCTCGTGTGGTTGGCACGTGTGGATTTTCCATCGATAATTAACATTGAGTTATCGATATGGACTAGATTGACATGCTTCCATTACCTCAGGATTCAATGTATCCAAATTAAAAGAACATGGACTAAAATGAAATCTCTATGAAACGTGAAGGATACAAAGTGCAAAAGGCTCTCAAACTTCAAAGTATAATGTTTCGAATAATATAAACTTACTGTGCACAATGTATATTAATTATTAGATTAATTACACTTTACATTTGGTCAATTTCCACTTATCCCTTGTGGTTTGAAAATCGTCACTTACCCCTCTTGTGGTAAAATATTTGGTGCACTTACCCACCTACATCAGGGGGTAAGTGATTTGAAAATCTAACCACAGGGGAGATAAGTGGTGATTTCCAAATTATAGGGGAATAAGTGCAAATTGGCCAAACCACAGGGAGCAAAGTATAATTAACCCTTAATTATTTCACTTCATCTTTTCTAATTTTTTTTTATTTCATTCTTTGTGCTTTATCTTTTTTTATTATTTTATTTCAAATTTTCTTTTCTATTTCTTGTTATATTTTATGTTTTATATATTTTTTTGTTTTTGTTTTTTTATTTTTCGTCTCGGTTTTTTATTTTTTTTATTTCAATTTTTTTATTTTAATTTTTTTTTATTTATTACCCGTTAAGAACTTATAGGTGTTGGTCTCAAGATTTGGGTATTCATGTATTACCAATCTAAAATTTGTGTATTTGTTTCTCCCTCTCTCTCTTAGCTAATCTATTTAGTGTGTGTCTATTATTTGCGAATTTAATATTTTTAGAATTTAGATTTCAATTTAGATTTAATTGTGGTTTAAATTTTGGATTCCAATTATTTTTATGAATTTTACTGCATTTGATTCACCTATAATTCAGCTCATGATTCTATTATGTTCCCAAGTTGTTGGGACAAAAATTCTGGGAAGAAATTGGAATTGTTTTGTAATGATGCTTTCGGCATTCCGACCTTTATCACAACAATGTTGTCCATATATCGAATTATTTTTGTGGATTGAAGTTCACTTGACTGTCTCCGATTCCAGAAAGTGAGAGTCGGGGTGAACTTTCTTCCCATTCCATTATTTTTCATAGATTTTTTTTAAGAAAAATAAGAAAGAGAAAATGATTTTTTATTTTTAAGTATTCCAAGTTTTAATGGAACAATAACGCATCTACAGTATATTTCAAAGAACAAACACAATAAAAAATAAATAAATAAAATAAAATAAAAAGTAAAGTAGATTTAGATTAACTAGAATTTTAGGTCCAACATTTCTATTCCGAATGCCATGATTTTTTATTTTTTTTTTTATGCTCTTAAATTTGTTCAATTGATTCATGCAATTGGGTTTCAATGTGAATTTGCATTAGATCTAATGTGAATTTCCTACCTTTTAGATCTACGTTTTATTTTATTTTTTAGAATAAAGTAAATTTGTTTGGAGAGGGTGAACAATAGAATTCATTTTTTGTTCCTAGAAATTTGTTTGGATAACACTGATTAGTTTAATGTCTGTTCCCAGAATTACGTTTCTGTTTCCTTTTCTTTTTGCTAATATATTTACTTTGACAATTTTTATTATTGTGGCTCTCTTTGTCATTGGCTAACTCATGTCTGTATGTCTCTTTAAATATCTATAAATGTAGTGAAGAGAATTTATGGAAGGCAAATTTAATATTTTAATTAAAAAAACATGTATATAATGTCAGTTTAATTAATTTCATTTAAGTTTTTCATAGACTTTAGTGTTAATGTTGTAATGAAATTAATTTTAGTATTGTATATTAAGATTTATTTGGTATGCGATTTTTTAATATAGTTGATGAATTATAAAGTCATTTGAGAGTTATATGAGTAGACAAACAAGTTTATCATACGTGTTAACGTCTATATTGACATTCTTAAATTTACAATAAAATTTAGAATTGTTTATTAACGAATAAAGGCACGGACGGGGTATAACTAGTATATATATATATATTATCGAAAATGAAAAAACAACAAATAAATTGTTAAACTTAACTTTAAAAATGAAATAAAAATAAAAAATAATGAAAAAAAAAATTGTAAAATTGACCGGGAAAAATTTGGATACGAGTGTCAATTCAATATACCAGGAGAAGGTATAAAAATTACATTTCATATAAGTAGAGGTCTCATTGTTATTTTTACAAAATTTCCTACTTATATATGTATTTAAATATGTATAACCAATAATTCAAAGATCTGCGGAATATATGCATTAATTAATAAAAGAAAAGAAAATAGTTTGGTCTCTAACTCTAATCACGGCATGATTGTATGATTCCATTGAATTTGTCGGTGAGAGACCTAATTGACCCGCCGGAATATCTCACGGCATCTTACGCCGGTCGCCGGACGTTGACCGATGCTCTGGCAATTTCTACACAAAAAAAAAAAAAAAAAAAGGCAGCTCAGTTCACTCACCCTACCTAGTAGTTGGAACAGTTGAGAGCAAAGCCCAAAAATCACAAAAATCACGCATCTTGAGAGGGAGAGTCGGTAGTAGCAAAAAGTCCAAAATAAGCCCAAAACTGACTATAAAACTCCCTCTTCTCTCTCTCCGTTACTTTGCCCTGCCCACAGTCACCCTCTCTCTCTCTACCACAATGCCTCAGCAGCACCACTCTCTCTCCCTTCTATTTTGATAGAATAGAAGAGGAATAGAACTGCTGTGCTGTTCTTAGGCAGAAACTCAAAAAGAAGACGTGGTCTTCTTTGGCTCTTTCTAGAGAGAGAGAGAGAGAGAGAGAGAGAGATCTAGGCTGCTTCAATTTCCATCACATTGTTCTTCGATACTATAGTGCCAGATCTAGTAGGCTTTCTTTTTTCAATACAATTTATACCCGTTTAATCAAATCCTCCCCTGTTTCCGAGGGAGCGAGGGAGTTTTGAGAGAGAGAGAGAGGAAGAAAATGGCAGAGGTTTCCGCGAAAGCGCTGATACCGGAGAGCTTCCAGGGGACGACAGCCGACATAGCGGGGACAATTGGGTTGATGTGGGAGCTAATCAAGGCGCCATTGATAGTTCCGTTGCTGAGAATCGCGGTGTACTTGTGCCTGGCCATGTCGCTCATGCTTTTCTTCGAGAGGCTGTACATGGGTATCGTCATCATCCTCGTTAAGCTCTTCTGGAAGAAGCCCGAAAAGCGGTACAAATGGGAGCCGATGCGCGATGATTTGGAGATGGGTAATGAGGCTTTCCCCGTCGTCCTCGTTCAAATCCCTATGTTCAATGAAAAAGAGGTTTCTCTCTCTCTCTCTCTCTCTCTGTATTTGTGTGTGTTTTTCTGCATTTGATTTTTCTTGCTGTTTGGGCATCTGGGTATTGGGGAAAAAATCGCTTTTGTGCAGTTCTTTAACGGCGTGTTTGGGACAGGTTTACAAGATCTCAATCGGAGCTGCGTGTAACCTCTCCTGGCCGTCAGATCGTCTCGTGATTCAAGTACTCGATGATTCCACAGACCCCATTGTCAAGGTAACTCGAAAATCTAACCATGCTTCGAGTTCTATTGAATTCCACAAAGGCCGTGTGTTCTTTATTTCATAAATGTTGGGTCGTTTCCTTCATTTCATACAAATCATTACCCCATTGTCAAGGTAACTCGTTGAAGTTCGGCATTTTGGGTTGTACTTCATCATTGCTCTGTTTTTGTGAACATTAATTTCAACTCAGGCCACAAGAAAAGCATCTTGATTTGGAACTTCGTAGTCCAGTCAATTCCGAGATCTGGGTTTCTGTTATCGTAGCTCCTTTGTTTACGTCGCCCAAATCCGCAATTATTTCCTCCATTAATTTCGGCCCAAAACATGATTGCACATTATCTACTTACCAAAAAAGGCTAGTTAACATAATTATATCCTGCAATTAATCATAATTGATATTGGTTTGTGGTAATTTTTGCAATTGAAGCCGACAATAATGTAATTAATGTTTCAGGATATGGTTGAGAAAGAATGCATTAGGTGGGCAAGCAAGGGCATTAATATTAAGTACCAAATTAGAGAAAACAGAGGCGGATACAAAGCCGGCGCACTTAAAGAAGGATTGAAGCACGATTATGTGAAGCACTGCGAGTTCGTGGTAATCTTCGACGCCGATTTCCGGCCGGAGCCTGACTTTCTCCGGCGATCCATCCCTTTTTTGATCCACAACCCAGAAATCGCACTCGTTCAGGCTCGATGGAGGTTTGGTAAGCTTCTGAACTTAAACCCAAGTCATTCCGAGTATAATATCATTGACTGAAAAGGGTATGTGGTGTAACAATCACAAGTGTCGGTGCTCTCTACTTACTGTACCTAAAACATAAAAAGCGTCGGTCGTATTTTCTTTCATATAATTAAATGAAATAGTGTGCGGGTCAATAATTTGATGGAAGATGACAAACAAATAAATATAATTTATATATGGAACAAAATTTCTACCAAATCCAACACTTGTAATCATTTTATAAATAATAAATAAACAACTATATAACTCAAATATTTTTTGTGAATTTCGAATAGACCCAGATTTAAATATAATCTATTCTTAAAATTAAAGATTAATAAATTCTATTAAATGCCTCTACAGGATCCTTCTCAGTTTCAGATGCCTCAATCATCTTTTATCTTTTCGATTCTTATTTGATAGACCTCTTACCACGCTTTTCTTTTTGCCTTTTTGCCTTTTGTTTTGTGTTTTTCTTTCACTTTTTAACTTTTAATTTTTTTTATTTTCTTTAAACACTATACACAAAAAATAAAAATAAAAAAGGAGGAGAGCAGAAAATAAAAATAAATACATATTATCTCTTGGAATTATAAAGATATTTTTTCAAATAAATTTGGCAACGAATATGTGAGACGTTAGAACAACTCATACGGGCGAGGTATTCCTCTAGCCAAATCCAAAAAACTAACTCCAATATAAGAGTCATTTGAAGAGGCAATTTACCTACACCCTAAAAAGAGAGAAATTGGAAGAATATTGATGCGCTAAGCAAAAAATTAAAATTAAACATTAGGTTGTGTTTGGGGGAGGGATTTCATTTGAGTAAGAAATTTCAAAATCCTTTCTTTAACAAATACCTTGTTTAGGCATTGGGTAGGAAGAATTTGTAAAATCTCTTCAAGTGTCAAATAATGGTGAAAGAGAGGATTTGGAAATTCTTTTGAAATAGGTGTAATTTCACGATTCTTCTCTTCCTGCTCTTCGTAGTTTGCTCTTGACCACCTTCATTTGTCATCATCTTCTTCTTCGTGGTCACCGCCGTCCGTCGTCTTCTTCTTCGTTTCCATCGTCGATCTAGGGTTCGTCTCTGTCGTCGTCTTCTTCCTCAAAGCTATTTTCTCTTCGTAGTTCACTCCTGACCACTTTGTCGTCGTCATCTTCTTCGCCATGACTTCAAGCAACAAAATCCTAATTCGGAGTTGAAAATCTAATTTTTCGTCAGGTTTCAAGTAACAAAATCCTAATTCGCAACTTTCGAAGAAGAAATCGAAAGCCCTAAATTGGCAAGAGCAGCGCAAGCTCAAACGAGAGCAGAGCTGAGTCGGTGGGGCACCAAATCCGTCGGAGCAGAGCCGGGATAGGAAAGGAGGATCCGAAGAAAGAGAAAATGAGGAGAGAGAGAGAGGGTTGAGAAATTTGTTACAAATTCTTTCTACAAATACTACATATCCAAATAAAAAATTTGATAAATTATGAGATTTCAAAATGCAGGATTTTGAAATTTCATCATTTAACAAATTCGTTACCCAAGCATTACCAAATTATAATAAAAATCAAAATAAAAACAAAAGCATATTATCTATTAAAATTATGAAGATATTTTGTCAAATAAATCGGACAAAGGATTTTTATTTTTATTTTTTTGGGTTGGGACGTGTTGGGCTTGTGGGGGAGATGGGGTCTAGTTAGAGTCCATTAATTGCGGGAGAGGCCGTGTGATTGCAACACTAGTTCGTGTAATGAGCGTATCACGGGGTTTAGATTTAGAGCTGCCACATCCCCAAAAAAGAAAGAAAAACTTAAGCTCCTAACCCCACTATATTTATTTATGTAAATATCGTCTTTTTTGGGTGGAAGTTTATTTTTGGAGACTTTTCGAAAAGAAGTGGGTCCGATGACAACTTTCCATTTTTATTTTTTTTTTCTGACTCCCAAATTATTTTATTTATTTCCAAAAAAGTTATAAATCATAACATATTTGTTAATTCAATCATCCAAAATGTGAGTTAAGTTTATCACGAAGCCTCATTGGTTCGTTTTAGGTGAAAAATAAATAAAAATAAAAACTTATTTGGTATAGAAAGATAAAAAAAGAATAGGAAAAAAATAAAATTTAAAAAAATAAAAGAAAATGAGAAAAATTACAATTATATACTTGATAACATAATTTGTACTTTATTTTTATAATATATAAGAATAAATTAATAAATTATGATTTTATTTTATTTTTTTCGTCCTTCCAACCAAGCCAATCCTAAAGTTGGATTTCTTAGTTTTTTATTTTAATACAAAAGGTGAAAATGGAATATAAATTACTCAGAATACGTCAGTAGTTTTATCTTTTATTAATTGGAGCATTAACTGAAGTTTGTTTCTACGAGTAGCTACCGTCAGTCAGCAATTGAAATGACGTAACTATCCTCGCCACATCCGGAATTTCATTGTTTCCACCCGTATTAACCGGCGAAACTGCTTGATATCTGGGGTATGTTTGTCATTTTGCTCATGATATAATTTACAACAAACCATTAAATTTGCCGCTTCACTTTAATCGGGAGGATGATGACTTGAAGGCGCAAAAATTTATGGTCAATGTTGAAATCAGGGGTAGAATTGCCATTTTCTCCATCTATCGCCACGTGCTTTTGTCAGCACCCATCAATTCTGTTGGAGGAACCACCCTTTTTTCTTCCTCTATGCAATCACCGACACTTGTATATATTTTTTTTAATTAATAAGTAATCTTGTATCCCAACTAATTAATTCTCTGGTGTTTATAAAAGGCACATTCTCCCATGTATATTTAAGATTTCATTTTTAGAGTATTTTGTAAAAGAGTCAACTCTAATTAATAAGATAATGAACATCTTTCCATTTCAACACCTATTTGGTTCGCATTGTTGTAATTAATGGTGCTTTTGTTTGGTTAAAAAAAAAAAAACAAATTGGAAGGAAAGAAAAGGGAATACATGAAAATATAGGTTAAGAGAATTCTTAAAAATGGAATATTGAATTTACATTTATATACAATATTTAATTTATTTTTATAATATAATAGAAAATAGAAAATAAGATAAATAATTATTTTTTTTAAATATAAAATATTATTTGTTTTCCTTTTATTTTTCCATCCAAACATACGGCTAATTGAAAGAGAAGGGCAAAATCTTAGGTGGTAATTCCAGGTTGTTCCAGATGACGTGGCCAATTTTCTTGTTTCACTCACGTGGTTTACTGAAAAAGTAACGGCTCGTTTTTTTGGCTTATGATTGGGACCGACTTAAAATTATTATCGCCTTACCCATGTGGGTGGGGTTGTTTTGGGGGACCAAATGTAGTCTACTTAATTTTATTGTTTATAGTTAAATATATGGAATTTGGTGGAAAAATTTGGTTGAATGTCATCTATATTTTAATCCAAAAATAATGTCTTTCAAATGAATAATTAGAAAAATTACATTAAATTTCCTTTAGGTTTTTAGCTGCTAATCTTTTTTATCTAATTTTAAGGCATTTTTCGATGTATGGATTTGCAGTCAATGCAGACGAGTGTCTACTGACGAGGATGCAAGAGATGTCGTTGGATTACCATTTTACAGTTGAACAAGAAGTGGGATCGGCTACTCACGCCTTCTTCGGTTTCAATGGTAAGTTAATATAACAGTTTGAAAATGACTTCTCTTTAGAGTTAATCCTCGATACACTTCATGTCATTTTATCTTTTATACTTACTTGAAACACCAATTATCATATCAATTTGAAACACCAATAATACCTCTAGGGGAGGTTCTTGGTATAAGGCCAAATGACAAAGACTATCTTAGGTGTTAATTCTTTCTTTCATACGTAATTATTTTTCCTCCCTCCCCCGGCACACCCCCCAAACAAAATTTAAGGGCGTGCTTGGTTGTCTAATTTATCCTATGTTATGTAGTATCCTATTTTTGATGAATATTTTTTCATTTATCTATTAATGTAGGAACCGGGGGTATATGGAGAATTGCGGCTATTAATGAGGCCGGAGGGTGGAAGGACAGAACAACAGTTGAGGATATGGATCTTGCGGTGAGAGCAAGTCTCAAGGGTTGGAAATTTCTGTACCTCGGAGATCTTCAGGTTTTAGTCTAACATCTATATATGACTTCTCATCAACAAGTTGTTTGAAGTGACCCAAAATTTAAGCAGCAGCGACAGCAACTAAACTTTTGTCCTACCTAAGTAGGCTCGGTTATATGAATCCAATTAAGCAACAATTTTACTGAATAAAGATTTGCACATTTTGATTTAGTGATGAAAGCATGTTGATGATCTGTGTAGGTGAAAAGTGAACTTCCAAGTACATTCAAAGCCTTCCGTTTTCAGCAACACAGGTGGTCCTGCGGTCCTGCTAATTTGTTCAGAAAAATGGTGATGGAGATCGTCAGAAACAAGGTCTGTTTATAGATTTCCCGACCTATTTAAATCAAAATCTAGAAAATAAAACTAAAACAGAATATTTCTTTAAAATTTTTAATTGCAGAAAGTGACCCTTTGGAAGAAGTTCTACGTGATCTACAGCTTCTTCTTCGTTCGTAAAATCATAGCTCACATGGTCACCTTTTGGTTCTACTGCCTCATTCTTCCGCTCACCATTTTGGTTCCCGAAGTCGAAATTCCAAAGTGGGGAGCCATTTACATTCCTTGCATCATAACAACCCTGAATTCAGTCGGAACTCCAAGGTCTACTATATCTTGGAATTTTATTTTTATTTTTAAAATCATGATTTCATACTTTATATATTAACTAACCGCTCACTTGAATATTTAGGTCGATACATCTATTGTTTTACTGGATTCTCTTTGAAAATGTGATGTCTATGCACCGGACAAAGGCTACCTTCATCGGTCTTCTTGAAGCAAAGAGAGCCAACGAATGGGTTGTGACTGAGAAACTCGGGGATGCTCTCAAGAACAAATCAAATGCCAAGGGAGGAAAAAAGTTTCCCCGCTTCAAGATTGGCGACAGGTGAAATGTCACACTTCTTATCACTGATGTTGAAGTTTTCTAAATTCATATTTCATGTATTAATTGCTTTATAAATTTGTGATTTCAGAATTCATCTCCTGGAGCTGGGATTCGCTGGGTTTCTCTTCTTCTGTGGGTGCTATGATTTCCTCTACGGAAAGAACAACTACTTCATTTACCTTTTCCTCCAAACCATA
Source organism: Eucommia ulmoides (assembly GCA_016647705.1). NCBI lineage: Eukaryota > Viridiplantae > Streptophyta > Magnoliopsida > Garryales > Eucommiaceae > Eucommia > Eucommia ulmoides. Next base: position 20,956,062 of record CM028338.1, on the reverse strand, counting down.
ACCTTCACTATCATGGGTTTTGGATACGTCGGCACCATTATCTCCAACTAATATATATATATATATATATTGTTTCTGGTTTTATTGTGTCTTCATCTTCTACACAAATTCATAGTATTTGCTTTGGGGCATCAATATTTTTCATGCACTTTCGAATCACAATGAGGAAGTTCATCGGGTTTTGTAGAAATTTGAACACCAGACCGATCTTCGGAAACTATGTTAGATATGATGAAGAAACAGGAGAAACCGGACATGGGATTAGAATACAGATGTTAGATTTCATTTGATTGTAATTGTTGGACAAGTTTTTTTTTTTTTTTTTTTTGGTTCTGGGTTTCTGTCATGTTTAGTCATAAATTTGTTTTGTTTTTATTTTTTATTTTTAAATCTGGCTTGGGGAGGGAAATAACGTATGGCATAAAAGGGCCAAGCTTGTAATGAAAGTTACCTCTTTTTTTTTGTCCTCTCATTTTTTAGTCTTAATCTCTATGGTTGTTATGTATTATATCACAGCACTATAGATCTAAAGGAGTAGAAGGAAGTTGAGTGTTTAATTTATGTGATTTTGATTGCAGTTGGCTTATATTTGATATCTAAACATTTCTAAATACCACGAATGGGTGAGATATTTAAAGAAGGTACTTAAAAAAAACTTGAAACCAAATTATTTTTTCAAAGACTCCGCAGAAAATGAGGTGAGTCACACCCGCCCTACAGACAAAACTCGTGGCACGTCTCAACAAATTGTTGAACTCAATAGAAACCTCTTCGACATCCCAATCAAGTCCCTGGCAATGTGACTCGGATCAACAGGCCGACAAAGACATATGCGAGCAGGTTGGGGCCATCAACAAGAAGTAGGATAAATTGAGAAGAATAAGCCCAATATCTACGAGATAGTAAAATGGAATATTTTTCCTTTCACTACACACGTGATGCGGGAGATGGTCCCAACCAATTTTAAGATTCCGTCCCAGATCGGGATAGACCAGGAAGACTCTGACCTAACGGAGCACCTTGACAACTACCACGTGCATATGAACGTGCGAGGAGCATCAAACTGGACAAAATGCTAGGCTTTCCAGGTTACCCTTGTTGGAGCGACATGTAAATGGTACAAGGTCCTAAAGCCAGGTAGTTTTGACTCATTTGAATCTTTTAGTCTTGCTTTTCCACACAGGTTTGTGAGCAACAAATGGCAAGCCAAAACCCATCACATCTTGTGTCGGTAAGGTAAAGGAAAGACAAGAGACAAGAGGCCTAAATTGAAAGGTTCTGTCGTGAGTCTAATCAACTTGAGAAGCCTAACGATGGGGTGAAAGTGATTACCCTAATGGCGGGGGTATAGATAGGTCCTTTCCTGCATAACATGGCTCGTTCCCCAATGAGACCTTGGTCGTGGCCTTCACCCTCTCCACCGAGTTTATCGCTGCAGAGGACATTCTTTGGGTCTGAGCCAAGGAAGATAAATATGTTGAAAGAAAAAGGAAGGGTGAAGAGCCTAACTATAATAAAACTGGGAGAAATGACTCTCGATCAAAGAAAAGGCGAAAAGAGGTAGCGCCGACAAGAAGTCGGGGAGAAACAAGTCTCCCTGGTGCTTCACCAACTACATGCCTCTTAATGCCTTGTTGGGAATTGTTGAACCTAATAGTTTGATGGGTAATTGAATGTTGATATTTTATGGAATTAATGGTTTTATTGAGTTATTTCAGATTAAAGGTTCCATATATTGAAATAAGAAAAATATTGATTTAAAAAGATTAATCGTTGAAGATATACAAGATGAAGAATTTATGAAGCGATCATTGATGATTTATAAAGAATTTATGAAGAAATTCAAGACGGGTGCAAAGAGATACTGAAGATTTTTGGACTATTAAAGACATTGAAGACTTTTAGGTAAAAATAACTCATTATTTTTATGCTCTTAATGCAATTCGAATTAGGATCATGCACGACACCTAAAAATAAATAAACTTATATGTGTTATGGTAAGAAGTGATAAATTTAAGATTCTGAATGGTTTTTATAAAGTGTTAAAAGCATAAAAATGTTTTTTGATAAAGTGTTAAATGAGAATATTTTTAACACGTAAATTTATGGGTTATCTAGTCCATTCGGTCAACCTACAAAATGGATTGGTTTACTAATGAAAACAGTAGCTTGAGGGAATTAAAAGGGTTAACCTACTGACTTATTCGGTCAACTTGCAAGAGAGGTCAATCGACTAACGAATCTAGTAGCTTAAATGAAAGAAAAGTGAGAACCCCCTAAATTGATCGGTCAATCGACCAATGGGTCGGTCAACCGATGGGTAGTAGTGCAACTGTTAGAAAACTGACCATTGCAGGGTCGGTCGACCGAATTGAGGCCAGTCGACCGATACTGACTAATAGTCAATGTTGACTGTTTCAGTTTCTTGATCCAAATCTCATGGTTTTGGACGTTTGAAAGTGACATTTTTGGGGGATTTGAGTATTTTACTATTACATAACATATATCACTAAGATCCTATTTATTTGGTTCATATATTAATTAATTCTTTGAATTGAATTAGTAAAACTACTTCATATCTTTAATTGTTTTGAATCTAAAAAGTTTTGGGGGCGAAATTGAACTTTTCAAAAAGTATTTTTGAATGGAATACGCCTATTTTGATAGTATGATATATGGGGAATAAAGTGACATTTTAGGTCTTATAATTTGAAAACTAACTGTTATAGATCTAGTTAGAATTCTATATATCGAGACTTGCGTTTTTTAAATAAATTAATCAAGAACAATCAGCCATTTCTATTAAAAGAGAGTAATTTTCGCTTAAATATTTTCTGAGAGAGTTATTGTAAAGAGTTCTTGATCGAGGCCTGAAAAAGTTTTCTTCACTAGTCTTTGCTCTACAACTGAGCTATCATAATTGTTTTCAAGAAATCCCGATGAGAGATCTTTCCAAGTTAATTAAAGTGATTTCTTAGATTATCTATTTGATTACTTTGAATATTTGTTTTTTGAAAAATCGTTTTTCTAGTTTGAAAATCTTGCATATATTAAAAAATGATTTTTGCCTACAAAATCTGTTACATATTATCTATACTTTAAATTGAATTAAATCATATTTATTCCTCACATAGTTCTGTCACATAGTTTTCGAGTCATTAATTGAGCATAATTATTTTAAGGTAGTAGAAGCTCATGTGGAAAGAAACTTCTGAATTTTTTGTATTTGTGAGTTTGAGTGGATTAGACATATTTGGGACGGTATCTAATTAGGGTAGTTAGAGTTAATCTTTAGCCTGTGAAAAATATTAGGGTTTGATCTTTAACCTGTGAAAAAAAATTAATTTGATCTTTAGCCTTTTTAAATGGATTAGGTTTTGATTCTTCCTGTAATAGAATTAGGTTAGTTTTTAGCTGAAAAATATAAGTTTCTTCTTAAGCCTATGAAAAGAATAAGTGTAATAGTGTGAGAGTGTAAAGGTTTTATTTCAAACTTGCGAAAAGAATTAAGTTAATTTTGAACCTGTGAAAAAGATTGTACAGGTTTGGTTCCTACTTGGAAAATGAATCAGGGGATTAGTGGATTGCAAAATCCCTATAGAGCTTGGGGGACTGAACGCAGGTAAGAGTAGCTTATCGAATCATGATAAATTATTGTGTGTTGCTTTGTTATATTTCTGTTGTTTGGATGTGCACTTAGATAAACATAATTTTGCTACTCAACAGGATAATAATCAATTAGGAAAACTGATAACTTGTGTGTTAAAGATTTAATTAATTAATTTTTTGTTACTACCCAATTTACCCTCCCCTCTTGGGTAGATCTGTGGGCCAACAATTAATACCAGAGCTGGTTTACCTCAATAGGCATAAAACCCTAGCTTAAAAAGATCACATGTCACACCACATGCATTTACTAATTAAAGGGCAATCTATACATTGTCCTCCATTATTTACAAGTGATAATTGTGTATTCTGGAAAGGTAAAATGACTGCTTTCTTACAAGCCACTAACTATGAGGCTTAGTTGGTTATTGAGGATGGTCTTTATATTCCAAAAGAAAATGGAGTGGTTAAAAATAAAGAACAACTTGATTCGATCAATAAACAAAAGTTATCTATTAATGCTCAAGCTATTAATCTCTTGTCTTGTCCTTTAGATGCAAATGAGTATAAGAGGTTTTATGTTGCAAATCGGCAAAAGAAATGTAGAATACATTGAAAATCACACATGAGAGAATAAATCAAGTGAAAGAATCCAAAACTAATGTCTTGGTCCATCAATTTGAACTATTCAGAATGGGTGACGCAGAGTCAATTCAGGAAATGTACACTTGATTCACCAATATTTGCAACAGTCTTTGATCACTCGAAAAGTCTTATACAATGCAAGATAAAGTGCGAAGGATTCTAATATCATTAACCAAAGCATGAGAACCAAAAGTAACAGTAATAGAGGAAGCTAAGGATCTCACCAAGTTTACGTTTGATGAACTCATTGATAACTTAATAACCCATGAGTCAGCTATTTGTGGATGCGAGGATGGATCTAGAAACAACAAAAGGAAATTTTTGGCATTAAAAGCTCAAAATGATGAAGAGAACGATGACAGTGATGATATAAGTCTTGATAGTGAACAAGAAAAAGATGTGGCGTTTCTAACCAACAATTTCAGAAGAATAACCTAACAAACATTCCTTGGAAAGAAAAATATCAATATGAACATTATCGAATGCTACAACTATCATAAAATTAGTCACTTCCAATCTGATTATCTCAAACCAAATAAGGATTAAGAGAAGAAAATAAAATAAAAATGTGAAAAAGGGTAATAAAAAAGTTTATGAAAGCAACTTGGGATGACTTAGAATCAAGAAACTTCAAAAATCTAGTAGCGACGATTCATGCATACGTGCTCTAATGATCACTAGAGATGAGGTAACTAAATGTTCTAGTTCTTGACCTTTAAATTTTAATGAATTATTTTATGTTTATCAAAAACTATTGCATTATTATAAAAATCAATGTTCACAGATAAATGCTTTACAAAGTATAGTTAACACACTTAACAATCAAGTGGTTAAATTTGAATATAAAAACAACGAATTGAAATACAAAATTTTGGATCTAAGTTCTATTGTTCTGAAATTCACAAGTGGAGAAAATAATTTGAAAATATTTTTGGGAAAAAATGAATATTTGATAAAGTTAGAATTGATTTTCAAAAAAATATTAAGCAAAAGATATTTCATAATTATTTTTCTGAAACTAAGAATCTTGTTAGGTGTTTTAACTGTAATGATGTGGTGCATATTATAAAAAGGAGTTTTCAAAGATTATTTAAATATAAACAGATATGGGTTCTTAAAGGAACAAACATTGACCCAGCTAACAAGATCGGACCCACTTAGATTGGATACCACTTAGGAACTGTTTGAGATGCTCATTATAGGTTATTCTAAAAGCATCATTAAGTAAGAAAAAATGGTTCCTAGATAGTATTTGTTCTCGATACATGACGGACGATAAATTTAAATTTATGTCTTTAACACCTAAAAACGGAGGTCATGTGACTTTTAGAGACAACACCAAGGGTTATATTATCGGTATAGGTTATATCAGTAATAATTTTATTACTATTGAGGATATGTTATTAGTAGATGGTCTTAAACATAATCTGCTTAATATAAGTCAATTATATGACAAGAGGTATAATGTTATATTTGATAATAATAGATGCATTATTAAGAATGAGCATGATAGTTATCACGTGTTGAGAATGTTTATACTTGTTCATTTGAGAATTTTTCAGCACAAAATTTTCCATGTTAAATTTTTTTATCTGAAAACAGTTGGTTATGGCATAAACATTTTGTGCATGCTAGTATGAAGTTAATTTCTAATTTGTTTAAGAAAAGTCTTGTACGTGGATTACCTGCTCTTAATTATGTTAAAGATAAAGTATGTGATGCATGTCAATTCGATAAGCAATTTAGATCATCATTTAAAAATAAGTTGTATACATCCAAATCAAAATATCTTAAACTATTACATCTAGATTTATTTGATCCTAATGCTATTGCTAGCTTAGAAGAAAAGTTTTATGCATTTGTGATTGTCGATGACTATTCTAGAATTACTTGGGTATTTTTCTTATCTAAGAAAAGTGGTATGGCATTTATATTTTTTAAGATCTGTAAGGGTGCACAAAATGAGAAACAATCATACTTCATTAACGTTCATAGTGATAGAGGTAGAAAATTTAAAAATGATAAAATTATTAGCTATTATGATGAACATGGATATTTTCACAATATTTCTACGCCAAAAAAACACTACAAAATGGTGTTGTAAAGGAACATAATGCTTCAGGAATTAGCCAGGACTACGTTAAATGAGAACAATCTTCCTAAATACTTCTGGGCCAAAGCGGTAAGCACTGCATGTCATGTTATTAATCAAGTATCAAACTGAAAAAGTTTTAATAAAACTCTTTATGAGATTTGGAATGACAAACCCTAAATATATGGTATTTTAAAGTTTTTGGATGTAAATGCTTTATTTTAAATGATAAGGATAATTTGGGAAAGTTTGATGCTAAATTGAATCATAGTATTTTTCTTGGATATGTTTCGGATAGTAAGACATATAGAATCTATAATAAATGATCATTTGTTGTGGAATAATCTATGTATGTGGTATTTGAAAAATCTAATTCATTTATATCGAGAAAGGATTAGGATGATGATGATTGATCGCACCGCATTTGTACGATTTTATACCCCTAAACTTAGATTTGTTAATCATTCGAATATTATAAATAAAGTTATTATAATTATTTTTTGTATGTTTATGAAAATAGATCAAAACAGTATTAAGATGGGATAAATCGGATTAAAAACGAATAAAAACCAAACGAACACTGACCAAAGATAATGGAACGAATAGTTCGATCCCTTAACAATATAAAAAAATATTTTATTTTATATGGTTTTGTAGGTTTTTGAAAAACGAACAAAATGACGTTGAGTTGGAGTGAACTACGGCAAATCGAACAAAAGACGAACAAATGAGATTGTTACAGTAGAGTCTGACTTAGTATTAATTCCGCTACAGTACTGAGTCTAGCTACAATACCCCCCTCCCCCCCGCCCACTTGGCCACTTGCACCCCTATCTTTTTGTCCCTTTTACGTTTTTACGCCAGATATTTTTCCAGAACTATTTGAAATGTCATTTTTACCCCTGTTAATTCTGTTTTTATCCATTTTACCCCCAAAATATCTTGCCTATAAATATGAGGTTTGGGGCTAATTCTTAAAGGGACGTATTTACATATAGAATACTAATCTTAAGATATTTTGTAAATATTTATTTTATTTTTATTTTTTATAATGGAGAAGATGAAACTTCGATTTTTAGGGGTTTTAAGTGTAAAACGGTATTTTTGAGGATTATGGTATTATATTATTGAAATTATGAAATATTATATTTTAAATTTAATTTTGGATTTGTTTAAACAATTATGCGACCATGAAATTTTGATTCTAAATTTAATTGCTTTGTTAAATTTAGAACATGACATCTAAAATTAACGGTCACATTATAGTATTTATAGAGATTTATTACTAAACTTGATGGTCTATGTCTCGATTTTAATTCACCCTAGATTAGATTAATGTAGAAATTAAATATTGTCGATAGATCTTGCTTGAGGAATGGTAAATCCTATTTTTCTAAGCGTTCCACCTAAAAGTTTAGGAACGTTTGTTTGTACAAATCCAAGTTAAAGGAAAAAATATGAAACCGACATAATTTTCGAAATACGAAACCCACAATTTCTGATCTGGTTCTAAATTTTTCTTATATGTTTTTCAATTAAATAAATGATTTCATCTTTTATATCATGCATTATTGATTGTTGTACATTAGTTAATACTTGAATCTTTATTAAACAAGTAACATATTTTGATTTTGTGTTTTCTATAAAATTGCATACACATAATACTTAAGAATTACTGTCTTTTAAAAATCCAAAAAAACTAACAAAGATCCAGAAAACTAACTTGAGATTTACATCAGACTTAATTTCTAAATTTTTAAGAGGATAGTAAGATTGATCACCCTACTATCACTCAAAATTTTGAGTCAACACAATAATAGAACTAATTAATTATTATATCAGTGGATTCTAAAATCCTAGTATTTTTTTATATTTTATCTAATTAATTTAATTATTTTAATGTTTATTTAGTTTTTCATTTTTTTTTATCACACACAAAAAAAAAATATTTTCAACCAGATTATTATTAAATTAACTTGGACGGATTAAGTATTTTTCCTCTTATAACAATCCTTGTAGGATCGACCTCGCTACCATTAATCATTGCTACATTTGATTCGTGCGCTTGTAAGTAAAAAATATATAAATTTTAATACAGGACAGAACACAGTTTCTGTTCACAATAATAATGCAGGTATAATGACAAATTAAAAGAATCAAGAATCTGAAAAATGAAAAGAACCATCAAATTCTAAGGATAAGGAGCCGCAAAATGAAGGGACGACTTTACCATGAGCTATAAAGACAATTCTGGGGCATTCAGTAAAAGAAATTATTGGTAATTTCGAAAAAAAAATAAGTATTAGGTGTTCTCTTAGAGATATTGTTAATCTTGCATTTCTATCTCAAATTGAACCTAAAACTATTAATGAATGTCTAACTTATGAATCTTGGATCTCTGTTATGCAAGAAGAATTACTTCAATTTGAGAGAAATAAAATTTGGTCTCTGGTTCCTAAACTTGACTTTTATCCTATTATTGGTACTAAATGGGTTTATCGTGATAAAAATGATGAAACATGTATGGTGATTATAAACAAAACAAGATTGGTAATACAGGGTTATAATCAAGAATAAAGAATTGATTATGATGAGTCATATGCACCTATTGCTAGATTAGAAGCCATAAGAATGCTATTGGATTTTGCATGTTCAAAAAATTTTAAATTATTTCAAATGGATGTCAAAAGTGCTTTCTTAAGTGGATTCTTAACTAAGGGAGTTTATGTCGAACAATCACTGGGTTTTGAAAATGATAAATTACTTGATCAAGTTTTTAAACTACGTAAAGCTTTATTTGGACTCAAACAAGATCCCCGAGCTTGGTATGGAGGACTTAACCAATACTTAATTGAGAATGTTTTTCAATGTGGTCTAAGTGATATAACTTTTTTTGTTAAGAAAAATGAGTCGGACATCCTATTGGTACAAATATATGTGAATGATATTATTTTCGGTTCTTCTAATGAAGATTTTTGTTAAGAGTTTGCCAAGATTATGTAGGTAGAATTTGAAATGAGTATGATGGGAGAATTAACATTTTTTCTCGGGCTACAAATCAAACAAAATAAAGAAGGAATATTTATCAATTAAGTCAAGTACTCCAAGGAGTTACTGAAAAAATATGGCTTTGATGGTGCTAAAGAATATAAAACTCCCATGGTAACAACTACAAAAATAGAAAAAGATGGTATGGGCAAGAATGTAAATGAAAAGATGTATCGAGGAATGATCAGTAGTTTATTGTATCTTACTGCTAGTAGACATGATATTATGTTTAGTTTATGTTTGTGTGCGAGATTTCAGTCTTACCCAAAAGAATTCCATTTAACTGATATCAAGCAAATCTTTCGGTATTTAAAAGGAACTTGTGATCTAGGATTATAGTGTCCTAGGGGGAATGGTTATACATTGACGAGTTACTCTGATATTAATTTTGTTGGATGCAAAGTTGAGCGTAAAAGCACAAGTGGTTCATGTCATTTCTTGGTCTAGCAAAAAACAGAATTCTATTGCCTAATCTACAACAAAGGCAGAATAGATGGCAACTGGTAATTGTTTTGCACAAATTCTATATATTAAACAACAATTACATGATTTTGGGGTTTGCATGGAGGAAATTCCTATCTATTGTAATAATAAAAGTGGTATATGCTTAAGTAAGAATCCAACACAACACTCACGATCTAAGCATATATAGAAATGACATGTTGCTATATATGCTTATCATTTTATTCGTGATCACATTTAGAAATGACATGTTGCTATTGAATATGATGATACTTCTGCCAACTTGCATATACTTTTACTAAACCTCTAGCCAAAGATCAATTTATGAAAATTATTTGGGGTTTAGGTATGTCTAGGCATGATAATGTGTGCCTGATGAATACTGAGGCAAGCACTAGTGGTGTTAGACAACCTGTTAACCCAACTACTTCTGGACAAAGTACTCAAACAACTCAGTCTGCTCAACCAGCCACGACCAGTACTAGTACTCTACCTCCTCAAAGAAGAACAACAAGTGATTATCTTAACGACCCTTCACTTTTTACACCTCCTTCCATTAATGAAACATTCCCTGAAAATGTAAGTACGAATCCTGCTTTTAGAGACTCTAGAAAAGGAATAGCAGATGCCAATAGAGAATTGCTTAAACAAAGATTTGGAATGATTAAAACAGAAAATATTTCTGAAAATGGAATTTATTTAAACCTAGACAACTATATGGAAAAATTTTCTCTGATGGATGAAATAATCTCTAAATGGGTAAAATCACTTTATACCATAAGTATATTTAGAAATGTATTTGGCCATGAAGAAATTACTGAAGATGCTTTTTCAAAATGGATACCTATGACATTCTTAGGAAACGTTGGTAATTGGTGGACTAATCTAGGAATTCATGCCAAAAACAGTATAAGAACGGGAGTTGTTACTGTTAATCTCGATGCTGCTAGTGAAGATGGTGATGCTGCAAAAGTTATTGGAAGATTTGAAAGTGCTATTAAAAAAGAATTCTTAAGACAATTCTGGGATAGAAATGCTAAAGAAGTTAAGAGAAAAAATAGAATAAATGCTATAAATCATTTGATAAACTTGAGAATTTGCAACATGTGCTATTTTGAAATATACACTAATGAATTTGCGAAACACTATTACAAAGTCTAAAGTTCCTTTTAAATGTCTTTTTTATTTTATATTTATTTCTTTTAAATAGCTTTTTATTTTGTTTAGAAAATATATCAGCACATCCAAATTGCTTGGAGGCTTCGGATTGATTATCACAATAAAGTCCCAATTGATGGTCCTTTTTATATAATTCAGCATTTTTAGCAGCAGCACACCATATGCCTATTTGTCTTTGAGCATATTTCATTCTTGTTCTTAAAGAGTCTTCCATTTGCCAGTTAGGTATAGACTTATAGCTTATTATCAATTCTCTAGCATATTGAGTAGGTAACTTGGTAAAATACATGTCCAAATAAACTTGTTTCTCATAGGAGTTAAAATCAGCTAATAAGGAAATCTTCCTTCTTCCATAAAATCCTTCCTGGCACATTCATGGGCAAGACTAAATATTTCATTTATTCTTGGTTCATGTATACTAATAGCATACTTTGGATAAATTTTTATTCCTAGTATTCCTTGACTAAGGTTTCCGTTATCTTTAGTATTTAAAACATAAGTTCGTCAGTAAGATGGCATAGGATATTCTCTAATCCCTATTCTTTCAATTCTTAAATTTTCTATTAATATTTTATTATTATTATTAACAGCGTTCATTATTCTTTCTTGATTATTTGTAATAATTGCAAGACCTTTGGGTAATTCAGTATTTTCATCAATTTTTTCAATAATCATTTCTAATCAGTATCATTTTGGGCAGAGTCATAGTCATCAAAAACAAAATCTTGTTTATCATAAGTTCTTGAGAGTTCAGCTTCATCTTTTGTATCTTCTTTTGCAATATCAATATAGTAATCATGCATATCTTTTAATATTTTCCATTTTAAAAAGTCTTTAATTTCTTTAAAAAGATCAGTTTCGCTTAAAGCATAGTTTATTAATGCAAGTTTTTCACAAGTTTCTCTTTTATAGACTTGTAGCCAGTTGATAGCATGATATCCTAACATAGATGATTCAAGTAAATATATGTCACGGTACTTTGGTAAACCAATGCTATTCAGTTTTTTATCAGTTTTTTCATCTTTGATGATTTCTTCAAATAATTCTTCCATTTCTTCTAGGCAATAATATTTCTTTTTATTAACTGAACTTAAGGCTCCTAATTCTTTTTGAGCAATATTAGCAATATCCTCAAAGTAAGCATCTCTTTCTTCAAAACTTAACTTAAGAATTTCTTCTTGTGTTTTTAATTTATCTGCCATTAGTCTAAATAATAAGTCATTACATGAGTTTTATCAACGGGCTCTGATACCACTTGGTGGTCAGAGGAGCCGACAACGGAATATTCAACAGAAGAAAACTCAACTAATAATTCTTTTTTAGTATGAAGTTCCCCATCAGGGCAATAATCTCCATAATTACTAGCAATTAATTCCTTCAAAAATAGACGAATAGCATAGAGCAAATTGAATTTTCTTAAATTACTTATTCTGATGTCGATAAAGGATTCATTGATAGAATGGATTTCAGAGTATGCAGGGTTTAAATCTATTATTTTCTCCATTCCTTTTATTGTAGAATTTATTTGGTAATAAAAATCATAAACATCATCTTTTGTCCCGATAATTAGTTCATCAAAAGCAAGCATAAACTTGTCTAGAAAAACTTGATAAATCATGATCCTCTTTTTGTAGGGTTATCAATTTCTATAATTTCAAGCAAGTATTTACGAATTTTATTTAGAATTTCTATTTTTCTATCATCACTTCTTCTTTCATTATTATCTCTCTGTATCTGAGCATAGGCTATTTCGATATTAGGAGAAAGTTGTATTAAGGGTTTTTCAGCAACAAAAGTAAGATAAGCACGTTGTAAGGCTTCAATTTCTTCATGAAATTTAATAACATCCCCGGACGTTCCTAATTCAATATTTTCAAAAGCAGGTGTGAATTTTTTCACAAATTCTTTCTTATTCATGCTGAGAGGTTTCTGGTAAAAAGGGTTTTTTGTTTTAAAAAGACAGAGTACTCATTTGCAAAAACTATGATAAAATTATTTAGGTTTCATGATTTGTATACCTTTTTCTTACCAAGCTTTAATTTATACCTGTAGGGGGTCCACCACGTCTTCGAACCAACGACCGTAGCCTCCAAAGGCCGCTTCAGTATTCCAGTGTCAATCCAAGGTACCCAAAAAATGCCTAACTCTGGCAAACAGGGCTGAAGGACTCCAGACACAATACTAAGTCTAAATCGCTCCAGATTCTAATAAAAGATAGGATAGGATTCTCATATCTTTAAGTATTTTGAATCTAAAAGGTTTAGGGGACCAAATTGAGCTTTTCTAAAATTCTTTTAAAATGGAATACACCTATTTTGATAGTATATGATATATGGGGTTTTAAAGAGACATTTTAGGTCTTATAGTTTAAAAACCAGCTGTTATAGGCCTAGTTAGAATTATGTATATAGAGACCTACATTTTTCGAATGAATTAATCAAGGACAATCAACTGTTGCAATTAAACTAGAGTAATATTAACCGAAATATTTTCTAAGAGAGTTATGTTAAAGAGTTGTTGATCGAAGCGTGAAAAATCTTTCTTAACCGGTCTTTGTTCTACAACTGAGCTATCGTAATCGTTTTCATGAAATTTCAGTGAGATCTTTTCAAGTAAATTAAAGTACTTTATTAGATTATCTAGTTAATTACTTGGAATATTTGTATTAGAAAAATCATTTTCCTATTTGAAAATCTAGCATATCTTAAAAAATGAGTTTTGTCTGCGAAATCTGATTACATATTATATGTGATTTAAATTGAATTAAATCAGATTTATTCCTCACGTAGTTCTATTACATAGTTTTTGGGACATTAATTGAGTATAATTGTTTGAGGTGGTAGAAACACATATGGGAAGAAAATTGTAAATTTTTTGTATATTCGAGTTTGAGTGGATTAAGCATATTTAGGACGGTGTCTAATCAAAGTAGTTATGGTTAATCTTTAGCATGTGAAAAGAATTAGGGTTTGATTTTTAACCTGTGAAAATTATTAGGTTTGATCTTTAGCCTTTTTAAAATAATTAGGTTTTGATTATTCCTATAATAGAATTAGGCTAGTCTTTTGCTTGAAAAAAGATAAGGTTCTTCCTAAGCCTATGAAAAGGATAAGTGGAATTGTGTGAGAGTGTAAAGGTTTGATTCTGAGTGTGCAAAAAGAATTAGATTAATCCTGAACCTGTAAAAATGATTGTACTTGTTTGGTTCCTACCTGGGAAATGAATCAGGGGATTAGTGGATTGCGAAAACCCTGTGGAGATTGGGAGACTAGAGATAGGTAAGAGTAGTTTGCCGAACTAGGATAAATCATTGTGTGCTGCTTTGTTATATTTTTGTTATTTGAGTGTACCTACTTAACAAGATAATAATCAATTACAAAAATTGATAATTTGTGGGTTAAAAATTTGATTGTTTAAATTTTTATTACCACTGAATTCACCCCCTCTTGGATAGATCTATGGGCCAACCGTAATGATTCTGATGCAAATCAACAATAACAGACTACTTAAATGGGCTTAGCCGATAAAGAACCGAGGAAAGGCTATCAACACGAACAAGTGGTGCAATTTCCACTAGTCATTTTTATACTACCAATAGTTTTTATGACCTTAAAAATGAGATTGAGCAATTGATTAGAAGAGGACACCTCAAAAGATTCATCGTTGAAGGAGAATAGGGTAAGCAGCATCATGACGAAAAGAGAGAAAGACCTGAGGTCTGAGGGAACATCCACATGATCCACAATGGATTTACCTTTGGAGGACCGTCCAAGACTAAGCACAAAACTCATGCTTGGAGCGGCAAATGCCCAATGGAAGAGTATGTGTTCCAAGTATCCGAGAAACTCTTTAATGAGAGAAAGGCCAGTGCTTTACTCGAAGAGAATCCGTGTGGGGTCCACACATCCCATGGTGATGTGTTGGTGATTAACATGCAAATTTCCAACTATAACGTAGGGCGGGTGCTAATCGACAACGGTAACTCAATAAAAATACTCTACCTGACCGCCTTCAATACAATGGGGATCAACTATAACCAACTGAAGCCGATGGTGACCCTTCTAGTTGGTTTTGGATAAGGAATTGTGAAGGCCTTTGGTTGGATCATGCTTCAAATCACAACAGGAAAGGATCCGAAGTATTCCACCGTTGATGCTCAGTTCATGGCCCGTTGGTGTACAATGTGATCATCTGAAGACCATGCCTGAATACCTTAAAGGCCATCACGTCAACGTACCACCTGATGCTGATGTTCCCAACCAAGAACAACATCGGCAAGAAGATATATAAAATTGGTATTTATTTATTTTAGTTTTTAATTGTTCAATTATTTTTAAATGGATAAGGTTAAAATTGTCATTATAATAAAAATTAGTAATTGTTTACCTATTGGGAAACTAAGTGACCTTTGATAAAAAAAAATAATAATAAGGGATTGACTGGTATTTAATATAAAAAAAAAATGAGCTAATAGTAATAAGATAGGAGAGGTAAATAGGAAAAGAAAATTGGGGGTTTGGGGGAGAGGGGATGAAGAGGAAAAAGAAGAAGGGGTTAATACCACTTACACCTCCTCAACTATTTTGATATTCCACATACACCTCCCTAACTTTCAAAACTACCACGGGAACCCATCGTCAGAGCTTTTTTTTATGAATAGACCATTTTACCCTTACTAATTTAGACCAGAAAAATAATAAAATAATCTCAGGTAGTAAGTGTCCAAATTGTCCTTAGTACATTTCCTTTTTCTTTTTTCTCTTCTCTTTTTTCTTTTTCTTCGTTGTCTTCTATGCCTCTCTTCTCCTTTCCACCATTCTTCTTCACCAACCATATCTACAACCTCACTCTTACTACAAATTCCTTTAATTCATCAAAGTATCCGCTGATAGGTGTGATCTACCTATCTATTTCCAAACCGAACTAAGTTAATTTTCGAGCGTTTTTATAGTATTTTATTACGTTTTAATGTGTTTTTATTCTTTTTGTATTAAATCAGGTTTTTAAGGTGAAAAGGTATGAAATTGGAGCGCAAACAATCAATTCGGACCAAGAATAGTCGGAGAACGGTGAAAAAACAAGCATGGAGACAATAATCAGATCAGCAGCCCACTACCGCGACGTCAGACCTCCGCCACGGCGGTGAAAATGTAGAGAAGGGCCAAGTCTTGCTGGACATCCACCGACGCGGTAGTGAAACTGCAAGATGGTCCTTGAATCCACTACCTTCTCCACCGCTGCGGCAAACATTAAACTGACATACCCACCACCGTGGCGGTGAATCCTACCGCAAGAGTGGTCACCTCTGCACACTCTCATTTTCGGCCATTAGACCTCCATAGACTAGAGGAGGATACTAGAGAGTGTTTTGGGGGAGCTCAAGCAAATCCTAGGGAGAAGAACACAAAGCAATGAAGGAGAAGCGATCTTGGAATGTTCTTAGCGACAAATCTTCGGATTATGGATAGTTTCTCTCGTTTCTCTCTTCATCTATTATCTTAGAATTATTGTTTGAGCATGTTTAGCTCGTTTTACATTGTACAAACGGTTATGCCCATGAGCTAAACATAGATTGTCTTAGGGATTAACATATATTTATAAAAATGTGATTTGGTTGAGTTTGTGTTTCGTTTATGGCTGTTCTTTATAATTTTGATTGTGTGCTTATTTAGATATATTGAGAATACGGGGTTTGACACTCGGGAGAGGTAACCTCGGATTCGGATTAGGGTTTAAACACAACACGACAATCTAACGACCCGGGAAGGCGTTAGAAAGTGTGCAATTGATGACGTTGGGGTAAGATTCACGTGACCTAGATTCGTTAAGACGTTGAGGGAGACTTCTTCGTTGACACGAAATCGCGTATTCCCCCGTCTTACGCTCGAGAGAGGTGGCGAAGAAGTTTACGAACCCATATTGTCGGATACGCGGAACGCCGTTAACGTAAACTAAAACGATATCAAACGCATTTAAGTAAATGAAGTTAATCCCTATGCAATCTACTTCTCTAAAACATCTCATATTAATATTAGTATTAGTATAGATTAAATTAGGTTATATTAGTATTAGTGTTAATTAATTAAATTCAATTTTTAAGCGCCTAGATAAAATTAGGTTATGATAATCACAGTAGTTGATAGTAATCTCAACCAATCCCTGTGGATACAATACCTGACCGAAAGATCTACTGTATTAAAACTTGAGCCGTACGCTTGCGGTGAAAGTGGCGACGCGTAATTACGGCCACCAGCTGCCAAAGACGGATGAACCAAAGAATGACAATTCTTCGATTTGGTCGACCAAATCGTTGGAGAAAAATCTAGGGTTTTGGGAAAATAGGAATTTTGGAGAAAACTAGACATCCATTTGGTGGAGATCGGATGGCAGGGGATGGGTCAGTTCAAAGAATTGATGTTGTTGGGTTTTGTTGCGATGAAAGAGCTTTTACAATTTGATCTTCTTTTCCATTTTGATTTTCTCTTCGTTTATCTTTATCTAAACTCTTTCTTCTCTCAAAATATCTGCAATTCTGAGCATTTTTCTCTCTTCCACGATCTCCTTCTTCATTCTGTTGATTTCTGCTCTCTTTGATTTCTTTATCTCTTCGCGTTCTCTCTCTAGAGCTTCTCTCTCTTTCCTCTCCTCGATAACCTCTTTTGCAAACTTTTTGCACGTTGACCCTTTTTTTTTTCTTGGGTTTTTGTTCGATTTCGAGCTCTGCTTTGAGTTCAGCGATCTGGGTTCAAGCAATATCGAGCTCAGAATCCACAAATGGCCAAATAAATGTGAGGTCCTAGAAAGATACAACGATTTTGCAGGCGGAGACGGGGAGGTGGAGGTGATGGATCTAGTTGTTGTGGGCAGTGGTTTTTTCTTGTTTATGACTGTGGTTTTAGGAGATGTAAAATGGGTTTTCGTAGAGTTTATAGGTGGGGAAGGAGGAGGCAGCGGTGGTGGGTTGGTGATCGGAAATGGGGTGCTTTAGGGGGTTTGTAGGGGTGGTTTTGATCATCATCACCATTATGATATCTTCCATTACAGAGAGGGATTGTATATGGGATTGAGAAGGAAGTTTCTTTGGTTTGCTTTTGGTTTTCTTTCTTATCGTGGTGGTTTGAGGAGATGCAGATGGGGATTAGACGAGTCTTTACCAAGCCAAACCACACAACAGTCTTTTGATGTGACCCTCTTTCGATCTTTATTTCTCTGCACCACCGAACCAAACCACACAACAGTCTTCACCATCGCCTAGCTCCATCTCCACCATCGTCGAGCATAATCCAAATCGATGAAATCATGAAAACAGTGGAGCATAATCCAAATCGATGAAGAAGACGAAGATCTAGAAACCTTAGAACACCCAAAAGAAGAGATCGCCGCCGGAGGTGGGTTTCGATTTCGATCGATTTTGATTCGAATGTGGGTTTCGATTTCAATCGATCGATTTCGATTCAGTTTAGGGTGGAATGGATTTGGGGCTGAGAACATTGATTTGGAGAATTTGGGGTTGGAAATGGATGAAGATGGTGAAGACCTAAGGGTTTTTATGAATTGGGGCTCTAATTATACTAAGTACCCTAAAAGTTTGATAAAATTTTATTTTGAACCATTACATTTACAAGCTTAATAAAAACATTTTACTTGAGAAAAAAATGGTCAACCTGATAAACATTGTGAATTTTGACTTTGAAAAGGTATTTTCGGAATTAAAAAAATGAACAGGGGGTCTTAGTGTCCTTTGACCAAATAGTTCAAAGGGTCTACCAAAAATTGTTTAAACTTGAGGGAATTCTTGTGGTTCAAGTGAATACTTGAGGGGTGTACATGGTATTAATATGTATTAATATAAAGAAGAAGAGGTAGTAGTACATGCCTAATTATTAGTGCCTGCAAAAGTACTGCTAATAACTAAAAGTAGATATTTAGCTTTACAACATGTGGGCGGTTATTAAGAAATCTTGACACAGAAGGCCTGTTGGCGTGTATTACATCTCCTTTGAACTGCACATAATTATTAACAAAAGCGTTGCATCACTCATAATTGTTCCCATATTATAATGTTAAGCACATTATGCGCTTTTCCCTAATCTAAGCAATAGATTACGCTTCTTCTATAATTAAACACTATATATATGTGTGTGTGTGTGTGTGTGTGTGTGTGTGTGTGTGTGTGAGTATACGTTTCTTCCAATTCAAGTTTCATGATTTGGGTAAAGTGTAAACCTTTCACTTTTTATGGAGAGAGAGAGAGAGAGAGAAGAACCCAGATCTCCAAAAGGGCTTGCACTTGAGTATACTTCATTAATAAATTAGCATTATATGATCCATAGTGGTATCTTGATAGCTTTGGGAACAACAGCCTTTGGCCCTTTACTTGTTTAACTTAATCAGCTGAGAATATGGAAAATAAATTTCAAAAGCAAGCTCCTTTTGATTGTCTCTTTAACTTTGTTTATACTATATGAAAACACACAAAATCCGAAAACCTGGGCCTCAGCTCACTGTTTAACGTGCCGAATTATGTGGTGAAAAAGCAAAGAATATTAGTATTTTTCATCTAACCGACAAAAAATAAAGAAATTATGGGGCTGTTTCGGACAAGCATTGGTTGCATTTTTGCGCTGTCGTTTTCATGGCCATACATAAACTACGCAGCTGGGGACCTTCAATTCAATTGGCCTCCCCCCGCCTTACCCTTCTTGTGTGCCAATCATCAGAAGCTAATCTGAAAACTATTCTACATTTCACTTTGTGCACATGAAATTAATACTTTGTTCCAATTAACATCCTAAACTAACAAATTTTTGTACAATGTTTAAGGGTGTGCTAGGGTAATTTATTTATTTATTTATTTATTTTTATTTTTTATTTTTTATTTTTTTTATTTTTTTATTTTTTTTTAAGTAAGGTTTGTGTTCGGGCCAACTTATGTGCACCTCGATTTATTACCTTCCTGCGTGATTTTAAGGGCGCACTGCCTCACATCAGCCTGATGTATTCAGGATGAAATTTAAGATTTATCTTAAATTCTTAGTGCCCTACAGGAGAGTTGAATCCTGATTAATAAAGAAATATGACACATACCCTTTCCAACCGAATTAACACCTTTTGGGTTTGGGTAAAATATTTGAAGAAGTTATATGATTTCGAGAAGAAATTTATAATTGTTTTTTACCAAAATTTCTCAAGGGTGCGTATAGGTAAGGTCTTTAAAGAAGATATTTTAAATTGATAAGAAATATTTTCTTTTTATAAATTTATTTTTAAAATCAAATATATTCTCCAAACACCTCATTGAAATCTGACCGTATTGTCACCGAATTTAATCAAAGCGTTAACAAATCTAACCATAAAATATTTTTTTAATTAAGAAAGCACAACATTTTTTTATATAAAATACTAAATTGATGATTTAGTATATACAACAAATAGACGAAAGCAATCGGAATTTAATTCGACAACAATATTGTTAGGCTCATGGAGACTACATTGTGATTTATAAGGAAAGTCCCAGGGTTTAAAAAAATGACAACAAAATGAAAAATCCAATGCAGCAGACAATTTTACAAACCCATCTCATCTAAAAAAAACCTTGTAATTTTGATTGTGTTCACAAAATTTCTCACTTTAAAAATTACCAAATAAAATTTCCAATGAAGTTCAAATGATTATCATAAACATAGAATTTAACCAT
Source organism: Eucommia ulmoides (assembly GCA_016647705.1). NCBI lineage: Eukaryota > Viridiplantae > Streptophyta > Magnoliopsida > Garryales > Eucommiaceae > Eucommia > Eucommia ulmoides. The sequence continues at coordinate 20,935,333 of CM028338.1, read as the reverse complement.
GGCAATAAATGATGTGCATTTCCTCAACTATTTGATGGAAAAGCCCAACAAATGCTCATAAAGACAATGAAACGAAATAAATAAAAATAGCGGCTTCACAATTATAAATTAAAAGTACGGGAAATAATAAATAGAGTTCTTTACGTAATAAATATAAAAAAAAAAAAAAAAAAATTCTGACAACGGATTTATTTTAACTTAATTACGGAACCCACGTATTCCGGAGTTGGTAACCCCGGGAACTGAGATCCCGGGGTTGCCAACCCCGGGATTTTTGGATTATTTTATTTTTATTTTTTTTGGACAAACGGTCCCGGGGTTACCAACCCCGGGACCTTCTGTTAAAGCAGCCGGTGGCTGCTTTAAGCAGCGCTCAGCTGCTGCAAAAGCAGCTGACTTTGGCTGCTTTTGCAACCAAAGTCAATGACCGTTCGGCGTGTTTTGAAAACCACCGGCCGCCCCCCCCCTCCCCCCCCAAGCAGCTGTCCGTCCACCGCCCCCCCCCCCCCCCCCCCCCATATAAACCCCAACCGGCCCTCCTCCATTTCATACAGCCTTCTCCTTCTCCTTCTCCTTCTCCTTGTTCCTTCTCCATCTCCTTGTTCCTTCCTCAATTTTGTTCATCATTTATTTGCTCAATTTTCTTCATCAAAATTTCACAACTTCACAACATCTTCCTCCTATTACAAAAGGTATGTTTATTTTAATTTTTTAAATTTATTTGTTAATTAGATTAGTATGTTTTTTACTTATTAAATTTACTTACTTGTTTAATTGTTAATTTAATTTTTTTTGTTTAATTTTGTTGTTTGTTAGTTTTATTGATTACTTGTTTTTTACACATTATATAATACACTATTTAATAAATTAGTTAATTTAGTTGTTAATTTAATTTTTTTAAAACATGAAAAAAACATTAGAGGATAGTTTAATTTTAATTTGTTACTTGTCTAATTTGTTAGTTAATTTTGTTTATTTTGTTAGTTAGTTTACTTGTTTAATTTGTTGGTTCGTTAGTTAAATTAATTTGTAAATTAGTTGGTTAGTTTAATTTATTAATTTAGTTGTTAAATTAAAAATTACACTATGGCCCCTTTCACATGTGTAGAAAAATATAGATTAATATATTATTTAAAAACATTGTTAGTTAGTTAAAAAAATAAACTTTGACCCCTTAAATTATAACAATTAGAAAAATATATGATTTAATGTATTGTTTTAGAAAAGTTTTAAAATAAATTGTTAGTTGTTTATTTTTTTTTGATTTAGTTAAAATATTGAATTATTTAGTTTAATTTATGAATTTAGTTGTTTAATTATAAAATTTTAATTAAAAATTGTGCACTTTGACCCCTCAAAATTTGACAAATTATAAAAATTAAAATTAAAATATATTGGTTTAAAATAAATTCTAAATTAATTTGAGTTTATTTTTTGAATTTAGTTGTTTAATTAAAAAAAATACATTTTGACCCCTCAAAGTATGACAATTACAAAAATATAAAATTTAATGTATTATTTTAGAAAAATATAAAATTTATTTTATTGTTTTAAAATAAATTGTTAGTTGTTTATTTTTTTTGATTTAGTTAAAATATTGAATTATTTAGTTTAATTTATGAATTTAGTTGTTTAATTATAAAATTTTAATTAAAAATTGTGCACTTTGATCCCTCAAAATTTGACAAATTATAAAAATTAAAATTAAAATATATTGGTTTAAAATATATTCTAAGTTAATTTGAGTTTATTTTTTGAATTTAGTTGTTTTGACCCCTCAAAGTATGACAATTACAAAAATATAAAATTTAATGTATTGTTTTAGAAAAATATAAAATTTATTTTATTGTTTTAAAATAAATTGTTAGTTGTTTATTTTTTTTGATTTAGTTAAAATATTGAATTATTTAGTTTAATTTATGAATTTAGTTGTTTAATTAAAAATTGTGCACTTTGACCCCTCAAAATTTGACAAATTATAAAAATTAAAATTAAAATATATTGGTTTAAAATAAATTCTAAGTTAATTTGAGTTTATTTTTTGAATTTAGTTGTTTAATTAAAAAAAATACATTTTGACCCCTCAAAGTATGACAATTACAAAAATATAAAATTTAATATATTGTTTTAGAAAAATATAAAATTTATTTTATTGTTTTAAAATAAATTGTTAGTTGTTTATTTTTTTTGATTTAGTTAAAATATTGAATTATTTAGTTTAATTTATGAATTTAGTTGTTTAATTATAAAATTTTAATTAAAAATTGTGCACTTTGACCCTTCAAAATTTGACAAATTACAAAAATTAAAATTAAAATATATTGGTTTAAAATAAATTCTAAGTTAATTTGAGTTTATTTTTTAAATTTAGTTGTTTTGACCCCTCAAAGTATGACAATTACAAAAATATAAAATTTAATGTATTGTTTTAGAAAAATATAAAATTTATTTTATTGTTTTAAAATAAATTGTTAGTTGTTTATTTTTTTTTTATTTAGTTAAAATATTGAATTATTTAGTTTAATTTATGAATTTAGTTGTTTAATTAAAAATTGTGCACTTTGACCCCTCAAAATTTGACAAATTATAAAAATTAAAATTAAAATATATTGGTTTAAAATAAATTCTAAGTTAATTTGAGTTTATTTTTTGAATTTAGTTGTTTAATTAAAAAAAATACATTTTGACCCCTCAAAGTATGACAATTACAAAAATATAAAATTTAATTTATTATTTTAGAAAAATATAAAATTTATTTTATTGTTTTAAAATAAATTGTTAGTTGTTTATTTTTTTTGATTTAGTTAAAATATTGAATTATTTAGTTTAATTTATGAATTTAGTTGTTTAATTATAAAATTTTAATTAAAAATTGTGCACTTTGACCCCTCAAAATTTGACAAATTATAAAAATTAAAATTAAAATATATTGGTTTAAAATAAATTCTAAGTTAATTTGAGTTTATTTTTTGAATTTAGTTGTTTTGACCCCTCAAAGTATGACAATTACAAAAATATAAAATTTAATGTATTGTTTTAGAAAAATATAAAATTTATTTTATTGTTTTAAAATAAATTGTTAGTTGTTTATTTTTTTTTATTTAGTTAAAATATTGAATTATTTAGTTTAATTTATGAATTTAGTTGTTTAATTAAAAATTGTGCACTTTGACCCCTCAAAATTTGACAAATTATAAAAATTAAAATTAAAATATATTGGTTTAAAATAATTCTAAGTTAATTTGAGTTTATTTTTTGAATTTAGTTGTTTAATTAAAAAAAATACATTTTGACCCCTCAAAGTATGACAATTACAAAAATATAAAATTTAATATATTGTTTTAGAAAAATATAAAATTTATTTTATTGTTTTAAAATAAATTGTTAGTTGTTTATTTTTTTTGATTTAGTTAAAATATTGAATTATTTAGTTTAATTTATGAATTTAGTTGTTTAATTATAAAATTTTAATTAAAAATTGTGCACTTTGACCCCTCAAAATTTGACAAATTACAAAAATTAAAATTAAAATATATTGGTCTAAAATAAATTCTAAGTTAATTTGAGTTTATTTTTTAAATTTAGTTGTTTTGACCCCTCAAAGTATGACAATTACAAAAATATAAAATTTAATGTATTGTTTTAGAAAAATATAAAATTTATTTTATTGTTTTAAAATAAATTGTTAGTTGTTTATTTTTTTTGATTTAGTTAAAATATTGAATTATTTAGTTTAATTTATGAATTTAGTTGTTTAATTAAAAATTGTGCACTTTGACCCCTCAAAATTTGACAAATTATAAAAATTAAAATTAAAATATATTGGTTTAAAATAAATTCTAAGTTAATTTGAGTTTATTTTTTGAATTTAGTTGTTTAATTAAAAAAAATACATTTTGACCCCTCAAAGTATGACAATTACAAAAATATAAAATTTAATTTATTGTTTTAGAAAAATATAAAATTTATTTTATTGTTTTAAAATAAATTGTTAGTTGTTTATTTTTTTTGATTTAGTTAAAATATTGAATTATTTAGTTTAATTTATGAATTTAGTTGTTTAATTATAAAATTTTAATTAAAAATTGTGCACTTTGACCCCTCAAAATTTGACAAATTATAGAAATTAAAATTAAAATATATTGGTTTAAAATAAATTCTAAGTTAATTTGAGTTTATTTTTTGAATTTAGTTGTTTTGACCCCTCAAAGTATGACAATTACAAAAATATAAAATTTAATGTATTGTTTTAGAAAAATATAAAATTTATTTTATTTTTTTAAAATAAATTGTTAGTTGTTTATTTTTTTGATTTAGTTAAAATATTGAATTATTTAGTTTAATTTATGAATTTAGTTGTTTAATTATAAAATTTTAATTAAAAATTGTGCACTTTGACCCCTCAAAATTTGACAAATTATAAAATTAAAATTAAAATATATTGGTTTAAAATAAATTCTAAGTTAATTTGAGTTTATTTTTTGAAGTTAGTTGTTTTGACCCCTCAAAGTATGACAATTATAAAAATATAAAATTTAATGTATTATTTTAGAAAAATATAAAATTTATTTTATTGTTTTAAAATAAATTGTTAGTTGTTTATTTTTTTTGATTTAGTTAAAATTGTGAATTAGTTAGTTAAATTTATGAATGTAGTTGTTTAATTATCAATTTTTAATTAAAAATTGTGCACTTTGACCCCTCAAAATTTGACAAATTATAAAAATTAAAATTAAAATATATTGGTTTAAAATAAATTCTAAGTTAATTTGAGTTTATTTTTTGAATTTAGTTGTTTTGATCATAAAAATCTGGATTATGGACTCATTGCGAACCTAATACTTGAACAAATCGAACAGGATCCAGAATTGAAGATTGGCGTGATTGTGGCTTACGTCAAGGAGTCTCAGGGATTCACCATCTCCTACCGAAAAGCTTGGATGGCTAGAGCTAAAGCCATCGAGACCTTGTTCGGAGATTGGGACGAATCTTATCAGAAGTTGCCGAAGTTTATGTTCGCGTTACAACACTATAATCCGGGAACGATTGTCGAGTGGAGGACTGTGTCGACTGATATGCCTGCCTACAAGACGTTCGACATGGTATTTTGGGCATTCAAAGCTTCAGTTGACGGATGGCGTTATTGTCGCCCCGTAATCACCATCGACGGGACGCACTTGTATGGTAAATACGAGGGCAAGATTTTAATCGCCATTGGAATGACGCCGTCTAACAAGTGCTATCCATTGGCTTTCGCCATCGTACTGACAGAGGACTACCGATGCTGGCGATGGTTCATCTGCATGCTTAAGAGGCATATTGTCGAAAATCGCCCTGAGGTAACATTGATATCGGACAGACACGGCGGCATTACTAGTGCGGTTGACAGTATCTGGCTTAATCAACAAAATGAGCTTGTCCGACATCATCGATTTTGTTTACGTCACCTTTGCAGCAATTTCAACAAGATTGCTAAAAATCAGCATCTCAAAGATCTTGCTTGGAATGCGGGTGCTGCGACACAAATTCGAAAATATAATGCTATCATGGAAGAGATCAAAAAAATTTATGCTCAGGCGCATGCATGGTTGAGCAGTCATCCACCTTATAAATAGACCAGGGCACACGACGATGGTAAGCGTTGGGGAGTGATGACGACCAATTATGCAGAGGTATTTAACAACTGTTTGAAGGGTGCAAGAAATGTTCCAATTACTGCTTCCGTGAAGATTACGTTCTACAGGATGGTTAAATACTTTGATATTGGTCGACAACAAGCTCTAAAGGACTCGGCCGATGGTTATGTATATGTTAAACACGTCGTTGAGAAAATACTGAAATCTCAAGCCAAGTCTAAAACATACGAAGTTCAAATATTCAATCGGTAATTTATTATTTTTTAATTATTTTCATGTTACATATAACTGCATCGACACATATTTAATGTAATATAATTTTTTTTTTCTAGAGAGAACATGATCTACCACGTGAAAACTAGAAAGACTCTCATTGGGGGTCTGATCGCTCATGAAGTCACATTAGGTGATGACGCGAATTGCACATGTGGAAAGTATAAAATTTGGCGATATCCATGCTCTCATATGCTTGCGGCCACCGAGTATAGTGGAGTTGATGCATTTCGCTATATTGCAGCTGAGTACACGATGACAAACCAATTGATGGCATGGGAGTCATCGTTTCGCCCGATTATTCACGAGGACTACTGGCCAGAGACCAATTTTCCAAACCTTATTCCAGATCATGACAGACTTCGGGTTGTTCATCGTGGTCGACCAAATTCCACTCTCATTCAAAACGAGATGGATCAATCGCGGAGAACAATGACAAATCATTGTGGTTTATGTTCTCAAACTGGACATGATAGGCGGAGGTGTCCATCCCGACCCCGTCATACGCCCAATTAATCTTGTCGGTTCATTATAATTATGTTTATGCTACTTCATTTGTTTGTTATGTCAACTTTTATATATTATAAATTCCATGCACACATTTCTTCATGATCAATGCTATATTTTGTTTATAAATGTCATTAAATTTTAATTTCATACTAAAAAATTTACCACAAGTGTTGACGGACCAAATTTCAGCCATGTCAATCCCTGGACCTGAAGATGTTTCAGTTCTATATATGCAGGCCCAACAGAGGTCTGAAGTAGTATGGGCAACACAGGTAAATATTTAGGCTATTGCATTATATTAATTTTTATATTTCAGTTTTTAAAAAATTTAATGTTATTTATTGTGTCTTATTTAATGTTTCAGGATATTCGTTCTCTTGACTGTCCTGGATCCGATGGAGGAGAATGGAGAGAAAACGTTCCCCCTCAAATTATACAATTGATAGAATCAGTCGGTTTCTACGGCTCTTTCAGGTTGTGGCCGAAGCGATTGGATAGGGCTCTCATAACTGCATTGGTAGATAGATGGCGTCCGGAAACCCACACTTTCCATCTACCCATCAGGGAGATGACCATCACATTACAGGACGTTGCCGTCTTGTTGGGGTTACCCGTGCATGGGAAGCCGGTTATCGCCAATGAGCCAGCGCGAGCGGGACCCGAATGGCAAGCACTTTGCCTCCAGCTCCTTGGAGTAGTACCACCAGAGGCACAGATTAGGAATGGGTGTTTGAAGCTCAAGTGGTTACGGAACACCTTTGCCGAAGTTCCTGAGGATGCCGACGAGGAAGTCATGCATTGCTACGCACGTGCGTATTACTTGCTTATACTTGGCCAGATGTTGCTGCTTGATAAATCGCAGAACAGCGTCAGGCTAATCTACCTCCCATTGCTTAGTGACTTGACACCTAGCGTCAAGTATAGCTGGGGCAGTGCGACGCTTGCAGTCCTCTACCGCGAGCTATGTAAGGCGTCGAAGGCCAACACGAAAGACATAGCCGGTTGTCTATTTTTGTTGGAGTGTTGGGCCTGGGAGCGGTTGCCGAGACTTCGACCTGAAGTTATCCATGAACCCCAGTATGACATCGCAATCGCAGAGTTGGACTTCGGTAATGGTGTGATATTCCCAGCTACTCCAAGGGGTGCTTGATAACTAATTCGTATTTTATTTTTAATTTCATTTACCATGTAATAAATATTTATTTATGGATATTAAACTTATGATTTATATGTTTGTTGTACAGGTGGACCCTCGAATTCAATTTAGAAAACTTGCCGATGCATGTTCTAGCGGTGTATCGCGATCAGTTAGATCGCTTGCAGAATGACGAGGTTACTTATTTATTTATATCAAAATTTAAATAAATTTATTTCTTTATTTATTTAAATAAATTTATATTTTGTTTTTACAGGTTATTTGGATGCCCTATATCTTGTCGACTTTGCCTCCATATACTACAGATGGAGAAGATATATGGATAGCATCGCTACCTCTCATTTGTTTCGAGGTCGTCGAATACACGTATCCCCTGCGCGTGCTACGACAGTTTGGTTATCGCCAAGGGGTTCCTCAGCCGAAAACTATGGATCGGGACTTGCACAAAATGACTCGGCGAGGATACTTTGGTGTAAACTGGACTGAGAAGCACCACGCACATATAGTTGCGTGGAATAGACGACGAGCACCAGATGTGCGCAGATTTCAGCAAGGGATAGGGGTTGACCAAGGATACATGGATTGGTATTGGAGAATCACACGAATGATCTTGGTCAACCCGGTGTACCGACCTGAGTTTGGGTATCTAGCAATGGGAGGACGAGTTGTGTTAGAAGTATGGCCCCCATTTGACTGTACCATCTGTTTAGTTATATGAGTTTGATTATGTTGTTATTATTCATGTATTAAATAACCAATTATATGTGTTTCGTAGGATACGGAGGTATCAAACCTGATACGCTTGAGTGATCTAACTCTGCGGTCAGGTACTGCAGAATCAGGTATTGCATTGGCTCATGCCATCAATGATGGCACCATTGGGAGGATGCACCGAGGAGTACCATGCCATGTGGCACCTGACGTTTCTCCATCTCCGCAGCCTGCACATCAGTCTCCTCGTCAGCAATGGACTTCTGATGCCTACTATCCAGATAGTGTGGGTGATGTCGGACAATCCACATCGTACAACATGGGTGCTTATGACGGACCATCTAGCACGTATGGATTGGGTGACGGTGCTGGGCCTTCCGACGTGTACCAGATGCACGACCCTTATTCGCATGAGTCATTGCAGCTGTCACCTTCATTCTTCACTCCTGCGATGGACGAAATTGTCTCAACTTCAGGCGTAAATTCTCCAATGGCATTTGTCCAACCGACAAGATTGGAAAGACAAGTGTCACCGGTGCCATGGTTGGGGGACGATGGACAAGTTACACAGCTTCATGACGAGGTTGAGGAACCTCCGATTGCTCAACGCCGAGGGCGGAGGAACGTCCGACGTAGGCCTTGTGGTACATAGTTAGTTAAATAATAGATAGTTTAAGTATAGGATTGTAAATACAATTTTTTGTAAATAATCCCTTTTTTTTTTTTTAACGTTTGTAGAGGTTAAAAAGTTGTTAATCTATCGTACATATTTATTCTTCTTGAATTTGAAAGAAATTTTTTCGAGTAGACATGATATAGACAATGTATAACAAACGCAATACATAACAAAGACAATACATAAAAAATAAAGTACATAACATCACGAAAAATAGTTGTCAAAAAAATATTAAAGTAACAAACTAACTAAGAAATTAAACAAGTAATCTAACAAATTAAATTAACTAACTACTTAACAAATTAAATAAGTAAAGTAAATAACAAACAGATTAACTAAATAATAATTTATTCAAATTTTGAGATGTTAAATTTCCTAATTTTTAATTAAATAACTAAATTAACAAATTAAATTAACAAAATAACTTAAAAAATAAATTAACTAAATTAATTATAAATTAAGTAAAAAATATAATAATCAAATTAACAAATATATTAAAATTACCTGAAAATCCGAGAGATGAAAGAGTTGTAAGAAGGGGTCGGTTGGAGAAGGTCGAGAGAGGAAAGAGTTCCAAACAGTTGCGGAAGGGGAAGGGGTTAGATTTGGCCGATTTTATTTTATTTTATTTTATTTTATTTTTTTAAGATGGATGGTCCCGGGGTTGGTAACCCCGGGACCCGTCAGCCGCCGGAGATGCTGTCGACGGCGACGGCGGCTGTCCGGCATAACATCCCGGGATTACCAATCCCGGGATGGTCGCAGCTGAAGCTTGCACAAGCTGTGCAAGCTTCAGCTTCTTGCACAAGCGGCTAGCCGCTTGTGCAAGTGTCGGCTATAGCTTAGGTCCCGGGGTTGGTAACCCCGGGACCATTTGTCCAAAAAAAAAAAAAAAATCCGAAAATCCCGGGGTTGGCAACCCCGAGATCTCAGTTCCCGGGGTTACCAACCCCGAAATACGTGGGTTCCGTAATTAAGTTAAAATAAATCCGTTGTCAGAATTTTATTTATTTATTTTTTTTTTTTCATAAAGAACTCATAATAAATAGGTGGTCTTTGAATACTAGGACACATTATAATTTTAGCCCTCTAACTTTGAATTCATTTTAACGGGTCCTTTATTTTTTGGGGAGTCTTATTTAGACATGTAATTATTTTGTTATTAAGTTATGCATTTGTCTAGTTTAGTATGTTAGAATAATTGAAAGATGGAATACTGAGAGAGAATAAATGACATTGTATTGATATGTGTTAAGCTTGCAAAATTACAAGGATGTACAATGATGCCTATATATAGGCAATGATTAGGATTTGGAGAATTAGGCTCCAAATAACCTAATGGCCCAAGACCCATACATACATACATACATACATATATTAACATCCCCTTTGAAATTCAAGGTGGTAAAGCAACTTGAGGTTGGAAAGCAAGCTCTGAAAGCGTTCGGATAAATGTTTCTTGGTAAAAATATTTGCAGTTTGATCGGCAGAGGTGAATGAGAAGAGACGAACAATATTATAGAGAATGTAATGATGGATGAAGCGACAATCAATCTCGATGCATTTGGTGCAACTGTGAAAACGTCATTGTGGGATATTTGGATGACAATCTAATTGTCGAAATAAATAGTTGTCGCATTGGGATAGCACTCCAATGTCATCAAGTAACCACTAGAACAACTGTAATTCTTGAGTGCCATTGAAAAGAGCACGATACTCTGTTTCTATGCTTGATCGAGAAACAAAAGTTTATTTTTTACTACGCCATGAAATGATAATGTCAAATGAACAAATAATATTCTTTAATATAATGCTAATTGGTGGGATCTCCTGCCCAATAAGCATCACTATAGCCATGTAAAAGTAGAGAAGATTGTGAAGAAAAGTGGAGATAAAAGAAGAGTTTTGTAACGACCCGGTTTTCCAAGATCGTCATGCAATTTTTCCCCTTAGAGAATTAATATTAAAACCGAATCACCAATGTTCATTACATAAATCTGAGAAATTTTACCATGTGACAGTGATAATTTTAATTATCGATTTACTGAGTCAATTTTACAACAGTAAATAATAAATACAATTATTACAAATTAAATAGAAATTCAAATGAAATTCATGATGCAGTTTTATTTTCATCGGCCCTACAATCAGAACTATGGAATTGTGAGCTAACACTCAGTAGAATTTTAACCCCTCTAATACATGTATCAAATCAAACTGCAAATAAAAACATAAACATGTTTCCCACATAATTTTCACATAATACATGATCATCATATCTCAGGCAAAATAACAATTATAACAATAAATAATAGAAACAACACATTACGTGAAAAAATTAAATACATATATTAAAGAGTTATAAATTCTACTTGAAATCCAAAATCGAAATTCGAACCAAAATCGATATTTTCTTTGATTACTATTCTCACCAAAATCAAAATCTAATATCCATATTAACACTTAACCTTAATATATATATATATATATATATATATATATATGCTTAGACTTCCAACTTTTTTTTTTTAATGTAGAAGTATATATGTTGTTGTTGTTATTATTATTATTATTATTATTATTATTATTATTATTATTATTATTATTATTATTATATAATTGAGGTTATTTTCCTTCCTTAGGAAGGAAACTAATTTCAGTCTTTAATTTAGTTATTTATTTATTTATTTACACAATGTCTCCCTTAAAATAAAGAACATATTAATTATACCCCAAAATTCTTAAAAATATATTTTAAATAACATATTAATCCCAAAACGTTTTAAAAGTCAATTTAAAATTAATATTTAAACCCAATTTTTTAAAAATATTACTTATACCCTAAATTTGCAAAACAATCCAAAAAATATTAAACTTATATAAAATAATATTTTTAGAAATATAAATTTTCGGGACATTACAATTTACCCCCCTTAAATAAATTTCGTCCTTGAAATTTTGTTCAAAACAATAATAATTTAGAATCACATCGTACTAGTCACTCTCAGTTAAACAATAATAACCGAAAGTCACCACCACGCTCCCACTGTGCTATTATGATAAAAATAACGATAATATCTATATACAACCAATAAATATGTTTTTAAAATATCATGATAGTCTCATTTGGATTGGATCTATCTCAATTCCAATAGGTTCATGACTTTAATAATTTTTTCACTTAGCATGACTTTTCAAGTCTACTATCATATCTCATAATCAGCATCTATCAATTTTATCCAACATTCCAGCCAACATATTTGTAACCAACATCATAATCAGTAGATAGCCTAAATTCCTCGTGGAATGCCACGTGAGATTAAAAATAATCAATTCCAATATCCACATTAAAATTCGATAATCTTGTAAACGTTTTAATAAATATCATTACATCCAAACTCCGAATAACAGATTTTATGATATACGCATGAAAACACATAAATACCTCTCAACTACATAAATACGTCACAAACACATAAATACGTCTTAACTGTATAAATATATCTCAAAATACATAAATACGTTTCAAACCATAAAATCATATAGATACATGTTAACTACATAAATACATCTCAAAACATATAAATGCGTGTCAACCACATAAATACGTCTCAAAACATATAACTAAGTGCCAAACTACAAAATCAAATATGTCTCAAATATATAAATGTATCTTAATCACATAATTATGTCTCAAACATAAAAATATGTTTCAAACACATAAATGATATTTTATCTTAAAAGTTCAATACTCACGTAACATGACGAGTCCAATACTTAAGCAAAACATGTATATAAAAATATTATATAAAGTCTGCCAAAAGTCTCAACAATTTCCTCACACTCCGACTCTACCAATCATTAGTAGTGGACCAATATATATCCAAATATTTTATCGATGTATTGTCTTCATAATACAAAAATCATTTTATAGATTAAGTATTTTTATCAAAACCCATTTTTAACAAATATTACCACTTGGAAATCTCAAAATTCTGCAAATATCATAGAACAATTGAATTTAAATCAACAGATCAACTCACTTTTATATAATAAAATATCATACTTCCTTACAAGTCATAGGATAATTTTACCTCACGATCGGAAGTTAAATATCAACTACTTGCCGGACTTTCCCTCCTGACACGTCTCAACACAACATATTCAACCACCTGCGAGACTTGCCCTCCTATCAGGTCACAACACAACGTCCTACAGGACATGCCCTCCTGTAAGGACCGACAACATCTCGCAGGACATACCCTCCTGATGAGATGACTATGGCATAGTCAGATAATAAAAATTAATTTTCGCATTTAAAAATTTACTTGATCCACATAACGTTATAAAATAATTCATTTTAATAAATCTTTTCTTTCCATATTTTAGTACGAAAATATAATTTGACAATTTACATAAAAGACAATGCACTCGATTTACATAGAATACAATGCAAATTTAGGGTATAAGTAATATTTGAAAATTTTTGGGTTTAAATGTTAATTTTAAATTGACTTTTAAAAAGTTTTGGACTATTATGTTATTTAAAATATATTTTTAAGAGTTTTGAGGTATAATTAATATTTTTTTATTTTAAGGGGGACATTGTGTAAATAAATAAATAAATAAATTAAAGGCTAAGATTAGTTCCTTTCCTAAGGCAGAAAACTAACCTCAATTACACACACATATATATGTATATAGTTATTATGATGATGATACATTTATATGTTATTAATAATAATAATAATAATAAGATGTATACTTCTACGTTAAGAAAAAAGTTGGGAGTCTAAGCATATAAATATAGTACACATATATATATATATATATATATATATATATAAGATTAAGTGTTAATATGGATATTAGATTTTGATTTTGGCGAAAATAGTAATTAAATAAAATATTAATTATACTCCAAAATTTTTAAAAGTATATTTTAAATAACATAATAGTCCCAAAGTTTTTTAAAAGTCAATTTAAAATTAACATTTAAACCCAATTTTTTTCAAATATTACTTATTCCCTAAATTTTCAAAACAAACCAAAAAATATTAAACTTATATAAAATGATATTTTTAGAAATGTAAATTTTTAGGGTATTACAAGTTCTATTCCCTTGATGTATCGCAAAATATGCAAAATTGCTAATGAACAATCCATGGTACAAAAAATAAGAACTAGTAGACCTAATTAACTACACAAGTGCTGTTTAGGTATGTCACCGTGGGGTAACATCAAGATTAGGAGTCCAATCCAACAGAGTAAATCGAGTGTCCAACTCAATAGGAGTACTAATAGTCATCAGATTAGTGACACCAATTTTATATAATTTATCGGAGGCATACTTTACTTGAGAAAAAAAATAACATTGGATGATACCTAAAAATGGATCACCGGACATACCACTTCAGATCCAGAATATTGTCTAGGCTTACTCATTTGTCCCTCGGCTAAATTTCTTGCAAAACAATACAAGGTGGGTGGGCCTGCAGGCGTTACATCTTTGTTGTTAGAATCAATCGAGAGTTCTGAATAGGTTCCTGGCAAAATAGTAGCTAGGAGAAAGAGTGCACTCGAGAGTACAGTGGGTGTGTCTCAAAGCGTGTATTGTGTGTAGTATGTATATCTCATATAAACATTACATAATACCTTAGACATCCTGTGTTCTCATATTTATAAAAGGGAGGTGAGACTCGTTTGGCAAGTCCTCCCTGATTCTCAGTGCACCACTGTGGCGATCCCACTGATTTTGGTCCCGTTACCATAGAGATGGAGTCGATTGCAAAAAGAGATCATGGAGTTGGTATCTAGAGAGAGTAATGGTACTTTCCTTATCCGGCAGAGGCAACACAGACTGCTTGAGAGTAGGAGCCTCGTGGTGCTTGCGTCAAGAAGGTATAACCCTGGCCAGGTGTAGAGATGGGGTCTGGTTGAGCATGACTAGTTTGGCCGATGCCAGTCGCGTGCTTTGGGCACGTGTTACCCTTTAAATTCTGATCGATTTTTTCCCTCATCACCATCTATGCCATGATAGATATCTAAGCCAAGAAAATAAGTTAGAGGGCTAATATTTTGTATCTCAAATTAATTAATAAGGAATTTCTTAAGATATGGGATGCTTGGAAGTTTATTGCCTATAATGATCAAATCATTAACTAGTAGGAGTATAAATCCTTTCTTATTCTGGAAAATAAAGTTGAAAGTGAAGCCAAACTGATGTAGTATAGCAATAAATTTGGTAAACTAGGCATGATGGGTTTGCTTAAGCCCATATAATGCAAAGTGGAGAAAATAGACTTTGTTTTGTAGACAACTTAGTCCTTGGGGAGGTTTCATATATACCTCCTCAAGAAGGTCACCATTGAGAAACACAATTTTGACATCCATCTAAAAGAGATTTTACTTACAAGTGGAAAAAACCGCTATTAGAGTCCGGAGAGAAGTAAGTTTACCATTTGGCGAAAATGTCTCCTCATAATCAATGCTATACTCTTGAGTGAACCCTCTTGCAACCAAGCGTGTCATGTAGTGCTCAATGAATTCATAGAATTGGGTTTTGATTTTGTAGAACCACTTACATCCCGTAGCACACTTTCTTATTAGAAGTTTCACTAAGTTCAATATATGTTGTTTTTCAAGCCTATAACTCATCTATCATTGATTGCTGCCAATGAGGGTTAGATTTGACCTCATGAAAAAAATTGAGGTTCATGCTGAGAGAGAATAATAGAAATGCCATTATAAACACGAAGATAAGAGGGAGGTTGTCTTACCTTACTAGACAACGTGGATTCTCTAGCTTAATAAAATGGAGACTTGGCTTGATTGGTTCAACATCTGATGTCACTGGGACATACTCGAGGGAGTCATGCTAACGATTCGTAGTTGGAACATGAACATTAGTGGTGGTTAGTGTGGTAGCTGAAGGATCTATTTGAGGCACATTGATACTTTTCTTTAAGTGATCTGGAAATAAATCTATGTATGGATTGGTGAACTATGTATGGTTACTTGTAGAGGTCGAATAAAACTTGGACATCGAGTTGAAAAATATATAAGAAATTTAAATTGAGATTTGGTATTAAATACGCGTAAAAAATAGAAAGATGTATAGTAAAAAACTAATCGGTGTGAATTACACGCATATGAGAACCATAAACAATATGAATGGTAGAAGCATTCACAACAAATAAATTTGACGAGAAAAAAATGGGATCTAAGGTCTTACAATTACAATAGGCTTTATATATATATATATATATATATATAAAAGATTCTTTGTAATAAGAGAGAGATAAAAGTTTGTTCCAAAACTGGAGAGAAAACATTTGAAGAGTGAAGCTAAATCCCCAACGAATATGGAAACGATGGTAAAGGAAGAATCATAACCTTTATTGGCAATGGGAATGCCTAGTGAACAACAAGATTTGGACATCGTATTCGAACTGGATCAATAATAAAAGAATTATATTGTCTAATATGAATCTAGAAAATATAGGCTATTAATAAAATTAGGATGTCAAAATATCCAAGAACTCATCTTGGTTTGTGAAGAACTAATAGATAAACCCTTGAACTAGTCAAAGATAAATGGTGAACTAGATCAACAAAATAAAAGAAAATCATATTTTAGTGGCGTCGAAACAAAAAGAAGATATTGAAAATAGAATTAGAATATTCAAAAATATTAGGAACCACTCAGACCTAGTCAAGAATCGATTAAAAAGAGGGTGAACCGGTCAAAATCGAAATAGTGAGATGAACCAACACAGTGAACTACATGATGTGGCACAAAAACTAACATGGTAGTTGATGAGGTGATAATATGGCAAAGATGTGTGCTTGTGTGGCACTAACTTGAAAACACATAGTAGTTGGCAGGATAGTACAAGGAGACGTGTGGCGAATTATGTTTTGTTGATGTGGTTTTGAGGTGTTTCCACGTTACAAATGACGTGGCCTAAGGCTAACGTGGTTGAGCTTCGTCGCATGGAGATCTACAAATATTACAAGTCGTGCGTGAGGGCGTGTGTGTCTTCTTTTTAGGTTGTGGTTGGTGGCGTTCACTTCGTCTTGGCGAGACAGTTTAGATGGTGGGCTCGGTGTTGATGTAAGAGCAACTGTGGAGCCTGTATGGATAACAAAGTTGATGGTGACGCTGAGTGTTTTGGAAGCATGTGAGGGTGCATGACAAGGTAGTTCGACTTCTCTCTAATAGTGTCGGACTCATCATCTTGAGATTAGTCTTGTGGTGGTTGTAGATTATATGTTATGTGGTGATTTAGGATGTTGAAGGCAACGACGACAGTGTAGGATTATGAATAGATAGAGTTGCAGAATATTATTACCAATGGAGCCAGGAAAATATTAGATCTTGATACCATGTTATAATAATTGAGAGACGAAATATTGGGTGAGAATAGACGGCACTAAATTGATATTTTTTTTGCCTGCGAAAATACAAGAATGTACAAAATGGTAGCTATATATATGTAAGGATTACGGTTTAGAGTATTGAGTTCCAAATAAGTTAACAAGTCAAGACACAGATATTAATATAATAGTTAAATTAGACAAAAAGGCTACAGTGTTAAAATCATTACTTAATTCACGAAAATAACATTGCATGATAATTTAGGGATGATTTTTATTTTTCATTTTTCATAAAAACAATTACTCACAAGATTGTCTCTTTATATATTACACAAACAAATAAACTAAACCCAGATTTTGATGGGAAAGCTACAAACCTTGATTAGTAGAAAAAACCAAGTCATCCAATGGGCAAATTGAGGGCAAATTGAGTGTTTGTTTGATTGATGAATCGCCCAAAAATGGACAGAACTCAGGACCTCTCATTAAACACCGATCTTTAGTCATGTGATGCAACAGAAAAGGTTGAGAGATTGTGGTCCAACATTTTTAAAAGCCCCAAAATACCCATGGAGATCCACCACACCACATGCACATGGGATACGCATATTTTGGAGAAAAAAAAAGTTAGTTGGGGTGTCTAATCAAATCCGCTGTCTCTGTGTTTGGCATACGAAACGTCGTCTGTCTAGTTCCATTACTGCCACAAAAACTAATAGCGATGCATGTGTCCCAATGTCGCTCTCCCAGTGTCCATTATTTTTGGAAATATAAAGAAGTTCGTAAACCCCCCCCATTTCCCTGCAAAATGGGGCCATTCTTGCTTGGCACTATCTCCGCAATATATCCTAAAGGATTCAAAGTGGCGAACAAAACAGGAAGAGGTGAAGGGTAGCAAGGGCAAATTCAAACCTCACCCTTTTTCTCTTTTCTCTTTTTTTAAAAAAAAATTAACAATAACATAAAAAAATATATTAAAGGTATCAAAATAAAAAAATAACATTAATTCACATTCAAATTATTAAATTATAACATTAACAACACGCCAAATATAATTAAATGGAATAAAATTTTAAAAAACTAAATTAGAGTTCAACTAAAAAAAATAAATTAAAAGCCCATCAAAACAATATAAATTAAAGCCCCTACCCAACCCCTTACTGAACTAACCGAGAAGAAGGCTCAATTCCCCAATTCCTAAATAAAATAGCCCAACACAAAAGCCCAATTCACATTAATAAATCAAACCATAATTAAAAAAAAGGTTGCATTGATTTCAATGTTTTGATGGACAATTAAAGATTAATATTTTTTTATGGAACTAACGTATTTATTGAGTGTTTTAGTTTAAAAGTTTTATTAAAGGTCAAATTATGAAGTAATTATTGAAGATAAAGAGATGGACATTAAATAGATGAAGATTGTTGAAGATTCTGAAGAAATTAGGTGAAAACAAATCAAACCTCTTTTACTCTTAATATATCCCAATTAGGATCACACACGGCACAAATTAATGAATTATATTTATGTGTGCTTAATTTGATGAAATTAAGATCCTAATTTGTGTTAAATTATTTGCTCCAATGTGAAATTTAAAAATGAAAATTGAACTACTAAGTAAGATTATTGTTTAAAATTGAATATTAGTGTCAGTTAAGTTAAACGAGAAAAGAAAACGGTTAAAAGGTTTAAAACGATGAAGTTTGGAGTTGACATAAATTGAGAAGAAGTATTCCAGCAGTGTTCGGTCAATCAACCATAGAAGGTTCGGTCAACCGATTGGAGTAGGGTGAAAATTGGGAAGTCTCTGAATCGATTAGTTAACCGACCAGGGGAGATCAGTCAACCTATTGGCCGAAGTGAAACTCTCTTTATCGATCGATTAACCGACCATAGGGGATTGGTCAACCAACTAGGGCTTAAAATTAACCTAGAATTGCATCTTGTAACAATCGGTCAACCGACTATGCATGGGTCGGTCAACCAA
Source organism: Eucommia ulmoides (assembly GCA_016647705.1). Classification (NCBI taxonomy): domain Eukaryota; kingdom Viridiplantae; phylum Streptophyta; class Magnoliopsida; order Garryales; family Eucommiaceae; genus Eucommia; species Eucommia ulmoides. Next base: position 20,916,005 of record CM028338.1, on the reverse strand, counting down.
CTGCTTGTGAAAGGCTGGCTTGGTTACAACCTATATTGATTGGTCAACTAATGACTGGAAGTCGGTCAATCGACTGTCTGGTTAGAATTTCAAGGATTTTAAGGATTAAATCAAAATTAGCTGTTAACTTGCCGTTTTTGGCATATCTGATTCAAATATTTTTGGGATTTGAATATATTTGAGATATATCACACTTATTTTGATATCTCTATAGATACAATACATAAAATTGAAGTGTTTCTCAATTTGGTACATTTGATACTTCCTATCTATTCGATTTGAAATTAAGAATTAATTTGAGGACTTTGTTAAAAGATTTTAAAGCCATATCTGAGTGAATTATACCAGAAATGAATGGTTATGATATATGGGGTCTATAGATGTATTTAAATGTCATATCTTAAAGAAACTAGCCGTTAAAGGACTTATTTCAAAACAGCTTAAATAGACTTACGAATTCCATATCAATATATCATATCAATCAAGAACTATAAAAGTTTCTGAGCTTTCTAAGAGTTGTTATTCTGAGATATATTTGAGATCATTTATGAGATCAATTGTGTGCAAAGTTCTTGAGTTAAAGCACTGATTGAGTTGGCGTCACCGATTTGTGCTGTCTTGCTATTCTGATTCCAATTTTTCGATGTTTTCCTGGTGAGATCTTTCCAAATTATTATTATTTATTGTGAAGTTATATTATTATTTTCTTAGTTGATAAGATCTTAGTAAAATTGTTTTTGAACTTTAAAGAACATAAAATTATTTTTAAAACGATTTTGTGATTATCTTATTACGTACTTAATTTTGTGTTACCCACACATATTATAATAAGATATTAAATTCCTCACTTAATTCTATCACGTAGTAATTATCGGGACATTAATTGAGTTTAATTGCTTTGAGATGGTAGAAGCTCTGAGTGGGAAGAAACTCAATATTTTTTGTAATTGGTGAGTTTGTGCAAATTGGATAGAGTTGGGTTGTATCTAATCAGGATTGATGAGTTTAAAAATGGTCACCCCAACACAACCAATTGAAGACCGCTACGTTTCCACAACTTCCCACGAAGATCAAGTCATACCAAAGATTAAGTATGAAGATTACACCAAGTATAGGGACATTTCCATCCATGTCAGCCATCTCAAATTACCCAACACACTCCAGGAAGAGCCGGAAAGCCACTGTCGGGATGGGGAATCCTTCCCTATCTCAACATTCTCTACAACGGCATTGCCCATCTCGGGGATCTACTCTACAAAGCTCCTCGAGCAAAGCACCCCTCGCGTCTCCAGCTACCCGAGAAGGGCAAGACAGAAAACACCGCATAACCCCCCATTGCCGTCTTCGGCTATTCGGGAATGATATAAATCAGACTCCTCATCTCGGTTACAGTATGATAGTGTTTTTTTTGGTTTATGGGCTAGCCCATTTCCCCACCCTAAATATCCCCGAAATATCTCATAAATATCTCCAAGTACCTCCATAAATATCCCAAAATATCCCCATAAATATCTTAAAATATCCTTAAATATAGTCAAAGTAACAAGCTCCTTGGCACCCTCTCATTGGCTACTTGCAAGGTTGGTACATTAATGTGATATTGAGGAGACACTAATTCATGCTTAAGCCCTTAAACTAATTATCCACTCCTTGCCTATAAATAGGAAGGCATACAATTGCCCCAAGGTAGATGAATTTTATTCACTCTTCTCGACAATTTCTCTATAAATTTTTCCCCCATACGCTGATTCTCACGCTGGAGGGGATACGCCGGGGTTATCTCGACAAATCTTTTGTGCAGGTTTCCAGGTGCTCCCCATCTCGAAATTGCCCCATCTCAAACTCTGATTTACTTTTCCTCAAGTCTCAAGGTGTTCTAGCCATCCTCTTCTCGTCTCAGAAGGATTTTGGGTCCATTTCAATTCAGGCCCGTCCCTTCTCGGTTAGGGACCTCTCCACAGATAAGAAGCTCCAGTGATTGAAGATCTCCATTCTAGACCTCTCCAACTCCACTAGCGCTGACCAGACCATACTGTCGAAGTCATCCAAAATCCAACATTAACAAGAGTAGCTGTGGTTTCAATCTTTTCCAGGAAAAAGATTGAGATTTGATCTTTCCATAGTGAATAAAAATCTTAGGTTATTGTTTTCTATTGAAAAGAATTAGGTGTGAATTCTTCCTAAATAGAGCTCATTTTTGAGTGAATTGTAACGATTCCATCCTTACCAGTGAAAGGGATACTTGGAGTGTTGGTGAGGTTTGATTCTTAGCCTGGTAAAAGAATTAAGTTGTGATTCTTCTTGTAATAGAATTAGGTTAGTCTTTAACCTTCAAAATATAAGGTTTTTTCTTAGCCTGTGAAAAGAAAATTGTAAAAGTTGATTATGAATTTGTAAAAAGAATCATTGTGAGGGTTTTGTTCCTACCTTTAAAGGAATCTGGGTTTTAGTGGGTGCGAATCTCCATGGAACTCGGGGGACTAGATTAGCCAAGAGTAGCTTAGTGAACCAAGATATATCTTTGTGTTCTGTATTGTTTACATTTTGTTTGGTTGTCTACATAGTTTAAACACTTATCCGTTGCGTACCAAGACAATAATTGATTTACGATAAAATTGATTATTTGATTAATTAACTATTTAAATATTTAAATTTGTTTAAATTTTTATTACTACCCAATTCACCCCCCTCTTGGGTAGCTTACTGGGCCAATAGGTTTGTTTTGTGCCTCACAAGTCCATAGAAACATATATTTTAAAAAATTACTTTTATCTATTCGACTATAACCCCAAAAACTTATATATGCGTGTAATACCCACTCCAAAATAGAAATTGAAAACCCACTACTTGAAAATAAAGAGATGTTCACTCACATTAAAGAGTGGGTGAGATACACTATTGGGCCTCCTTTGAAATAAAAAGAATAAAAAATGTTATGATTGATTGGGCCTAAATCGGGGGGTCCCAATGTAATTTAATCCTTATGAATGGGGTTATGTTAAAAGAATCCTTAATAAAAGGATTAATTACACATTGCATCCTTGTAGTTAAATTGAATTTCAGTTTGCACTCCTCTAATATTTTTGTCACCATTTGCACCCATGTACTTAAGATTTAAGTGCAACGGTTAAGTTTCGTTCAATTTAATGGTCAATGGATAAAAATCAACTAAAATCTGTTAATTAGTGTTCAATGACATTTATATCCTTCAATAATTTTAATAGGGAATGTCTTTATACTATCCAAAAACTTAGGGATTATTGCAGATTTTTTTTTTTTTTTTTGGTTTGATCTCCTCTTGCTTGTACAGTTCATCTCCGCTCTCTCTCTCTCTCTCTCTCTCTCTCTCTCACAACGCATAAAACGAAGCATAAAAAAATAGTTTGTATTGGAAAAAAGGCTTATATCTTCTTAAATTGTTAATTTTGATTATTTTTTTAAAATATCACTGTTTAATCTTTTCTTCATTATATTCTTGATGTGTATGTCTTGATTTATAATTCGAGGGCCATGAATATCATCCAAACAAGAACATGCCCTACTCTTAGTATGTATGACCAGTCCAAAAAAAAAACATATGGTGTTTCCAAGAATCTCACTCTAAAATCTCTCAACTTGCAAAACCTAAAATTCTAAGGATGGCACCAGTGTGGTGTTAGCCAAAGAACCTCCGCGTGAGAATAAGTTAATCTCGTTTGAGATAAAAAAAAAAAGTGTGTGCATGAACAATTTACTACTTCTTACTTTTCTAACTGATTCTGTGCCTGTTAATGATAATGGGTGGTTACACTCCAAAACGTGATTGCTCCACTCCTAGTTCATTTGATAATGGGTCTCTTTTCACGATATTACTTAGATAAGTAGGCATTGTGTGGTTGTTCGTTGGCTTACCATCATACTAGGCTATTGGATTGGACTGCCTGATGGGCCATCGGTAGCCTATGTCCAAATTATCATGTTGGGTTGAAGTTCAATTCGTTGTGGGCCGATGTAAGACCAGTCCTCACCTCTTTATTCTCCTTCAACCTAGTAATGCCCATGTCCACACTAGGCCCATTGTCTTGTCTTAGTAACATCAGAAGCTTGAGATGGTTGACGAGGATTTTACCCACATTATTGACCCCCATGACTTGAGTATTAGTCCCGAGAAAGAAAACGCACAGTCATTGTCCTTTAATCGCAGCGCCCTTTGTTAGTTCATTTGGTCTTTCATCTTCTGCATTTTATTGTTGCATAGTTTTTTTTTTTTGAATCTCTGTTCCTTTTTCTCTTCCTATTCCTTCATCAAACTCTATCATGCTCCCATGAAATCTATACCATTGCGCAGTGCTCCTAAAGTTGGTTTGTCTTTTGAATATGGCTCTAATAACCTTAACCATTTTGGCACCTTGCCTTCTTCTGGTGCTCTTTTAAGTTGGGTTGATCACGATTCTTCTTCCATTGAGAAAGTTGAAGCCATACAACTAACGAACCAATATAGAATCCTTGAGTCTATCTCTATTAGGGTTCTAGTTTGTAATGAACGTCATTATACCCCTAAGGCAAATGAAATATGCTTCTATGTGTGGATGTTTGAGTACGGTCTCTGTCTTTTTTTTTCCTCTTTTTTTTCAAGATCTTTTTAAATAATTTGAATTTTTTCCCAACCAAATGATGCCTAATGGATTTCATCAAATTATAGTTGCCAATTTCCTTTCTCAATCCAGTGAAGTCGTTCTTATTCTTGCCATAGTAAGGAGTGTCTTTTCAATGAAATTCAAGAGGTCCACTGGGCAATTTTACGTGTCAATTCCCCATGATATTCAATCCCTTACCGATCTCTCCTCCTTAATCAAAAAACAAAAGAATTGTTACCTATTCTTTAGCGGTGGCTAGAAGTTTTCTCCTAAAGAGGAAGGGTTAAGCCCAGTGGTCCCAAGGGGTTTCAATTTTCCAAGTAATATTTCCAGTCTTTCTTGTAATTTATCATTGGCTTTCCTTTATTATCAAGTACTTATGAATTTGCATTGTAACCAAGTGAGGAAGCCTGTAAAAGCATCCCTCTTGCCTGGAAGTCGAAGCAGGGCTGTTAAAGCTCCTGAATTCTTCAGTTCAGTCTCATAAGAAGCTGACTTACACTTCCTTCACTTAGAGGAAGACATCTCAAGATAAGAAGAACAAACTTATGTGCTTTGCACTTGGGAAAAGAAATAATCCTCCACCAAGGGTCGCCTCCTAACCCGCTCCTCAATACAACTTAGCTACCTCTGCTAGCCCAGTTAAGTCCATCCAGTTTGAATCCAATAACTACCAACCCCTAAGCAGCAAGTGAAGAGGTAGGGTTATTTTTGTTCCAGTACCTAGTGCACATCCCGACTCTCCTACCAAAATCTGAGGCCTCGAATATGCTACTCATGCAGCAGGTATTCCAATTCCTCCCATAGTTCCCGTAACTCCTACTCTAGCACCTATCCATGATGCTCATATCAGTTCACCAGGTGGGAACATGTTGTCTCGGAAGCTGATGTGCTAGACATTAAGCGAGGCAAATTCGTTTGTGCTAGAGGCTCAATATAAATTTGATGATGTTGTTCGCACTCTGATGGAACAGTCATGGGAGAAGGGTTAGGCCAAAATTGGATCTCGAACACGTGAAGGATTGTTCAGGGTTTGGATTATGTTGTAACCGTCAGGTATGTTTTCAATATTTGTTCTACGCCATTCTTTTACCATAATTGTCTACCTCACTCCTTGGTAATTTTTTTTTTTAGAGTATTCATATCATCTCTTCTCTATCTGGGAATTATAGATAAAATTAGAAAGTTGGATTCCCAATTGGTGTTTCAACATAGGGAATAGAGAAATCTATAGAAGGACCTTCAAGCCCTTCTAGACCAAAATGGGGTTATGGAGACTGAACTGGCCATGGAAATATCGTCTTGAGAGAAAACTAAGAACGACCTTGGTATTTTGAATAGTCAATGAGAAGAACTGTCAAAGGACATCGAGTAGATCTTATCTAAAATCACAAGTTTGAAGGTCAATGTAGTGACTAAGGATAGGGCATGGGCCAAAGCATTCTCACAGGCGCAACAAGAAGAAGATGCCTTAAACACAACCATTGCAAACAAGAAGCTCAGAAATGCTGAACTGGAGGCTAAATCATCCAATATTACGTGCAAGGTGAAAGAACTGGATTGTACAATTTGGTTAAAGAACGAAGAGATTGATCTAGAAAATGAGGATATTTGCAAACAAATTGACGAATTGTGTACTAAAATTTAATACATATGATACAACTTTTGTCGAGATCCAATAAAGACCCAATTTTTTTATCTTGACCTTAGTTTTTTTTATGCCATGGTGAATGGTTCGGATAGAGGCGATGTGCCAATGGCTTAACCAGAGGTGAACATCCCTCATGGTGCTACTGACCCTATCCCCGACGTCCCCATTGTCGGTCGTGTTTCAAATCAGCTCATCGTTAGTTTGGTTCAACCTTCTCTTCCAGAAAGACAATCGACGAGCATCAGTTAATCAGAAGAAGTGACAGGGTAAGGGTCGTCTTAAAATTTTCACCAGTCATTTCAAACGTCATGTTGTCAATAATTTATAATTGTTATGTATTTTGTAATGATTAACTTTTCGTATATATTGTCGAATTTCATTTTGTGAAAAACCATCATAATTAATTGTACTTATTGTGCCTTTAAAGTTCTTGATATTCTTGACACTTCGTTTTCTTTTTCTTTGTCGTTGCATCTATTTCGCTAGCCTATATAAAGGCCATTCCTCTGGACAAGTTTTACCATCTTTCTCTGTTGCCATTCTTGATTTCCATTTCATTTATTTTGCATTTATTTAATTTTCTTTCTTTCAAATCATCTATCTAGAAATTGCATCTTCTCTCAAGAAAGTGAAAGAAGAAAGGCACAAAAAAAAAAAATTGGCTCAAGTTCAGGGGTCTCATCCTTAGATACAAAGATGAAGCCTAGGGAACACCCTCAGCTCAGGATGTTGGAAGAGGCCTACACCCTGTACCACTATCTTGATGTTTCTCATTACAATATCACTTTTGAGCTGCTGGAACTCAGCTTCAGATTCGAGTAAAAATCAAGGAAGTTGGATAATGTTGAGGGCCAGATTGAAATGCTGACCCACGGGAACAATGTTTCAGAGGCTCATGTGTGCACGGTGAGTTGGAAGAAGGAGATACTTTGAGAGTGTAATGAGTCCAAAAAGGCTAGGATTCGCTCCTTGATCAACAAGCTCAATAACTTTTAGGATGTACCATATGATGAGACCTCCGAAGAGGAAGCGAACCTTGAACTGCCACGTCCTCTAGAATGAAAACTCTGGGCCTTTTTTGTGTTTTGTTTTTGAAGAAATCTGTATGATCTTTTTTTTTTTTTTGTATTTTTAAATCATTTTTCAAACGTTCATCCATGCGTACTATGGGATCTTTTTATGAAAAACTATTTCCTAATAATTTGTTTATTCATGGTTGGGTTGTTTAATCCCCTTCTTCCTTCTGCCTCCTTCATGATTTGTCTATTTGTTTTCACATGGAAAAATCATGAATCAATCTCTCACTGTCAACATAAAGTGTGTAGACACTGCATTTTGTCTCACTCGTTTTTACTTTAAAAAAGTATCGAGTCTAAAGTAAAAATTCAGACAAACTTTTAACCGACGTTTAGAGAGACAAATTTTCACCATTGATTACATGTAAATTTTACAAAAAAAAAAAAAAAAACACAAACAATGAAAAAATAAAAAATAAAAATGGCCAATTGGATCGAATTCCGGCATAGACAAAAGTTTTGGGGTCATATTGGAAATTTCTAAAAATCAATTGGGGACTAAAATGAAAAAAAATTAAGAATGGGATTTCTATGCATATAACTTTTAATATGTTTAAGTTTAGTTTTCCCATTTTAATTTGAAGAAATTTCACCAAATACACTTACTTTATGTTTTGACCCAATTTTTTTTTGTTTTCACCGATTTTATCAAGTTAACGAAAAAAAAAATCATTATTAGAAATTGAATGTTCCAATAATATTTTGCATATTTTAATATTATTTTTAAACCTCTAATTGCAAGATAATTGATAGGTGTGATCCACCTACATATTTTTAAATTGAATTAAGTTAGTTTTCGTGCGTTTATATAGTATTTTATTATGTTTTAATTAGTTTTCATACTTTTTATATAAATCAAGTGTGTGGGGCAAAAAGATAGGAAACTGGAGCGAAAACGATGAGATCGAACCAAAAGCGATCGAAGAATGGTGGAAAAACAAGCTCAGAGACAAAATTGTGAAACAAGCTCACTGCCACTGCGTCCGGACCACCGCCGCGGTGGTGAAGATACTGAGAACATAACAAATGTTACTAATAGGCGACCGCCTAGGCAGAAATCCAGTAGAGGAAACAACAATAGGCTACTGACAGCCCACCGCCTAGGCGGAAATCCAACAGATTGTTCTTCCACGTCCACCGATGTCTTCATCTCTGTGGCGGTCACCAACTGACCTACCTCTGCCTAGGCGGTGGATCCCTTCGCCTAGGCGGAGACCCTCTGCACAGCCTAGATATTTTTAGGATATTTATTTAGATATTTTGCTTATAAATACCATCCCCTCTCCCCCTATCTTGAGCCCTCCCCCCCCCCCCCCTCTGGCCATTTGGGCACCTTATGCTATATTTAGACTTGGGTTTAGGAGTTTTATAGGTGGATCTCACAGCCCGAGGTGGAGAAGACGGCGAATCGATCGTTGAGCGTTCTTAGCGGTTTATCGGTTTATCTTCGGACGAGGCTAAGTTCTTCAATTATTTTTCCTTATTTCTTTAACTTAGGATCATGTGAGCATGTTTATCTTATTATTTCATTGTAAATGCGGCTATGGCCTTATCTAAACATGGATTGTATAGGGATTAACATATAATTTATAAATACGTTGTTTAGATAATTTCGGTATTGCGTTTATGTTTGTTCTTTGTAGTTTGATTGTATTTATCGTATTGTTTGTTTATCATACTTAGTTAGATAAATGGAGAATACGAAATTTTTACAAACCCCAGATTCGGATTTGGGTAAACAAATACCATGATTCTATAACCCGGTCAGGGTTTGAATCGTGGACAATCGATGACGTTGCGGCAAGACTCACGCGACCTAGGGTCGTTAAGATGTTGAGGGAGACTTCTTCGTTGACACGAAATTGCATTATATCCCCCGTCTTACACTTGGGAGAGGTGGCGAGGGAGTTTTAGAACGGAGATTGTCGATAGGATAAACACAATGCACGACCCAATGACCCGGTCGGGAGTTAAATTGTGTGCAATCAATGACGTTGGGTGAGACTCACATGATCTAGGGTCGTTAAGATGTTGATGGGGACTTCTTCGTTGACTCGAAGTCATATATTCCCCCCATCTTACACTCAGGAGAAGTGGCGGTGGAGTTTATGTACCGAGGTTGTAAAATAGGTCGAACACCGTAAACGTGAGTAAATCAAAATCGAACATGTATTTGTAAACAAATTAATCCCTAGGCAATTCTTCACCCTAAAACATATTAGTATATTAGTGTAGTTAATTTAAGATATATTAGTATTAGTTTAATTAATTAAATACATTTGTTTTTCTCCTAGATAAAATTAGGTCACGACAACTGCGGTATTTGATAGTAACGACACCAATCCCTGTGGATACGATAACCCAATCTTAACGATCACACTATACTAAAACTTAGACCATGTATACTTGCGAGTGTAAGTAGCGGCGTATTTTACGCCCTACCAATAATCAAGAAATAATTCTTTAATTAGACAAAGAAGTGCTCAAAGCACTAAAATTACTACAAACACCCCCCGAGAATAAGATGAAGCATTGGATGCTTCTTGAGAGTTGTGATAGCAACAATTAAGCATCCCTAGGCCATTTCCATAAGTGGTATGCATTGTTTTTACTAAAATGGAAGATTCCATACACAATACCATGAGTAGGGGATCTAAATTTTTCATGATCATGGACCGTCCCTATATATAATATAAGTTAAGTCCCTCATGGCTTAAATTAAAATAAAGGAAGACCCTCTATTCCTCACGGGATAAGTGCAGTTTTCTTTAGAAATATTTTTCCTTTTTTAGCCATGGGTAGGACTATAAATATATATATTATTTTATTTTATTTTATATTCCTTAACCCAAAAGAGAAAAAAATTAAAAAAATAAATAAATAAATAAAGCAAAAACATAACCTTACCTAAGCAAGTGGGTTTGGTTGAGGTGGTCTTGACAAAAAACAATGTGCATTTCATTTTTATTTAATGTTTTGTCCTTATTTTTATTTAAACAAACAATATTTAAAAAAAAAATGAAGAAAAAAAAAAGGTTTACAAAGAAGAGGTTTCTGCACAAAAAGGAACTTTTTGTTTCTCTAAAAAAAAAAATAACTTTAGTTTTTTCCTCGAAAATGATTTTAACGTTTTTTCTTAAAAAAATGAATGTCTTAAAATAAAATGTTTCACTTTCAAAACTTGTTTTCTTCTAAAAATCTTCTAAATTTTGTCTTTAAGAATTTGTTTTCTGAAAAAGATTCTTACAAAGACTATCTTTTCTTCAAAAAAAATTCTTTAAAGTTTTACAAAAAAATTATTGCTTTACGAATATGTTTTTTTTTATCTTGTTTTCCATTTCTAAAAATGTTTCTTCCAAATTGTTCTTAAAAAAGAAAGGTTTTTCTTAAAAAAATGATTTTCTTAATATTTTTCCTAAACAAAGTTCTTTAAAGGATTATATTTTTTAAAGGAACCCTTTTGAAATCATCTTTAAAAGTTCTTTCTCAAATTTCAAAAAATTGTTTTTTTTTCCAAGAATTTTTTTTCTAAAAAAAATCTTCAAAATTTTCTCTTTTTATCTTAAAATTTGTTTCTTTCTTTTCTAAAATAAACTTTCCATAAATTAATTTATAAACTCTTTCTTAACAAAAATGTTTTTTAGAGACCTTCCTAAAGATTCTTAAAAATATCGTTTCCAAACCCTTTTCACCAACAAATATTTTTTTTAAATGTGTTTTGTTTTAAAGTAAAAAACTTTCTTGTTTTTTTAGAAGTTTTTTCTAAATGTTCTCTTTGACGTTCTTTCTAATAAAAAAAATTATTATATTTTATTTACTTAAAACATGTTTTTCCACATTTCAAAAAATATTTTTCTGACTTAAATTTATTTTACCCTTTTTCTTCTCTTTTAAATGCATACTAATTTTTCCGAAACGACCTAAACTAAACAATCTAAACAATAAAATCTCCCCAGGGGCCAAACTTGTCGATTCTTGCAAAAGGAAATAAATTCACTCATTGAAATAAATTGAACAATAACTCGATGAAAAATGTCTTACACAAAATACTTTCTCTAAGATATTCTATGTGCCAAGGTTTTGGAACCAGAAGACCTTCTAAATCATCAAACCATTAGGTCACAAGTCGATTTATCTTTGTGACACAATATGGTCCCTCCTAGTTTGGCGCTAACTTTCCTAAGCGTGTTTCATGTTAGTGTGACAAGGTCTCCTAATCCAAAGTACCTTGGACGAACAACCTGGTTAAACAATTTTGTAGATCTTGATTTGTAAGCAACCATTCGTAGTCCAAAATTTTCTTTTCTCTCATCGACTTGACCAAGCTCACATCGTAGTGCCAACTTGTTCGCAACAAGATTGATTCCGCTGTCACACCTTGAAGGGAAGTCAATCTCCACTGGGACCACTGCTTATGTTCTATAGGTCAAAGTTAATTTTTATCATAAAAAAGGGAGGAGATCGTTGACCCTAGATATTTTGATAAATCAATTAATGTTGATATTTTAAGGAACTTATACATTTATTGATTATTTCATATTTTAGTTCCATTTAACAAATGATAAAAAGAATGGTTTTCAAGAAGATATCTAACAAAGATCGAGATAGTAGCAATGAAGATATTGAATTTTTTTTTTTCGAGCAAGAATAGTTTTTGTATTTCTAGGTAATACACTTCAATTCTTCTTATACTCTTAATAAAACCCGATTAGGATCATGCACGACACTTAAAAATTATTTGGAATGTTTAAAATATGGTTATAAGTGATAAATTTAAGTATCCAGATGATTTTCCTAAAAGTTCTATCAAGATAATATTTGAAAATTTTTAAAAAAAAATATTTTTTTAGCCAGAATGATCGACCGACAATAAGAAGCAGTCGACCGAATATTTCAGGATAACAATTTTTGGGGTTTCTGGATGAACGATCGATCAAACAAATGAACACCTGATTCAGGTTCTAACCTTTTGAGGAATCGATCAACTGACCTAGGGTTCAACAACTAGAAAACTAACCGTTGGAGATTAGCGATTGTCCGCTTGTAGAGTCGGTCGACCGAATGAGTAAATATTAGATATTTTACCAAAATGTTTTAAAAGATATTTTGTCCATTTTTCTTGGAGTTAATCGTTTATGTATTGTTTTTAAACGAATTTTGAGTGATTTTGAAAGATACAACGTATATTTATAAGAGCTTATGATTTAGTTCATGTATTATTTGATTTTGTGATTTTTACCGAGAAAACTTCTTTCTATATTTATCATGTTTAAATAAATAAATTGGGAGTAAATCATGAGTTTTAAAAGATCATTTCCGAGTCAAATATTACTGATTTAAAAGTCTTTGATGCATGGGGTCTGTACATGATATTTTTGAGAATATCTTTTGGAAATTTATTTCAATGAATGAAGTTATTATGCAATTCATTTCAATATTGTTGTAGAAATTTATTTCTTGATGATTTTCTTGATTAACATATGTGAAATTTGCAGGTCTATATATAATTAGATTTTCACTCTCACGTACATTTCTATAACGCAGTATCGAGACATTAATTGAGTATATTTTGATTTGAGATGGTAGAAGTTCCTATGGGAAGAAATAGTAATTTTCTATATTTGTAAGTTGTAACTTAGACCTAAATGTACTTGGTCTAAGTGAGAGCGGATTACATATAAAGGGACATTCCCTAATCAGGCACTAATATTCAGCCTAGGAAAAAAGATAGGGTTAGTCATAGGGTCAGTAAAAAAGATAGGGTTAGTCATAGGGTCAGTCTTTAGCCTGCAAAAAAATAGGATTTGTCTTTAGCATTAGAAAAATATAGGTTTGATTCTAAGTCTGTAAAAGAATTAAGTTAAGTTATTTATGCACCCGTGAAATAGAAGTTGTAAAAGTTTGGTTCCTACCTAGGAAAGGTATCGGGCTTAGCGGATTGCAAAATCCCTGCGGGAGGTTAAGGGACTGGACATAGTGAAGGGTAACTTACCGAACCAGGATAAATCTATATGTGTCAAATTTCTCTATCTTTATCTATTTAGTTGTGCAACTAGATAAATACGTTTTCACTTAAACTCAAGATAAAAACTGATTAGGGAAATAAGTGATTTAACTTATTGAAAAATTATTTGTTTAAATTTTTTGACTACCCAATTCACCCCCTCTTGGGTAGATCTATAGCACTTATAGAATATTCAATAAGGTTCAAGTATTAAAGAAGTACAGTGGAATATATAAAAGCAAAGATTATGCAAGGACATACACAAGAGATAAAGATAGAGATAACGTGGATACAATGATTAATTATAGTTCGGTAAGGCCCCTCCTTACTTACGTTTACTCTCTCGGGCTCCTTCGGATATTTCTGATCCATTATATTTGGATCTTATTTTCCGGTAAAGACCAAACTATTAAATTCTCACAAGTCAATTTTGTTGATATCTTGCTACAATAGCTCACTAGACAAGTTCGCTTTACAATCTCTCATAAGGAAAGTTCGTTTATGTATTCATACACTTTCTCACAAGACAAGTTCGTTTATGTCTTGCTACATTCTCTCACAAGACAAGTTTGTTTATGTCTTACTACAATCTCTCACTAGATAAGTTCGTTTATGTCTTGCTACATTCTCCCACTAGATAAGTTTGTTTATTCATAGCCAGAATCTCTTTCTAGACAAGTTCATTTATGCCTAGATACAATCTCTCTCTTGGACCAACACCCTGGTCCAAGTTATAGTTTACATCCTCACAGTGTGAATATTATTTTTTGTTAGTTTTACACGTCTAATACCGAAGCTTCTATCAATCACCTACAATTTAATACACTTGATATAGAATCTACTTGTTGCTTATAGAAGTGCATGTACAAGTGATATGTCAAGTAAGGCATGTACACAAATAATCAAGTAGGATAGATATATGTTCAATAAATTCACATGATACAAAAGAATCAATTCACTCAATTCAAGCTAGGATAAATTTCAATATTATCATGTAATCCTAGAAAATTCATTGAAATTGTCCAATTAGATTACCTCTTATTGGATTAGTACGTGGTGGATTTAAGATCACAATGAGTAACTTAGTCTCCCCGACAGTGTAAGTACTTTTCGTATCCAATATACCGAATACAATGAATTTGTTATTTATATAGAAAACGTTTTTTTTTTTTTTAAATCTCTTAAAAAAAATTACGATTTCCTCAGAAACATTTGATATCAACATAAGTAATTTGTCTCTTATAAAGAGAAAGGTCAAAATCTAATTCATTTATCACGATTGCAAAGTTATTTAATCTAGAATAAAGACGTCACAAGTAAACCAAATATAGATATATCAAGTAATTCACACAAAAGCAAATAATCACAATTATTGTGCAATTAAGCTTGGAATGAACTCATCAGTCTGAACGAAGATGTATTAAATGTATATGTATCACAATAAAAGTGATACTTTACTTGATTCCACAAACCTTTTACCAATTGATATGCAAATATCGCTTAGAATGGATCACTAAGGTAAATCTCTCAAATTCTAACTCTCTTCAGTAATGTAGTGTTATATAAATATTATTTCACTCAATAAAAATATAAGAGTGGTATACACACAATGGTAGGGCTCTAAGAATAAATACATTGTGTGATATATTTGAGGAATGTTTTGGATTACACATCCATGTTTCTTGTTCTAAGTAGGGGTGTTCAAGACACTCTTATATAGGTCTCAAATCTTGGCAACTTGGAATGAAACCGTTATATTTTAATGACATGAATGTTAGGGACACTTAATCAAATTATATATCAAACTTAAAACTTTCCAATTCATCATAATTTGAGGAATATACCATTGGGAGGCAAGTAGCAAAGAAAAAGACTACATTTTAGGGCTTGAAAAATGAAAACTTTAAAAATAATTTTCCTATTAATCTTGTCTTTTGATTCAAAATAATTGATTCACATCAAAGATCAAATGTTTAATTGAAGTTATAAACTAATTTGAATCAATATTATGCTCAATTCAAGCTCAAATTTATATTTTTGCTTAGTACATCAAAACAACTTTGACAATCGATTTATCGATTTCGATAATCAATTGACCAATGTTCTTGGCTGACTATTTTTGATAACCTACTGGTGTAATCGCTCAAATGTCTATTCTAGTCAGTTTATCCGTTTTTGTTCAAAAATCAAATAGTTTGAAGACAATTGTCATAATCTGTTAACTGGCATATTCCTATCGGTCAACCAGCTTAGGTTTATTCTTTTAGGCTATTGGCCAAATTGGTTGACCGGTTCTGGGTATCGGTTGACCAATTTCTACAAGTAGTTAGTTTTTAGCCTATTTTTCAACTATTTTTAATTTTTATTTTATTTTTATTTTTTTTAGACTCAATTATTCACATATCAAAGTAATAATATGCCATGTAATAATGCAAGTTTGATTTGTATTTGTCCTAATAGAGTCAATGTGTATTGCAGAGTAAGGATGGAACTGCCTTATCTTTCGATATACAACATGTTTAGTTTAAGACCTCCCAAGCCTCTTGAGTCTTCAACTTAGCTTATGTCTTAAATCGGATCTTTAGAGTCTTCAATATTTTCAGTCATCCGAACTTTGATCACTTCTTTTTCATTTTTTGATACATCATTCTTTGATCTTTGATCCATCATCTCCATTCATCATTCTCTATCGTGTCCCCAATATAATATTTCATGTCTTAACACACTTAACAACAACGTTAAATACAAAACCACAAATATCTTGTTATCATCAAAATTCAATATTAGGGTTTCATACCCTTGGCATCAATAATCTATCTTTTTTTTATGATGACAACATATTTTATGGTTTTTCCAAATTAATAACATTGATATTCCCCCTTACTATGGGAATGATATTTTTTGACAATTAATTGTGAAATAGGAAATATGAATGAATGTAAAGCATAATTATTAAGTATAATAAGAATATAACAATTAATGCAAGTACTTAAACAAGATTGACATACGAACGAATATTAATAGTATCAAATCTCTAATCTCTCCTCCTTTGTCATCTCAAAACGTGGAGGGTGATTGATATGAGGAATAAAGAATGAAAGATATAGCGCAATACACATTAATTCCAAAATGTTGGATAGACATGATCAGTCACGATAGATACATCACAAATATAAATAAGAAAGATTTTGCCAAATAATCAAAGTACATCGATAGTATATCATCCGACCATATAGTAATACATAATCAAATCAAAACATGAGTGTTCTATATAGGACATAATATTACAGGACGAACAATTATTTTAATAATCTAATTTAATAACTTTGTCCTAAAGATTATGTGGTTGCAGCAGATGGAAAGAGATATATGAATATAAATATGATGATAGCTCTCAAATGGATTTTTCATCAAATATCTTGCCCATGTGTTGGGCATGAGATGACAATTGCATCTTTAGATCTTGTAGGACTTGAGTATCTAGGTCCATTTGGCTTTCAATATTTCCAATTCGACCATTTATTTATTTAAATTTGCAAATCATTAAATCTTGAAAATTTTCAACATTTTCTTTATCTTCACCTTCTTATTCTTCTATGGCTTCCTGTATTTCTACTTCCTTATTCTCATATTCACCAACTTTTTCCTTGCCTTTTTGGACAGAGATGAGGTTCCTTTACTATATTCACCCCTTCGGCCCATGTTCCATTGACAAATATAAAATGCATAAGAGAGGAAGTGAGAGGAGGATGAGGTTTCTTATAAGTCCATGATAGTAGAGTTATATTTTTCTCTAGAACTGGGGACTTTAAAGAACTAGAACACAAGGGTAAATGTTGACCCTAAGATTTTGATGAATAATTAAGTGTTGATATTTTGGTGGAACTAATGGCTTAATTGAGTGTTTCAATTATTTAAGTTCCAGTGATGAAGATGATGACAAATTAAATGGATGCTAAATGATGATGTCAAGATGATGAAGAATTAAGAGTTTGAAGAAATTAGGAAAAACAACTCAGGTGAATTTCAACTCTTAATATCCCAATTAGGAACACACAGAGTACAAAAAGTTTTTATTATTTATGTGTGTTTTGATAAGGTGAAATTATTTGCTCTTATATGTGATTTGAAAAGAAATATTTTTAATTGACTAAAATGGAATTTAAGAAGTTAGTGGAGCTAATTTAGAAAAGAAAATGGTTAAAGGGGCGAAAACATAAAAAATAATAAGTTAAAAACGAGTTCAGAGAAGAGATCCAACATATACAAGTCAACTGATGAGTCGATCGGATCAAGCAGTAGAAACGACCTGTATCTCTAAGTCGACAGGCAGGTCGACCGGTGAAGAGAAGTTAAACTCTCTCTAACTCTAAGTCAACAGGTAGGTCGACCGGTGAAGGTAAACTGAACTTTCTGAATCTCCAAGTCGACAGGTAGGTCGACTGATGAACGCAATAGCAATGACTTGGCTATATCCTGAATTGGGTAGTCGACTGACCAGTCGACCGAACGCGTTGTTTCAGGATTCTGTTTATTCCAAGATTATATCCAAAAATAGCCATTTTTTGTTAGGATTTGAGAAAGATTTCGGGGATATTATTATATTTAAGATATGCATCACCTAATATCTAAATCCTATTGAATTAGTTCATTAAATTTTAATGTTTCTCAATTTGGTACATAAAATTGTTTCTATTCTAATTAATTGAGATTGAGAAATATTTGGGGGACTTAATTGAAAGATATAAAAACCATTATTAAGTCTATTGAACCAAAATGAAGTCATAATGATATATGGAGTCTAAAAGAGCATTTAATTATCATGATACATGGGAACTAGCCATTAGAGAACTGATTTATATCTCATATATATACACTTGAGTTTTTCATATATCATTAAGCAGTGAATCAATATCAAGAAAGCTAAAAGAGTTAAGATCATTTGTGAGTTTTTATAAGAGTTATTATTCTGAGATATTGTGTGAGCTATTCTGAGAGGCGATCTTGAAAATCAATTGCTATCAATCTTTGTTGCTACCGAATTTGAAGTTACATTGCTTTATTTATTTATTCTGTGGATTCTGGGTGAGATCTTTTCAATTACTTTCTAATTGTGCATTACTTGTTTAGTTTTGAAAATTGATCTTTAGAAATTGTTTTTTGATTCTTTATTGAAGAAAATATTTTTATAAATAATTTCTTAAATCTGATTATGTGCTCATTTATTTGTTTCCCATATCTTGTTTAAAATCAGATTTTCAATCTCATATTTTTTTTCTATCACTAGATTTGGGATATTAATCGAGTTATTATTTATTTGGAGTGGTAGAAGTTCTGAGTGAGATTTTTTGCTTATTATTTTGTATTGGTGAGTAGTGTGACCGATTAAATACTGTTGGGGGTATTTAATCAGGGGTAGCCGGGTTTCAGTCTCTTCCTGTAAAAAGATTGAGGTAGTAATTCTTCTTAGATAAAATTGTGTTTTGAGTGAATTTTGTAATGCTTCAATCCTTATCGAATAAAAGGATATTTGGAGTGTTGGTGAGATTTTGATTCTTGAGCCTAAGGTATAAAAAGAATTAGGTTAATCTTTAGCCTGTAAAAAGATAGGTTATTCTTAAGCCTATAAAAAGTAGAGGTTCTTCCTTGGCCTAGGAAAAAGATATTGTAAAGGTTGATTCTGAGCCTGTAAAAGAATCGTTGTGTGAGTTTGGTTCCTACCTTTAAAGGGATCTTGAGTATTAGTAGGTGCAAATCTTCTTGGGGCTCGGAGGACTGGACTAGCCAAGAGTATCTTGGTGAACCAGGATATATCGTGATGTGCTGCAATATTTACTTTGCTATTTTTGCTATTTGGGTGTGCACCTAGTTGATTAATTAATTCCACTGTAATATAAAAATAATAATTAATTTAGGATTAAAATTAATTATTTTATTTATTGAAATTTTATTCTGATAAATTTTTAAATACCCAATTTACCCCCCTCCTGGGTATTCCACTGGGTCAACAGTAAGTATATTATCGTAAGGTCAGATACCTCTACAGATTCCTAAATAATTTTTTTATTGTATTGAGGATCAAGGTGGAAATATCAATCTCAACATTGTTGGTGAGAAACTTAATACGATAAGCATCAAAGTGGGTAATAGTAGCATGACTTCCTCTTCTAGGAACGATGGTATGAGTAATGATATGCAGAAAAAGACGATGGATTGTTGACTCTAAAGTGATTCAAGTTTTATTTGCTAGTTTTGGTGATTCAATTAACTTGAATGTTTGGTTAGACTAATATCATTATTGAGATATGTTTATAGTGATATTAGTCAGGATTAATGTTGAACCAAGATGGTGAATTGTCAAAATAAGATGCATTGAACAAGAAGATAAATTATTGGGATAATGCAAGGAATTGGCATGATGAAGAAAACAACAATTATTTTTTGTATTCCTAAGGTAAAACAACACTCGTCTTGATAAAATATTGATAACTAAACTAGGATCACTCATTGCACTTCAGATTGATTTTTTATGCATACATGTGTGTGATTATGTGCCTAGGAGTATTTTAAATTTGCCTTGAAGTGTGTTAAAAAAACAAAAACTATGGTAGTCGGAATCAGTCAACTGACTGTAGCCATTTTCTTAAAAAAATAAAAATCATGAAAAATAAGATGAAAAGGTCGGCTAAAATGAAATCAGACGACTACTAGATATAGGGACAAAAAAAATTGTAAAATGAAACAAACAGTCAAACAATTAGAGAAACCGATGAATTGATTAATACAGGCTTCCAAAAGGTTCAAAATAGTCGACTAGTTATAGGGAATGGTCGATCGATTGAGGCTCAGAAACCTTGTGAAAAAACTTCAAATGGTTGACTAATTTCAAATCAGCCAACCTATTTGTGTTGATTTTTAAAATCTTTTGAACACTTTATGAAGATCTTTTCACCTCAATTTTTACGGCTAATTATTTCTAAATTATTTTCAAATGTTCCTAAATGATTGTCATTGCTTAGAAATATTTTTTATACTTAAAATCAAGGGGTTTATTGAAAATGCATTTTGGTCCTCAAAATTCTCAATTCCATAGTCTTTTCGATAAAACATTGTATCCTAATCCTTTGGAATGATCATTCAAATTTTTTGGGATGAATCTGGACATGTTTTCAGCTATATTCTGAGTCAATATAATTGTTGGAACTTTGGTCTTACGGTAAAAGATCATCGAAGCAAATCTAGAAAGATATGAACTAAACTAGCCGTTAAAATCTTCTCCCAATATTGTCTATATTATAACCTGCAAAAAAACAAAAAAAAAAACAAAAAAGATGACAAAATATTTAGATCTTCAGAGATATTTGTAAAAAGTTTTTGAGCTTGAAATTTTGAAATTTTTAAAAGAAGGAAAAAGAGAGATCAAGATCAAAAGAGAGATTGAAAGTGTAATGTGAAAATCTGTGAAAATTTTATACATTCTTGAAGATTTTGTTGCAAGTTTTTCTAAGGAAAATCTCTTTGAATATCATTTGAAACAGGGTTCTAAGCTTACAATTCAAATCACTCTATGGAGATTTTTGGTGAGATCTTACTAGTTTAGGTGCTAATTCACTCCATGATAAATTTATATGCACAAAACTCTGCTTAATTGGTTTATTATTATCATTCAATCTTGAGCTTATTTCTGAAATCCAATTGGAATTTGATTAACAAAATCTAAAAACGCACTGAAATTTATCATCGAAAATCTTTTCCTGAGTTAAAAATGATTTATTTATCTGGTATATGTGATTTTGTATTCCATTGTGATATAATTTAGATCTTTAACTACACGAATATTGAATTGATTATTTGTTGAATCGTGGACACCTTAAAATGGTGGGGTAAGGAAAACTCTTCCCCCAAGTGGTTTTAATTAAGGCCATTTTGGCCAATATATATATATATATATATATATATATATATATGTTCTATTTGCATAATAAACATATTTCATAATTAAAAAAAAAAAAAAAGGATATTTTTTTCATTTGCTTCAAAACAGGAAACACTAAGCTTTTTTTTTTTTCTTAAAAAAATAAAAAAAATTCATAAAGAAGAAAATGTGTTTTTCACTTTAATAATAGTTTTCTTCAAACAAAAAATATTTTCTAAAAAATGTTTTTTCTTCATAATAAAGAAGAACTAAAAATATGTTTGATTTTCTTCTTCATAAAAAGAAATATTTTTTTTAAACCTTTTCTTTAAAGTGTTTTTTTCTTCCTAACAAGAAACTAAAAATGTGTTTTTTTTTTTTTCGATTTTTTTTCCTTCATGAAGATAAAACCAAAAGCATGTGTTCTTTAAAAATATTTGAAAAATATTTTTCTTTATTTTAAAATAGGTTACTTTATAAAGTAAATACCTCTTTTAAAATAATTTTTTAAAACATAAAAATTACTCACTTTTACATGTTTACTTAAAAATGTTTTTCCTTCTTAAGAAAACCTAAAAGTCTTTTTTTGATCGAACAACCCCTAATTCTGTTATTTTCACTAAACAAGCTTTCTTCATAAAACAAACCAACCTTTTTTTTAAATTTCCTCGCGAAAAGAAAATTTATTTTTCTTATATAATATCTTTCTTTTTATTTTTCAATTAATTTTTTTCATACAAAGAAAATCTAAGTATTTTCATTTTAAAATATGTTCTTCATAAGAAGCCCAAACTCATTTTAAATAATAGTGTTTTTACTTAACATCTTGTTTTTTCTTTAAAAATTATTTTCTTCATAAAACATTATTTTTCCTTTATAATTAGTCTTTTTTAAAAAGAAAAAATTATTTTCTTCATAAAAGAAAATATTTTTTTAAGTAAAGTTTCTTCATAATGAAAGTTTTTTTAAGTTTTATTTATTTTCTTTTTCATATCTAAATTTTGTCAAAATTACCTAAGCTAAAATAAAACCTTCCCCCTGGAGACCAAGCTTATCAATTCACCCATAATCGATAGGTAGTTTAAAAAGGAGGACATTTTGTATTTTATTTACTTGCTCTTATTTGTTTTTTGAGAGTTTGATTTCACATAAATAAAATGGATAAGGGAAAAAGATCATGTTAACCAACCAAACAAAAAATCACTTGGAATTAATTTAATTTAAAAATGTTTAGACATTAGGAACCATTTTCGAACAGACATCTTGGGATGCCTAACACCTTCCTCGAGTGTAACTGACCTCCAAAAAAAAAACTATGGTTAAACCCTAATTTTGAATCAAATTTGGGCCATTTAAATGATTTTTTTTTTTCACAAAAATCCAGTGACCTCGCATACCTTTTAAAATCCAATTCTAGGTAGCGACTCCATTTTTTAATAAAATTTGGCCTAAATAAAAAAATTTCAAAATCGACGCCTAGAAAAGCCATTGAACTATTTTTAAAAGGGTTTTAAAAAATAAAGGTTATTCAAAAGCATTTAAAAAATGATAAGTTTTTTTTAAAGAAAAAATTGAACGGGATTAACATAACACATAAAAATATTTTTTCCTGAGGTGCCTCAACTGTTTGATGCTCACATGGGAAGAGGATTTGAATTTAATGAATTTAATTCTCTCCAAGAGTTCAGGGGAGTAGACGTAGGCAAAATTAACTTGCCGAACTAGTATAAAAATTAGTGTGTCAATTTCTCTACCTCTACTCTATGTGATTGTGTTTGTGTGTGCTTACATTAAAACATTTTTGCTACACAAGATAAAATTTGGTAAACTTTAAATAGTTGACAAACATTTAAAATATAACTTTTAAACTACATAATTCATCCCTCTCTTGGATAGTACTTTGGTCCAACAATCTCCATGGTGGAATATATTGTATGATCATGTTCAACACTTTGTTACTCCTAACAAGTCCCCTCGTGATTATTGTAGCATCTCATTCTAGCGATTTTGAAATTTATCATTCTCAATAGAGAAAACGCCCCCACAAACTAGTCCAATCCTACATATTTAATAATTCTATCAAGTAGAAACATTTAGGATATTAATTACCAAATGTCTACAATCTCTTTCTTTTAATTACCATTAAAAGCTATGACAATTAAACTAAATATCAATGATATTCAACAATAATACATAAAAGTAAAATATTGAAAATGCCTTTTTATTTATGAATACGTAAGATTGTCATTTTATTAAAAAAAATATTAAAATAATAAATTTGATTGATTGAAGGTGTTAGCCCAAAGAGCTACCCAAGAGAGATGGTGAATTGAATAGTTACAAAAATTTAAACAGTTAAGTCCTTAAACATAAATAATCAATTTTTCTAAATCAATTATTATCTTATTATGCAACAAAAATGTATTTTATTCTAAATGCACACCCAAACAAAAGATAAAGAAGTAATCAATGTAACACACAACAATATATCCTAGTTCAGTAAGCTACTCTTACCTACATCTTGTTTGTCCCCCGAGCTCCACGGAGATTCCCAATTCACTAAACCCCTTACTCCTTTCCAAGATAGGAACCAAACCCTAACAATCTAGATTCTTTTCACAGGTTCAAAATTAACCTTTACAATTATCCTTTGAGACAGGATCAGGGAGAACCCTATCTTTTTTTTTTTTTTTTTTGCTCAAGACTAAACTAATTCTATTACAGGAAGAATCAAATTCTAATCATTTCAATAAGCTAAAGATCAAACCTACTACTCCCTCACACTTGTACAGTTATATTTTTCTCAAGCTTAGGAAGAACATTTACAGTCACTCAATTCTATTACAGAGAAAATCAAAATCTAGTTCTTTTCAAGATAAACGAATAACCTAACCTTTTTACAGGACAAAGATCAAACCCTAATATTTTTCACGGGAAAAAGATCAAAACCCTAGCTACCCTAATTAGACACCGTCCCAAACATGTCTAATCCGATCAAACTCACAAATACATAAAATTAAAAGTTTCGTCCCACAAGGAGCTTTTACCATCTCAATACAAATATACTCAATTAATGGCCCAAATAAATACTACGTGATAGATACAATGTGACTAAAATAAAATTCGATTACCCAAAAAATGGGTAGCACACAATAAGCACGTAATCTGATAATCACACAAAAATCGTTTAAAGAATTTTCAGGACTTTAATTCCAAAAACAATTTTCTAACAATCCTTAACCAAGAAATCAAAAATATATATATATATATATATATATATATATATATATATATATATATATATATAAACCTTAGAATACAATTAAAAAGACTTGGAAGGATTTCACGGGGAAACACCAAAGACTAGAATGATTTTGCAATAAGAACCCAAACCGGTGACGCAATTAGCAAGCGCTTTAAATTAAGAACTTTGAAAATAATCTCTTGTAGAAATATCAACAATATTTTCGCTCTTAGAAAGCTCAGAACTGATTGCTCTTGATGATCTAAACATAATCCCACAAGTCACTTTAAATAGACCTAAAATTAGACCACCAACAACTAGTTTTCAAATGTTATGTCAATAAATGACATATATGGACCCAATATATAATATAGATTCATAACAACTATATTTGACCAATAATATAACTTTTAAACCTCTCCATGTAGTCCCAAAAATAATTTTATCTTAGTCAATGAAAATATAGAAAGAATTATATTTAAATATACGGGCTAAATCATAAGGTCAAATAAAATTCCATAAATCTCTCCTATATATTTGGCCTTAAATATTCTTCACAAAAATAGAAATATTTAAATTCAAAATTTGCAGGTTTAATTATAGAAATTTCAAAACTAATTATTATGGCTACTTTTCAAATAATAGTCATTAAATGACACCTCAAATCCCCATATATCACATATGTTCAAAATATATATTTTTCAATTAAAAATATTCTTGGAAAATCTCATTTTGGTCCTTAAAATTTTTTAAATTGAAATCCATCAAAATAAGAAGTATTAAAACACTTTAATTAAAATAATATTTAATTAAATAGACTAAATTAATAGGGATCACAAAATATATCAAGTATATCTAAAATAGACCCAAATTCCTCAAAAGTCTATCTTGGAATCATAAAAAACAAGATGATTTAACCAAAAAAACCGAAACAGTCAAATTGTTGACTGAATCCATCGGTTGACCAGCCTCTTGCCTCTGTCGACCACCCTATGCCAAAGTCTAAGAATAGCCATTGGCTTAAAACCTGTCAATTGACCGACCCTCCATATTTAGTTGACCGATAGGATTAGTAGCCCATCCAATTTATCCAATTCAGCTATTGTTTGATTCGATTGATCGACTTAAACCCGTTAGTTGATAGAATTGATTAGAGACTTCACTCATTTACTCATTTCACCCACTGTTTCAATCCGTTGACGGACTTCTTTTCTCGGTTGACCGATTGGATTAGAATGTCTCAATTTTTACTCCCAAAACACATTGTTTTGATAAGTCGATAAACCCATTTTGCCGGTTGACCAAATTGACCCAAAAACTTAACATTTTATGCTTTAAAACACATTTTTCACTTAGGTAATTTATCAGAATCATTTCACATATGGAGCACATAATAATTCACATTTTAGGATCTTAAATTTATCACTTCTTACTAAAAAAAAAAAAAACATAAGATTAATTCATTTTAAGTGTCTTGTATGATCCTAATTCAAGTTGCATTAAGAATATATAAGTATTGTTTTTACCTACTTGTCTTCAATGTCTTCAAAACTCTTCAAGTCTTTATCATTTCCATCTTGCACCCATTATATTTTCTTCGACGATTCTTCTTCTTAAACACATTACATGAAACCATAAATCTGAAACCACTCAGTAAAAATATTAGTCTTATACAAACATCAACACTTAATTGTTCATCAAAACATTAGATTCAACAATCTTCTATTTTTTTATGATGACAATTAATTTTGATATTTTCTAAAAAAAATATAATGTTACCACATTCTCCCTAAATCTGAGGACGAGCATTTAAAGTCATGTACATAAAATTAAAATTTTTAATATTCCTTAAACAATTTCTCATCCTTAATAAATGTAACACTTAGGCGAACAAATCCCCTAAACATCAACTTCTTCCCCTTTGTCATCTCAAAAAGTAGGGACGGAGGATTGAAATATTACTCTAGCATACATAATTATACCTAGCCATACCTAAAACTGAAATGATTTTCACAAATTGATCTTCAGTTAGAGGTTTAGTAAAAATATCAATAAGTTGATTGGAGGTATCAACATATTCAATAGATATATCTCCTTTTTCATTTTAAACAAAATATATTATTGTTCCGCCAATAAAAATTTCTCCATCTATATAATCGTAAACATTAATTCAAGATAAGGAGAACAAAAATTCATAACAACATATTTTATCCCCTAATAATATTAAAATAAAAACATCAGATTCTATCAAAACGTGGGTGTTGGCCTAAATAGCTACCAAAGATAGGGATGAATTGGGTAGTTACTAAATTTAAATAATTAAACACTTAAACACAAATAACCAATTTTTATAAATCAATTATTATATTTTTACACAACGAATATGTGTTTAATACTAAGTACACACCCAAATATAATATAAAGAATAAATCCATGTAGCACACAACAATATATCCTGGTTCGGTAAACTATTTTTACCTACATGTAATTCCCCGAGCTCTATGGAGATTCGCAATCCACTAAACCCCTGATTCCTTTACCAGGTAAGAATCAAACCCTTATAATCTCAATTATTTTCACAGACTCGGAATCAATCTTTACAAAAAAAAAAATTCAAGCTTAAGAAGAATCTTATCCTTTTACCAGGCTCAAGACTAACATAATTCTATTATGAAATAATCAAAACCTAATTCTTTTAACAGGTTAAAGATCAAACCTACTACTCCCTCACACTTTTATACTTATAATTTTCTCAAGTTTAGGAAGAACCTTTATAATCACTCAATTTTATTACATGGAGAGTCAAAATCTAATTCTTTTCAAGGGAAAAGAATAACTAATCTTTTTGCAGGACAAAGATCAAACCCTAATCTTTTTCACAAGAAAAAGATCGAAATCTAGCTACTTTGACTAGACACCGTCCCAAATGTATCTAATCCACTCAAACTCACAAATGCAAAAAATATGTGTTTCTTTCACAAGGAGCCTCTCTCACCTCACTATAGATATACTCGATTAATGTCGCAAATAATTACGACGTGATAGATACAATGTGAGATAATTAAAATTTGATTAATATATAAGGTGGGTAGAATAAATTTAACACGTAATAAGATAATCAGATAGAAATCGTTTAAAAAATATTTTCAGGCTTCTAAGTTTAAAATGATTTTCTATCAATCATAAACCAAGCAATCAATAGAAATATAATTTTAAAATAAAGAATAAATCTAGGATAGATCTCACAAGGAAAATACCGAAGATAATGAAAATTTCGTAATTATAACTCAAATCGGTAACGCCAAGCAACAAGCGCTTTAGATCAAAAACTTATATGGAATCACTCTTTGAAATCTCAGCAAAAATCTCACTCTTATAAAAACTCAAACTGATGTTCTTGACGTACTAAACTCAATTCCCGCAAGTCTATATTAGTAGACCTAGAACTGGCTCTCCAGTTGCTAGTTTTCAAATGTTATGTCAACAAATGACATATATGGACCCCATATATCATATCAATTTATCACGGCCATATTTGATCAATGATATAACTTTCAAAACTCTCAATTTTTTTTCCCAAAGTAATTTGATCTTAGTCAATGAAAATATGGAAAGAATTGTCCCATAAATCTTTCTCATATCTTTGGCCCCAAATATTCTCTACAAGAATAACAATATTCAAAATTTGCAGGTTTAATAATGGGATTTTTATTCTTTAGACCAAA
Organism: Eucommia ulmoides; assembly: GCA_016647705.1. Lineage (NCBI taxonomy): Eukaryota > Viridiplantae > Streptophyta > Magnoliopsida > Garryales > Eucommiaceae > Eucommia > Eucommia ulmoides. Next base: position 20,887,774 of record CM028338.1, on the reverse strand, counting down.
TTCCACACTCTTTCTCCTCAACAAATCATTATGGAAATGAACTTATTATTTAGTCTTCTAACAAAACGTAGTTACTTTTCAATCATTTCATGAATATGAATGAACATGTATTATCCCTTATATATAAGGGTAAAGAGAAACCCTAATTCTACATTCATTTTTGAGAAATTTTGACCCTGTTTAGAAGTTTCCGTCCTTCTGTCTTTCTTCTGTGCTCGTGCGACGACGACTCAATCGCCGCCTTTGGCTAAGGCCGTTTTGCACCTCTTTGTTCTGTGCCTGATTTATCACACCACTTGGAGATCATAGTTTTGAGTGCCAAATTAGAGATAATGACAGAAAAATCTTGCTCTGAACCGTCTAACAGAATCGGTACAAACCCTAATTCTCAGTAAACTTGAAGTTTCGTCGGAAGAGATAATAATCGGATCAAACATCAAAAACCCATGAATCGGACACATAAACTCTATAGGGAGAGGTTCTTTCTTATTAATATTCTAAGAAGATAATCTATAAATGGAGAATCTCCACCTGTGCTTGCCATTAGCAGCTCCACCACCCATAGGGTTATTGACGCGATTGGAGTATGATAGATACAGAAATTGAGATAGGTGAGTGAGGCATTCACTAGACTTGATCGATTGAAGAACGTGAGGAACGATATGTCTGAGATTGAATCTTGTAGAGAGAAAGAATTTTGATTTGTTACCCAGTTGATGTAGATGATATCAGGGGATGAAGACGATTTCGATGAACAACGAGATGATTCTAAGAGAGAGGTGAAACTTGCCAGTTGTGTTGTTCATGCAATTTTCTGATTTTTTGGGGAAGTGGGGGAGTTTTTGTTCATCGTGATTATTTTTTTTACTAATCTCTCCGTGGATCAATGGGGTTTGGGTGAATATTCGTTGCGCTTGAGTGAACATTCAAACCCAATTGTCTCGGCGTGGGATGTAGAATGTTCATACAATTGTGTTTTTATTGATTTTTTGTGTTTCCATTTTGTTTTTATGAATGTTCACATATTTTGGTGGAAAAATGTCCATACCGATTGTTTTCATTGATCTTATTTTAGGTTTGGTTTTGGTGAATGTTCATACGAGGTGTTTATATTAGGGTTATTTTTTGTGAATGTTCATACGAAGTATGTTTTCAATGTACTTGAGTATTTATATTAGGGTTGTTTTTAGTGAATGTGTATAGGAAGTGTGTTTTTCAATGTACTTGGGTTGTTTTATTTGTGAATGTTCGTATAGGAGTTAGATTTGTTTTGATTTTTCATTGTAAATATCCCTTTTTGTTTGATTTTGTTCATATCGATTTTTTCATATCTGTTTTTTGGGGGGGAGTTTTGGTTTGATTTTTATTGTGAATATTCCCCAAATTTGTTCAAGTTTTGAATGTTCTTACGAAGTGTATTTTCATTTGATATTTTTTTGTTTTTAGTTTTGGTGAATATCCATAATTATTGAAACGTATTTTGCAGTGATCGGTGACTTTCATATGAACATTCACTATTTTTCATTTCTTGTCCAAAAAATTCGAAAATTATCTCATTAGAAAGAGGATTTTGTGAATATTAATTTGATGTCTTTGGTTCACTTCTTAAGCATGGATTTCGATCACCGCAACCCTTTCTTCATGATTGGTTTTGATGTTTTTAGAAATTGTAACTTTCCATAAATACTGGTCGTGCATAGCACTTAATGGCAGTGGTTTGTAAATACAATATCAATAGGGGGCAAATGTTAGGGACTATTTTCTAAGAACTAAAATATTTATTATCCTAGTTGAGGGGTTCATTTTTTGTGTTGTACATCTCTGGAGGACTAGCTATTAAAATTCCCTTTAATAATAGGTATTTCAAAGATATCTTATAACGATTACTTTTCAAATAATAAGTCATTAAATGATACCCCAAGATCCCATATATCATATATATTCAAAATAAATCTTTTTCATTTAAAAATATTCTTGAAAAATCTCATTTTGGTCCTTAAAATATTTTTAAATCGAAATCCATCAAACTAGAAAGTAGTAAGATACTTTAATTAAAAGAATATTTAATTAAATGGACCAAATTAATAAGAATCACAAAATATATCATTTGTATTTGAATTAGACCCAAATCCCTAAAAAAATCTCTTTTGGAATCATCAAAATCGATATGATTTGGCCAAGAAACCGAAACAATCAATTTGTTAACTGAAACAATAGGTTGACCAACCACACCCATTTGGACGACTACCTTGTGCTAAGGCTGAAATAGTCATTGGCCTTACACCTAGTTGGTTGCTGACCCTACCCAGTTGGTTAACTGACTCGATCAGTGAGCATCAAATTTTTTCCACTTCATCCACTCACTCATTTAGTTGACTGACTTTGCTTATTCGGTTGACTAATTTGACCAATATGCTCACTTATTTACCCATTTCAACTACTGTTTCAAACGGTTAACCAATTTCTTTTCTCGATTAACCGATTGGATCAGTAAGGCTCCATTTTAACTCTCAACACTCACTGTTTTAATAAGTTGACCGACCCCTTTTGCCGATTGACCGAATTGACTCGAAAACACAATATTTTATACTTTAGAACACATTTTTCAATTAGGTCAATTATCAAAATCATTTCATTATCAAAATCATTTCATATATGGAGCACATAATAATTCACATATTAGGATCTTAAACTTATCACTTTTTACTAACACGCGTAAAATTAATTCATTTTAAGTGTTGTGCGTGATCCTAATTCGGGTTGCATTAAGAGTATATAGGTAAAGAGTTGTTTTTACCTAATTGTCTTCAATGTCTTCAAAACTCTTCACGTCTTCATCGTTTCCATCTTGCCCCCGTTATATTTTCTTTGAGGATTCCTTTTCTTAAACACAATAAATGGAATTATAAATCTAAAATTAGTCAGTAAAAATATTAGTCCCATAAAAACATCAACACTTATTGTTCATCAAAACATTGGATTTAACAGTGGGGATCATGGATAGAACAATTTTTAAGATTAATATGGATCATTTTGAGGCAATTCATGAGATCATCAAAATATTTCACTATAGCATGAAATCATATTATTGATCCTAAGATTTTGATGGATAATTAAATATTTTTATTTTTGATGGAACTAACAATTTTATTGAGTGTTTCAGTTTATTAGTTCCAGTAATGAAAATGATCGTGAAGATATTGTGGCAATGCTAAAGATGATGGAAGATTAAGAGTTTGAAGAAATTGAAGAACCTAGAGAAAATAACTCAGGTTAAATTCTAACTCTTAATGTATCCCGGGTAGGATCACACACGTCACAAAATATTTTTCAAAATTATGTGTTTTTATAGGATCCTAATTAGTTAAATTATTTGCTTCTATGTGTAATTGAAAAAGAAATATAGATAATTGATTAAAATTAAATTTAAGGATTTAGTGGAGCTAACCGAGAAAATAAATTGGTTAAAGGGGTAAAAACGTCGATGAAATTGGATTTAAAACGAATTCAGAAGAGGATTCCAGCATCTCTCAGTCGACAGGTAAGTCGACTGGTGATTAATGAATGAAGTTGTTGAATCTCTCAGTCGACAAGTAGGTCGACCTAATCTTGAAATAAGAAGTCTCTGAATCTCTAGGTTGACAGGTGAGTCTACTTGTGATCAGAGAATGAACTCTCTGAATCTCTAAGTCGACAGATAGGTCGACTTATGAAACTCTTTGAAACCTCCAGTTGACAGGTGATAGATGGGCAATCGATCGATGGTTGAAGAGTTTTTGGCTTGGCTACATCCTGAATTGGGCAGTCGACTGATAGATCTTGGTCGGTCGACAGATGGAGCTGTTTCAGGATTTATGGAATTTCAGATTTTATTCAAAAAGTAGTCGTTACTAGCCGTTTTATAGTTAATATATATGAGATATCTTAGAGATCTGATATATTTTGAGTTATTTAATTACTATTTAATTATCCCTATCGATGTGGTTCAAGTAGTTTTGATATTTCTCAATTTGGTACATGTAATTCTTTCAATCTTATCTAATTGAGTTTGAGTAAAAGTTTAAGAGACTTAATTGAATATTTTAAGAGATATTTTAAGTAAATTATACCAGGAATAAATCATTATGATATAGAGGGTCTATTGGTATGCTTAAATGTCATTATTTATGAGAACTAACCGTTATAGGGCTTGTTTCAAGTGACTTTAAATAGACCTGCGGATTTCACATGTAAAAAATCAAAAATCAAGAGAATCCAAATTATTCTGAGTTATTCAGCTCTTATGCTTTCTAAGAGTAATCATACTGAGTGAATTATGAGTTCTTTTCTGAGAGTTGTTCTTGAGAAATATTTGTTGTGAATTATTGCTACTACCGATCTGAAGTTTCATTGTTATTCTAATCATTATTTTTTCGGTAGAATCCTGGTAAGATCTTATTAAATTACTTACTAGTAATTGTTGCTTGATTATATTATTTATTATTTAGAATTTGATCTTTGAAATTATTTTCCAGATTTTTTATTGAAAATTATTTTTGAAACAATTTCTTGAGAAAATCTGATTACGTACTTAATTGCTTGCTACCCATATTTATTTATCATATTTTGAAATTCTCACTTTTCGATCACTAGTATCGGGACATTAATTGAATTTGAATTTATTTAGGATGGTAGAAGCTCCGAGTGGAAAAATCACTTATCAATTTTTTGTAATTGATGAGTTGATTGTCAAATTAGATACTACTGGGATTGTGTAATCAATGGTAGGTAGTTTCAATCTCTTCCGGTAAAAAGATTGAGATTTTGGTCTTTGCCTAAAGTATAAAAAGATGAGGTGTTAATTTTTCCTTGATTGAATTTGTGAGTGAATTGTAATGGTTCAATCCTTACTGGGTAAAAGAATATTTGGAGTGTATTTGTATGAGATTTAATTCTTGAGCTTAAGGTATAAAAAAAATTAGGTCGTGATTCTCTCTGTAATAAAATTAGGGTAATCTTCCACCTGGTGAAAAGATAGAGGTTATTTCTTAGCCTGTAGAATTGTAAAGTTTGATTACGAGTCTGCGAAAAGAATCGTTGTGAGAATTTGATTCCTACCTTTAAAGGAATCTTCATTTTAGTGGGTGCGACTCTCCGCGGTGTTCGAGAGACTAGATTAGCCAAGAGTAGTTTGGTGAACCAGTATAAATTTCTGTGTGCTACATTATTTACATTGTTTATATTTTGTTGTTTGGGTGTGCACCTAGTTGATAATACATAATCCGCTGCTATAAAAGATAATAATTAATTTTAGGATAAAATTAATTATTTGATTTTTGAAGTGTTATATTTTGATATTTTTAATATTATCTAATTCACCCCCCCCCCCCCACACCCCCCACCCCACCCCCAATCTCTTGGGTAGCTCACTTGGTCAACACATATAATTTCAATTTAGTTAACATGTTGTATTTCATGTTACTAATTAGTATCTTTCCTTTAGATATAATAAAAAAAACATGTAATCTTTAACGTACTAGCATAGGAAACATATTTCAATGATAATTTATGAAACTATCAATATAAATCTAATGCATGGATAATTGCATACTAAAAATGTTGTCTCATAAAATTCTATATCCCTTCCCGAATAGTAATCATTTAAAACTATGATAAATAATACGTATGCTAAGCTCATATTATCATGCATTCAGCTAGGTACTTGATGCTTATAAAGATATCTACATCCAAAACACTAAGTATAGATTGATATGCCATGTATATTCAAATGATCATTCAAATGGTATCGAAAATCGATAAACACAATTTCATAAAGCGATACCAACCATGATAACTTAAATTCATATCATCATGTCGGTAAAAGTAGACCATGCTAAATACGGATTTTATTAAACATGTAACATGTAATACAAGAAATATGATAAGCTTAATAACCATCACATGACTCAATCTTAATCAACAAACCAGTATTATCTAACAATAGAATTTTATGTGAGCATATAATTGATATCATGAACAATTCAAATCACATAAATGCATCAATCAAATAATTATTTATCATTAAAATATCCTTAATATTTCAAATAAATCAAGATATCATGCATTTTAATAAATCAACTTAATTCAGTGATGAACAAGTCATAGATTTTCATTACATGTTTCAAATATTTTCAAACATTGCTTTTAGTGAATCTCATATAACATAAGAAAATCACACGCACACATATACAAATTTATCTAATCATAAGAAAATCACACGCACACATATACAAATTTATCTAATCATCATGTAATAATTAAAAGACAACTAAAGAACGCATAATTTAGCACATGTCCTAGAAACCATTATCGACTTACCTAATCGGCATGCCGGACACCTCCATCTTTAACAAATTTAATGAACTTAAACTGCAAAGGGTTAGGAGTACCTCTTATATCTTTAGGGATGACTTTGCTTGTTATCTCATTAGTACCAACGATTAATTTGTATGCACAATTTCTCTTGGCCTGTGTGTATCCTCTAAACCTTTGATCATTGCCATTTGATTAAATGATATTTCTATTTGCACGTATCACTTGTGGATTCCTGGTAATACCCTATTTTGATTTTGGTACTTTTTTTCTATTTACACGCTTCGCTTGTGGCTTTTTTGTAACAACTCATCTTGGCTTTGGTACATCTTTTCAATTTGTACGTGTTGCTTGTGGAATCTTGGTAACTTTCCATCTTGGCTTTGATATAACCTTTTTGTTTGTTCATTTTGTTCCAGTCCCAACATTATGTAGCTCTGCACATGACATTTGTGTAGCACTCTTTAGTATCAATTTCATTTTGGATTCATTCTTATTAGAAATAAATTTAGAGTTCTTGAATGGACATGATACTTTAAAATGTCTAACCCTATTGCAATAATTACATCTCAACTTTGATTGATTAGCACGAGAAGTAAAGAATGAATCATTTCTAACAATATCAAATTAAAATTATTAGCTTGTGATGAAGAATGAGATGATAAAACATATTCAATTTCATAGATTATTTTAAAAGATGAAAAAACAATTTCATAATCTTTTAAAATGGATTTGAGGTCGAATTTTGATTTTTCAAAAATTTTCTTAAGTAAATCAATATTTAATTCAAGATCTGACCTTCCCCTGGAAACCACGCAAAAATCATTTTTAAATTTTTTTTTTTTTTTTTATTTTCAAGAAAATCTATTTTAGAGAGCAAATTATTTATTTCACAAACAACATCTGAAAACTCTTTTATTCCACAATAGTCATCCAGATATGTTTTAGATTTTCGAACAATTTTTTTTCTATTTTCAAAAGAATCAACTTTTCTTTTTACACTCAGATGTTTTGTTTTTTAGCAAAAATAAGTGTAAGAGCAAGTAATTTTTTCATAACAATATGAACATTTTTATTTTTATTATCTCCATCACTATCACTAATACCATAAGAATCATAACTAACATTATCATATATGGATCTATTAACTTCAAGAGAGGATACACAAAAATATTATTTATGGTGTGTGCCACGTGATCGAATTAATTAGGATGTTAAGCTTATCGAGCCAAAATTAGTTATGGTACCAATTGTTGGCCCAAAGAGCTACCCAATGGGGAGTAAATTGGGTAGTAATGAAAATTTAAACAGTTAAATCTTTAAACATAATAATCAATTTTCTTAAATCAATTATTATCTTATTATGCAGTGGAAATGTGTTTAATTCTAAATGCACACCCAAAAAAAATGAAAAGAAATAATCAATGCAGCACACAACAATATATCCTGGTTCGGTAAACTACTATTGTCTTCGCAATCCACTAAACTCCTGATTCTTTTCCAAGGTAGGAACTAAACCCGTACAATCTTGATTTTTTTCACAGGCTCAGAATCAACATTTACAATTATCTTTGTTATAGGATCAAGAAGAACCCTACATTTTTTGTAGGCTTAAGATTAACCTAATTCTATTATAGGTTGAATCAAAACCTAATCATTTTAACAGGTTAAAGATCAAACCTACCACTCCCTCACACTTTTACATTTATCATTTTCTCAGACTTAGGAAGAACCATTACAATCACTCAACTCTATTACTGGGAGAATCAAAACCTGATTTTTTTCAAGAGAAAATAATAACCTAATATTTTTGCAGAACAAAGATCAAACCTTAATTTTTTTTACGGGAAAAAGATCGAAATTGTAGCTACCCTGACTAGACACCGTCTCAAACATATTTAATCCTCTCAAACTCACAAATACAAACAATTGTAAGTTTCTTCCCACAAGAAACTTCTATCACCTCAATACAAATATGCTTGATTAATAACCCGAATAAATACAACTTGATAGATACAATACAAGGTAAATAAAATCTGATTAATCAAAAAGTGGGTATCACACAATAAGCACGTAATCAGAAAATCGTACAAAAATCGTTTACAATATTTTCAAGATTTTAAGTTCAAAAACTATTCAATGTCTAAGAATAGTTGTTGGCTTAAAACATGTCAGTTGACCGACCCCGCCATGGTCAGTTGATCAATAAGATCAGTAGCCTATCCAATTTCTCCAATCCAGCAATTGTTTCATTTGGTTGACCGACCCAAACCCCTCAGTTGATCGAATGAATCAGAGACTTTACTCCTTTACTCATTTCAGCCACAGTTTCAATTAGTTGGCTAACTCATTTTCTTGCTTAGCCGATTGGATCAGAATGTATTTATTTCTACTCCCAAAACACACTATTTTGATAAGTTGATCGACCTATTTTGTCGGTTGACCGAATTGATAAAAAAACTTAACATTTTATGCTTTAAAAATACATTTTTCACTTATGTCATTTATCAAAATCATTTCACATATAGAGCACATAATAATTCACATTTTAGGATCTTAAACTTATTATTTCTTACTAAGATACACATAATATTAATTCATTTTGAGTGTCATACGTGATCCAAATTTGGGTTGCATTAAGAGTATATAGGTAAATAATTGCTTTCACCTAGTTGTATTCAATGTCTTCAAAACTCTTCATATCTTTATCATTTTCATCTTGCATCCATTGAATTTTGTTTGACGATTCCTCTTCTTAAACACATTACATGGAACTATAAATCTGAAATCACTCAATAAAACATTAGTCCTATAAAAATATCAATACTTAATTGTTTATCAAAATGTTAGATTCAACAGTAGGCTTATCTCCAACAATATACACATTCGCAGACTCCTAAATTAGAAATAATGAATCAAAATTCTAAAATAGAACATCAATTGCAATTACAAAATGATAACCACCAAAATCGAAATCACAAACAACTATGGAGTTTGTCGAGTTTGAAACCACAAGCATTACCCCAAAAATTGAAATTGATAAACAAAAAATAAAAATATAAAATCACTTAATTGAAAGTTAAAACAAAAATTTGAAATAATAAATCCAAATTCAAATGTATTAGTTAGAAAGTACGAAGATTGGAGCTTGTAACTAAGCTTAAGAGTCCTAATGTTTAGGTAGAGAATAAGGGGTGGCAGTAGAGTTTGAGAGGTGGCGAAAAAGAAGACGACGACAGTGGAGTTAGGGATTAGAGGCAGCGACATTGATGACAATGGCCCAATTGACTTCTACCATTTGGATTTATTAAAGGAACTAGCACAGACTTGGAAAAAAAAAAAAAACTATATTAATTTTTTAATATTGAAGAATAAAACACATAGGTATCATTTGGCTACTTTGGTAACAATATTTTAGAGTGGATGCATAATTTTTAGTAAGTAATGCCATTTTATAAATATTAAAAATAAATATACTATTAAAAATTACAAAAATAATCATAACAGTGAGATAAATATATTTACAATTTAACTTTTACTAATATGCTATAAAATAACAAACAAATAACTACAAATTAAGATTAATTTATCAATTTTTGCAAGTCATCAAATTCTAATTTTATTAATTTATATAGTATCTATTTTCTTTTTAGGTAAAAATATTTTTTTATTTTTTAAGTAATTTTAAATATGTACGAAAGAAATTAATCGTATATTTGTGTATTAATTAGATTCATTCTCCAACCTCATTAAAATATTCTATTTTCCTTCATTATTAAATAGTAACTAGTTTTAGATCTGCGCATTGTGCGAACTTAAAAGAATTATAATAAATTTTTAATATTGAAGCACGAAACACATATTTGGTTACTTTGGTAATAATATCCGAGAGTGGATGCATAAATTTTAGTGAGTAATGATGTTTTATAAATACAAAAAATAAATATACTATTAAAAATTACATAAATAAATCAAAAGAGTGAGATAATATTTCCACAAATTAACTTTTACTAATATACTATAAAATAACAAACAAATAACCGTAAATTATGATTAATTTTATTAATTTTTATAGTAAACAAATTCTAATTTAATTAATTTATATACTATCTATTTTTTTTGGGTAAAAATATTTTTGAATCACAATTATTTTTTAAGTAATTTAAAATATGAACCAAAAAAATTAATCATATATTAGTGCAGTAATTAGAAAAAAATAAATATAAATAAAATAAAAAAGAGAAAAAAAATGAGTGGGATCACTCATTATTTGATATATAAAAAATAATAAAAAAAAATATAAGAACTCACAAAAATGCTTGAAAGAGATATTCTCTAACCTCATTAAAAAAATTTCTCTTTCTACGGGAATAGTCTTTTTTAGTTTAGGATTCTAATATTTTTTATTTTAATCAAATTACTGACATTCTAAAAATATTCAATCACAATATGATTTTATATTATAATAGTATATGATTATTATAGACAATCTAAAAATATCCAATTACAATATGATTTTATATTATAATAGTATAAAAAAATAGTGTAATTAGAAGGCAACGACGTAATGTGGCTTAAGTGGTAATGCACGTTTGAATTAAAGCAATTTGAGGGGTATCTGCAAAGTCAGGGGTTCGAAAATACTTGTTAGAAGGGACAAAAATGGAGATTAGTCTTACACTCTGTGTGAGTATGAGGATACTCGTGGTTTGGTTAGATGGCAATTGAAAATTTTGGACTTTTATTGTAAGTTTGCTGACTTTATTTCAAGAGCTTTTTATTATATAGTCCTTATTTAAGAGATGATGTAGAAAAAAGCTCAATCAAAGAGTTGTCTTACCCTTTGAACCTCACAATACAATTAGTTTAGGCCCCGTTTGGTAACAGTTTCCATTCTAGAAATTCCCATCCCATTCCCAGATTTTTGGAAATTCTATTTGGGAATAACGTTTGGTAATTTTTGTTTCCGTTTCCATTTTATTCCCATTTGAGAATTGTGCCCATTTTTTTCTTAAGAAATGAAAAACAAAAAAAAATTGTTTCTCATTATTCCCATTCAATTCCCAAAACACATGGTCACTGTTCACCCGCCGACCGACTACCGTCCACCGCCGCCGCCATCTCCGGCGACCGTCGCCACTGTCACCCAGCTGTCACCGCTGCCCGACCGTCGCTGGTGCCATTGCCTTCTGGCCGTCGCCGGCGCCGGAGCCACCGCCGTCAGGCCAAAACAGGAATAGTTTACTCTTCTCCCTCTCTCTAAACCCTAACCTCTCTCCAAATAGCCGCTCCACCGTGAATAAGGCAAATGGTGTAGACGAAACCACCGTCCGGTGCAGATAGTACAGACGAAGACCACTGCCGAAAATACTAAAAAACGGTTCAGACGAAACTACCATCCAACGCAAACGGTGCAGATGAATACCACCGTCTAGTGGGGGTTGGCTTGCAAACGAAGGCGAACAACGGCTACAAAGACGACCGATGTCCAAATCCTCTCTCTCTATTTAGATCGGGATTACAGATCTAAAATCAGTCGCCTCTCTCTCTCTCTCCTCTCTTGGCCAAAATGGAGCACACCCAGGCTTCATTTTTAGGGATCATTCGTTTATTCTTCTTACATGTTAATGAAAGATGAGATCTAAGGATCAGATTGTTCGAAATCTGGCTTCATTAAGATGTGCGTTTATCTTTTATATTCATAATTTCTCTGCATTTTTTGGGTTTTTGATTTTTTCAACGCAAAATATTGACCTTCTATTCAAATCAATCTTATGTTCCTGAATATTTCACATTATTTATTTATTTGGTGAGTTGTAGTTGAGGAAAAATTCGAAGCATTCATCCCTTATTAGTTGTTTCAATTTTTTTTTTTTTTTTTTTTTAAATCATATGTTTTCAAGTTATGAATCGAATGGGTTGTCGAAGAATCTTCGTAAGTTCGACTAGAATGCAAATATCTCAAAAAAAATAAAGATATGTTAACGCAAATACACACAACTAGATAGAGAAGATGCGTTAACGTGAACATACATAAAAAGAACATGAAAATGCATTAATTCTAACACAGAGAGACCAAAAAATCTGCATTATCATTAACGCACACCCAGGCCAAAAGACAAAATATCACATAAGGTGAGTTAATATTAACGAAAACATACGAGGGTCTAAAAAAATGAAATTACATGTTAACGTTAATGCACAAAACTCCCAAAAAATAATATACGTTAATGTTAAAGTGCAATATGGATATGATATTCAAATGTGAGATTCAAATAATAGTTTGTAATATAGGCAAGATGTATTGTTTGAACATTTACGTTAATGTTAACATCCTTCACCTTCAGTAATTAAGATTTACGTTAGCATTTACGTATCATTTTAAAGTTGACAAACAAAAAATTTTGATTACATAATTGTGTAGATATTTTTTTTTGGCAATTTATTTTGATTTTTTTTTTTCTAATTTTTTTTTTTTTTTTTTTTATGCTTGTGAGAATGAATTTTGTAATGATGATGTTCTTATATTAAATATGTGAAGTTCATTACTTTTGTCTTATTGCAAATGATAAAATGACAGAATCTGTAAATATAAGTGAACAGTTGAGGCTAATATTAAGAATATTTTTCTACAAACTCTATGAAAACTAAAAACTAAAAAGATTGGATCAAAAGTCTCTTTTCTAATCCTTTCTTCAATGACGATCAAATGAGAAGGGGTCAAAATTGAAATTAGGGGTAGTTACCAAGAAGTCCTTCTATGAAGACAAAACTACTAAATACACATTTTTTAAAAATATGTTACAAAATAGTTCTTTTGCCTTTTTATAACACGATCTCAGATTGTGTTACATTCAACACGTTCTCATGTTGAATAAAACATGAGGTCGTGTTACATTCCTAATTCTGCTATCATATATTCGTATTACATTCCATTTTTTGTATTCAAATTGATAATTCATCTATCCTATATTCATATTTTTTATTTTTACCAATGCAAATTAAAGCAATTCAACCAAATGAACCCTAGATTCCATTCAAATAAAGCAAATCAATACAAACCCTAGAAAAATCAATTAAAATAAAAAAATCGCGTCGAATCGCAAGGCAAATCGAATAGCGTCAAATCAGCAAAACCAAATTAAACACGTTTCCCTAGAAAAACAAATACATAACCCCTAGAAAAACAAACCAGTCGCTCGATCTCCTTGCTCAGCTCTAGTGAAGGTGGAAATGCATCAACCAAACAAATAAAACACAAATAGAAATCCAAACATCCTCACATTTCTCGGTGCTGGTTGGGGAAGAAATGGAGAGAGATTAGTGTTGAAGAAGAAGAAGGGGTCAGAACAGATGAGCTCCTGATTTCGTTTTTTCACTGAAATCGAGTTAAATGGAGTCGCCGTTTTTTACCTTTGTTGCCGTGCGTTTCGGGATTCTCTTCGTAGTCGTCGAATCTCAACAAAATGGGAATAATCGGCCACCGCCGCCTCTTCGTCCACAGTCACAAGCTCCATCGCCATCCTCGATGTCGCCGCCTCGACGGCCTTTGCCACCATGCACGCCACCACCCTCTCCCCCTAGATCTTTACAACGCCCACCACCTCCCCCAACGCTTCACCATCTGACTCGTTCACGTTTTTTGGTTGGATATGGGAAGCACATAGAAAATGAGGTGAAAATATAAGAATTATGATAGAAGGATAATTTTGTCAATTCAAAATATTTATGGTTATTTGGTGCAAAACAACGTTTTTTATGGGACTATCTTGTGCAAAAAAAAGTATTATAGAATATATTCTGTAAATTTCCCTTGAAATTAACTGGCAAGGTCTAGGATTGGTAAGAAAACGTACGAAAGATAATGGTGGCTGTGGGGTTCGAACCCACGCGCACTTATGTGCAGAAGATCTTAAGTCTTCCCCCTTAACCTCTCGGGCAAACCACCGGAGCGGAAACGTTTGTACAATATAAATTTACTATCGCTGGCAGGAGAACTTTCTAGATGCGTTCGAAACGGACGACGCTATGATAGACTGACTACAACCCAATGTCCAACACCCAGACGTTCAACCGCCTTCCGCATCGTTTATTTCTACCCTCCAATAATCTCCACCGTTCATCTCCAATTCCCTTGCTCGCTACCCAATCTCTATCCCCTTCCCTCACTCTTTATATCTTCCTTTGTGTGTCTGGTTTATATAAAGTTGGCCTTACCGATCTGCCCCAATTTTCTCTGGAACAACAAACCCTACGAGAGAGAGAGGCGGGAACAACTTGTAGGCTAGAATTGATAAGAGAAAATTGATTTGGTGCTGCAATATAGTGATTGACTGTGATACGATTACGATATGGCGGAGCACTTGGCGTCGATATTCGGAACGGAGAAGGACAGGGTGAACTGTCCATTCTACTTCAAAATCGGAGCTTGCCGGCACGGAGACAGGTGCTCAAGGCTCCACACCAAGCCCAGCGTCAGCCCCACCCTCCTGCTCTCCAACATGTACCAGAGGCCCGACATGATCACTCCTGGAGTCGACGCTCAGGGCCAGCCCATCGATCCCCGCAAAATCCAACAACACTTCGAGGTACCACTAGTTTTGCCTCTACCTATTTGAAATTCTTGTTGGAATTCCGGTTTCTTTTACTTTTTAGTTTTGATCCATGAACAATCGTTTGTATGCGTGTATATATCCTCTGTTTTAGGGTTCCTGTTTTGTAACGAGAAAGTTTTCTTCGATACCTGATTTTCTCTACATGTACCTATTCCTCGTCGACTCTGATTTTGGATTGTTGTTCTCAAATGTCTTACATTTGATCATTGGATTTGATGGGATGCTGCATTTATATTCGGATTCATCTGTTCCGTTCTTTTTTTTCCGAAGTTGTATTTGTTGCTTGAGGCTCAAAATTTTATTCGCTTTTACTGTATATGAAATTAATGCGTTCCATGTCTAGCGTCAAGCTAGGTTTTCTCTATACTCCATTTTTTTATGGATAATTGTTTGAAACTCCTAATTAGGCACTTTAAATTTATTTTTAAACTTATGTCGCAAGTCCTATGCGTTTTTTAATATTTTGCTTTTTCACGTTTAGTTTTGTTCCACTAGTACAACTGAGACACTAAGGGCCCGTTTGGTAATCATTTTGTGTCCATCTCATGCAGTGGGATGAGATGGGATTTTTTTTCCTTATTGGGAACAGAATCACGTTTGTAATGATAATTTTTTTTTGGATCTGGGAACAGAATCGTGTTTGGTAATAATTTTATCCAAGAAATAAAAAATGAACTCTAAACCACAAATTTAAGAACAAATCCTAGAACAAATTCAATCACAAATCCAAGAACAAATTCAAGAACAACAATCACAAGTCAAAGAACAAATTCACGAACACCAAGAAGACCGACACTTCTGTATCATTCAGAATGTTGGGCAGTTAAAACAAAATATGCTCAGAAAATTAATGTAACAGAAATGAGGATGTTACGGTGGATGAGTGGGAAGACGGAAGATGAGAATAAATAAAATTAAGAATGAAACTGTTAGAGAGAATTTAGGAATAATACCCATCGAAAAGAATGAGAGAAAATCGTTTATGTTGGTTTGGTCATGTGCATATAAGTCCCATAGAAGCACCAGTAAGAAAATGCGAGTGAGTTCAAGTGCGGTGCGGGGGGTTACTAGAGGAAGAGGAAGGCCTAAGAAGACTTGGGACGAGACTATTAGAACTGATTGGATGACGTTGAACTTGACTGAGGGGATGGCCCTTGATAATTCATTATCGCATAAACGGATTCATATAATCGACCCTACTTAAGTGGGACAAAGGCTTAGTTGTTGTTGTTGTTGTTATTTACATAGCCGGTCCCAAGCCTGGATAAAGGAGGAGGATTGCAGTGGAAGTTACAAATTTAATGTACAACTAAAATCTAACTAAAAACACGAAAAAATAACATTAATGTGTTTGCATAATGCGTTGGTGTGTTCAATTTTAGTTACATTTGATATTCGCTGTGTGCATTAGGGTATTTTCAAAGGGAAGGAATATAGATGGGATTGAAGCTCAAGTGATTTTGCGTTCGCGGTTTTTTATTGTTTATGCGTGTTGGAGTTGTTCCGAACAAGAGCCCCCAATTTTTATTTTGGTTCACTGTCTTTGTTTTTCAGTGATCATGCAATTGTATTTTTTTGTTTTTATACCTTTCCAATGTTATCAGTACTTCCATTGACCTTTTAACCTGTTGGTAGTATTTTTCTTGATTGACTCTTCTAGGTTTTCGTGGTTGACTCCTGTTACTGTACTTGCTGCTGTATATTTAAGATCTGTGTTATTAGATAGACTGTGTCCTCTTGATAGTGTTATGCATTGTGATTTTTTGGTAGGGTTTAGGATTAAATTTTTGTTTCCTCATGTTTATATCTTGGTCGGCATTGGAGCTGTTTTCTAACACAAATGTTGTCTTTCACTGGGAATTTAGATGCTTTACTAGTCACTCTCATTTGTTCTTTCCTATCCAATTGGAAAGAATTTTAGCCATCTTTCCATGTCATTGGAATTGGAGTTGAATGACCTCTCTTTGGAATGTAGGATTTCTATGAAGACCTTTTTGAAGAATTGGGCAAATATGGAGAAATTGAAAGTTTGAATGTTTGTGATAATCTGGCCGACCACATGGTAAATTTACTTAAGTAATGATGTGGATTACATTTCTTAATTCTTATGATATACTTATGCTTTTTATGTATCTTGTTTAATCCATTCCGGTGCTATTTTCGTGTTATCAGGTGGGTAATGTTTATGTTCAGTTTAGAGAGGAGGAACATGCTGCAAATGCACTGAAAAATTTGACTGGAAGGTTTTACGCTGGTTAGTGCTTCCTATCTTTTCATTTTCATGTAGCTTTGATTTTACAGTTACTTGCCCCTTCAATGCCCCAAAAAACATGTTCATGCTTGTTGCCTCTCTTAATCAAACCTACAGGTCGACCCATCATTGTTGATTTCTCGCCAGTTACTGATTTCCGTGAAGCCACATGTAGGCAGTTTGAGGAGGATGCGTGCAATCGTGGCGGGTATTGCAACTTCATGCATCTAAAACGGATCAGTAGGTAAGTCATATTTATCTTTATGCAATATTACTATAATACTACATATGGGTGTTATTCCTGAAATTTATTATTTTAAATGCAAGGGAACTAAGGCGCCAACTATTTGGGAGATACCGACGAAGGCATAGCCGTAGTCGAAGCAGAAGTAGAAGTCCCTACAGACATCGGAGCTATGAGGAGCGCTCTCAAAGTAGTCGTGGTCACAGTAGAAGGCATGAGGACAGGGATTATTACCATGAGAGTTTGAGCCGGAGGCGTAGAACCACAAGTCCTAGCCACAGAAGAGGCCGAAGCAGGAGCCCAGGAGGCAGGAGGAATGAAAGTCCTGTCAGGGAAGGCAGTGAAGAAAGACGTGCTAAAATTGCACAATGGAACCGGGAGAAGGAGGCGGCAGAACAAGCCAAGAACAATAGTGATGTTGCTAACAGTAACAACGGAAACAATTACAATGGGTATTCCCAAAATGGAGATCTGCATTATGATCAGCAGCAGGCGCAGCAAGACAGATATGGATATTGATGTATCTAGCACTCGGTATTGTTCGTTTCCTATTTTTTCTTACTGATATCATGCTTCCTCAATGAGCACTGAGTTCTCTTTTTCGAGAGAGACTTGCATGTCTTATAAATCTAGCTTACTGCCAATTTCCACTGTGCAGGTGGTGTGCAGGGTTAGAGTTCTGTCATATGGAATGCGAAAAAATTTCCCCTGCTATAGTTTTTTTGCCCCCCTAACTTCTTACAATGTGCTTCTCTGTGTCTGTGTGTGTTTGGATGCCTAATGTGCGTCTATGTTCCCACATCACCTCTTTCTATTCAAGCTGATTTCCTGGCAGTTGTTATCCTTCTGCCAACTTTCCTCTCTTAAACCCCCTTCAGTAAATTTAGATCTTCATTTACATGTGAATTCTTGATGCAATTTAGATTTTATTCCATGGTCTAGACAACAAATGCTAGGACATCTTCTGTAGTCTGCAAGTGCATATTTTTTACGGATCTCATTATTTTGAGTAACTTTGTGGGTGAAAGATATTTGAAATACTGACTTAATTTAGTCTCACACGTAATCTATCTATCCATAATTCCATATACGTCCATCCATATACGTTCTATCTATCCTTCCGCATATCTCCAATAGCTTTGCAAGTGATGATATCCTATGCACATAGTCATCCTTCTGATTCACTCTACTCTGCCTATCACCCATCAATCATCAACTATCGGAACAGACAATATCTGAAAATTGTGAACTGTCTACATGAAGCTATAATCTTGCCAAAAGAAAATTCGCAATATTTCTTGAAGTATTTGAATGAAAGGTTGTTTTGCATCCTTGTAGGTGAAATCTTGTTTAGATTGAACTATTGTCCGGGATTGTACTTCTTGCAAAGTAATATTGCATGTGTGGGTGATAATGGTATCATAGTAGTCTTTTCGGGGGGTGTGTGTGTTTGTGTGTGTGTGTGATTTTGCAGTCAGGTGCTTCGTGACCACCACAGCACATCAAAGGATAGTGAGCGTTCGGTTTTTCCATTTAGACGCTTATCGGTTTTTTTTCTTTCCCTCTTGAACTTCCATATGAGTTTATGATTTTATGAGTTTTGCAGCTGCAGGTTCATCTGCTTTTTAAGGACTGATGAATTTTTTCTTTAAGCTGCATCTCACCATGAAATTTTTGTACAGGTTGTTTGCGCTGTAATAAAGGGTTTGGCTTGACAGGGATTTAACGGGAAGACGGTGAAAATCAGAGTTTTTGGGAATCTCATGTTTGATTAGTCTTCTTTTCAGAAAGCATCCTGTGGATGCCAGTTACTTTATTTATGATCAGTTCCATATGACAGGATGTAGGATGCTCCAAGACTTGTGCTAGCTGTAGAATCTTGATGGATATTTGTTAGTTACTTGTTCATTTCGTCATGAGTTAGTTTGGGTTTTTTCTTCTTCTTAAATAGATAAGTTTGCTCTTTTATTCGTTTCAGTTATGTTATATCTGCACTGTCTTGTTGCCTGACTTGTCTAAAGAGAGCAATACCAGTTGGCTACTTCATTTAAGGATCAATTTATTATTAGGCTGGTCTAGCTGGCAGGTTGGTTGCATTCATTTTACCCGCCGTTTAGGTGCCTATAAGTGTGGTTTAGAGACCAGCATAATCAACTGATTTTGGGTACATGGATCGTCTGAGCTTTTCGAGACCAGCATAATCAACTGATTTTGGGTACATAGTTGGTCTCTCAGATCGTCATGGCATGCATTTTAGCAGGTTGGGATGTTATTTAGTGTAAAATTGATCGAATTTATTTCCAAAATTTAGCTATCGGTGTCTGTTTATTTTAAAGCATGGAAACGACGATTAATGAAGATAAAGTTTATTTGTAAAGAGGAGTGTGTTTTTTATCCAAATTGGGGAGATTTGGCGAGGAAAGGTGTAGACAAAAGGAAGACAATGATCGTGAAATCTTTGAAATGTTTCTTTTTGTTTTGTAAAATGGAGCATAATAGGAGTTTTATTAGTAATTATACTGGTTTTTCTTTTAATGAGATTATGAAGCAAGGCATGCTGATATAGAATGCTCCTCTTCTTTTCTTTCCCTTTCTGTTAATGAAATTTCTCCTCCTCCATTTTACTCACCAAACAGACGATTGAATATTGAAATTAAAAGGGATTTATATATCAAATTTTTATTTTTAGGTTCACTTGGTCTGGGCCATCTGTCAGCCCAACCAAGTGGAAACTGCCGAGCAATTAGATGCTTGGGAGGCAGTTCTCAACTCGTGTCTCTGGCCTGGGATGAGAGAGTTTGCCCTTTACTCTATCTCGGGCTCCTATTTGCCAGGCACACAAGGTAGAAGCTATTCAGGATGCAATGTGCGTTCTGATCAAGGGTCAATTGGAGACTCTTAGTGGCAAGTTTAATATTCCGACCTCCATATAAATTTACCTTGCCCACCGAGGAGCGACCTCGGGTATCCGAGCCATACATGGGCGTAATCTCTTTTTTGGAGGATATTGTGGTTGGGGGAGTTAGCTTTCCCCTACACGTCTTTATTTGGGAGCTGCTACACGGCTTTAATGTATACCCAGCCTAGTTGACCCCAACTCATGGTGGATTATGGTCGAGTTCATTATCTTGTGTCGCCAAAAATGGTATGACGCTAACGTACCCCTTATTTTGTCATTTTTATATGTTGGGAAAAAAACTCAAACCCGGTAATATTTGGTTGTATTGCCACACCTGAGCCAATCAAACCAAGCTAGTCATCAAATACTGGAACACAAATAAAGGGTGGAAGAGAAGATGGTTCCACATTTACGGGGATTGAGAATCCCTCACCAATGAGGAGAAAAACTTATCGATCCCTCATCGGTGGGGAGTTCCCAGTAGTCTCGACCTTCTTACCCTCAACAAATTTTATTTTGAAACACTCTCTGCCTTTGTACTAAACAGTTTGTTTTTTTGTGTAAAAATTCCCATGTCGAAGCCCGAGATGAGCCTTGTAATACCCCGAAAATTTATATTTCTGAAAATAATATTTTATTTAAAATAACATAAATACTTTTTGGGGGTTATATTGATATATCATGAAAATTTTAGGGTATAATATATATTTAATAACTTTGGGGGCTATAAAGGTAATTAAAGTTTTGTTTTGTTGTGGATGTGTAAATGTGATTTTACATGACGTGTGGGTGATTTTACATAAGGGTAGGTTTAGTTGTTATATATATATAAACATGGGTGAGGAAAGAGTTGGGGGTGCAAAGCAAAAAAAAACAAAGAAAGAGTAGAGAAGAAACTCTAGGAGAAGAAGGGCAGCCATTGTGGAAAACAGTTTTATCTGACAACTATTATAATTTTGGATTTTAGGTAGGATTCTTGATCCCTTCAATATTTATATTTAAACTCTTTATTTATTGTGTGATTCATGATATAGTTGTTTAATTTTAATTGTTAATTTTTATGAAATATTTATGATTATTATGTGAAATTTATGTGAGAAATATGCCTATATGTTACTTGTTGAATTGGTTGGATACATGTTAAAGAGGTTAAAATTCTGCTGAGCATTGACTCATACCCCTATAGTATTTATTGAAAGATTTACGTAAATTGGAGTTACGATAGAAATTATATTTGGATTTGTATTTAATTATGGAATAGTTGCATTTATAATTATCATTATAAAATAATTCGATTGATTGATAATTATAATTATCGCCGTAGTAATATTAAAATTTCTCAGATTTCTAGGTTTGAAAATATTTATTGTAGGGTTTTTAGTTTATTTCTCTTTAAGAGAAACCAAGTGCTGGTCCTGAAAAATCGGGTTGTTACAAACCTAATAAAAGATAATGACGCCAGGACCTCATTCGTTCGGACTCCATCCAAGCGTAACTTTGGTTTCCTCTCTAATTTTGGTTTTATTTTTAATTCAAAGCTCCGACTCTCCTAGTGCCCGAGCAAGAAGAATGTGAGAAAGAAATCGATCCTAAACTCAAACAGGATATCAACTTATTTGTTCCCTCCACCGTCGAAGCCGAGGAAGGAGGTAACTTAAGTATAGTCTTAATTTCTTAAAAAATTTATTAAGTTTTTTCACCAACTTAGCCTTACTCCATAGATATGTTAGAGAAACCAATGGCTTATCAGGCTCTAGAAGCCCTCAAGAAGAAAAAAAGGTTGTAGTTGTTGCTGCCGCGAACACCCTAACCATTTCTCTCGAGGCAAGACCAGCCCCTACACGGAAGAAGAAGGCCCTAAGAAAAAGGTGCTTGCTTGGGTGGAGATCCGAGATGCCCTAATAAAGAGGAATCAAGAACATTTTTCGAGACAACGAGGATAGGAAAAGAGAAGGTGGTAGAGCCCACCCACTCTAATCCAAGACCTTGCCGAAGAGGGTGGTAACTCTCTTACTCCTGATTCCCAACTTGCACCGGCTGCAACCTAATCTCCGCTAGTTTTTGTCCTCGAGATTATGGGGTTTAATGTGGAAGCGTCAATCCTCTAAAGCCCTTGGGATCTCGAGGTCGTAGGCCACCGCCCATGTTGAACCTAATATTTTGATGAACAATTAAATGTCGATGTTTTATGGAACTGATGGTTTTATTGAGTGGTTTTAGATTAAAAGTTTCAAAATGAGAAAAAGATTTGATAAAAAATAAGAATCGTCGAAGAGGAATCGTTGAAGAAAATGTAATGGGTGCAAAATAAAAATGATGAAGACGTGAAGAGTTTTGAAGACATTGAAGAAAATTAGGTGAAAACAATTATTTACTTATACACTCTTAATGCAACCCGAATTAAGATCACACATGACATTTAAAATGAATTAATCGTGTCTTCGTAAGAGGTAATAAGTTTAAGATCCTAAAATATGATTTTTTATGTGCTCTTTATGTTAAATGGCTTTGATAAATGACCAAAGTGAAAAATGTGTTTTAAAATATAAAACGTTAGGTTTTCGGGTCAAATCGGTCAACTAGCAAAAGGGGTCGATCGACTTATCAAAACAATGTGTTTTGGGAGTAGAAATAGAGACATATTAATCTAATCATTTAACTAAGAATAGGAGTCAGTCAACTGATTAAAATAGTAGTTGAAATTAGTAAAGGTTCGATGTTTCTGATCGATTCAGTCAACCGACGGGTTCGGGTTGGTGAATCGAATGAAACAATAGTTGAATTGGAGAATTTGGAGAAGCTATTGATTCTATCAGTCAACCAACCAATTGGGTTGGTTAACCGACAAGCTGTAAGGCCAATGGCTATTTCAGTCTTTAGCATAGGTCGATCGACTAAAGGCAGGGGTCAGTCGATTGAAGGCAGGGGATGACTGTTTTCAATCAACATATTGACTGTTTCGGTTTCTTGGACAAATCATCTCAGTTTTGATGATTCCAAGAGAGGTTTTTGAGGAATTTGGGTCTGATTCAAATACACTTGACATATTTGGTGATCCTAATTGATTTGGTCCATTTAATTGAATATTCTTTTAATTAAAGTTCTTTAATATTTCCTATTTAGATAGATTTCAAATTGAAAATGTTTTAAGGATGAAAATGAGTTTTTCTAAAAGTATTTTTAAATGAAATATACCTATTTTGGGTATACGGGATATATCGGGTCTTGAGTTGTCATTTTATGGCATATCTTTTGAAAACTAACCATTGAAGGTCTAGTTCTATGTCTATTAATAGAGAGCTACGGGATTGAGTTAGATCACATCAAGAACATCAGTTTTGAGATTTTCTAAGAGTGGAAATATTGATGATATTTTTACGAGTGATTATCTTCAAAGTTTTTGATCTAAAGGGCGTGTTATTTGCATCACCAGTTTATGTTTGTATTACGAAATCATTCTATTCTTAAGTGATTCCTGGTGAGATCCTTTCAAATCTTTTTATTTGCTTTTTAAGATTTATATATTGATTGTTTTGTTAAGTATTGTTTAGAAAATCGTTTTGAACTTAAAGTCCATAAAATCTTTTAAACGGTTTTTTGCTTAGTTATCTGATTACGTGTAATGAGAAGGTTATTTATCAACATCAAGTACTAGTAATATTTGTGAGTTTTCAAGCATTTTTGTTAGTTTAATGTATTTTTGTATTGTTTTGTAGGAATTATAAATAATTGGGAGAAAAGGTAAAAATATGGCAAAATGAGGTGAATTGGATTGTAATGGTTCGTCAGTAGTGTAGGTGCAACAACTTCAAGCTCAATTTTGACCACGATGGAATCTGATTCTGGAAAAACTCAAAACATGAAACTTGTAGATCTCTTCTTAGCTTTCCATATCTTCTTGAATCACCTCAATCAGAGTTTGGACAAGAAAGTTATGGCTAAAATATGAATATATGTCAAAACTGCCCAAACCAACCAGAGACACTACCTAAAGCGCGCTCCAGCACCTTAAATCGCTTTCCAGTGCCCCTCCTGCAGTGTGAAAATACGAAAAAACCCTAATTTGAGCCCTATTTATACCACCTTATGCCTCAAGATGATGATTTTGGAAGAGAAAAACACCATTTGTAGAGATTTTGGGAAGAAAAACACTATTGGAGGCACAAAAATTCCTAGAGAGAGAGCTTGGAGTTGAATATTATTGAAGATTTGAAGGCTTGAAACTCATCTTTATAAAGAGTTTTCTCTTAATTTCTCTCACCCTAATCTTTTTATTGAATTTTGTGTTTGTGGATATTGTGTTAAACATGTTTGCATCTATGAATTTCTTGAAATAATTAGTCATGGATTTTCTTATGTTGAGCTAAAATTTATATCTAAGGCTTGATGTAATCTCGTTTGAACCATGTGTTAAATTTTGTTAATTGTTAGTTTTAATTCCAATTTATGCCTCTCCATGTTTAATACTTTTGATTCATGTGGCCAATGAGTTCGATGATTTTAGGTTGTCAATTTTATGCTCGAGAGAGATTGAGTTTGTGACTAGAATTGAGAGTGCATAGTTTAGGTTGTTGTGAGTCCGCGAGAAAGATCAATACCTAAATAATCGATTTGGGAATTTAGGATTTTGTAAGATCGGGAGGTGATCAAGTTCTAGATTTATAAACTAGAATCTCTATTCAATTGTATTTGCCTTATTAATGCTTCCATTTTATACTCCCATATGATATCTTGATTGATTTGAGAACTTAGGATTTGACACTCGGGAGAGGTAATTTCGGGTTTAGACTTAGGTTAAGCACAATGTAAGTTTAAATAAATTGCAAGATTATTAAAACTTGGGTAATCTATAAGATCGGGGCATTATAAATGTTCTCATCTAAATACTAGATAGGGGTATCAGTTTTAAAGTATTTGCATATTCTCTTATTTGACACTTGGGAGAGGTAGCGAGGGATCACGAGTAACCTTGATTATTGAATGAATGAAACTAACTAATAATTGCTTAATAGGATTGTTGGCCTAGTAGAATACCCAAGAGGGAGGTGAATTGGGTAATTAAAAAATTATCAGAATAAAATTCAATAAATCAAATAATTAATTTTAATCATAAATTAATTATTATCTTTATATCACAGTGGAATAATATAATCAACTACGTGTACACCCAAACAATAATAATAACAAAGTAAATATAGTAGCACACAAAAGATTTATACTAGTTCACCAAGCTATTCTTGGCTAATTCAGTCCCTCGTGTTCTACGGAGGTCGCACTCACTAAAACCAAGATCCCTTTAAAGGTAGGAACTAAACCCTCATACCGATTCTTTTACAGGTTCAGAATCAGCCTTTATAATATCATTTTCTCAGGCTAAGGAAGAACCTTTACTTTTTATAGGTTAAAGAATAACCTAATTGTTTTTAACACTAAGGCTCAAGAATCAAAATTTCACAAAACACTCCAACTATCCTCTTCCCAGTTAAGGATGAAAACTTTACAAATTACTCAAACTTCAATTCTATCCAGGAAGAATCACTACCTCAATCTCTTTACAGGAAGAGACTGAAAACCATCTACCCTTGATTAAATACCTCCAACAATATTTAACCCGTCACACTACTCACAAAAAATGATAAGTAGGAAATCTCATTCGGAGCTTTTACCACCCCAGATAAATAATAACTCAATTAATATCCCAATCTAGTGATAGAAAAAAGTGAGATAGAAAAATCTGATTTTGACTAAGATATGGGTAGCAAATTGGAGCACGTAATCAGATTTAAGAAATTGTTTGTAAAAATATTTTCTTAAAAAATCAGAAACAATTTCTAAGATTATTTTTCAAACAATAATCAGATAATGCAATGATGGAATACAATTGAAAAGATCTCACCCGAAATCCACAAAAAGAATAATTAGAACAATGTAACTTCAAATCCGGCAGCAGTAAAGATTAATAGAAATTTATCTTCAAGATCGTCTCTCAGGAAAACTCAATATCTTAATATGATAACTCTTATAAAAGCTTACAAATGATCTTAACTTCTTTGCTCTCTTCAAAATTTTTATATAAGAAATTCGCAGGTCAATATATAGGAGTATGAAATCAGCATTCTAACAGCTAGTTTACATGTGTCATGACAATTAATAGCACTTATAGACCTCTTATATCATAATAACTTCATTTATGTTCAATTCACTTAAAACCAGCTTTCAAATCTTTAAATTAAACCCTCCAAATATTTATCAATCTCAATTAATAAGAATATAATCAATTTTAAGTACCAAATTGAGAAATATTAATATTCAATAAACCATATTAATAGGATTTAATTAATATATGAACCATATCTTAAATATAGAAAATATCCCCGAAATCTCTCTCAAATCCCAACAAAAAACGGCTACTTTTGAATATAATCTCGAATAAAATAGTATCCTAAAACAGCGCATTTGGTCGACTGATTAGTTGACTGGTAGATTTAGGTTGTAGCCAAGGCGTTCATCGGTCGACTTGTAGATTCAGAGAGTTCGTCTTTCCTTCATCGGTCGACGTATCGGTCGACTTGTAGATTCAGAGAGTTCAACTCCTCTTGGCCAGTCGACCTGTCGGTCGACTTAGAGATACAGAATATTTCAGCAGCTTGGTCCGGTCGACTTATCAGTCGACTGATGTCTTCTGGATCTCTCTTCTGAACACGTTTCTAACTTATTTTCTTTTATGTTTTCACCCCTTTAACCATTTTCTCTTCTAAATAAGCTTCACTAATATTCTTATATTCCATTTTAGTCAATCAAAAATATTTCTTTTCAAATCATAAGCAAATAATTTCATTTAATCAAAACACACATAAATAATAAAGTACATTTTGTGCCATGTGTGTATTCCTAATTGGGATATTAAGAGTTAAGATTCACCTAAGTTGTTTTCCCTAATTTATTCACACTCTTAATTCTTCTATATCTTCAACATCATCATTTAGCATCTATTTAATTTGCCATCTTTATCATTGGAACTTTAAAACTGAAACACTCAATCAAAATATTAGTTCCACCAAAACATCAATACTTAATTGTTAATCAAAATCTTAGGATCAACAAGGTTGAAATGGGAATAACGAGATGAAATTAAGCCCCTAGAACAATTATGCATGGGAAATTCATATTTTATTTTGCTTTTGATTTTATATTTGTTTTAGCTTTATTTTAATAAACATTAAATTTGGTTGCCTAGATAAATTTGGGTTACGATAATCGCAGTACTTAGCGACGATTTAAATCAATCTATGTGGATACGATACTCTACTCACTCTATAGTAGTAAAACTTGACCCGTACACTTGCAGTGTAGCAAAATAAAAACTATCAACGTGCTTACTTTGTACTACCCACTTTATTATTTAACCAAGTTTAATTTGCCTTACATTATACCATCACATTAATCGAGTATATTTGTATTGAAGTGGTAGACACTCTTTGTTAGAACAAACTTAATTTTATTTTATTTTTAATTTTTTTTTGTATTTGTGAGTTTGAGAGGATTAAACACGTTTGGGATAGTGTCTAGTCAGGGTAGCTAGGGTTTCTATATTTTTCATGTGAAAAAGGTTAGGGTTTAATCTTTGTCCTGTAAAAATTTAGGTTATTCTTTTCCAATGAAAAGAATTAGATTTTGATTTATTCTATAATTGAATTAAGTGTGATTGTAAAGGTTCTTCCTAAATCTGCAAAAAGAATAAGTGAGGGAGTGTTCAGTTGATTCTAAGCCTGTGAAAATAATCAGAGTTGAAATGGTTGATTCTTAGAATGTACAAGAATCAAGTGTGTAAATGTTGATTCTGAGCCAATGAAAAGAATTGAGAATTGTGAGGGTTTGGTTCCTACCTGGTAAAGGAATCAAGGGATTTAGTAGATTGCGAATCTCTGTGGAGCTCGGAGGACTAGATGTAGGTAAGAATAACTTACCGAACTAGGATATATTGTTGTGTACTGCATTATTTTATTTTCAGTTGTTTGGGTGTGTACTTAGTTCAACACATTTTCGCTGCATAACAAAATAATAATTGATTTATAAAAATTGGTTATTTGTGTTAAGAGTTTAATTGTTTAAATTTTGTCACTACCCAATTCACCTCCATCTTGGGTAGCTCTTTAAACCAATAATATAACCTCTCCAAGGATTACGATCAAGTCACTACCAAGCAACGTTCCAACAGATCGCAGTCCTCTTCAACACCAACATCAAGGTACACTGAACTTAACACTTGTTTTTAATTTTAAGTTGCAAGTTATCTTGCCTAACTCATTCATTAGTATTTTTTAGGCTTTAGTTTTCTCAACTCTGTGGGCCGATTAATGGGAACAAGATCTTGAACGGATGAGAGAGGTCGAGATCAAGCACGATACCTTGAAGTTTGACCTTACGAAAAATCTCAGGACTGTAGCCAACACTGAACGCAATATCTAGGTGGCTGATGAAGAATATAAAGTTCGTAAGCTGGCCTTGGAAGATGCTTAGTAAAGGCTTAAATACATTATTGTCAAGAAGGATAAATCTTTGTCCAAGCTTGAGGTGAAGAAAGCACGGGAGGCCGAGATCAAGGTCTCAGAGGTAGCAGAGTAGAAAGCCTCAATAGACTTTGACGACATCTGAAAGGTGAGTATGTTAACTTCGACTTCGAGGACACCAAGATTCATGTCCTCATAAAATACCCCAAGGTGGATTCGCTGATATCTATTGCCTCAGGTTAGACATTGATGCCAAAAAAGAAGAGTCAATTATTGAGTCTCCTGTAGAGCCAATGATCAAAGCCATTGTTGAGCACATCGGGGTCTGCGACTAAGAGCATCACAAAATTATTAGATTTGATACATTGGATATGGGAAAAACTTGCTCTGTTGGCGATATTAAGTTACTCATCGAGATCTTAAACCCCCCGCATACCAATCTAACATAAGGTAACTCGATTGGATGTTTTTATAAATTTTTCTAAGAAAAACACTATCTTAAAAGTTATCTTAGCATCATAATCTAAAGAATCATACTTGCTATATATTGAGCTTAATATATAATTTGATTATTTGTATCACATAAACTAAATTGATTACATCTCATTCATGATTAATTGTGTACTTTCTCTTATTTATTGTATCCATTGTAAAGACACTTCTATGAGCACCTAGTGAGTCCATATAGGGTGTAATGGTTTATAGGTGACTGAGAGAAGCTTGTTAAAATTAACAAAAATATAAAATTGAACTTGTGAGAGTGTGAACTGTAGCTTAAACCAGGGTGTTGTTTTAAGTAAGAAAATTATGACAAGGTATAAATATAATTTACCTTCAGTTTATTGTAGTAATGTATAAGTGTAATTTTCCTTATGAGAGTGTGTAGCAAAGTATAAGGGTAATTTACCTTGTGAGAGTGTGAAAAACGTATAAGCATAACTTAACTGTGAGGAAGAAGATAAAAAAAATTAGTGGATTAGAAATCTCCAAAGGAGCTCGAAAAAGTTGATGCAGGCAAGAAGGGACCTTGGCCGAAGTGCTATAAATCGTTGTCTCTATACTATCTCTATCTCTATCTCTCTTTATGTACTTGTACTTTTGTTGTTTACTTGTATATTCTGCTACACCTTTTTCACATTTATTATAATACCTTGAAAATTTATATTTTTGAAAATATTATTTTATATAAATTTAATATTTTTGGGTTGTTTTGTATATCATGAAAACTTAGGGTATAAATATATATTTGATAATTTATGGGAGTTAAATGTTAATTTTAAATTAACTTTTAAAAATTTTAGGACTGTTGTATTATTTAAAATATATTTTTAAGAGTTTTGGGATATAATTAATATTTTTTTTTATTTTAAGGGGGGACATTTGTATATATAATAAAAATGATAATATGTGTTGTCTTCATATAATGAAGACATCACAAATTATATAAACATATATATATATATATAGGGATTAGCATGCGTATAAATAATAATAATGATGATGATGATGATTCTATACCTATGCATATATGTATGTTAACAAGGTTAGAGATATTCTATAATCTAAATGGTTTTTTTTAGTGAGAAAACTATTTTCAGTTTGGATTTCAGCTTGGATTTCAGGTAAAATTTCTATTTGTTTTTAAATTTGTATTTAATCTCTCTCTTCGTTATGTAATTCATGTTAAAATTGTTGTTAATTTTTAATAATTAGTTTTCATGAAATATTTTGGATTATTATATGAAAATTATGTGAAAAAACATGTTTATGTGTTTTATTTGCAAATTGATTAAATACATGCAGTAAAGGGGTTAAAAATTCTACTGAATTTTAGCTTACAACCCCACAATTTTTATTGCAGGGCCGATGAAAATGGTGTTGCGTATGAAATTTTATTTCAATTTCTATTTAACTTATAATAATTTTATTTATTATTTAATGTTGTAAAATTTATTCGATAGATCGTTAATTATAATTATTGTCGTAGTTTGTAAACTTTCTCGGATTTTTATAAAATAGAATATTGACTATTCAGTTTTAGTAATAATTCTTCAAAGGGAGAAATCGTGTGGCGGCCCTAGGAAATCGAGTTGTTACAAAGTGATATCAGAGCATGATTCATACCTAGGTCCCACTTCCATTGTCACTTTCATCCCTAACATTCAAACCAATGCTACCATCCTTATCCTCGTAATTGCTACTGATAGGTAGAAAATACCTATCTATGTCTAAGCCGGATTTGATAGTTTTTGAGTGAATTAGTTATATTTAATTGTGTTTTTTGTTAGTTTTTATGTAATTCAGGTGTAGGGA
This sequence comes from Eucommia ulmoides, assembly GCA_016647705.1. Lineage (NCBI taxonomy): Eukaryota > Viridiplantae > Streptophyta > Magnoliopsida > Garryales > Eucommiaceae > Eucommia > Eucommia ulmoides. The sequence continues at coordinate 20,856,591 of CM028338.1, read as the reverse complement.
CGCAAATAAGTGATAAACGAGCGAAAACGGTAGGGAAATAGTGAAGATATGATGAAGAAACAAGGTTTCAAGATCATAAGAGCCATTGCCGCGGCTAAGAATCCATGGTAGCGGCGGTGAGGAATGCAGAGTGTTGAAAATGAGCAAGGCCCACTGCCTAGGTGGTGAAAGGGCAGAAAGTTTGGAGCTAGTCTCACGGCTGCAGCCGTGAAAGATTAGAATGTAACCGACTTATCCCACCGCCGCGACCGTGGGCTCTGCACAGTAAAATAGATATTTTGAAACCTTGTGCCTATTAATACCTATTCTCTCCATTCCCTTAAGAACTCTTGGATTCTTGGAGACCTCTTACAACTTAGATAATTTAGGAGTTGATTAGATTAGCTTCAGGAAGTGATTTTGGCCAATTCTTGAAGAGCTAAAAGAGGAAGTTCATCAATGGAGAAGAGGAAGCTTCGGAGGATCGTTTTTTAGCGAAAGTGGACCACTCCACTTTAAGATTTGATCTTTCTTTCCTTGTTTCTATCTTTATACTTAATGATTTATTGTAAATGATGATTTTCTCTTGGTTTAATGTTTTAATGGCCAAGATCATGTTAGTTTAGTAAGATATTAGTTAGGGTTAGATGTAATTCATGTAAATACCTTTTTAGTTGAATAGAAGTTAATTTTAATGGTTTGTTATTCAATTCCAATTGTGTTTACCTTTATTTCACGTTTATTATGCTTGTTACGATAAATCTAGAATGCGGGGTTTGACACTCGAAAAAGATAACCCCAGATTCGGATTAGGGTTAAACACAACGCGACGATCTAATAACCCGGGAGGGAGTTGGAGAGTGTGAAATCCATGAGGTTGGGTCAAGACTCACGTGGCTATGTGTTTGGAAAGGCGTTCGAGGGAAATTTTGGCGTTAACGCGAAGTCATGTATTCGCTTGCTTTTCACTCGGAAAAGGAAGCGAGTGAGTTATAAATATCGAGATTGTTGGATGTGATAATAACCATTATTGATAACTAAACTAAGCCAAATAGGTACTAAGTGAATGAAATTGATCCATAGTTAATTAGTGTAATTAGAATTAATCCTTAGGAGTAGTTTTAATTAGTTTAAATTAAATATTAAATTGAATCGTCAGGATAATATGAGACTACGTAAATTGCAGTACTCAATTATTCACACTTTTCCTATGGACACGATACCTGATCTTAAACGATCCACTATTCTAAAACTTTGACTTCGTATACTTGCGAGTGTAAGTAGCGGCGTATTCACGTGCTACCAGCTACCAGTGTTATTGTTCGACCCATCAACACTTCCCGACTTCGTGGATCTTTTAGTGTGTATACCACTTTCACTCCCACTACCACTAGACTCATGACAATGGAAACATACGGGACTCGCCATAGGACAGTCTCTAATAAAATGATCCGGTGATCCACATTGGTAGCATACAAATATCTCGGCCTGACTAAATGCCTGATTCCTTCTTGGCCCTTGCTGGCCAACACTCAATCTAGATACATTCTGTTATCGCCCAGAGTAAGACTGCCGTGGACCTCGGCTCCTAACGAAATGGTCAATCAATGGGGCCCGAGAAACTAGCGGTCGAGATACCACTTCTCGAGAAGTGCCACCTGGATACCTATTAGGTGACTCGAATCTACTCCTTTTGTACTGTTCGCGACTCTCGGCAGCTTCCTGAACATCCCTTTCTACTAATTTTTCCGTATTCACCAATTCAGTGTAACTCTTAATTTGTCTGTTCATTAGCTTGGAATGGATTTCTAAATTGAGCCTTTTTGGAATCGTCTACATTTCGCCTCTTCCGTTTTTACTAAATCAGGGACAAAGCGAGACAAGGCATCGAATTTAACTTCGTACTGCTTGACGATCATCTTCCCTTGTTTCAAATAAACTCTTACTCCATTTTCAATCGATAGGATTCAGGGAAATATTTCTCATTAAACACCGCAACAAATCGATCCCAAGTGATCTCCTTGCCTGGTATTGAAAGTAACTCCTCCATCTCCTCCCACCAATGTTCGGCTTCCTTTTTCAACTGGAAGGTGGCAAGAGGTACTCGGCTATCATCAATAATCCCTATGGCCTCAAATACATGCCCCACGCCTCTCAACCAGTTCTTGGCATCAGTTGGACCCGCAGTTCTTGTGAAAACCGGAGGATCCAACTTCTTGAATCTTTTCATAAGTGTTGCCTGGGAAGTAGCTGTGTCCGTTTGGGCTCTTTGGCATTCCAGTATTTTCGCCTGCTGCTCTGTCAACTGTGCAGCAGCCTATAAAATTCTTTCAACGTCATCCAAACTTTCCTACTTCCTGTCTTTCTGCCTTTGGGGTCCCACACTCCCAGAAGTCTCGTTTTCATGCTCCATATTCACTATCCGAAATAAAATTTAATAACCAACTGGGCCAACTAGAAAAACAACAATATTTAATTTAATAAAATAACTACCACTCACGTGCCGAACCCGCCTATCGTCATCTTATCTCAACGTCCACGACTGACTAGACCAACTGACACGTCTACAGAACCTATAACCTGGCTCTGATACCACAAATGTCACAACCCACCCTGGGTACCCGTTACCCAAGACCGGGCGTGACGTCGATTTGACACTACTGACTCTATCAACGAATATTCATCCATATATATATACACACATGCTCTACTACAATTTTTTCCCCAAATAATACATATATCTATTTCAACATTTGGGAATATACCGGTCCCAAATATTCACAACAAAAATCACAAAAAGGCTTAACTTCCCACAGTTCGCATCCGACTGACCTACCTCCAAAATGACACTACCTCCGAACTCTACCTAATGCCAGTGGTGGACCCACTCCTAATTGCAATACTTGAAACCAAATATTTTATCGGTGTACTGTCTTCATACTATAAAAATATTTTATGGATCAAGCACAATTATCAAATACCACGTTTCAAAATATAATATCATATAACCTTATACTAGGCTGGAAATCAATTTTCACTGTCACCAATGCCATAAAATAATATATTTACGTCAACCCACTTAAAATAATATATTTAAATCAATCAATCTAGGCAGTTCATCGTATAATAAAATACCCCACACATTATTTCCTACTAGCTATAGGATAGTATTTACCTTACGATCAGGAGTTACGACGGTACTGTAACCTGTACAACTGTGTCATCTAATGTGATTATCAGTACCAGGGCCATTTATTATCCCCAATGGTAGGGGTACCACCCGCAGGATTTGCACTCCTAACTGGTCAATCACCCACCTACAAGACTAATCCTCCTGACAGGTCATAATAATCAACTACTTGCAAGACTAATCCTCCTGACAGGTCATAATATAATCCATCACCTGTAGGACTGACACTCCTAACATGTCATAATAATCAACCACCTGCAGGACTAATCCTTCTGACAGGTCATAATATCAACAACCACTTGCAGGACTAATCCTCTTGATAAGTCATAATAATCAACCATCTGTATGACTAATTCTCCTGAAAGGTCATAATATAATCAACCACCCCTCCTAACAGGTCAATACCATCTCGGAGGACATACCCTCTTGACGGGATCAAACAATGGCACAGTCGGACAAAAGTAATTTTCCACATTTAAAAACTACTTGATCCACATAAGTCATAAAATCGTCCAATTTTAATAAACACTTTTTTTTTCCACAATTTATATAAAAATATAATTTATAAATTTACATAGAAGACAGTACACTCACCTCGATTTCCGCACTGCAAAAATACCAACGTCAAAACTACCGGGACGCTGGCGCCTGTGAATCTAACAGTGATAGGACCTAAATTAATATTTTTATTTAAAATAACCCTAATATGCAATGCGTGGCCCTAAAATGCACAATTTTCCATTTCCCAAATTTAGTTATGCAAAATTATTATTTACCCCATTCCGTTATGTTAATATTCACTGTACAAAATTATTAAAATTAATAGTTGCAAAATTATTATCAAGATTATAAAAATTTACTGTTAATAATTTAATTTGATGAAAACAATAATCAACTAAAATTTTACCTGTTCCGAAACTTCAGCCGGCCAAGAAGGGGTTTTTTATTTTTGGGTTTTATTATTTTTTTTGTTTTGTTTTTGGGTTCTCGCCGAAACACCCTCACCCACTCCCACCAACCGCGGGTGACCTCACACCCCCACACACCGACGCGCAGAACACACACACACACACACATAGTCAGCAGAATACCCGCCTAACGGACAACAATACCCACCCGAAACACTCACCGCCCACAGCTGGCGACCAAACAATCTGCTCACACACACACACACGCCGATACACAGACACACACTATCATAGCCGGCCGACGATCGACCGCCCACACGCAGAAACACACACACAACGACGCTGAATAACACCTACACAAACAGTGCGTACACACATACACACACACACACACACACACACACACACACACACTCTTAGGCTGAACGGAGAGCAACAATGCCCACACACATAACCAGGCCAAACGGTGACACCACACCATCGAACGACTGATACCTACACACACACGAAATCGATGGAAGACCCACCCACCAGCGCACACACAATCGACGACTGAACGACCGACACTGAACACACACACCCGTAACCGTCTACACCCACACACATGCCGGACCAAACAACTACACCGCTAACGACACACACACACACACACTGTATGGAAAACACACCCATACCCACCGTCGGCTGAATAGCAACGATTACACACACACACATGCCAAAACACACACTGTCGGACAACTCCCACACCATCGACTGGACACCCCGCCGACCCACTTCCCTCGTTCTCTGATTTTTTTTTTCCTTCTTTTTAAGTTCTCTTGTAATGTGTGTGTATGGATGTATTTATATATATGCAGAGGGAGTGATCTTATGAGCTCACCTCCATGAAGAATTGGTATGCATATATTTATGGTTAATTACATTAATCCCCCCTAAATTTTCTTTAGGCTATTAGTGAAACACAAAATCTATAATTAATATTTTTTTTAAATTGCTAATTAGCCCCTAAAATTTTAAATTAAATTAAAAATGACACATTCTACCCCGTTATTTTCTAAATGTTCTAAAATACAGCTAAGGATTATGCATATGCAGAAATTAGGGTCTTATACTTCAATCCGAATTGAGGCTTTCCAATTTGTAGACAAGCCGAGTTGAGGGTGCTTGGACACCGCAGCTCGGACATGATACTTCTTCATTTGAGAACCCCCTTTCGAATGGTGCCCGATTTGAGAGTGTTCGGACACCTCAGCTCAATAGCTCGTTCTTCGATCTTTATCTGGGGGTTTTCCATTTGGATGTTGCCCGAGTTGAGGGTGTTCGGATACCTCAACCCAGTAACATGATATCCGAATGACCTAGAGGGGTTTGAGACTTCCTTTTGGCATATGTCCGAGATGGGGGTGTTCGAACACCGCAACTCGATCTATTCCTCACACTTGTACGGATGAAAGGGGTTCGAGGGTCCCCCTTTTGGATATGTCCAAACTGAGGGTGCTCGGACACAACATCTCAAATCTTTATTCATACTCGGCATAGGGAGGGGTTCCCAGCACGTGTGACCTTTCATGACTAAATTTACCTCCGTCAGTTGCCCCTCAGTCCTGAGTATCTACACACAGAGACGGATGTTCGGGACTCTTAGTTCTCAGCCTGACGAATTTTTGACAATTGAATATTTTTTGAATTTTCTATTAAGGCCCTCATGTGTGGCACTTGGGTGGCATGTGCGCTTACACAGGCTTGCAAAGAAAATCAAATCATACGATCATTGGATGGATGCAACGTGGCATAGGGCACAAGAATCGATGCAATAGTGTCCGTTAGGCCTTGTTACTCTTTGTATGGGCACTTTCCTTTTTATAAATGCATGCATTTAACAATTACACAAATTTCGAGAGCTCTTTCTTCTTCTATTTCCTCCTTGGGTTTGACCTCCGACTCAAGATCCGGTTCTTCAAAACGGTCATCCTCCAACTCCCTGTCCTTCAGGGTGGAGCATTGTCCTACTCCCGGGGATGCCTTATCTTCTGCTCGAGCTCAGCTTTACGAGACTAGTGCTACAGCCTAGTCCACCCTGGTCGACTGCGTGAACGTGGTAGGCCGAGACAATAAGAGCGGCAAAGCGTCTTCGTCTTGTGATCCTGGCGCCAGGGTTCTTCCTAGTACTATCACAGTGATAGAGTTTCTCCAAGTCGTTCCCCTATCCCATGTCCTTCGTGATAACAAGGTACACAATGTTGGGCCTAAGAAGCTCTATGTCAAGGTCCCAATCACGAGCCCGGTCTGGGACACCAAGACGATTATGAATGATGAGTCTATCCTCAAGTGTCAAAGTGAATATGTTTTCCCAGACTCCGTCCAAACGATTGTTCTAGGGCCCGATGATCGAGAGTGTATACTGCCAGAGGGCTACCTGATCGTCTACAAGCATAATTTGGAGGCTAGTCTTCGGTTCACCATCCATTGGTGGATTTGAGCTATCTATACGGAGTTTGGTTTGTGTCCGTCACAAATTACTCCAAACGGCATGAGGGCCATCGTGGCTTCATACATCATTTTCTGGGCCGAGGGAATCGAGTTGAGGATAAAGCTCTTCAAGGCTCTTTTCTACCCCAAGTCGGTTCCCTAAGGTATTGGGTGGTGCTACATCTCGTCTAGGTTGACTTTCTTGAAAGACCTGGATTCTTCCATTTATAACTGGATGCCCCAATTTTTCAATCTCGGAGGGAATGGTTGGCAGTCCAGCTCGGAAGGTAAAGGGAAATATCCCGTTCAGCTGGAATGAGAGAAAATTGGTAAGATTATGGCCCTCGAGGGGAATTTGGGTTCTCCGATTTTTTCTAACACTTGGACTAATTTTTACATTTTGTACTTCGTGCAGAAAAGGAGAAACCAAAAAAGTAGAAACCTAAGCCGAGGAAAGAGATAATCGAACAGAGAGATAGAGTGTTGAGGATAGTTTACAAGGAGGTGAAGACGCTGATTGACTCGCTCCTATTCAATATCTACTGGTACCTGCCACCAGGCACCCCACCCGTTCTCAAGACCCCTGAAGATTCAGAAAATAGTAAGTTATCTTGGCCCTATTAATTTCTTGGACTTGTAAATTATTTGGTTTGGCTCAATCATGCAGGCCATCATATGTAGAACTGGATGTTGCCGGCCTGGTCAAAGGAATTTTTTAATATTTTGTTGAATATTGTAGCTATGGATAAGACGATGGTGGTTCAACGGCTGAGAGAACGCCAGGCCAAGTAAGCCACTAAGGCAACTAAAGTCGGTGGCTCCTAACAAGCAGGAGGCTCCTAGGCTGGGCTGGCATCATAACCTTCTCCATCACTACCACAGTGACAACAACAATAGCAACAATGCCCCATGATGCCGGTCCGGGTCTATTCTCTAGCACTTCGTGGAGTGGAGATCAGGGATCCGCCAAGGTTAAGGTCATCATTACATCAGTCCACCTCATCTGGGAGTAGCGACGTTTTTCCCTTTGACCCATCCGACAAGGAAAAGAGGAAGGCCCATGAAAGCAGGCATAAAAAACATAAGTCTTCGAAAAGGGCGAAGTAAATGGTCAGGGCCTCCTTTGAGCTACCCGCCGACGCCATGTTCTTCAGTATTCTGAACACGGGGTTATCGGTTGGTCATCCTCTACTAACTTCTCCCGAAGTGATGTTTGGTAACCTCTGAATCCCTCCCAATGATAAAAAGCTCATGGCCGATCAGGAAACGGAGAGCCTTATGCGGAACATCATTTGTGATCAATTCTCGGTAAGAGCCCAACTCTCAATTTCAATTCGAATTTCAATTCCAAAATTTTTCCAAGTGCACTAATTTGAACGTTCTCGTACAGAGCATGCTCCATCTATCCGTTGTTTTTGACAAGCTAACTAAGAGTGCCATGGAGAAGTCCCCACTCTGGACTGAGAGAAATATGGCTATTGAGAAAGGGAACCGGCTAAATGATGACCTCTAACTCGCTATGCAGGCACAAAATTCTCTCCAGTCCAAGCTTCATCTCGTCACCATGGAGCGGGATAATTTTGGGAAGGAAAAAAAGACCTTAAATCCCAGCTGGACGACATGGAGAAGTAGCTAAAGAATGAGGAACTCCTGAGGGCGAAGGTAATCTTCAAAGTAGAGAAGGAGGCCACCGGAAAGTACAAGGCTAACAAAGAATTTAAGGAGCTGAAATACAACCTCGCTGCAAAGTACATAGACGACGGTCACTAGGCCACGCTACGCTTCCTTCAATGCCACTTACCTGACGTGGATTGCTTGCAGGTCAAGATGGAGTTCCCCAGCGAGGGGCAACCAGTTGGGGAGGAACATATAATTGAGGAGGCTCGCCTGTAAAAGGTCCAAGAGGGTGGATGAGATAAAGACAACGAAGAATAGGTCGAGGGAAAGGACGAAGATAGAGACGAGGACACCCACGCCGGTGTTGTGGACTTCGTGGGTGTCTTAGAGGAGGAGTAGTCCCATTGATTCTTCAATCGGTCGTAGGCCTGGTGGCCAGATCCTCGGCCCTTCTTTTTATCCAAACTTGATATTTTTTGAACTTTTTTAATCTCTTTTCCTTTTTAATTTTTTTTTTTTTTTATTTTGATGTAATCTGGTACTGACTTTGAGTAAATGGGCTTGAACTCCTCCGTTGTAACATTTCTTTTTGAGCATAATACACATAGAACAGCTTTGTTTAGCAAAATACTTGTGTTGAATTTCCATTTTCTTCTTTCTGCTAGGATAGAGTAGATGGGTTATCATTTCAACCAACCCGAGCTGATGTGCTCAGAGATTTATGGTCGGCCAATACCCAACACTTGAGCGTTAAACGACTTCCAATCTTTTGAATTCAAAAATCTGTGCTGAGAGTGCTTGGCTAAGGAGATATTCTAGGGTCCTTCAAATTTGACTTGCCCGAGCTTAGGATGCTCAAAGAGTGGAGCTTAGCCTTTTTTCAACACTTAGAAAATATTTTGCGCCGTTTATTTTTGGAATCTTCACAATTGGAAAATTCGAGTTAAGGGTGCCTGAAGAGCGGAGCTCAGCTAATTTCCTATACTTGGAAAATGTTTGGAATGTTTGGCTTTGGACACTTACAAACTTGATTAATCCGAGCTGAGGGTGCTCAAAGAGCGAAGCTCAAACATCTTTCCATACTTGGACATCTTCCCATACTTGGAAAATGTTTGCTCTAGTAGCCAAGGTTGTATCCACCTTGTCCCGTAGCCCGGAGCAAGAGTAGTATCACTGCTCGTGCTGCTGGCTAGAAATATGGTTTTCGTTAAAAAACTGTAATACCCCCAAAATTTATATTTTTTGAAAATATTATTTCATATAAATTTAATATTTTTGGGATTATTTTGTAAATTTATTGTATAAATAATATTTGACAATTTTTGGGAGTTAAATATTAATTTTAAATTGATTTTAAAAGTTTTGGGACTATTATGATATTTAAAATATACTATTAAGAGTTTTGGGAGAAAATTAACATATTTTTTTATTATAAGAGATATTTAAATGTAAATAATGATAATAATAATGCCTGCATAATTCTCTATGCATATAAAGTGGACACGTAATATGATGCATGCATAATTGCCTATATAGGAAATGGACAAGTGTAATGCATAATTATAATTTCTATATATAAATTATCACTTATTACTATGCATGTATAATTATATATATATATATATATATATATATATATATATATATATACACGTTGATTTCGGTTTAGGATTTTGGCTTCGGATTTCAGGTATAATTTTTTACTTTTTTAATATTTGTATTTAATCTCTCTCTTGATTATGTAATTCATTCTAAAATTGTTGTTAAATTTTAACTGTTAATTTTTATGAAATATTTGGAGACATTTTGTAAAAATTATGTGAGATACATGTTTATATGTTTATTTAGGGTTTGATTGGATACACGCATTAAAGGGGTTAAAATTTTATTGAGAGTTGACTCACAATTCCACAATTTTGATTGCAGGGCCGATGAGAATGAAATTATGCCGAAAATTAAATTTCTATTTAATTTGTAATAATTGTATCTTTTATTTACTATTGTAAAATTGACTCAATAAATCGATATTTATCGTCGTCGCATTGTAAAATTTCTCAAATTTTTATAAATTAAGATATTAGTCATTCAGTTTTAGTATTAATTCTCCAAAGGGAGAAACTGCGTAACTGCCCTAGGAAACCAGGTCGTTACAAAGTGGTATTGGAGAAAATTTATGACTACCCTAAGCTTGGGTTATGGTATTCATTACTCATGATAAGTGAAGTAATACTTAAAAATAATAATTTATATTTTAAAAAAAATATAAAAAATAAATAAAAAGCAATTGAAAGAGATTTTGAAATCATTCTTTACTGGAGATTTGTAAGTAACTTAACGGGGCTTTAAATTTCGATTAGAACGTAAACAATTGTTCTATTTAATGATTTTTATTGTGGTGAAAATGAAACAACTTGAAAAAAAAATGCAAGGAGGCTATGATTTTTGTGTTAATTTATTTTCATATTGTTGGGGCCTGTTTAGTTGTTATTCAATTTACAGGTTCATTGTTACTGGATTTAAAAATTATTGTGTTTTTGCAGTTTGGTTGTAAAAATAAATAAAAATTAACAAATATATATAAAATAAAAATAAATAAATAATTTTGTTTTGTTTGTTTTATCTCCATTAATGGAATAATTGTGATGTGATATATTAAGCCTACATGAACACAAGATGTGCTATAGTACTTATACATATGTGCAAGGATTGGGGTTGGGTCTATATTTGCATGCATTGACGTCTCCATTATATTTTTTCGGTGGTTTGACACTTTGCACCTATGTGTTGTTACTATTATTTCACTTTGATCTCTACAGTTTCAATTTGAACATATTAACATCTTAGGTGGTGTTTGATTAATGCAACATACCTATAGTAAGTAAAGTGAGGTTGGGTTAGTACCGTGTTAGTCGTGGACCATAGGATATGTTATTGAATTGAAATGATCGGCTTAAAGGTATTTACTGTCTTCTATGTAAACTATCAAATTTTATTTTCGTATTAAATTAAAAAATGAAATAAAATGTGTTGCTAAAAATGGACAGTTTTACGATGATTAATGGATTAAGTAAATTTTTAAGCGTGAAAAAATTATTTTTATTATCCTGCTATGCCACAGTTATCTAGTCAGAAAGGCATATTCTGCGAGATGTTGTTGGCCCTTACAGGAGGGCATGTTCTGTAGGACGTTGTGTTGTGAGCTGACAGAAGGGTAAGTCATGTAGGTAGTTGAATATGTTATTGATATGTTGAGACCTAACAGGAGGGTAAGTCCTGTAGGTAGTTGAATATGTTGTTGATATGTATAGGTTATGGTACCGCCATAACTCCCGATTGTGAAATAAAATGATCCTATGGCTAGTAAAAAATATGGTATTTTATTATATACAAGTGAGTTGACTAATCGATTTAAATTCGATTGTTCTATTATGATGATATTTTGTTGGGATTTTGATATTGACAAGTGAGTAGTTATATTTTGTTGGAATTTTGATATTGCCAAGTATGTGGCTATATTTTGTTGAAAAGTGAATTTTGAATAAAATACTTGATCTATAAATTATTTTTGTATTATGGTGACAATACACCGATAAAATAATTCAGATAGATATTGGTCCATTACTAGCAATAGGAAGAATCAGAGTGTGGAGAAATTGTTGAGACTTTTGGCGTACTTTTATATATATGTTTTACTTGAGTATTGAACTCATCATGTTACGTGAGTATTGACTTTTGAGACGAAATATCCTTTGTGTTTGAAATGTATTCCAATGTTTGAGACATAATTATGTGATTAAGACGCATTTATTTGAGACGTATTTGAATTTTGTAGTTTGACACGTATTTATGTGCTTTGAGGCATATTTATGTGATTGGGATGTATTTATGTGTTTTGAGATATATTTATATGATTGAGATGTATTTAAGTGTTTTGAGATGTATTTATTTAGTTGAGATGTATTTATGTGTTTCTAGACGTATTTATGTGGTTGACACGTATTCATGTGATTGAGACGTATTTATGCGGTTTGAAACGTATTTATGTGCGTGAAATGTATTTATGTGTTTCGAGATATATTTTTACAGTTAAGACGTATTTGTGTGTTGGGACGTATTTATGTGGTTGAGAGATATTTTTGTGTTTTCAAATATATTTCAGAAAATTTGTATTTGAAGTTTAAATTGTGTTGATATTTATGAAAACGTTTATGAGATTATTAGAATTTTAATGGGGATATTGGAGATGATTATTATCAGTCTCACGGGACAGTTAACAAGGAATTTGAGTTATCTACTGGTTATGATGTTAGTTGTGAATAGGTTGGCTTGAAATGTTGGTAATGGGATATAGAAATGGCCTTGAAAAGTCATGCCAAGTGGAAAAATTATTAAGATAATAAACCTGTTGGGATTGAGATAGACCCAATCTAGTGAGACTACCTTGATGTTTTAAAAATATATCACTATTACAATTATGTTTATCAGAGTGCGTAGCAGATGTATTCAAAAGCATAAAAATCTTTTACAATTATCTATGTTAGGGTTTATCGACTAAAGTACACCATGTTAGGTATAATGTGGGCCACCGCAAATGCAGATGTGGCGATGCGTGGAATGAATTTTGTCAGTTATGAATTGTGGATGACTTTCTGTTATGAGACCCTACATAGAAACAATTGTTCTAGAATTGAGTGTGGCTAACATGACCATTGGTAGGGCATGAAAACTACGCCGCTACTTACACTTGCAAGTATACGAGGTCTAAGTTTTAGTATAGTATGATCGTTAAGATCGGGTTATCGTATCCACAAGGATTGTTGTCGTTACTATCGAATACCGCGTTTGTCGTGACCTAAGTTTATCTAGGCGAAAAATAAATGTAATTAATTAATTAAACTAATACTAATCTAACATAAATTAACTACACTAATTTGCTAATATGTTTTAGGGTGAAAAATCGCCTAGGGATTAGCGTGTTTACAAATACGTGTTCGATCTCGATTTACTTACGTTTACGGTGTTCGACCTATTTGATAACCTCGGTACGTAAACTCCACCGCCACCTCTCCCGAGTGTAAGACACGGGAATACATGACTTCGAGTCAACGAAGAAGTCCCCCTCAACATCTTAACGACCCTAGGTCACGTGACTCTCGCGCAGCGTCATTGATTGCACATAATCCAACTCCCTCCCGGGTTATTGGATCGTCGCGTTGTATTTACCCTATCGACAATCTCCATTCTAATACTCCCTCGCCACCTCTCCTAAGTGTAAGGCGAGGGATATAAGGCAACTTCAAGTCAATGAAGAGGTCCCCCTCAACGTCTTAACTACCCTAGGTAGCGTGTGTCTTGCCCCACGTCATCGATTGTCTACGATTCAAACCCCGACTGGGTTATAGAATCGTGGCGTTTATTTACCTTAATCCGAATCCGGGGTTTGTCAAAACCTCGTATTCTCCATTTATCAATCCAAGCATAATAAACAAACAATATGATAAATACAATCAAACTACGAAGAACAAACATAAATGCAACACCGAAATCATCCAAACAACGTATTTATAAATATAGTGTTAATCCCTACTACAATCCATATTTAACTTGAGGCCATAGCCGCATATACAAGAAAATAATGAGCTAAACATGCTCACACACTCCTAAGATAAAGAAATAAGGAAAAACAATCGAAAAACTTAGCCTCGTCCGAAGATAAACCGCTAAGAATGCTCAACAATCGATTCGTCGTCTTCTCCACTTCGGGATGTGAGCTCCACCACTAAAATCCCTAACTATACCCTTAGATATAGCCTTTGGGGCTCAAAAATCCATGAGGGCAAGAGAGTCACCGGCCAAGGGGGAGAAGATGGGGTATTTATAGCCAAAATATCTCAAAAATATCTAAAAATATCTCAAGACTGTGTAGGGAAAATTCGCCTAGGCGGTGGATTCTTTGCCTAGGCAGAGTTAGGTTGGTTTGGTATAATCGCCTAGGCGGTGGACTAGGAGAACATTATGTTAGATTTCCTCCTAGGCGAAGAAAACTTCTCCTAGGCGAGCGACGGCCAGTAGCCCTTTTGCGTCTTCTGCTGGATTTTCGCCTAGGCGATAGAATCTTCGCCTAGGCAGTCGTTCATCAATAACATTTTGCTCTTCTCAGCATCTTCACCGCTTAGGCGGTGGTCTGGACGCCTAAGCGATGGGCCTATTTCATCTTTTTAGCCTCCGAGCTTGTTTATCCATCGTAACTTCGAACCGCTTTGGTTCGATCTCATCGTTTTAGCTCCAGTTTTCTATCTTTTTGCCCCATACACCTGATTTATACAAAAAGTATGAAAACTAATAAAAACATAATAAAATACTATATAAACATATTCAAAAACTAACAAATTCGTATTGGAAATAAATAGATTTTTCACACCTATCAATACCCCCAAACTCAAAATTTGGCTAGTCCTCGAGCCAAACACACATACTAAAATGAAAAAATATACAAAAACAACAAACTGATATAAATAACAAACAACCTAAAAACAATCTAAACATAACAACATGCGAGTTTTAAATTCTTCTAATGGCCTATTTATTTTTCCCTCAACAACTGCCAGTAGTATCGAGTTTAGGCGGTAACACACAATATGTAATGTTCTAGAATTTTGGACATGCAATAATGATGAACGTTATTCTAGATCCTGTAAACATGTCAGTATGAGACTCAATAATATAACTATACAACGATCGGATTAGATTATCCACCAACGAAATTCATGACTTAGACCGTGAAGGACTAGGATTTCCATAGGCTTGATTGGGGTCCACTTTCCACTAATATAGGTTTAGTAGCTCATGAAGATCATTAGGACTTGGTTCGGTTTTGGTATATTTGGCCAAGGGTAATTTGGAATACAAAACGGGTTAATGTTGTTAACTTAACGTTACCCAAGGCTCAATACTTGGCACATTCACTCTCGAATCCCCATAGAAAGATTGGAAACAATCCCGAACATGTATTTAAGACTGACGTACTCACTTGTCAAAAGAAACGGAAATAAAAACCGTATTTACATTTGATTTTTTATTTTTTTTTAAAATTTTTTTTCCTTTTCTTTTCAACGAACACACCCCCAAGCTTATTTGATTGTTACAATTGAAGGGGTGTGTGAAATATAAATGAAAAATGACAAGTGAGCACTCAAATACCGAACCAATTGGAAGTTCGCCCTAAACCCAACCGCTCACATCAAGAATCCTTTGCAATGGCTAACTTGATTCACTCAAATGTGCCTTTAAATTCAGCGATATAGGTTTGGAAAATGATCAACTGGCCAGGGTATTAGTTTACGTGTTCAGAATTGAATTTGCATTTAGGCTTCGACAGGGTAACGAAGGATAAACATATCTCAAGCGACAAAGAGAATGCCTAAATCACATCTCTTGAACTACCTCGCCTAGGATTTCGCCTCAAGTTTCCCCTCAGTCAAGTTCTAGAATCCTTAATGTGTCATGAATTTGGTTAATTGATAATCATCCTCAAATCAATTGAATAACTATGTATTGAGTCTATGTGCCCGTGTAAATTAGGATCTACAATAATTTTTACCAAAAAATATAGTCAAGCACACAGAATCACACATGCATGGGTATTACCCTTGATTTCGAAAACAACCAGAGGTAATTTTCATCATTGGGTGACGGCCCAGATGAATGCAAAACTCAACATACAAACAACAACACAAAAACATAAACACATTCTAACCTAAACACACAAGCAATACGGAAAAACAATAACACATAAACTAACAATACTAAATACTACACATCACTTCTGAACTCAAAATGGATAGTGTCCTCAGCGATCCCAATCATCAATCTCAACATATGAAATTTAAAGCATGCTGACGAAGGGTGTTTAGAACACTTACCTGGGAGGCGAGAGGATCTCACCTCCGATTCAAGTCGGATATGACGGATTTAACTTATTTGACCTTGGGTTGCCTCCCAAGAAGCGCTTGGTTTAATGTCCTCAACCCAACATTCAGAATGCTCTCAAGATTGGCGAGATTTTGCTTTGGATGGCTCGATCTTTCAACGAAATGCCTTACCAGCTTATGTGTTTGGCCAAGCACAATAAACAGCTTGGAATCTCATCGAAAGGGATGCATCAATACCCGTCGATCTAACATCGCCAAGTACCCTGTATAAGAAACAAAAACAAAACTACAAACAAAAATTATATACAAAGAAATGCCTAAAGTAAAATTAGGTCATTTACACACAATATCAATAATAACAACTTCGCCAATCCCCCGATAATACGAAACACTTGCTTCTCCTATCTAAAACTTAAGTCCAGAGCCGTTACCGCGTTTCTCCGAAAATAACATCAAAATAATCCTCGACAATGGCGCCAAAAACTTGGTAGCGCGTGAAACATCACGCCGCTACTTACACTTGCAAGTATACGAGGTCTAAGTTTTAGTATAGTGTGATCGTTAAGATCGGGTTATCGTATCCACAGGGATTGGTGTCGTTACTATCGAATACCGCATTTATCGTGACCTAAGTTTATCTAGGCGAAAAACAAATGTAATTAATTAATTAAACTAATACTAATATAACCTAAATTAACTACATTAATATGCTACTATGTTTTAGGGTGAAGAATCTCCTAGGGATTAACGTGTTTACAAATACGTGTTTGATCTCGATTTACTTATGTTTACGTTGTTCGACCTATTTGACAACCTTGGTACGTAAACTCCACCGCCACGTCTTCCGAGTGTAAGACGGGGGAATACATGATTTCGAGCCAACGAAGAAGTCCCCCTCAACATCTTAATGACCCTAAATCACGTGAGTCTAGCCCAGCGTCATTGATTGCACACAATCCAACTCCCTCCCGGGTTATTGGATCGTCGCGTTGTATTTACCCTATCGACAATCTCCGTTCTAAAACTCCCTCACCACCTCTTCCGAGTGTAAGACAAAGGGATATAACGCAACTTCGAGTCAACAAAGAAGTCCCCCTCAACGTCTTAACGACCCTAGGTCACGTGTGTTTAGCCCCACGTCATCGATTATCCACGATTCAAACCCCGACCGGGTTATAAAATTGTGGTGTTTGTTTACCCTAATCCGAATCCAAGGTTTGTTAAAATCTTGTATTCTCCATTTACCATTCTAAGCATAATAAACAAACAATATGATAAATATAATCAAATTACGAAGAACACTCACAAACGAAACACCGAAATCATCCAAACACCGTATTTATAAATTTATTGTTAA
This sequence comes from Eucommia ulmoides, assembly GCA_016647705.1. NCBI lineage: Eukaryota > Viridiplantae > Streptophyta > Magnoliopsida > Garryales > Eucommiaceae > Eucommia > Eucommia ulmoides. The sequence continues at coordinate 20,839,140 of CM028338.1, read as the reverse complement.
TCCCTACTACAATCCATATTTAACTTGAGGCCATAGCTGCATATACAAGAAAATAATGAGCTAAACATGCTCACATACTCCTAAGATAAAGAAATAAGGAAAAACAATTGAAGAACTTAGCCTCGTCCGAAGATAAACCACTAAGAACGCTCAACGATCGATTCGCCGTCTTCTCCACTTCGGGATGTGAGCTCCACCACTAAAATCCCTAACTATACCCTTAGATATAGCCTACGGGGCTAAAAACTCCATAGGGACAAGAGAGTCACCGGCTAAGGGGGAGGAGAGGGGATATTTATAGCCAAAATATCCTAAAAATATCTAAAAATATCTCAAGACTGTGCAGGAAAAATCCACCTAGGCGGTGAATTCTTCGCCTAGGCGGAGTTAGGTTGATTCGGTCTGATCGCCTAGGCGGTGAAGTAGGCGGTGGATTGGGAGAACATTCTGTTGGATTTCCGCCTAGGCGAAGAAAACTTTGCCTAGGCGAGCGACTGTCAGTAGCCCTTTTACGTCTTCTGCTGGATTTTCGCCTAAGCGATAGAATCTTCGCCTAGGCGGTCGTCCATCAGTAACATTTTGCACTTCTCAGCATCTTCACCGCTTAGGCAGTGGTCTAGACTCCTAAGCGGTGGGCCTGTTTCATCTTTTTAGCCTCCGGGCTTGTTTATCCACCGTAACTTCGAACTGCTTTGGTTTGATCTCATCGTTTTAGCTCCAGTTTCCTATCTTTTTGACCCACATATCTGATTTATACAAAAAGTATGAAAATTAATTAAAACATAATAAAATACTATATAAGCATATTCGAAAACTAACAAATTCGGATTGGAAATAGATAGGTTTTTCACACCTATCAACCATGCAATACGATTCTGAATTACTATTCTTTTGAATGAAATTTCGAGGATGAAATTTATTTAAGGGGGGTAGATTGTAATACCCTAAAAATTTGTATTTTTTGAAAATCTTATTCATAGAAATTTAATATTTTTTGGATTATTTTATAAATTTATGGTATAAATTATATCTAATAATTTTTGGGAGTTAAGTGTTAATTTTAAATTGATTTTAAAAGTTTTGGAACTATTGTAATATTTAAAATACTTTTAAGAATTTTGAGCTATAATTAATATATTCTTTATTCTAAGAGGATTTTAAATGTAAATAATAATAAAATAATAATAATAATAAAAATGCATGTATAATTCTCTATACATATGAAGTGGACACGTAATATGATACATGCATAATTACCTATATATGAAATGGACAAGTGTAATGCATGATAATAATTTATATATATATATATATATATATATATATATATATATATATATATATATATAGAGAGAGAGAGAGAGAGAGAGAGAGAGATAGATAGATAGATAGATAGATAGATAAAATATAATAGAAGAAGGGTGGTGAAGAAATCCATGTATTATATATATATAGGTTGATTCTGGTTTAGGATTTCGAGTTCAGATTTCAGGTAGAATTTTTTAATCTTTTAATATTTGTATTTAATATCTCTCTTAATTATGTGATTCATGCTAAAATTGTTGTTAAATTTTAACTGTTAATTTTCATGAAATATTTAGGGATATTTTATAAAAACTATGTAAGATACATGTTTATGTGTTTATTTGGGGTTTGATTGGATACACATATTAAACGGGTTAAAATTCTACTGGGCATTGGCTCACAACCCCACAGTTTTGATTACAGGGTCGGTGAGAATAAAATTGCGTCGAAAATTTTATTTGAATTTTTATTTAATTTGTAATAATTGTATCTATTATTTACTATTGTAAAATTGACTCAATAAATCGATATTTATTATTGGAGCATTGTAAAATTTCTCAGATTTTTATAAAATAAGATATTGGTCATTCAGGTTTAGTATTAATTCTCCAAATGGAGAAATCACGTGGCAGCCTTGGGAAACCGGGTCATTACAAAAATAGTCTTTGGTCTTTGCGGTCCGCAGGGTATTGTGCAAGTAGTGGGGCCTATTGTAAGACCCGGATTTTTTTAAGTCGTATCTTAAATGTTTCAAAAATAACGGGGTAGGTGGCGTAATTTATTATTTGATTTAAAAAGTTTTGAGGTCAATTTGTAAATTTAAACAACATTCAATCTAAAATTGGCATTTAATTTTTGAATTAAAATTTTGTTGGGGTGGAATTGCAATTTAAGAAATCCTGAAAAAAAGAATGAGATTAAATAATGACTTAATGGAAAATAGGGGGAGGAAAGTGAAATTTAACCAATTGTTATATATATATATATATATATATATGTAATTCCTGAGGGGAGGACCTCAAAAGGAGAAATCAAAAAACCGAGAGGGAGAGGAGAAAGTTTGGGACGGTGGGTTCGGATCGTCGTCGTTGCTCCGGCATGAGTGTGTGTGTGTCGTCGTCGTCGATCAACCGGAGATCAACAGCGTGTGTGAGGGTGGTTCGTTGTGCGTGGGTGATTAGCTAAAGGTGTGTGTATGTGTGTGCCGGTGGATCCCAACCGAAAAAAAAACAGAGAAGAGAGAGGGAAACGTTTGCCGGCAAGGGGGTGTGGATTATATTTCTCCCCAAAAAGGGGTGTGGATATTTCATAGGAAGACATTCCTATGAATGTTACGGTACCGTTGCAACTCCCGATCGTGAGGTTAAAACGATCACTAGGGCTGACCAGTGTGTGTGTGTTTGAGAGTGGTGGTTTGAGATGTGATATTTTGCTTATACTGGGTGATTCATTATTTATTATGGTGATTGGCATGACTCTTATACTAAATGATTTTGTATGGAATATATATATTGTGCTTTATTCTCACTGTTAATATTAGGAAAACTTTTACGAGTTACGTGATGTTTACATATTTAAGCTTGATTCATTTAGATGTTGCAGAATAAATTATTATTATTATAAAAATATTTTACTAAGAAGGTAGTACACTCGCAGGTGGAATAGCTAGGAGTCGGTCGGTTCCCTATTGGCGCTAGATAGAGTTATGCGGGTCATGCAAATGAGTCTTTTGAGATGAGATATCAGAGATGAAATCTAATAAAGGTTCAGGGAATTTGTTCAATTGTTTTATATTCAGGACGGTGTATCCCTATCAAATGAAATTACTATATGTGTGGTATAGATTTACTATGTGGTTTGGTGACGTATTAAGGTTGGCTAGTCAAGTGGGCGGTGTCATGTCTACGTCACATCGGCCTCACAGGATGGGTGTCCGGAGTGGGGTGTGACACCTATGGCTGGTCATCAGTGGTTTCTCCGTATTCGGGCTCATCCCTGAGCCTTTTCAAGTTATCCCAATTTAGTCTATGCGGTAGCATCTTCCCCTTTAAGTTGCTTGACTCGTGGTCAGCTGTGAAGGGGTAGATACTGAGCCGCAGGACCTCAGACCCAATTGATGCCTCACCCTTGGTGGATGACCTTGGTCTATCCCCGGGTATGGACTATTAACATGTGTAGGGGGTTTGGTTATCACTCTCAACGGTCAACAACGGAGTGTCACTTCGGTGAATTGGTGTACAGGGTAGAAGATTGTTGTTCTTGAATAGCCATTTCATTGATATGAAAATTCATTACACTTGGTAGCAAAATTGAATGTTTACAAAACAACCTCTTCCTTATAGAAGTATTTCTTGAGGTGGTCAATAATCCAAGGGTGTCGCAGTAGGACCCCTTCTTCAGTCTTGAGCTCGTACGTGCCCGGCCTTGCAACTCTTGTTACGCGGTAAGGTCCTTCCCAAGAGAGGGCTAGTTTACCCGTGTTTGGTTCTTTGGTTACCAATATGACCTTTCTGAGAACTAGATCCCTGACTCCGAAACGGAGAGGGCATACCCTTCTGTCGTAGTAACGAGCTGCCTATTGTTGATATGTTGCTTGTTGGATTTGGGCGCGTTATTGTCGCTCTTCTAGCAAGTCCAAGTTTAGATCCATCATAGAGTTATTTTGTTCTTGGTCGAGATCCTTTCTTGTCGTCCTAAGGATTGGCATTTCGATCTCTGCTAGAATTACGGCCTCCGATCCGAACGTCATTGAGAAAGATGTTTCTCCGGTTAGAGTTCGTGACGTATTGCGATATGCCCAGAGAACAGGGTACAAATCTTCCACCCATAGCCTCATGGCTTTATTGAGTTTGGTCTTCAATCCGTGCAAGATGGTTCGATTGGTAACTTCCACTTGGCCATTGGCTTGGAGATGACTTGGAGAGGCAAAATGAGTTTAGATACCAAGTTCTAGGCAGAAATCTATGAACAAGTCATTGTCGAATTGGGTGTCGTTATCCGACACGATGGCTTTTTGGCGACCGTTTTTTTTAAGCGCTGCCACTTTCACCGCCAGCGTACGGATCAAGTTTTAGTATAATGGACCTTTCGGTCGGGTATCGTATCCATAGGAATTGGTTGAGATTAGTATTAGGTACCGCGATTGTCATAACCCGACTTTATCTAGGCGATAAAAATGGAATTTAATTAATTATTAATATTAAAATACTAATTTAACTATACTAATACTATATTAAGATTGTTTTGAGAGAATAGGTTATCTAGGGTTTAGTTTCATTTATGAATACGTGTTCGATCTCGTTTTAGTTTATATTAATGGTGTTCGACTTATCCGACAATCTCTGTTCGTAAACTCCTCCGCCACCTCTCCCGAGTGTAAGACGGGGGAATACGTGATTTCGTGTCAACGCCGAAGTCCCCCTCAACTTCTTAACAACCCTAGGCCGCGTGAGTCTTGCCCCAACATCGTCAATTGCACACAATCCAACTCCTTCTCGGGTTATTAGATCGTCGCGTTGTGTTTACCCTATCGACAATCTCAGTTCTTAAACTCCCCCGTCACCTCTCCTGAGTGTAAAATAAAGGAATACGTGACTTTGCATCAATGCCAAAGTCCCCTTCAACATCTTAACGACCCTAGGTCACGTGAGTCTTGCCCCAACGTCATAGATTGTCCACAATCTAATTCCCTCCCGGGTTATTGGATCGTGGCGTTCGTTTATTCTAGTCCAAATCTGGGATTTGTCAAACCCAGTATTCTCATAACATCATTCTCATAACATGATAAACAAACAATACAGCACACACAATCAAAATAACGAAGAACATCCACAAACAAAACACAAACTCAATTAAACAACGTATTCTAAATTATATTAATAATCCCTAAACAACCTATATTTAGCCAATGGCCATAACTATGTATACAATGTAAAATGGCGTAAACATGCTCAACAACTACCAAAATAAGGAAAACAAAGAGAATAAACGAGGGACTTAGCCTATATCCGAAGAATTGGCGCTAGAACCGTCGAACAATCGCTTCCCTCTTTAACTTCCACCTCGGGTTGAGAGCGCTCTCTCAAAAATCCCTTATCCTAACCCTAAAATATAGCCTAAGGCCTTAGGGGCTAAAGAGATCGGAAGAGAGGATGAGAGAAGGGTATTTATAGGCTCAAAAATATCAAACAAAATATCTAAATTGTGCAGAGGCCACCGTCGCGGCGGTGGAGTATGTCGGTTAAGGTTCACTGAGGCGATGGATTAGGAAATGTTTCTGCTGGTTCACTGCCTAGGCGGTGAGGTTTCAGCAAAAATGGATTTTTCTCAGCTTCTTCACTATCGCGGCGGTGGGCTTGTTTGCAGAATCTTGTCGCCTTGCTCATATTTTTACTGTTCTCCGACCGTTCTCGATACAATTTGATCGTTTATGCTCAAATTTCATACCTTTTCATCTCATGCACCTGTTTTAATACAAAAAGAATAAAAACACATTAAAATGTATTAAAACGTAATAAACATACTAGAAAACTAACAAATTCGGTATGCAAATATATAGGTAATTTACACCTATCAAATACTCCCAAACTCGGAATTTTACTAGTCCTCGAGCAAAACACCCACACAATACAAGAAAATATACAAACTAATTACAAAATTTGAAAACTAAAAATGAAAAAAAACACTAAAAATAAAAATGTGTAAGTTTTGATTATCATCTACCGGCCGAACGAGTTTTTCCTCGTCGGCCCCCAATCCTATCAAGTTCAAGTATAAATCACACCACGTGGTGTTCTAAAATCTCAACGTTCAAAAATAGTAAGTGTCATTCTAGATCCTATTTAAGTGTGTGTTATTAAACTCAAATATACAACTATCCATTGATTAGATGGGATTATCCCTTAATATAGTTCATGACTAACACCTTTTAGGTAAAGGGAATCCATATGCCTAAATCGGGATCTATTCTCTACTAATGTAGGCTCGGAGGTTCATGAAGATCATTAGGGCTTGGTTCGGTTTTGGAATAATGGCCACGGGTATATCGAAAATACAAAACAGGTTAATCGTCGTTAACTTAACGTGACCCGAGGCACATCTGGTAGCGTAGGAAAAACACGCCGCTACTTACACTCGCAAGTATACGAGGTTTAAGTTTTAGTATAGTGTGATCGTTAAGATCGGGTTATCATATCCACAGGGATTGTTGTTGTTACTATCGAATACCGCGTTTGTCGTGACCTAATTTTATCTAGGCGAAAAACAAATGTATTTAATTAATTAAACTAATACTAATATATCCTAAATTAACTACACTATTATGTTAATATGTTTTAGGGTGAAGAATTGTATAGGGATTAACGTGTTTATAAATACGTGTTCGATTCCGATTTACTCGCGTTTACGTTGTTCGACCTATTTGACAACCTCGGTACGTAAACTCCGCCGCCACCTTTTCTGAGTGTAAGACGGGGGAATACATGACTTCGAGTCAACGGAGAAGTCCCCCTCAACGTATTAATGACCCTAGGTTACGTGAGTCTCGCACAACGTCATTGATTGCACACAATCCAACTCCCTCCCGGGTTATTGGATCGTCGCGTTGTATTTACCCTATCGACAATCTCCGTTCTAAAACTCCCTCGCCACCTCTTTCGAGTGTAATACAAGGAATATAACGCAACTTCGAGCCAACGAAGAGGTCCCCCTCAACGTCTTTACGACCCTAAGTAGCGTGTGTCTAGCCCCACGTCATCGATTGTCCACGATTCAAACTCCGACCGGGTTATAGAATCGTGGCGTTTGTTTACCCTAATCCGAATCCGGGGTTTGTCAAAATCCCGTATTCTCCATTTATCAATCCAATCATAATAAACAAACAATACAATAAATACAATCAAACTACGAAGAACAATCACAAACGAAACACCGAAATCACCCAAACGACGTATTTATAAATATTAGGTTAATCCCTACTACAATCTATATTTAACTCGGGGCCATAGCCACATATACAATAAAATAACGAGCTAAATATGCTCACATGCTCCTAAGATAAAAAAAAATAAGGAAAAACGATCGAAGAACTTAGCCTTGTCCGAAGATAAACCGCTAAGAACGCTCAATGATCGATCCGCTGTCTTTTCCACTTTGGGATGCGAGCTCCACCACTAAAATTCCTAACCCTTGGCTTAACTATAGCCTAAGGGGCTCAAAAATGCAAGAGACAGGAGAGAGGTTCGGCCAAAGGAGGAGGAGAGGGGATATTTATAGCAAAAATATCCTAAAAATATCTAAAGGCTGTGCAGGGCAAATCCGCCTAGGCGGAATTAGGTCGGTTAAGTCTGATCGCCTGGGCGGTAAAGTAGGCGGTGGAGTGGGAGAATATTTTGTTGGATTTTCGCCTAGGCGATAGAAATTCCGCCTAGGCGAGCGGCTGTCAGTAGCCCTTCTTCGTCCTCTACTGGATTCCCGCCTAAGCGGTAGAATTTCTGCTCTGGCGGTCGTCCGTCAGTAACATTTTGCTCTTCTCTGTATTTTCACCGCTTAAGCGGTGGGCCTGTTTCGTCTTTTAGCCTCCGAGATTGTTTATCCACCGTAACTTCGAACCACTTTGGTTCGATCTCATCATTTTAGCTCCAGTTTCTTATTTGTTTTGACCCACACACCTGAGTTATGCAAAAAGTATAAATACTAATTAAAACATAATAAAAATAACTATAAACATATTCGAAAACTAACCAATTAGGATTGGAAATAGATAGGTTTTTCACACCTATCAACATCGCTTGGCACTCTCACACTCAAAACCCCACAATTGAATTAGAAACAACCCTAAACAAACTTTAAGAAAGTATTACTCACTTGTCATGTCAAAAAGAAACTAATTTTTTTTTTAATAACACACCCCCAAATTCATTTGAATTTCTACAATTTTTAGGAGTGTGCAAAAATGATTAAGTAACACATCCCCAAAACGTATTCGAATTCTTACAACTTTATGAATGTGCAAAAAATATGAACGACAAGCGAGTACTCAAATACCGAACCAATTAGAATTTTGGCCTAAACCCAATCGCTCACATCAAGTAGCGAAATGCTAACTTGATTCACTCACATTGTGCCTTTGGTTTAGCGATGTGGGTTTGGAAAAAGTTCAATCTGCTAGGGTTTTTGATAAGGGTTCAGAAATTGAAACTGCGTTTAGGCTTCGATAGGGTAACAAAGGGTAATGATTTATCAGGGTAAGCTTAAAAGACTTAAGCGACAAAATGACTACCTAAATCATATCTCCTAAACAACCTCGCCTCGGATTTCACCTCGAATTTCTCCCAAATCAAGTTCTAAAATCCCTATTGTCATGAAATTGATTGACAGATAATCGATTTCAAATCAATTAGATTGTGCTATATTGAGTTTACGTGCTTGTGCATTTAGGATCCACAATAACTTTTACTAAGACGATACGTTAAGCACACAGAACACACATGAATGAGCTTTACGCTCGACCTCAAAACAATCAGGGGACAAAATCATCATCAGGTAAAGGCCCAAATGACGTCCAAACTCAGCACAAAACAACAACTAAACTAAACAATCTAATCCTAAACAAGCATGCACACAGTAAAAACAGTAAAACATGCTAACTAAAACACATATTTAAAATATACTAACACATCACCATCAACTTAACACAAGCATTACCCAAAATGACCGATCAGCGATCCCAATGACAGTGTATAGCATAATATTGAAGACGGGGATTTAGAACACGTACTTGGGAGGCGAGAGAATCTTGCCTCCGTTTCAAGTCAACGGAGATAGATTTAACTTATTTTAGGACTTGGGTTGCCTCCCAAGAAGCGTTTGGTTTAATGTCCTCGGCCCAACACATACCCTTAAGACTGGCAAGATGTTTCAATGAACGAAATGCAAGAGTACCTGTCGATCTAACATCTTCAAGCATCTTGTCAGAAAACAAAAACAAAACTACAAACGAAAATTATATACAAAAAATATGCCTAGATTAAAATCGAATTATTTACTCACAATATCAATAATAATCCAAAACACAATCCCGGTAATCGTTTCCAAAAACTTGGTCGCGATCGCCGAAAACTGTATTCAACAAACCAATCCCTAGCAACGGCGCCAAAAACTTGTTGGCCGCTTTTTTAAGTGCTGCTACTTTTATCGCAAGCGTACGGATTAAGTTTTAGTATAATGGACCTTTCGGTCGGGTATCGTATCCATAGGGATTGGTTGAGATTACTATCGAGTACCGTGATTGTCATAATCAGACTTTATCTAGGCGATAAAAATGGAATTTAATTAATTACTAATACTAAAATACTAATTTAACTATACTAATACCTTATTGAGATAGTTTTGAGAGTATAGGTTGTCTAAGGATTAGTTTCGTTTACGAATACGTGTTCGATTTCGTTTTAGTTTATATTAACGGCGTTCGACTTATCCGATAATCTCAATTCGTAAACTCCTCCACCATCTCTCCCGAGTGTAAGACGGGGGAATATGTGATTTCATGTCAACGCCGAAGTACCCCTCAACATCTTAACGACCCTAGGCCGCGTGAGTCACGCCCCAACGTCATCCATTGCACACAATCCAACTCCCTCTCGGGTTATTGGATCGTCGCGTTGTGTTTACCCTATCGACAATCTCAGTTCTTAAACTCCACCCTCACCTCTCCTGAGTGTAAGATGAGGGAATACGTGATTTCGCGTCAATGCCGAAATCTCCCTCAACATCTTAACGACCCTAGGTCACGTGAGTCTTACCCCAACGTCATAGATTGTCCACAATTCAATTCCCTCCCGAGTTATTGGATCATGGCGTTCGCTTATTCTAGTCCAAATCCAGGATTTGTCAAACCCCATATTCTCATAACATCATTCTCATAACATGATAAACAAATAATACGGCATACACAATCAAAATAACGAAGAACATCCGCAAACAAAACACAAACTCAATTAAACAACGTATTCATAAATTATATTAATAATCCCTAAACAACCTATGTTTAGCCAATGGCCATAACTATGTATACAATGTAAAATGGCATAAACATGCTCAACAACAACCAAAATGAGGAAAATAAAGAGAAGAAATGAGCGACTTAGCCTATATCCAAAGAATTGGCGCTAGAACCGTCGAACGATCGCTTCCCTCTTCATCTTCCACCTCGGGTTGAGAGCACTCCCTCAAAAATCCCTTATCCTAACCCTAAAATATAGCCTAAGGCCTTAAGGGCCGAAGAGATTGGAAGAGAGAAGGAGAGAAGGGTATTTATAGGCTAAAAAATATCAAACAAAATATCTAAACTGTGTAGAGGCCACCACCGCGGCACTAGAGTATGTCGGTTAAGGTTTGCTGAGGGGATGGAGTAGGCGATGGATAAGGAAACGTTTCTGCTGGTTCACCGCCTAGGCGGTGAGGTTTCAGCAAAAATGGATTTTTCTCAGCTTTTTCGGCGGTGGTCTGGATGCCGCGGCGGTGGGCTTGTTTACAGAATCTTGTCGCCTTGCTTATTTTTCCACTGTTCTCCGACCGTTCTCGATACGATTTGATCGTTTATGCTCCGATTTCATACATTTTCACCCATGCATCCGTTTTAATACAAAAAGAATAAAAACACATTAAAATATATTAAAACATAATAAACATACTCGAAAACTAATAAATTCGGTATGGAAATATATAGGTAATTTACAACTATCACTCTTGGAATACCAAACCGACATATCATGGATTTCCATACGAAGTCTCGAATCTTTTCCTTTGTGATACGACCTAGGGTCTCCTCCTCGACCCATTTAGTAAAGTAATCAATGGCGACCACCAAGAATTTTCTTTGGCCAGTGCCCTGAGAAAAAAGGCCAAGCAGATCAATCCCTCACTAAGAGAATAGCCACAGGCTTGTCATCAGAACCATGTTTGTGGGAGGGACATTAGGGTGTGGGGCGAATCTTTAAAACTTGTCACATTTTTTTTCACAAACTTTGTCACATCCTCGAGCATTTTTTGCCAAAAATATCCTTAATAGAGTAGTTTGCTTGCGAGAAATTTACCCCCTGAGTGGTTGCCACATATGCCCTCATGAACCTCTCTCGCGGACTAATAACGTATCTTCTTGGCCTCAGCATGATCTTCTTGTAGTGTCCCGTCCTCCAAGTAACGTCGTATCGGATCCATCCAGGTGGGCTGGTCATTGAGCTCGTAGATTGATGCAACCTTATCGGATATTATGGTGTTTGGAGAGTCTAGGTACTCCACGAGCATGTTTCTCTTTAATGTCCACTCCACCGCCGAAGCGATATTGGCTAAGGCATCAGCATGCCTATTCTCTTCTTAGGTTATTTGAGTTACTTGGACATTTTCAAAACTATCCATCAGCGTCTTGACCCTTTCCAAATATGTAGTCATGCTTGGATCCTTGGTCAAATACTCATTGTTGACTTGGTTGACGACGAGCTGGGAATCACAAAACACGACCAACGTCTTAACATGAAAATCACGGGCTCAGCGAAATCCGACCAGGAGTGCTTCGTACTTTGCCTTATTGTTGGTTACTCTAAATCCCAGCCTGAGGGCGTACTTTATGTCTTCTTTATCCAGGGCCACGAGGACCATTCCGGCTCCACATCCATTAACATTAGAAGACCCATCAGTGAAGAGTTTCCAAGTTCCCGAATTGGAGTTCAGATTTGAGCTTGTGGAAGCCTCATATATTTCCACGGGCTTTGTTCCCAGGTCGTCGGCATTCGCTTCAGGATCATCGGGAAAGGTGAGCTCGGAGATAAAGTCAGCCTGGACCTAGCCTTTGATGACAGTCCTAGCCCTATACTCGATGTGGAACTGGTTGAGCTCAAGGCTATATTTCATTAGCCACTCCAAGATGTCCAGAGAATACAAAATTTGCCTCTGCGGCTGGTCGGTTAAGACGATGATTGTATGTGCCTGGAAGTATTGTTTTAGTTTTCTCGAGGCCACCAACAAAGCGTATGCGAGCTTCTCGAACTTAGTGTACCTTGTCTCGATATCCGTGAGGACTCTGCTAGAGTAGTAGGCTGGGTGCTAAGCACCGACATCTTCTCTCACTAGGGTTGTGCTAACCATCATTGAAGAATCAGACATGTACAAGTATAGATCTTCACTCGCCTTTGGGGTGCTAAGAAAAGGGGAAGAGGAGAGATACCTTTTCAGTTCCTGAAATGCTATCTCACACTCCTTTGTCCATTAGAAGCTATTGTTACCCCTTAACACTTTAAAAAAGGGCAAACACTTCTCCGATGCTCGTGAGATGAACCGATTCAAGGCAACTAACCTTTCTGTCAGCATATGCACCTCCTTCTTATTCTGAGGAGAATTCTTCCCCAACACGGCATTTATCTGGTCGGGATTGGCATCGATTCCACGCTGAGAGACCATATACCCTAGGAACTTCTTGCCTAAAACTCCAAAGATGCACTTATTGAGGTTGAGTTTCATGCAGTGAGACATGAACTTGTTGAATCACCTCAGGAGGTGTCGGATATGGTCAGGAGCCTTTAAGCTCTTGACCAACATTCTATCGATGTAGACTTCCATCGTTAGCCCGATCTCTTCCTTGAACATTTTATTCAGTAGGTGCTGGTAGGTCACGCCGGTGTTGCGCAAGTCGAACAGCATGACCTTATAGATGTATGTCCCTTTATCCATGATGAAAGACGTCTTGCTCTTATCGGGAGGGAACATAGGTATCTAATTCTACCCGGTGTAAGCATCAAGAAAACTCAGGCGCTTATACCCTACTATGGCGTCGATGAAAATGTTGATTCTTGGGAGGGGAAAGAATTCCTTCAAGCATGCTTCATTCAGGTCCTTAAAGTTGACGCAGGGGTATCATTTATTGCTGGCTTTAGGGGCCAGGACTATATTGGCTAGCTAGTCCGGAAACTTGACTCCCTTCACCATGTCCAATTTAATCAACTTGTCCATTTTTTTTCAATAATATTTTACCGCTTAGGGTAGAATTTTCTTCTCTTTTGTCTCACGGGTGGGTGGTGTGGTTCAACATGTAGGCGGTGGTGCATCGCCACACTTGGATCAATCCCCGGCAACTCATCATGTGACCACGCAAAGACGTTATAGTTTCTCCAGAAAAGGTCAGTGAGCTCAACCCTCTACTTTGGGCCAAGACCTGTACCAATCCTTACTATCCTTTCTTTTATTGTGGGGTGGATCAGAATCTCCACCAGCTTTACGTGTGGTCGAGAACCATCTTCTTCTTCTTAGGGGTCGTCGATGGGCACCGACCCCGATCCCCCCATCTAGAGCCATGAGCTTGGTGGCACTGAGCTCTAGTTCTATCTTTGATTATTATTTTTTACCCTCCGGGAACAGGCCTTGGAGGTATCCTGGTCTTTTTCCATTTCTCCCACCCCCTTCTCAGTAGGAAACTTCATTATCTGGTGGTAAGAGGAGCATACTGCCTTGAGATCCGAGCACAGTAGGTCAACCCATGATGGAATTCTAGGGGGATGGTCTGTCAATGATAAAAAAAACTTGGTCCACACTGTTGAGGTCCTAGGGTGGGTTCCAACCGTGATGGCAAAAGATATCCATCCTAGTTTGTTGACTACATCACCCCAAAAACTGACTAAGGGGCTTGTTGCGGGCTTTAAAGTGCTGGGGTCAACCTTCATCTTTTGGAACACCAAATTGAAGATGATATCAGCAGAACTTCCACCGTCCACCAAAATCCTTCCCATTTTGAAATGATTGATGAGGGCAACGATGACGAAGGCATCATCATGAAGGACATGTACACCTCAGAGGTCGGCCTCACTGAAAGAAATGATATTATGTTCAGGGACATCTATTGTGATTACCTCAAATACATCTTCATCCACTTTTCTTTTGGCTTTGTGCTTATACTTCCTCCTGGAAGATGCCGTCTCCCTTTTGAGACTGAGTCCACTGTGGATGATGTTTATCTCTCCATCCACCTACTACTCATTATTATGTCTTTCCCTTTCAGCTCAGGGTGGAGGACGACAGCGATTACCTCTTCTCATCCGGCCCTTATGTTCATCACGAGGGTCGTGCTCTTCTTACTTGGGTGCTTAGCCGTCTCTTTGGATATAGTGGCCCAAATACCCTTGGTTGATTAGGGCCTTGATCTCTTCCTGAATCTAGAAGTAATCCTCCGTGGAATGGACTCTATCCCGATGGAATTTTGCAATATTTGTTCAGCGATCTTTCCATCGGCTTACCCCTCGGAGCCGAGGGAGGAGAGAAATAGTCTTTTCCCGCCTTCTTAGAGTAAATGGTAGAAAACAAGGCCGTGAACAGAGTGAATTCTTTTGGATGACGCCCTGGGGGGTGGAAATGGTCTCCAATCCCTGGGCAGTGGGACCAATCTCCCCTCGGCCTGTAGCTTTTTGGAGCCTTATGCTCTGCTTGGACTTTCCTCCGCCTTGTCTTTTTTCTTTTAACCTCTCTCGCGATCCTTCTTGGCTACTTCTCTTAGTTTGGTATTGTGGAATCATATACTCCTCTCGAGTAAGGCATCAAGATTTGGCACGAGATTGGAGCATAGGTCGTAGGACAGTCTCCAATGCTTGAGGTCGTTAATGAAAGCATTCATCGCAACGACATTGGAGACTTCATCGCAGCCAATGATCTCTTTGTTGAACCGTTCCACATAATCTCCCAACGACTCGCCAGGAAGCTTCTAAAGGGAGAGAATATGGGTAATGGTTTTTAGTCGATGTCGGGAGTGCCCAAATCGAGAGAAGAAGAGTTGCTTCAACTCTCGGAAACTAGAAATGGACGTGGGAGCGAAGGTTCTAAACCACGCCCCCCCCTCTCCACCCCCCCCCCCCCCCCCCCCCCCGCGTGCGCGCCCTGTGAGGGTGAGAAGGAAAGCTTGGACCTCATGGACACTGAAGCAGTGTGTAGATCCATATAGGACTTGAATATGGACAAGTGATCCACCGGGTCGGCGGTCCCGTCATAAGGGATCATTTGGGGGTGAGTGAACCGTGCAGGAAAGGTTCTTCCAGAATCTCATCAATAAATGAAGATCTTACCTTAGAGGAGAGCCTAGTTGGTCCTCTTATCCCTTGAATTTGATGCAAGGCTACCTCCAAATTAGCGAAGCGCTTTTCAGCCATCACCTCACCTCTCGAAGATATCATGGCCTAACTAGCAGCAGCCTGGACAACACGCTGCCTGTTAGGTAGTGAGTATGAATCCATTTCATAAACATACTATGACCTATGTTCTAATCGGGTAACATAACTTTGAGCTCAGCTTGGTGGGGACGCTGCTTGGTTGTTCCTCTTTCGCTTCGGCTAGGGTGAATATGGGGATCCTAAAGATTCGGGAGGTTCTAGGTCAACCACTCTCCATCTGTTATTGCAGGGCTACGGACGAGCCTTGGGGCATGTCTGTTGGAGTGGACCATGCGATCCTTAAGCTTAGGTACCCGCTCTTTCCCCTGTAGATTGGAGAGCCGGTACCTTTTCTGGTGGGGTCAGCGATAGGCAGGCAAGGAGAACTTGAAAGAAGGTTAGGAATTAACCAAGCTTGCATTCCAAGTGGTCAATGAAAGAAGCTTCGGGTGCTCCTGTGGTCTTCCCCACAAACGGCACAGATGGTAAAGTAGATGGGCTTGTCTAGACGGTTGGAGGACCCATCGGGCCGGTGGGTGGTGGATGGTTCTCTATAGCTAGGACCCAAGAGTCTGGCCTCGGAGGCGTAGACATGTCGTTGACGGGTTGGGGGGGTTGACTCGTTTTTCACGGCGGGCATCTGATCTTCTTCTCCGATGACCTAACCAATCCATGTGATCATCAAATCTTCGCTACTTGGGGAGCTGACAATCAGGGAAGGCTTCTCATGTGTTTCCACAGATGGCGCCAAACTATTGATGTCAAAAAATGGTGAGCAACCACAGTATGATTTAAGCAGGTAGCATGTGAAAATTTGTTGCTGACGTGGAGGTGACGAACTGGTGATCCCGGAATCAATAAACTTCTGATGCTTGGGAAATCCTTACAATCTAACCTTAGCTCCTCACCAAACTCTAAGATCCTGTTCAGACTCTAAGTTAAACTCCTTTTTGGACTCTGTTCTGATCTTTGAGCTAAGCTCTGACACCAAACTCTGAGCACCTACACAAAAGCCTACCGGGGTTGTGCCCAGTGAGATCCCTCCGGAATGAGAATAAGTATTCGGGAAGAAAGGCTAATAGTGCTCTAGAGTGACTTAGAAGCATGTACCTTTGGGTAATGGATGCCAAAGAGTATTTATAGAGCGTTGGGCTTGATTAGCACTGTGAAATTAGGGAGCTGAGCTCGGTTAATTAAGCAAATTCGTTTGACAGCCAATGAGCTTGTGGATTAAGGCCTTAATCACCTGGACCGGGCTTTTAGGCCCACTGTATAGAAGTTTATGGGCCGACCCACTTGAAATGGGGAGTAATGACCCGTTTTTAGCCCTTCTGGATGATTAGTAGGTGGAGAGGGCATAAAAATGGATTTGGTAACTTCAAAATGGCTTTAAGAGGCCCCATATCAAGGAGAATTTGAGCTGAGAGTACTCAGGCTTGTCAGCTCAGTATGGTGATCTTCAAGGAGGAAATAGATGGCTCATTTAGAGATGATCCGAGCTGAGGGTGCTCGGACACCCCAGCTCGGCCATGTAGCTTCATCATTTACTTGGATGGCCCTATATTTCTACATAAGTCTAGGCTGAGCGTACTCAGACACCTCAGGTCGGCCATGTAGCTTCAACCTTCATTTTAAGGATTATTTTTTTTTGCACTAATCTGAGTAGAGAGTGCTTAGACACCTCAGCTCGGCAGGGTAACTTGAACTTTCTTTTAAGGGTGTTCATTTTGCATTTGACCAAGATGCGAGTGCTCGGACACCTCAACTTGGCGTTGAGTCTTCAATCCCAATTGAGGTTTTCCAATTTGTAAACAACCCGAGCTGAGGGTGCTCGGATACCCCAGCTCGGTGAGGATACTTCTTCATTTGAGAACCCCTTTTTGGATGGTGCCCGATCTGAGGGTGTTCGAACACCTCAACTCGGTAACTTGTTCTTCGATCTTTATTTGGGGGTTTCCCATTTAGATGTTGCCAGAGCTGAGGGTGTTTGAACACCTCAGCTTGGTAACATGATATCTGAACAATCTGGAGGGGTTTGAGACTTGCCTTTTGCATATGTCCGAGCTAGGGGTGCTCAGACACCACGGCTCAGTCTGTTCCGCACACTTGTATAGATGAAAGGGTTTGAGGGTCCCCCTTTTGGATATGTCCAAGCTGAGGGTGCTTAGACACTGCAGCTCGGATCTTTATTCGTACTCGGCATAGAGAGGGTTTCCCAGCATGTGTGACCTTTCATAACCAAATTTACCTCCATCAATATTATATAATCTAAATGGTTTTTTGAGAGCAAACTATTCTCGATTTGAATTTCGGCTCAGATTTCAGGTAGAATTTCTAACTCTTTTAATATTTGTGTTTAATCTCTCTCTTCATTATGTAATTCATGCTAAAATTGTCGTTAATTTTTAATTATTAGTTTTTATGAAATATTTTGGATTATTATATGAAAATTATATAGAAAACATGTCTATGTGTTTTATTTGTGTATTGATTAAATGGATGTAGTAAATGGGTTAAAAATTCTACTGAACTTTAACTCACAATCCCATAATTTTTATTACAGGGCCGATGAAAATGGTGTTATATATGAAATTTTATTTGAATTTCTATTTAATTTATAATAATTATATTTATTTTTTGCTGTTGTAAAATTGACTCGATAGATCGGTAATTATAATTATCGTCATAATTTGTAAAATTTCTCGGTTTTTATAAAATAGAATATTGACTATTTAGTTTTAGTAATAATTCTTCAAAAAGAGAAATTGTGTGGTGACCCTGGAAATCGAGTTAACAAAGTGGCATCAGAGCATGATTCATATCTGGGTTCCACTTCCATTGTCACTTCCATCCCTAACATTTAAGCCAATGTTACCATATTCATCCTCGTAATTGCTACCAGTGTTATTGTCTGACCCATCAACACTTCCCGACTTCGTGGATCTTTTAGTGCGTATACCACTTTCACTCCCACTACCACTAGACTGATGAAATTATGAAAATTAATCCAACAAACTGAAAGCAAAAAAATGCATATTCCCAAAAAAAAAAAAAAAATTGCTACGGAGATGGCAAATCAATTAAACCAAAAAAAAGTAAATATAAAATTTCTTAAGTTATATAGCAGGAAGATGTAAATTTTCTTTAGTTCAAATAGGTTCCAAAATTCGAATAGATTAACTTTCAAATGGTAACTGATGCCTGTTTTAGCAAAACAGCATGCAGCAAATAAAACCATCATTTATATACTACAACAGAAAGAACCTGAAATTGGATGGAAAAAAAACGATTTCATATTGTCTACAAATGGTTTCTTGCATTTCCTAAAATAGGCATGGCAGCTCAGGAATTTGGCAGTTCCTACTATTGATAATAGTATAAAATACTCATTTAATTGGCAGGTTTGGTTGCTTGTATAACAAAAATAGATTCTAATATTTTATTTTGGGTTTTCGACACTTTGCACCACTGAAGTTAAAAATGATCATTATTTCACTTTGCTCCCGTTATACATATTTCTGAGTATTTTGTATTGAACTCGTTTTGTTATTGAGTTTAGGTTATATATTCTGTAGACTAGGTGAGTGTTGTGGACTATAGGATAAGTTTTCAAAAAGATCAGTTTCAAGATGTTTACTGTCTTCTATATAAACTATCAAATTATATTTTTCGTATTAAATTGTAAAAAAATATATATATATTGATGAAAATGGACAGCTTTATGATGTTAAATAAATCAAGTAAAATTTTGAAGGTGGAAAATGAATTCTATCATGTTATGTCATAGTTGTCTCGTCAATATATTTTAATCCTTACAAGAGGGCATGTCCTGTAGGACGTTGTGCTGTGACCTATCAAGAGGGCAAGTCCTACAGGTAGTTGATATATATTGTTGTTGTTGACAATGATTATCGGTATAATATGGTGGTTTGTACCACGTGTTA
Organism: Eucommia ulmoides; assembly: GCA_016647705.1. Classification (NCBI taxonomy): domain Eukaryota; kingdom Viridiplantae; phylum Streptophyta; class Magnoliopsida; order Garryales; family Eucommiaceae; genus Eucommia; species Eucommia ulmoides. The sequence goes on along the minus strand of CM028338.1, from coordinate 20,819,708 downwards.
TTGATTATTAATATGATGGAGTTGAATATAGTATTGACGATATAATGTGGTAGAATTGAATATGGTATTGATTATTAATATGGTGGAGTTGAATATGGTATTGACGATATAATATAGTGGAGTTGAATATGAAATTGATTATGGATAAAACAGATATGTTGTTGGACCTTACAGAAAGGTAAGTCTTGCAGGTGATAAAAATATGTTATTGATTTGATAGGAGAAGTTGAATATGGAATTGAGTATGGATATTCTGTGTTAAGACCAGTGAGGAAGGCAAGTTCTGCAGGTAGTTGATATGATAACTCCCGATTGGGAGATAAAACGATCCTATGGGTAGTAAAAAAATATGATACTTTATTATGTAAAAATTAAGTTGATCTGTTGATTTAAATTTGGTTGTTCTATGATATTTGTGGAATTTTAATATTTCCCAGTGTAATATTTGTTGAAAATGAGTTTTGATAAAAAAAAAATATTGGATCCATAAGTTATTTTTGTCTTATGAAGACAGAACACGGATAAAAAATTTAGGTAGATATTGATCCACTACTAATAATTGGTAGGATCAAAGTGTGGAGTAATTGTTGAGACTTTTGGAGAACTTTATATAATAGTTTTATATACGTTTTACATTAATTTTTACTTTGAACCTAAACGATATTCTAGAAATTCAAGTGGGGGAGAGAAGGGTTATGTTATATTATGATACACGTTACGTGACTATTCAACTTGCTATATTACGTGAGTATTGAACTTTTGAGACGTATTTATGTGATTGAGACGTAATTATATGGTTTGAAACGTATTTATGCATTTTGAGACATATTTATGTGGCTAAGGGGTACTTATGTGTTTTCAGACGTATTTATGTGGTTGAGACGTAATTATGTGTTTCGAGACATATTTATATAATTAAGACGTATTTATGTGGTTAAGAAGTATTTATATATTTTGGCACGTTTTTATGTAAGCGAGAGGTATTTATGGATTTTCAAACGTATTTCACAAAATCTGTTATTTGAAGTTTGGATTGTGTTGATATTTTTTAAAACGTTTACGACATTATTGGAATGTTGATGTGGATATTGGAGATGATTATTTTTAGTTTCAGGGGGCAATCTATGAGGAATTTGGGTTATCTACTGGTTATGATGTTTGTTACGAATCTGTTGGCTTAAAATGTTGGATGAAATTGATCAATGTTGGTTATGGAATATGACAATGGACTTGAAATGTCATGCCGAGTAAAAAAAAAAATTAAGGTCATGAACCTATTGGCATAGAGGTAGGCTCAATCCAAATGAGACTACCGTGATACTTTAAAAATATATTCGTTTGTGATATATATTACTAGTTTTATCAGAATGGTGCAGCAGAAGTATTTAGAAATATAAGATTATTTGGCAATTGATTATCAGTGTTAGGTGTTACCAACCAAAGTGTACCATGTTGAGTTATGTTAAATAAAGTATGGACCACCGTAAATGCGGAAATGACGATACATCATATGAAATTTGTTGAGATGTGGATTGGTTGTGACTTTCGGTTACGGGACCCTATGTAGAGAAAAATTGTTCTAGGATTGAGTGTAACTAACATGACCGTACAGTGCGATTTTGAATTATTATTGTTTTGAATGAAATTTTGAGGATGGAATTTATTTAAGGGGAGTAGATTTTCAAACTCTTTTAATATTTGTGATTAATCTCTCTCTCTTCATTATATGATTCATGCTAAAATTGTTGTTAATTTTTAATTGTTAGTTTTTATGATATATTTGGGATTATTATGTAAAAAAATTTGTAGAAAACATGTCTATGTGTTTTATTTGTGAATTGATTAAATGCATGTAGTAAAGGAGTTTAAAAATTATACTGAACTTTAGCTCATAATCCTACAGTTTTTATTGCAGTATTGATGAAAATGGTGTGGTGTGTGAAATTTTATTTGAATTTTTATTTAATTTATAATAATTGTATTTATTATTTACTGTTATAAAATTGACTCGATAGATGGCTAATTATAATAATCGCCGTAATTTGTAAAATTTCTCGATTTTTTATAAAATGAAATATTGACTATTCAATTTTAGTATTAATTCTCCAAATGGAGAAACTGCGTGGCGGCCCTGAGAATCCGGGTCGTTACACTTATTCTTGATTGTTGAATTGTTTGAGTGTGTTTTAAAGATGTCGACACCACATTTTGTTTTGCGACCCGGTCTTCTTTTTGGTATACATTTTTGGCATTTTAAGAAAACCCAAAAAATAAAAAAGTTGAAAGCCAAAAAAATATGTAATTGAAAGACTACGTTGGACTTTTGCTCAGTTGCAAAATCTCCAACGGAAAGTTTTGGAGGGGGTGGGTAGGGGAGGGAGAATCCTAGTTGAAACTTGGTTTTCGAGAAAGTTCCAAAGGTTTAGATATAAAGTGTAATTATTTGAAATCTTTTAAATTTTAAAATTAGGGGAAATCTAAGGGCTTGATTTGATTTTCAAAATGGTGAATACATGGTCCAAAAATATTGCTTGGCATAACGATGAATTGCGGGAGCCAATTTCATATTTTGAGAGAAAAGTGAAAAATTGTCATTTTAAAACACTTTTTAAAATTCAAAACTAGTATTGTTATGTAGTTATATTCGGTAATTGTTGAGTTAAACCCAATATTGAAGAATAATTGAGTTTTGAGAACTAATTTATTTTTGACGAGAAACCGGTTGAATTCTCGAAAATCGACCAATTCTTATAAGGGTAAAAAGGGGATTTAGAACCAAATTGCAATTCACTACGGACTTAATTGATCATCTCCAAGGTAATTAAGAATAAGAATGGGCTTAGTTGAAAACGTCTTCGTTTACGTAACCCATGCATCATCTAGAACGACTCTTTCCTTATGTAACCTTTGGCAAAATTCTCACCGTGGCAAAATCCTCTCCAATCATGCATTGACACATGTCACCCCTCTTAAAAACCATTTTTCTATAGAAGATTAATTTTTTTGCAATTAAACTAATTTTTTAACATTTTATAATTTGGTAGGCTCTATAATATAGCCTATTACAACATAATAACAAATTTTATAGAGAAATGAGTAGAGAATGTGCAGTCAGTCCATAGCCAACACCTAAAAACTAGGATGTAGCTTAAACTGTGGACCAGGAATAGGACCGCAACAATTGGTGCGGGCCCATTATCTGGGGGCTATAAATAGCCCGCTTTGGCCTCCAGTCTAAGGGCTCAGTTCAAAAATCCCTTCCTTAAATGTCGTTTTGCGATTCTACCCTCTTCTTCCTCTACTGTCAAAAAATCCTCAAAAACACCTTCCTAAATCTAATTTCCATGAAGGAATCCTGCCGATCTAGAGGCTAGGTATACATATTTACTATTTATTCAAGTTTTTAGTTCATCTCTCCATCCTCGTCCTTTCTTTGGCCTTTTTCTCTCTTTAGCCTTTTTCTCTCTTTAGTTTGTATAAATCTATGGTTGGGGAATACTAAGCTGCGATTAGTGTACTTATCTCTCAAAACTCCGTTGAAGATAGTGACAACCAGAGGTTTGAAACTTCTCAATATAGGATTTCCATACCATATATCTTGCCATTTAATTATCACATTTACTTTTTGCACTTTACATTTTTTTGCTATTTAATTTTTTGTCATTTAAATATTGTCATCCTATAATTCAACGAAAACACCAGGACGAGGGTACCCTTTCGATCTTAGCCTTCAAGCATTAGATGAGAATTTTAATGTTTTTCGAACCTTTAATGTCTTTGTCATTGAATTTATGCCTTTAGACCATCTATTTAAAATTAAAATAAACGAAAATACTTATTACGCTTGCTTTAAATTTGAAAATATACAAACTACGTAAAAATTTCGGCTTGAAAATTAAAGAAATCAAATAAGTATTTTGTTGAAATCTACCATTTGAAGCCTTGTGACGACTTCAACGATTTTGGCGAATTGAAGGAGTGGTTTCATGCCATTGTTTTGATTCCTCAAATGGTGCGAATTTTAGAAACGTCTGCCTTAAGAAATTGCTTGTTTCGTTTTGTCATTTTGTCAAAATCGGTATAAGTTTTGGAAAGGTCAATTTTGACAAAACAAATTTTTGGGACATCCCCTTGATGCTCATTTTCATAGGGTTTGAGGGGATGCCAAACTAGGACTCTTTAATCTAAGTTTTGACAAATCAAAATGAGTCAAAAAATGGACAATCCATTGCATTTAATTCCCTTAAAATAACGTAGCCATTAGATACATGTTTACCCTTTTTCCCTTAAATTTTACATCCATTTTAGGACCCTTACACCACTGTCACCCCCATCATTTAGGAAGTCATTTATGTCATTCCGTCATTTCAATAATTCACTTCATTATATAAGTCATTTGGCAATGTTGGAATCGTCGATTTAACATTACCATATTAGATTAGGCCATGTTGAAAACTAACATTTTCACGGTAACTCCTTTTTGCCATTTAGTGTATATGTTTAAGTCACATATGCCCTTTACGTCTCCTCAAATTCACTTTGTGTATGTCATTTAGAGATTTCATGTTAGGCGTTAAGACCATTCTCATCTAGGGAAAAATCACAAGCATATGTCAAGATTTCATTATACTTGGACTCATTTCTATTCTTCATGTCAATCTTAGCGCCCACTTTGCATCCATTTTTAGATGTCATTTACAATAATTGCTTAATGATTCATCTATGTCCATGAGTCATTTCGTATCCATTTGTATACTTCAATCAATACATTTTACACAAAGAAAACTCACCAAAAAAGGGGTAAAAAGTATAAATAAGTTGTCTTTTACTTTTGCATACTCTAGTTTAGGTCATTTCATCCCCCAACTAAGCATGTTCTTCCATAAATATGATTAGTAGATCAATTAACATTATTTTAAGTGTGTCATACCCAAATTTCATGTCATTCCGTGCACCTTTAATAGTTTAGACATGTCATTTAGTCACTTTATTTTTTCATTACACTTTTAGTACTCCATGACATTGTTTCTTCCCATTTAGTTATTCTCTTGCCCTTACTATACCTATACTTGTTATCATTTAGAACATGTTAGGTGCTTGTTATATTAATTTTGCATAATTAAATTACGGTTATAAGCACATTTTAGATATTTATATTAGAATTAAAATAGGTTTCGCATTACTATATTCCTTATGTTTTACATTCACGGTTTTATTAAGGCCACCATATCACTCAATTCTGCTTTTTCCATTTAAATTAGGTTGTGTTGGGTAAGGGATTTGGGAGAGGAATTTCATTTGGGTAAGGAATTTTAAAATATTTTTTTAACAAATACCTTGTTTGGGTAATGACTAGGAAGAATTTGTAAAATTCATTCAATTGTCAAATAGTGGTGAAAGAGAGGATTTGAAAATCCTTTTGAAATATGTGTAATTTCACAAATCCTTTCTTCCTCAACGCTATTCGCAGTTCCCTCCTGACCACCTTTATCGTCGTCGTCTTCTTCGTTGCAACTTTTTCTCGTCGCCTTCCTTCTCCTTCGCAATCGTCTTTTTCTTCTCGTCGTTGTCTTCTTCATCACGACTGAGATTTGAGATCCCTTGTCGAATAGTCATCATTGTTGTCGTCGAATCGTTGAATTGTTGTCGTGACTGAGACCTGAGATCCCTTGTCGAATCGTCGTCGCACTTGAGACCTGAGATCCCTCGTCAAATCGTTGTTGTCGTCATCGAATCATCGTCGACATTGTTATTCAAGTTTGTCGAATCGTTGTTATTTATGTTCTCCATGTTCATGTTCTCCATGTATTTTTCGATTCAATTGATGGTTCTAAAATTATAGGGTTTTGTAAGGGGCTAGGGTTTTTGTAGAAGATAGTATTGTAGGTGTTGAAGACAAAATGGGTTCTACTCCAAATAACCAAACAATGGATTTTTTAAATGATAGGATTTCAAAATTCAAAATTTTGAAATCCCATCATTTAACAAATTTCTTGAATTTGTCAAATCTCTTACCCAAACGCAACCTTATGAACTCCCCCCGGGGGATCATAGTTATCAATATTCTCATAGTTGAGAAAAAGTTATATTGGGAGAACATTCCAAAATGCCAAAAAATTATCTCACTGTAAACCTAAAATCAAAAAAGAGTAATAAGAGGAAAGGATTTCAAAATAAAATAAGTATTCAGACTTATTAAATGAAATTAATTGAATAAGATACCATTTTCAGATAGAAATTTTCGGGTTCCTAACACATTCTCCAAGCGTAATTGACCCTCAAACCTGTTTTAACTTAATATCTGTTAAGAGAGTCAATTTATTATTTAGGCCCTTTTTTTAAAATCGTTTTCTTAAAAAAAATATTTAGGCCCTTTTTCAAAATTGTTTTCTTAAAAAATTGGTGACCTAGCATACAATTTCAACCAAATGCTAGGTGACAACTCATTTCTTTAAGAATTTGACCTAAGTACTTTATAGAGAAAATCGACATATTTAAAAAAAAAAAAAAAACTCTCTTTCATGGTTTACCATTCTTTATATGTATTTTTAAAAATCGAGGTCTTCCAAAGATCAAATAAAAAGAAAGCAAACAACTTGTAAGTTATTTGTACTACCTAATTCACCCTTATCTTGTAAGCTTGGAGAACATATGAAATTGTAGGTAGATGAGCAGTCCACCATCTTATGAACTTGATGTCCACAGTAGAATTCTTCAGTTTGATCCCAGTGGTAAGATAAAGTGTAATTCAGCCTAGTGGCTTAACGGTTTTACCCTTGAAACTGACAAACGTTGTCATCATGGGCTTCAATTTTGCAAGCCCAATTCCCGTCTTGTTGAAAGCCAGGAGGTTTATTATCATGACCGAGCTCCCACAGCCGACCAACATGCGAGCAAAATTATAGTTGGTGATCTGCAATGTCACAACCAAGACATCTCCGTGAGGGGTATGGATTCCCCAAAGATCCTCAATCATCGCATGCTTGGCACTCGGGGCCTTGGATACCATGGGCCTTCTGGTTAGCAATAAAGGTTCCCCTCGAGCCGAATTTGGTCTTAATTTCACCTAGGACTACGGACCTCTCATTGCCTTCATCTTATCGATCATATTGGTCTTGGTCTATAGTAGTTGTCGGTTGTGTACCTATGATTTCGTTGGAAGTCATATTTGAGTTGTTGGCTTCAAAGGTTGTGTACATCTCACTAGCTTCTTATCCCTGATTTGCATCGACATTGTTCCTAGTGGTGCATTCAAGGGTGTCTAGTCGACGTTTTGAACACGCTCTAATCTTGGTAATTCTTCTTCTTCTTTAGTTGAGATTCATCCCGACCAATCCCATCGCAATTGTTAATGTATTATGTGGACCTGGCTCACATGACCCATTAGGGTAAACCCTAACCTCCACTTCCACTATAAAAATGTGTATATATTATTGTATTCTTGTATTTCTTTCTCATATATATCAATGTATGATTCATTCTCCTACTTCTCAATCATCTTAATTTGGTATCAAGAGCAAGTTTTTCCTAAACCTATTCTCCCTAAATTTTTTGCAACCCTAAAGCTTTCGCCGCCGCCTTCTTTATTCTCCCACGACTTTCATCACTACTGTAGGTTTCATCCTCGCTTCGATATCAACAACCACCATCTTCGTCTTACAAAGATGAACATAAAACCACCAAACTCACTGCCACCAGAGCCTAGATGCGTACTCACGTACCTCAAACATCCTACAATACCATCACACCTCGCTGTCTTGGATTTTGGGTTCTTCCACCTCAACTAAGGCACCAAATCCATCACACAATATACCACCAGAACCATCTCGACGAGATGATTCAAACTAGACAAAAATCATCTCTGTTGGATCACGCACGTGCCCTCACCCGCCGGCATAAGGTCCTGCTCCAGCCGCTCTTAGATCTATGTGCCTGCTTGCTTTGTTAACCAGTTCCCACTTCTACCTCAGCCCTAACAGTTCCGTCAGTACCAGTCAGCTGACATCTCAGGTGCCATGTCATTCACGTTAGAGCCACGTGGTACCACATCAACACCACATCATTTCCACATCAGTGCCATATCAATGTCAGTCAACCATTGATCTTCCACATCATTGGGATTTTTTTAGGTAACTTATTTTGACCGATTTAGGCATTTTTAGATCGGTTTTGTGCAAAGTTGTCCCAGTTCCTAGAGTTTTTTGACATTCTAATTATGTTTTCGGCCTCCGTTTTGTGATTTGAGGCTCATATAATATATTTCATTCTATATTTTTGTGGTTTCTACATCGGTTTGCCTCCCTCTTTGCGCTTATGGTTGAATCAGACTTACCCCAGGTTATCACTATTGTTCTGGATGAATCTAATTATGTTGTGTGGGATCAAGAAATGTTTGGTTTCCTTCGTGGATAACAATTATGGCGTTTCATGACTGGAGATATTACTGAACCCAAGAAGAAGGACGACGAAGATTGATAGATTGATTTTATCTATATATTTCCAAGCTAATTTTGATAGTTTTCGAGTGTTCTTGTAATGTTTTAATTTATTTTTATTTATTTTTATGCAAATCAGGTGTTATGGGAGAAAACGGTTGAAAATCGAGCTAATCGGCAGGACGTCGGTGAAGAAACGGTTGAAAACAAAGCAAAGAGGCCAAAATGCAACCTTCTCCCTGCAGCGAGTATCAACTCACTGCAACGCTAGCAACCAAAGGCCATTGACCTTACTCGCTACAACGAGCAACAGCCAGTGGCTATTCTGCTTTCAACTCGCTGCAGCGAGTTTCTTTTCGCTGCAGCGACTAGGCACTGTTGGCAACGTATTTTTTTTTTTATATTTTTAGGATATTTTGGATCTCTACTTATATCCCTTCACCATACCTTTTCCAAATATATTTTTTAGGAGCCCTACAATCATCGAAGCAAAAGGAGATCATCAATTGGAGATGAAAAAATGAGATTGGAGCAGACTTTACGGACGTGGAATCATCCACTCTTCATATTTAGATATTCTCCTTTATTTCTCTCTTTCATTCTAAACTTTTGTTGGTTGTTTGATTGTGTATATCTCATTTTTAGTTGAATATTTGGTTATGGTCATGTGTAGCTAAATGTTTGTTGTCTAGGGATTGATGTAGTTCATGAATATACATGTTTGAGTAAATATTTGTTTCGTTAACAGTTGTTTATCCCTATTCGATTGTGTTCACCATTTTGTTTCTTCTATAGTATACTTGTTATGATATTGTAGTTGGTTTGAGAATACGGGATTTGACACTCAAGAGAGGTAACCCCGGATTCGGACTAGGGTTAAAACACAACACAACGTTCTAATGTTTTGGGAGATTCTTAGAATGTGTGCAATCCGTGAGGTTGGGGCAAGACTCATGAGATCGTTTAAATGCTTGATAGGGATATCAGTGTTGATGTGGTTGCATATTTACTCACTTTACACTTGGGAGGAGTGAGTTTTAGAAACCTAGATTGTTTAATAGATTGATAACCGTTAATGTAAACGAGACTAAATCAAGCACGTTTAAGTCAACGAAGTTAATCACTAGATAATCCATTTCTATAGAATTTATTCTAAGTATTTTAGTTTAGATTTATGTTTTTACAAAAAGCCAAAATTGAAACGCCTAAATAAAGTTCGGTTACGATAATCGGGTACTTAGCAACAATTTAAACCAATCCCTGTGAATACGACAATCCCTCACTTTCTATACTATTAAAACTTGACCTCGTGCACTTGCGAGTAATTCAAAACGTATAAAATATCACAAAAAAGATGTTGTCAAATACATTGACTGTCTAAAGGATTGGGATAACAAAAATCACCAAATTCTTACATGGTTCCGTGGCACCATCATCCCAGAGATAAAACTTCAATTTGGTACACTCCAGATAGCTAAAGAAGCCTGGGATCTTAGGTAGCATCGCTACACCAGGGCATACATATCAAATTGGTATCATCTTCTTTCCACCCTTCATAGCATGTGCAAAGAGCCTGAGCAAACTATCAACAGTTTTCTATCTTAGATGACTGCCGTTTAGAACCAGTTTGCTATCACTGAGCCAACCTGGGAATACACAAAAGATGCTAATGTTTATGGAAAGTATAGAATTGAGACACGTATTATGCAATTCCTGATGAGCTTGAGAGATGAATTTGAGCCTGTACGAGCTTCAATCCTATACTAGAGCACGATACCTTCCCTAAACAACGTCCTTTATAATCTACTCAATGAAGAAATACATCTTACCACATTATAAGGATCTTACACAGATATTGCCCTTGTAGCGCCAGTTTCTCTTGCCACACCAGCTTCCAAGGCCAACCCATCCCAGAAGTTCTTATTTTGCAGATGTTGTCATTCACAAGGGCATAACTTGCTCAAATGTCCTTCTCGCCTGTGTAAAGTCTGTAGAGAATTGGGCCACTATCTTGTAAACTACCCTAAACTTACATCTAGAAATCAGTTAAAGGAAACCAATATCGCTCTCGAGGCTCTCATAACTAGTCCTATTCTAAGCCAAGGCATGTTACTGTTATAGCCACTAATACTACTCCAACTTCATCCAGCTCTCCACCTGATTGGAGTAGCCTTTGAACCACACTTACTAAGGCTCTAACTAAAATTGGTAACAATATAGCCATGTCAGCTACACCAGGTACATCCTGATGGTATTTTGATTCTGCCTGTAGCAATCACATGACTTTTGATACCTCTATCTTTTTGTCTAAAACCCATGATGAGCATGCACCTACTATTCACATTGCCATTGCATTATGTTGGTCAGCCACACTGGACATGTTGACAATTCTTATTTGTCTTTCCCTGATACATATTTGGTTCCTAATCTTATGCTTAACCTTATATTTGTTCGACAACTATGTGATCTTCGATTGACTTGCATTTTTCTTCTACTGGTTGTCGTGTGCAGGACCCTCAGACAGGAAAACTCCTTAGAACTGGCCATAAAGTTGGATACCTCTTTGAGCTCACTCACCTCCAAGTCCTATTATCACCATCACCAAACTAATTAGCCGCATCCATCCCAACACTCTCACCCGTGGAATTGTGGCACTCTTGGTTAGGTCACACTTCATCTAGCTATCTACATATCTTATTTCTAGTGATCAGTTAGGTTCATTTCAGCATGAGCCTTTTCATTGTATTCATTTTCAACTTGCAAAATAATTAGCTTTATCTTTTAAAGAGAGTCAGTCTATTTCTCTTACACTTTTTGATTTAGTATATTCTGATGTTTGGGGGGACTTCTTCTCATGCATCAATGGGTGGTGCTCACTATTTTGTTATATTTGTTGATGACTATTCTCATTATACGTGGTTTTTTCTTATAAAAAGTAGATTTGAACTCTTTCAAATATATTTTGATTTTTCTTCTATGGTTCAAACTCAATTCTCTCAGAATATCAAAGTTTTTTGTTCAGATAATGCAATGGAATACAAAGACCGTGTTTTTCTAAATCTACTTCGCAAAAATGGCATGCTCTCCCACCGCTCATGCCCTAGAACCTCCCAAAAAAATGGACGAGTCAAATGCAAACATAGATATATTCTTGACACCGTTTGTGCTCTACTCATTTCGTCATCATGTCCTAGACTTTTCTGGGGTAATGTTGCCTTAACTGCAGTGTACACAATCAACCATGTCCTTTTCGCCACAATCCAGAATCAGTCCTCATTCGAGCGCCTTTTCGATAAACCTCCTGATTACTCTGAACTCAGATCCTTTGGTTGCACTTGTTTTGTTCTTCTCAAACCACATGAACACAATAAACTGCAACCAAGGGCTCACCTATGTTGTTTCATTGGATATGGTATTGAACATAAGGGGTATTAGTACTGGAATCTTATTTCTAAAACTCTTCGTATCTCTCGTCATGTCATTTTTTGGGAATATTAAATGTTGGCCCAGTGGAATACCCAAGAGGGGGGGTGAATTGGGTAATTAAAAAATTATCAGAATAAAATTCAATAAATCAAATAATTAATTTTAATTCTAAATTAATTATTATCTTTACATCACAGCGGAATAATATAATTAACTAAGTGCACACCCAAACAGTAAAAATAACAAAGTAAATATAGCAGCACACAAAAGATTTATACTAGTTCACCAAGCTACTCTTGACTAATCCAGTCACCCGAGCTCCACGGAGGTCGAACCCACTAAAACCAAAATCCCTTTAAAGGTAGGAACCAAACCATCACACCAATTCTTTTATAAGCTCATAATCAACTTTTATAATATCCTTTTCTCAAGCTAATAAAGAACCTCTACTTTTTACAAGTTAAAGAATAATCTAATTCTTTTTAACACTAAGGCTCAAGAATCAAAACCTCACAAAACATTCCAGGTATCCTTTTCCTAGGTAAGGATGGAACCTTTACAAATCACTCAAATCGCAATTCTATCCAGGAATAATCACTACCTCAATCTCTTTACAAGAAGAGATTGAAAACCAACTATCCTTATTTAAATACCCCCAACAGTATTTAACCCATCACACTACTCACCAAAAATGATAAGTAGGAAATCTCACTCAGAGCTTCTATCACCTCAGATAAATCATAACTCAATTAATATCTCAATCTAGTGATAGAAAAATATGAGATAGAAAAATATGATTTTGACTAAGATATGGGTAGCAAATTAGAGCACGTAATCAGATTCAAGAAATTGTTTGTAAAAATATTTTCTTCAAAAATCAAAAACAATTTCTAAGATCAATTTCCAAACAATAATCAGATAATGCAATGAAAGAATATAATTGAAAAGATCTCACCCGAAATCCACAGAAAGAATGATTAGAACAATGTAACTTCAAATTCGGTAGCAGCAAAGATTAATGGCAATTGATCTTCAAGATCATCTCTCAGAAAAGTTCACAATATCTTAATATGATAACTCATAAAAAAGCTTACAAATGATCTTAACTTCTTTGCTCTCTCAATGTTTTATATAAGAAATCCGTAGGTCAATATATAGGAGTATGAAATCAGCCTTTTAACAGCTACTTTACATGTGTTATAACAATTAATAGCACTTTTAGACCCCTTATATCATAATGACTTCATTTAGGTTCAATTCACTTAAAAACAGCTTTCAAATCTTTCAATTAAACCCTCTAAATATTTCTCAATCTCAATTAATAAGAATAGAATCAATTTTAAGCACCAAATTGAGAAATATTAATATTCAATTAACCATATTAATAGAATTTAATTAATATGTGAACCATATCTTAAATATAGAAAATATCCCCGAAATCTCTCTCAAATCCCAACAAAAAATGGATACTTTTGGATATAATCTTGGATAAAATAGTATTCTGAAACAGCGCATCCGGTCGACTTGTAGATTCAGAGAGTTCAGCTCCTCTTGGTCGGTCGACCTGTCGATCGACTTAGAGATATAGGATCTTTCACCAGTTTGGTCCGGTCGACTTATCAGTCGATTGATGCCTTCTGGATCTCTCTTCTGAACACGTTTTTAACTTATTTTCTTTTACGTTTTCGCCCCTTTAACCATTTTCTCTTCTAAATAAGCTCCATTAATATTTTTATATTCCATTTTAGTCAATAAAAAATATTTCTTTTCAAATCACATAGGAGCAAATAATTTCATTTAATCAAAACATACATAAATAAGAAAATACATTTTGTGTTATGTGTGTTCCTAATTGGGATATTAAGAGTTAAGATTCACCTGAGATGTTTTCCCTAATTTCTTCAAACTCTTAATTCTTCTATATCTTCAATATCATCATTTAGCATCCATTTAATTTGTCATCTTCGTCACTGGAACTTTAAAAGTGAAACATTGAATCAAAATATTAGTTCCACCAAAACAATAATACTTAATTGTTCATCAAAATCTTACGATCAATATCAAATGTTCTTTTCTATTCGGTCATTTAACATGTCAACCATCACTAACTCCAGATTTTTTTACTGATCCATCTATTGAGTTATTTCCTGAGAATCTAGTTTCAGGTACTGTTAAGTCCACCTTAGAATTACCAGCCGATATCACCTATTTCATTCCGAAACCACCAACTGACCCTACTTCCCCAAAACCCAGGTCCAGAACCATCAGTTGACCTCACCCCTCCCACTCAATTGGTCATACCTAAGGATATCCTTATGTTCGATGAGTCTATACTGACTCCCTCTGAGGGCTATCCTCCAAATCATTCCCGTAGATCTACTAGGGTAACTCATCGCCCTTCTTATCTTGCTGATTATTATTGTTTTTCTACTATACTTCATCTGCATGAGCCTCAATCCTGTGAGGAGGCTAGTACTAATCCTCTTTGGCAGAAAGCAATGGACGAAGAACTTCAGGCCCTAACCAAAACTCATATATAGGATATTGTTGATTTGCCCCCTGGAAAAACTCTTATTGGGTACCAATGGGTGTTTAAGATCAAAACGCTTTCTAATGACTCTGTTGAATGATATAAAGTCTAACTTGTTGCCAAGGGACTTACTCAAGAATATGGCATTGACTATGAAGAGACAATTTGCTCCAGTGGCGAGACTCACATCTGTCCATAAACTTCTTGTCGTCGCCGCCATTCGAATATAGACTTTCTTTCAAATGGATCTCAAAAATATATTTCTCAATGGAGATCTTCTTGAGGAAGTCTATTTGCATAGCCCTCCAGACCTAGATGCCCCTCGAAATAAAGTTTGTCGTCTTCGTCGTGCCCTATATGGTTTGAAACAAGCTCCACGTGCTTGGTTTGCCAAATTCAACACTACCATTCATCAGTTTGGGTTCATACCTAGTGCTCATCATTCGGCTCTATTTATTCTCCATACTACCAACGGTATTATCTTTCTTATACCGTACGTGGATGATATGGTTATTACTGGAGATGATTTACGTGGTATTTTTGAACTCAAAAAGTTTCTCAGTGGCCAATTTGAGATGAAAGATCTTGGCATGCTACCTATTTTCTTGGCCTCAAAGTCTCATCTGGTTTTGATGGATATTTTCTCTCTCAGACCAAATATTCCTCATATCTCATTTCCAAGGTTGGGATCACTAACTCAACCACTGCCACTACTCCTCTCAAGTCGAACGTCAGACTTACTCCACTCAATGGTTCACATCTTCATGATACCACTCTATATTGCCAAGTGGTTGGAAGTCTTGTATATCTTACTGTCACTCGCCCTAATATTGCCTATGTCGTTCAACAGGTCAGTCAGTTCTTGTCCGCTCCTCGGACTACCAATTACCTAATTGTTCTTTGTATTCTTCAGTATGTCAAGGGTACTTTATTTCATGGGCTTCATTTCTTTGCTCAGTCTACTCCCGTCTTACAAGATTATTCTGATGTCAATTGGGCTAGAGACCCCATCGACAGACGTTCAACCACTGGTTACTATTTCTTTTTAGGTAATTCTCTCATTTCCTAGCGTAATAAGAAACAAACTGTGGTTGCTCGCTACAATACTGAAGTTGAATATCGTGCTATAGCTTATGCAACCCAAGAACTTCTCTAACTTCGATGTCTACTCACTGACATAACATCTTTTCTCTTGCTGCCACTACCCTACACTATGATAATAGGAGTGCTATTTAGATTGCTTACAATGATATTTTCCATGAGAATACAAAACACATCAAGACTGATTGTCATTTTATTCGTCATCACATTCTCTAGAATATGGTTCGTCTACAATCCGTTAGTTCAGTCGATCAAACAACAGACATTTTCACTAAGGCCCATCCACCCAAACGTTTTCACTCTCTGGTTTCCAAACTCAAGGTCACCTCTCACTTACTGCCTGGAGTTTTAAGGGGGATATTAATGTATTATATAGGCTTGGCCCACGTGACCGATTAGGGCAAAACTCTAACCCCTACTTCCCTTATAAATGTGTGTATATAGCATTGTATTATTGTATCTTTTTCATATATATATCAATACATGATTCATTCTCCCACTTCTCCATCATCTTAACAGTAGCTATGCTCGTTGACATTTGTGACCTTATTTATCTTTTGCTCGGGTCATGCCAAAAACTTGTACGCGCGGAGGATTCGCATCCTCGGGGTATCTAACTACTCGCAAGTGTACGAGGTCAAAGTTTTAGTATAGTGTGATCGTGAAAGATCGGGTTATCGTATCCACAGGGATTGGTGTCATTACTATCAAGTATCGCGTTTGTCATGATCTAACTTTATCTAGGCTAAAAAGAAATGTATTTAATTAATTAAACTAATACTAATATAACCTAAATTAACTATACTAATATACTAATATGTTTTAGGGGAAAAAATCGCCTATGATTAACTTGTTTATAAATACGTGTTTGATCTCGATTTACTCACGTTTACGGTGTTCGACCTATTTGACAATATCGGTACGTAAACTCCACTGCCACCTCTTCCGAGTGTAATACGGAGGGAATACATGACTTCGAGTCAACGAAGAAGTCCTCCTCAACGTCTTAATGACCCTAGGTCACGTGAGTCTTGCCCAGCGTCATTGATTACACACAATCCAACTCCCGACGGAGTCATTGGATTATGCATTGTATTTACTCTATCGACAATCTCCGTTCTAAAACTCCCTCACCACCTCTCCCAAGTGTAAGACGAGGGATATAACGCAACTTTAAGTCAACAAAGAAGTCCCCCTCAATGTCTTAACGACCCTAAGTCACGTGAATCTTGCCCCAACGTCAGCGATTGTCCACAATTCAGACCCCGACCG
The DNA here is from genome assembly GCA_016647705.1 of Eucommia ulmoides. NCBI lineage: Eukaryota > Viridiplantae > Streptophyta > Magnoliopsida > Garryales > Eucommiaceae > Eucommia > Eucommia ulmoides. The sequence continues at coordinate 20,802,944 of CM028338.1, read as the reverse complement.
GGTTATAGAATCGTGCCGTTTCTTTACCCTAATCCGAATATGGGGTTTGTCAAAACTCCATATTCTCCATTTATCTAACTAAGCATGATAAACAAACAATACGATAAACATAATCAAACTACGAAGAACAAACATAAACGCAACACCGAAATTATCAAAATAACATATTTATAAATTTATTCATTAATCCCTACTACAATCCATGTTTAGCTAAGGTCATAGCCGCATTTACAATGAAATAATGAGCTAAACATGCTCACATGATCCTAAGTTAACGAAATATGGAAAAACAATTGAAGAACTTAGCCTTGTCCGAAGATAAACCACTAAAAACGCACAATGATCGATTCGCCGTCTTCTCCACTTCGGGATGAGAGCTCCACCTCTAAAACACCTAAACCCTAGCCTAAATATGGACAAAGGTGCCCAAATGGCTGGGGGAGAACAAGAGGAGGGGAGAGGAGTGGGTACTTATAAGAAAAATATCTCAAAAATATCCTAAAAATATCTTAGGCAGTACAGAGGGTCACCGTCGCGACTGTAGGATTCAGCGCCACGGCGGTGGGTAGGTCGGTTGATTGATCGTCGCAGCGGTGAAGACAGCGGTGGATTTGGAAAATATTTTCTTGGTTCACTACCTAGGCGGCGGTCCGTCAGTAGCATTTGTCTTCTCAGCATTTTCACAGCCGCGACGGTAGTCTAGACGCTGCGGTGGTGGGCTTGTTTCACAGTTTTACCTCCGAGCATGTTTTTCCACCATTCTTCGACTGTTTTTGGTTAAATCTCATTGTTTTCGCTCCAGTTTTCTATATTTTTGCCCCACACACCTGATTTAATATAAAAAGATAAAAACTAATTAAAACGTAATAAAATACTATATAAACACTCAAAACTTAACTTAATTCAGTTTGGAAATATGTAGGTATATCACACCTATCAAATACCCCCAAACTTAGAATTTGGCTAGTCCTCGAGCCAAACACACACACGAAAATAAAAAAACACAACTAAATGAAATAACAAACATCCTAAAACAATCTAAACATAACGACATGTGAGTTTTAAATTCTTCTAACGGCCAAGTCATTTTTGCCCTCAACAACTGCCAGTTATATCGAGTTTAGGCGGTAACACACATCATGTGATGTTCTAGAATTTTGACATGCAATAATGGTGAACGCCATAGATCCTGTAAATGTGTTAGTGCGTGACTCAATAATATGGCTATGCAACGACCGGATTAGATTATCTACCAACGAAATTCATGATTTAGACCGTACATGACTAGGATTACCATATGCCTGATTGGGGTCTACTCTCCACTAATGTAGGCTTGGAAGTTCATAGAGATTATTAGGATTTGGTTCGATTAAGGAATTAGTTGGCCAAGGGTATTTTGGAATAGAAAATGGGTTAACGTTGTTAACTTAACGTTACCCAAGGCTCAACGCTTGACACATTCACTCTTGAACCCGCATAGAAAGATCGAAAACAATCCCGAACATGCAATTAAGAACATAGTACTCACTTGTCAAAAAGAAACAGAAAATAAACTATATTTACATAGGGTTTTTTTTTTGTTTTTTTTTTGTTTTTTTTTTTTAACCACACCCCCAAACTTATTTGATTAGTATGATTTCACGGGTGTGGTTTTAAAATGAAAGAAAAACGACAAAGTGAGTACTCGAATACCGAACCAATCTGAAGTTCCCCCTAAACCCAACAGCTCACATCAAGTAGCATTTGTAATTGCTAACTTGATTCACTCTAATGTGCCTTTAAATTCAGTGATTTAGGTTTGGGGGAAGAAAAAAAAAAGTCAACTGGCTAGGGTATTAGTTTATGTGTTCATAATTGAATTAGCGTTTAGGCTTTGATAGGGTAACGAGGGATAAACATGTATTAGGGTAGGCTTAAAAAGGCTCAAGTGACAAAGAGAATACCTAAATCACGTCTCCTGAATTACCTCGCCTAGGATTTTGCCTCAAGCTTCCCATCAATCAGGTTCTAAAATCCTTAATGTGTCATTAGTTTGGCTAATCGATAATCTTCCTCAAGTCAATTGAATAGAAATACATTGAATCTATGTGCCCGTGCAAATTCGGATTTACAATAACTTTTACCAAAACGCATAGTCAAGCACATAGAACACACATACATGGGAATTACCCTTGACTTCGAAAACAACCAGAGGTAATTATCATCATCGAGTAACGGCCCAGATGAATACAAAACTCAGCATGCACACAACAACACCAAAACATAAACACATTCTAACCTAAACACACATGCAATACAAGAAAGCGATAACACATAAACTAACATACTATACTACACATCACCGCCAAACTAAAAATGGACAATGTCCTCAACGAACCCAATCATCATTCTCAACATATGAAATTTAAAGCATACTGACGAAAGGGGTTTAGAACACGTACCTGGGAGGCGAGAGAATCTCGCCTCTGTTTAAATTCGACGAAGATGGATTTAATTTATTTGACCTTGGGTTACCTCCCAAGAAGCGCGTGGTTTAATGTCCTCGACCCAACATTTTTAGATCGCCCTCAAGTTTAGCGAGATTTTTCTTTGATCGGCTCGATCTTTCAACGAAATGCCTCACCGGTTTATGTGCGTGGCCCCGTACCATAAAACGGCTTGGAATCCCGTCGAAAGGGATGCATCAATACCCGTCGATCTAACATTGCCAAATACCCTGCATAAGAAATAGAAACAAAACTACAAACAAAAATTATATACAGAAGAAATGCCTAAAGTAAAATCGGGTCATTTACTCATAATATCAATAATAACAACAAATCAATGCCCGGCAATCGTTACCAAAAACTTGGTGACGATCCCCGAAAACTGAATTCACCAATCGACCAATCCCCGGTAATCGCGCCAAAAACTTGTACGCACGGAAGATTCACATCCTCGGCGTATCTAACTACTCGCAAGTGTACGAGGTTAAAGTTTTAGTATAGTGTGATCGTGAAAGATCAGGTTATCGTATCCATAGGGATTGGTGTCGTTACTATCGAATATCGCGTTTGTCATGACCTAACTTTATCTAGGCTAAAAACAAATGTATTTAATTAATTAAACTAATACTAATATAACCTAAATTAACTATACTAATATACTAATATGTTTTAGGGGAAAGAATCGCCTAGGCATTAACTTGGTTACAAATATGTGTTTGATCTCGATTTACTCACGTTTATGGTGTTCAACCTATTTGACAATTTTGGTACGTCAACTCTACCGCCACCTCTCTCGAGTGTAAGATGGGGGAATACATAACTTTGAGTCAATGAAGAAGTCTCACTCAACGTCTTAACGACCCTAGGTCACGTGAGTCTCGCCCAGCATCATTGATTGCACACAATCCAACTCCCAACCGGGTCATTGGATTGTGTGTTGTATTTACCCTATTGACAATCTCCGTTCTAAAACTCCCTCGCCACCTTTCCCGAGTGTAAGACGGGGGATATAACGTAACTTCGAGTCAATGAACAAGTCCTCATCAACGTCTTAACGACTCTAGGTCGCGTTAGTCTTGCCCCAACGTCATCGATTATCCACAATTCAGACCCCGACCGGGTTATAGAATCATGGTATTTGTTTACCATAATCTGAATCCGGGATTTGTCAAAACCCCATATTCTCCATTTATCTAACTAAGCATGATAAACAAACAATACGATAAACACAATCAAATTACGAAGAACAAACATAAACGCAACACCGAAATCATCCAAACAACATATTTATAAATTTATTTGTTAATTCCTACTACAATACATGTTTAGCTAAGGTCATCGCCGCATTTACAATGAAATAACGAGCTAAACATGCTCACATGATCCTAAGTTAAAGAAACAAGGAAAAACAATCGAGGAACTTAGCCTCGTCCGAAGATAAACCGCTAAGAACGCTCAACGATCGATTCGTCGTCTTCTTCACTTCGGGATGTAAGCTCCACTTCTAAAACACCTAAACCCTAGCCTAAATATGGCCTAAGGTGCCCAAATGGCCACGGGGGAACAAGAGGAGGGGAGAGGAGTGGGTATTTATAAGCACAATATCCTAAAAATATCTTAGGTTGTGCAGAGGGTCACAGCCCCGGCCGTGGGATTCAGTGCTACGGCGGTGGGTAGGTCGGTTGGTTGATCGCCGCAGCGGTGAGGACAGCGGTGGATTTGGAAAACATTATGTTGGTTCACCACCTAGGCGGTGGTCCGTCAGTAGCATTTGTCTTCTCAACATTTTCACCGCCGCGGCGGTGGTCTGAACGCTGTGGCGGTGGGCTTGTTTCACAGTTTTGCCTCCGAACTTGTTTTTTTACTTTTCTTCGACCGTTTTTTGGTCAATCTCATCGTTTTCGCTCCAGTTTCCTATCTTTTTACCCCACACACCTTATTTAATACAAAAAAATAAAAAAATAATTAAAACGTAATAAAATCCTATATAAACACTCGAAAGCTAACTTAATTCGGTTTGGAAATATGTAGGTATATCACACCTATCAATCTTCAGCAAAGATAAACTCTGTTGACAAGGCAAGCTAGAGTCTTAGGCGATGCCAGAGCCATCTCGTAGATTAAGGGTCCATCACTAACCCTGAACATCAAAGATGGTACGACCATTCCGTCGTTGAGGTCTTCTACCTTGTTGGATTATTGTCTAAATCTCACTAGGTAAGTGTCGAGGCCATTGTCCTTCCCCTGCCAAACATAAAGCAAATTGGAGGGGTTTTTTGGTCGTTGTTTCTTACTAACAAATTGGTGGATGAATGTCAGTGCTCAATGACTCAAAGGAGTCAAATGCCCTCGATTTCAGCATCTTATACCATTTCCTTATAATCCCAGCCATGATTACTTGAAATGCCAAACACTTGATTAAATTTGATTCCATTTGAGCGTGGTAAGAGACTATGTGGTCAGGTATTTCCTTGGTATTACTGATATGCCATCGAAGTGTGAAGTTGGTCGAGGCCTTCTCCTTTAGAACCTGAACAGTAAAAGGTGGTACGCTTCTTGCTTCTTTTCACCATATTCTGGATGTTGGATTCACGCTTCTCGATCTGCCCAAGCTTCTCGTTTATTGCATTAACTTGGTCTCATAGGTCATTGTTTCTTTGATGATCCCGATCTGACCAATAGGTCCTTAATCGGGAACTCGAGGATGCCTCCATCGAGTAAGGCAGATCATCAAGAGATAGGTCCGATTCTTGACCACTTGCTCGAGCATTTTTAGGAGTTGCCACCAGGATCAGTGTAGGAGTTTGCTCTCTTGAGACCAAAAAAACTGCATTCACGAACTGAGTTTGGAATGAACACTGGTTGCCTACTCTAGAAATGGGGCCCTTTGTCCACTCGGGATACGAGATCTGCTCAGGCTAGCTTGCTTTGCGGCAAAGGCGATGGTGGTGGTACTTGAGTTAGCCCGGCAATTCATTGTATATTCTGAGAGCTGTCCTACATCTTCTTCATCAATTCCATCAACAACGAAGGACAGTCACCGGATGGGCCAATGCTTGAATCTCCCATATGGTTCGACTGCCTATCGGCTTCTTGATCACTAGTCATAATCTCTGATCGAAGGGTAACGATAATTTTTTTTAAAAAAACATGAGAAACAATTAGTCGATCCATGGACGGTCCCAATATGATGATGCCAATATATGGATCATTTGATATGTTGTGATTCAATTTGGAATATGATCCTCCTAAGGTTTGGACTCTTGCAAAATAATGCATCGCGAGTGGACCTGGCAACGTTGCACTTCCGATGTGAGAAAAACTATGTTGTTTTGCAAGAATTTTGACATAACATTGACTTAGAAAATTGTGTACCTTTGCCTGGCGCATCCCCCTTAGTATATATAGGCGTGGAAAACTTGTTTGACAAATCTTCCTTAAGATCTCGGTTATTCCCATAAATGATAGCAAAATTCGCAGGATTTAGGGGTTATGGGCCGTTACATTGATTATTTGATCCCATTTCTTGATATAATAGGATTTGGTAACCATTCCCAAGCAGATACATAACCTGAGCGTCGAAAGAGGTTTGGTTATCACTAGGCACCCCAAGGATGGTCCATTGTACATAGATCCAAGCTAATCTTTCGGGTGAACGAAGGATCATAGTCGGTATCGGGGACTTTCACCGTAGTCCTCTTAAAATCCCGTGCAAAATCCTCAGGTACTTATATGTCGGGCTCAAATTCACATGTGTCACGCGTGAGTATCAATGTCATGTTCCGATTCGTTGCACAAAAATTTTCTATTTATACGTTTTCTCATTCAAAACTTCCTGAGATATATTTTCATTTAGTTACTTTCTTTTTTTTTTCATATGTTGCCCAGATTGTAAATTTAAGTTGGCATGTTGAAAGTGGGCGGGCATGGAAGGATGGTACTGACAATTTCATTAATAATAGCTTCCACACATGTAAAATTGGTCAGACCAAAAAAAATAATGTAGAATTGGTAGCTATCTGGACATGACAAACATATTAAGCTAAGATAATGTAACAAGGTGCTCGCGGAGTTCTCAAGTAAATTAGGGAGAAAAAAAGAAAAATCTTAAATTTTTTGTGGGTTATATTCAAATTATTCATTAGATTCAGACGGATATGCTACTCCGTTGGTAAATTGATTCCCAAAAAAAAGGAAATAATGTAACATTTATGGATAGAAAATAAAATTTAATTATATATTTAATGCTATCCACATTTTAATATTTAAACAAGTCATAATGGTGAAATAATAATCTTCAAAATGATACAAAAATTGATTATATTTTAGTTTAGTTATAATGTGTTAAATTCAATATCAACAAAAACAATACTAAAATAATGGCCTCAAAAAAATTTGTTCAAATTGGTGTAAAGATTTATGATTTTTTTTATTCACGTACAATTTTTTATTCATGTTTGCGAGCGTAAAATTCAACATCCGAAAAAATAGGCCCGCGGTAACTGGTCAATTATGACCAAGAATATAGGATTAATTTTCTATTTAATGTTATCCATGTATTTTTAGTAAAACAAGCCCCAAATTTTTTTTGAGAGATTGTGGTTATGAAATGAATACAAATTATTGATTGTAAAAATATGAGCTTCAATACAATACCAATATCTGCTTTTTTATTTTATTTTATTTTAAAGAAAAAAAAAAAACGAAGTAGTCTTATTAGGAACACGAATCTACCAAATTATCACACAACTTTCTAATTAAATCAAATAATCCTCAATTTCTAAAACTGTGTTACTAAATAATCTCAAATTCAAATCCGAAATTATCCTTCATTCCGCAACTTAATCAATGGCTAGATTTACGGAACGTATTTATATGATCAACTCACAATTTTCTTTTCTGTTGATCTCAAAATAATTGACAGAAGATATCCATACATAGCATACTTGTCAAAATTCAAATTCACACGCTACCATAGCAACAACATTTTTCACGAACAACGCTAGAGGATCGAACATTTTTTTGCGAAAAACAACGTTGAATCATTTCCATGTAAGCAACACGAATGTTGTGATTTAATAGTAGTCTTTTGAACGTGTCAATAGTGCATTCTTTACTGATTCATGAAACGAGAAATGTTGACTTGGATATATTCGATATTCGAGTTATATTTAACACACAATGAAATAAAATCTCGTAGAAATTCTTGATTCGGATATATTCAATATTCTTGTTACAAATGCGAAGTTATAAATAGACGTTGTTTTGTACTTTTGATAATCACGATCACGGATATGAATTTATTTCGGTCGTCTTTGTAACAATTCAATTTGTATAGCATATCATCAAATGAAATTCATATTGAATTTTAGTTCTTGATAAATTGTCCAATTTTTTAGGAAATATGTATTTTAAGAAACTGTCACAATTAGGTGTAACAGACACAAGGGCAAACCTGACCGGAAAAACATAAAGGCTAGTATCACATTTAAAAAAAAAAAGGTTTAAGTGGTAGCTTTGCATCTTAATAGGAGCGCCAGGTAACTGCCACTTTTTTACGTATGAATTAATGTTGAATTCAACATCATTAATATGTTCGTTGAATTCAAATTCTCTAGGTTTGTTAACAATGAAAAGGTTGTAGAAATTAGAAAAATTGCTTTCATGTTATAAAACTTTTCGATTATGAAAAAAAAATGCAAACTATTAATCATGAATCATAAGCTTAAGAAAGATTGCGAAAATCTATCTTTATTTCCTTCATATAACAACGTTGGTTCAACTGTTGTGGGTGTGGGTTGAACCAGTGAATCTAGCTTACTTTTTACAATGGAACACGTGATGCTTTTAATAATCAATTTAATACACATTTTCTCTGTTGAATAACTGGTTTTTAGATGAGAATAAAGAATCATTTGAATTTGAAATTCAAAAGCAAGAATCTGAAATATACATACATACATACATATACAAAAACACACACACATAAATATATATTAGGCTATGGTAATTACTTTATTGTGGGAGAGTAAATTTCTTATAAATTTTCAGTTCTACAATTTGTATTAAATTATTCAACTTTCTTATGAGGAGACTTTAAATCAATAAGAATAATGTGGATTCAACTTTCAATTTGTATTAAATTATCAAAGGAAAGATACGGGAACAACACGAGGGCGAAAACAGAGCAGAAGCAATAATGCAATGGAAAACAAAAGACAATTTCAATATACTTAAAAATGTATGAGGTTCTCAAAGACCGACAAAATCTGGGATCATTTCTAAGTCACCCAAAGTGAATCTCCTAAACAACCAAAAAAAATGAACTCAACATGTCATAAACTCAATCGCAGAAACTCCCACTCCTCTACTTCATCTCTCTCAAAGGCAGAATATGTCTCTTTCTATTTGCCGCTGTGCTTAGCCTTGGTATGAGCCTGTAGACCAGTTTCCGAGTTGAATGTCCTGTAAGAGGTACATCTACCATTAGTACAGGGGTAACTCCAAAAAATATCAAATAAAAGATGTTCAGTTTCAGGTATACTATACTAACTTGCTGCAGGATTTGCAAGATATTTGCCCGCTGGACTTTTGATTACTTGCTGGTGTTTTCCCACCTGCCTTGGCGGGATGTGGAGTTCCACCTTTTTTCTTTTCATCTACACAAAAGTATAGCACGGCACATTTAAGGATGATCTGAACTTGATGAATGACAAGCTACCAAAATCTACTGGTTCCTCACAGCGGTGATGAAATATTGGACTTATAGGCTGGTTTATCAAAGGGTTTAGCTAAACATGGGTATTTTGCAATTTAAAAGAAAGTATAATGATTTGGACTAGCCAACCAATTACTTTTTATTTTATTTTATGGTAAGGTGTGTCCGGACAACCTTACACACACCTCGAGTAATCAGATCCCCGGGCGATCTTTAAGGGCACACTCCCCCACATCGGTCTGGTACATTCAAGATTAAATTTAAGATTTAATTCAGGGAGTACTCCCTAGGAGAGAGGAACCCCGGTTGACAATGAAAGAGAGTATCTCCCCTTACCCAACTACCTATTTCAATAGCAACTAAATCTGTCTTGAGTGAAATGAGACACATTACTTCAACAATAATTCAAAATAACTCATTTTTTTAAAAGAACGACTGAAATTTAAATAATTATTTCAAATTATGCTCTATAAAAAAAATCTCACTGTTTAGAATAATCTATACTATAAATAGAGCGCAAAGGGTAAAGAGAAATTCTTGGTTTAATTGTAATTCATTTTATTAACCAACCAAATGTAAAAGCCAAGAGACAGAAAATTTCTACCCATTTAGGCACATAAACAAGACTACATTCTCTTAGATATTCTTGGATGCCTCTGTTCAAATATATGGACATGCACAAAGTTGAGATTCATAATTATGTTTTCTTTAATGCCTCACTTCGGACACGAAGAACTTTCTTGCATTAATATATGAGTATATATGATTGCAGACAGTACTCAAACAATAATGGAGTTCAGCATAGAGAGGAACAATTACCCGTCTTCTGAGGTGTGGCTGATTTTGCCTTTTTGGCAGGAACTGGAGTCTTCATGGCAGAGTCAGACGGCCTCTTCTTGCCAGGCTTAGCCTTTAAAAATGAAAAAATTAAATAAACATGGCAGGCAGAGAGTAGCTGACAAAGGGTTGCACAATCATACGATGTAATATAGATACTTCACCTTGGGTGTGTCGTCTTCATCATCAGACTCATCTTCTTCGCTGTCGACATCATCATCACTGTTTACATCATCCGAGCCCTACACAATGTAACAAAAAGAGAGAGGGGGTTCAGGAAAATATAAAAAAAATAAAAACAAACAAAATTATATCTTAAAATCACATTAAAAGAAATATCGCATGTAAAATATCCTCTAGCCATAAACAGAGAACACATCAGCATATAGATTTGACCAGGATTACCTCTCCATCTTCTTCTTCACTATCATCCTCTGATTCTCCACTATCATCTCCCTCATCATCATCATCATCATCATCATCATCAGAATACTCTTCTTTCTTCACCTCCCCAAGTGCGACCTTCGGCTTTGAAGATGATTCAGGTTTAGCAGTAGCAGCAGCAGCTTTACTTTTGACAGGCTTGGTCTCTAGCTTCCCTGGGTAAAAGATAACAGGCAGTACAGAGAGTATGAAATAGTCTCAAAACAATTTAGCAGCGATTTACCTTCATCATATAGGAGGCTAAACTGTTGTAACTTATAACACATACCATTCTCGGGGATGTCTAGCGGTAAATCTTCATCATCATCTTCATCAGAGAATGAATCTGAATGTTAAAAAGTGAAAACAGTGAGAACTACAGGTGAGTTTTGAAACACTTCTTAAGAAATGTAGATTCAACACTCACCAATGCCATCGTCACCCTCATCCGTGGAGATCACAAGAGATATGGTCAAGGAAATACAAGAGAACACTCCAAATAAAGGAAATGATGGGCAATATATCAAAAAAACTATAAGGAAAAAAAAAATCACAATCAGGTGAAACAACACAAAGGATATATGAATTGGTTTTCAGCTTGGTATCCACAGAAGTAAACACTTCCGTTTTTCCAGTCATGGGACAGCTCAAATTCTTTCTCGAAGACCAAATCAAATGTCAGTTGAGGGATATTCCCAGCTCCAAGTGTTCCGATAACAAACTTATCTGTGCCAACCTTTAGACGGAGGGGCACAGATTCTGCACCTTTGTTGTTTTTCACCTCACCCATTGCAGCCTGGAAAAGGAAACATATCAGACATGTTATTCACACAGACTGCAATGAAACATGGATACTGGCACAAGGATTCACTATTCAGGGAGGCATATTTTGGATCCAACCATTTATAAAATTTATTGGGTGCAGAAAATAAGTGTGAATTTATGTGTGTGCACGCGGAGAGATTCAACTGCAAGAACAAGTCCAATGGCTATCGTGATGGCTCATTCATTGGAGCTCCAATTTCCAAGTTAGTTTAGCCAAAATGGTAGATAAACCTGGCAGCGGGTTGGAGTTTCTTAAATAGTTTAAGATTTTTTAGCACATAGTCCAGAATTAGCCAATTTTTTATAGTCCAAGTATCAAAACAACTAAAAAGGAAATTAAATGCAGTAACTTCACACAAAGAATTAATTCCCCACCCACCCCAAAAAAAATTGACAAGAATAAAGAGTGTTAACCTGGGAAATATGAATAAGCTTGTTATCTTCAGGTACAACCTTCAAAGGTTTTCCAGCTTGGACTTCAACACCTTCAATCAGCAAACACATTCAGAATATTCAATAATGGTAATAGGAACCAAAATAAACATATAGAACTTCAACTAATTACTTAAAAAGCTTATTATCTGCAGCTGAACTATCTCCATAACACCAGAAAAACGCGTGCATACAAATAAAAATATATTACAAAGTATGGAAACATACTTATAACTAATACAATGTTGCAGAAAGCTATATATCACAAGAAAGTATATTTAAAGAAGAAGAAGAGGAGTTAAGTGTAAATGGGCCTTTTTTCAATCTCGCCTTCATCTCTATTTACCGACAAAAGAGAAAATATGGAAAATTCACTACCCAACATAATAGAGGGAAACAGGTAACAACTCTCAAAGTACAAATAATCAAGATGTAGATGCATTTGAGTGTATATACACAACCATCACGACAATTAAAAAAAAAAAAAAACCATGGGGACAAAGTAACTAGCAGATATCGCATAAAAAAGGGATAGTGAAAATACAACACGGGAATAAAGGACGGTCGGAAATTTATGCAGCTTACCCCAAAACTCCATCGTCGCCGAAGAAAAGAGAGAGAGTAGGGTTATCAGAGAGGTGAGACTTGCTCGGCTAACTAGATGGAAGAGGCGCAAAACGGGTTTGTTTAAAGGGGAATTTATAGCTAAATTTGCCGAGAGGTTTTTGTAGACCTACTAGGGTTTTGCGCTGGAGACAGCTGAACGGCCGAGTCCGAGATGGAGATGGTTTTCCTTTTCGTTTCGACTTTTTTATTTTTTATTATCAATTTTATTCTATTTTTGTTTTACTTCTCGTGGGAATTTGGGTGGGCCGAGGATATAGGATTAAAACGGCTATTGAGACACTCATATTTATCTTATTGGGCCTGTTTTTGAACTTTTTCTTTTTCATTTTTTTTTATCTTTCAATTAGGCCCTAAAGACCAAAGTACGAATTTTGTCAAATTACACATCTATTTTTTAAATTTCACATTTATTTCAATTCCGTAAATTAAAAATACTGTTAATAATTTTGGATAAAAAATATATTATGCTAAATACGTGATCTTTTAATAGGTATATTTTTGTCACTCTACTAAAGCTAAAATATTTCCCCAACAACGATTTAAACTTTTGCCTCTCATTTTTTAAATTAATCATTGTTAATAAAAAAATTAAAGAAAATATCTTGAGCTCAGTAGAATGATCAAATGAAAAAATATATGCATTAGAAGACCACGTGTAGAGCAAAACTCATTTTTCATCTAAAATTATTAACAATATTTTTAAATTTGTGAATGAAAAAAAAATATAAAACTTGATGGACTAAATATGTAATTTGGTAAACTTTAGGATTCATATAAACACCTACGTCATGCGTTTGAAACCAAAAATGTAATTTCCCCTAATTTTAGGAGAATCCCAACTATTTAATTTAGGAAGAACCAAAGATAAATCATTTTTTACATTGTCATATAAATTTTATATCATATATCATATATATAATCTAATTTAATACTTAAAAGTGGGAGGAGAGAGAAGGCTTTAATAAGATTTAATATAGGAGAATCTGTTCGGGACACCACGTGGTTAATATCCGCAAAAGTATAGAAGAACGGCAGAAATGAGAGCTGAAATCCCCTCAGTACCGGGATAGGACGTCCCCCCAGCTGAAATCCGCTCATGAGGTTCTGGCCCATAGGCCTCTACATATGAGCTCAAAAGCCTAGCCCAGACGATTAGAGAACTAATCCGCCTGCTCATTGGCTGCCCAGCGGATTACGTTAATTAACCCGAGCTCGGTTCCCTAATTTCACGGCACTAATCAAGTATCGGCGCCTATAAATACACTGGGGCACCCACTACCCAGAGATACGCAATTACTACTAAACTCACAACACTATTAGCCCTTCTCTCCCGGATACTTACTCTCACACCGGAGGGACTTTACCGGGCACAACCCCGATGTGACTTTATGCAAGTGCTCGGAGTAAAAGAGCGGAGCTCAGCTCGGAGATCGCCACTACCTCTGAATCCAGCCAACTACAACACTATCAGCCGTCTTGTGTCCCCGATATCCTCCCGGATCATTCTATTGACCCATCACCACTTTTTGACATCAACAAGGTTAAAGAATGCATTTTTTAAGTTTTTTAGTGGGTTCTAATTTTTTTTATTTTATTTTTATATAGAAAATTATAATTTATTGACTTGCAAAAAATCATAAAATTAATCTTTATTTATGATTATTTGTTTTATAATATATTAGTAAAAAATAATTTGTAGAAATATTATTTTACTGTGATTATTTATGTAATTTTTAATAATATATTTATTTTTAGTATTTGTAAAACGTCATTCCTTACTAAAGTTATAGATTTTTATTTTTTACTTTTTTATTTACTACAAATAAAAAAAGAAAAGAAAACTTCAAAATAAAAGTAAAAATAAAAAAAATAAAAAAATCAAAATAAAAGTACAAATTAAAAAGAAAACAAATATCTATATTTAATACTTAAAAGTGGAATGATAGAAAAAGTTTTAATAAGGTTAAAGAGTGCATTTTTCAAGCTTTTAGGTAGATTCTAAGTGGTCCGACCCTTCTCCGGACCCCGCGCATAGCGACAGCTTTGTGGTATCAAGTTGCCCTTTTTGTATGTAAAATAGTGATTGGCCCCACTCAATATTTTTTCAGCTATATTTAATTTTTTTAATTAATACAAAAATATATGATTAATTCCTTAGTTCACATTTAAATTACATTAAAAAATAATTGTGATTCAAATAATAATTTCACCCCCCAAAAAAAAACGATACCTATATGTAGTACTTGAAACTGGAAGACAAACTCTATGACTAAACCACAAATGAATATTGTCATTTCCTCTCATCTCCTCGCTCTAACAAAATCAACAATTAAAGATTGTTTCAAACCCCACTAATATTCTAATTAACTGAATAGTGCTTTCAAACCCCACTAATATTCTAATTAATTAAATAGTGCCCTATTTGTTTTAGTTATATTTATTTTTTTCCTAATTAACTAATATTCTAATTAATTGAATAGTGCCCTATTCAATTTCTTCCTCTTTTTTTTAGTTATATTTATTTTTTTCCTAATTAATGCACAAATATATGATTAATTTCTATGGTGCACATTTTAAATTAAAAAAAAAAAAATTGTGATTGAAAAATATTTCCAAGCAAAAATAAATTAGATACAATAAAGTAATTAGATTTGAGAATACTTCTTTCAAGAATTTCAAGAATTTTGGTGAGTTCTTATATTTAAAATTGAAATTAAAATAAATAGCAATTTTGTTTCATATAAAATTTAGGTCATTTATTGTATTTCTTTAAGTTAAACAAAAAATAATAATTTTTCAATTGTTATAAATAGAAGGGTAGGAGTGTAGAGTTGTAAGTATAGAGGACAAAATGAAATAAAATAAAAGTAGATGGGGTAAAAGGCAATTTACCCTAATATCAATTGCAAAGCCTGCCAATTTCTACGGAGGCAAACTGTTCACCGCTTCATTATTTTCATTTAAAACCCTACATAAAGGCCCAATCCATGTTCGATCTCATTATTATTTGGATTTTTTTCACTTTACACCTTGAGGTTTGACAATTATCTCACGTTCGCCCCTATAGTTTTAATTTTTGAACACATAACACCTTAAAATTTTTAAATCAATCTATTTCAGTCCAAATCATTAACCACGTTACGACTATGGACATCAAGTAGTCATGTGTCATGTACCTTGCTATTTTAAGGGAGTTTTATGAGCATTTTCAACCTTAGTTTTCTCTTTCCCCAGTGAATATTTTGCACGTATGTGTGCGTGCATGCACAAGTGATTGTTTGTCAGTTGAAATTGCCATGGGAAAAATAATTTGGATTACAATGGGATGATTAGGAAACTTTAGGGTGTTATATATTCAAAGTAAAACCATGTGGAACTATGTGAGATAATGGTAAACTTTAGGGGTATAAAATGTTAAAAATACTTATTATTATTAGTTAATGTTAATCAACTAATTAACTTCTGTGGCCTTTGGAATGAATTTATTAGTTTATTGTCTCATGTAGTCCCCTTCCCCCGGGGTAGAAAGTGTAATTTACACTCTATATAATGCCTTTCTCAACCTGACCAAAGAACCACCACATTTAATATATATTTTTTTTTCTACCACAAAAAATCTCTTTGAAATTATTCAATGGCTATTTTAAAGTTGATTCATCTGACACCAATCTTCTGCTGTGCCATTTTCATGGCGATTGATGCCCGTAACACCGCCTTAATATGCAACAAAGACCTAGCAGTCAGGCTCCAATTGGAGGGCGACGGTGCCATCGACTGCTGGGGCGCTCTGTTGGAGTTGAAATCGTGTACTGTCAGATTATTATGTTCTTCATTAACGGCGAGAGTAATCTGGGGATGGAATGCTGTGGGGCCATCCAAACTATCACGCGCTACTACTGGCCCACCATGATGCCGTCGCTTAGGTACACAGGAGAGGAAGGGGATATTATCCGTGACTATTGTGGCAACAAGTTGTCGCTTGAAAAAGTGATGGTGGAGTCTTCGACTGAATTGCCGCGTAAGATTTTATGTTTGTAGTGATTAGGGCGTTTCCAATTTAGGTTTTAAGTTATAATAGTTGCATTCTGTTTTTAAATTTTCTGTGAATAAAAATACTAAACAAAGGGGTTTGTATTTTTATTGATTTTTTTTTTTTATATTTGCTGAGTTGTGTTATCAGTCTAGAATTTGTACACAAAGTTTTCAATATCCTTTGTCTACCTAGGTAATTATTGACTTCAATTGATTATAAATATTGGGGTGTAAGCTAGATTAGTTGTATGTGGTTTTAAGAATAGTTTTATAGAAGATAACAACTGTACTTAGATGTGAAAAATCGAGAAAATTCATGAAGTTAACATCTCTTATGATCTTTTAAATGCTTAGAGGCCTTTTTTTTTTTTTTTAAGAAGATGGCATCGGTACTCATTTTGGATATGACGGCATCGACATTCATTTTGGATATGTTAAACTTGCTTTCTGGGGACAGAATCAACACACATGTAGTTGTTGATTTCTTATTCATTCATATTCAAGGTTGAAATGCATGTTACAGAAATTGTTTATATATTTAAGGTTAGGCCAAGATGTTTTTGAAGTGTTCTTCTTTTCCTTGCAGGGAAAAAATATATTTTTTAAAATATGTTATATTTCCTTGATGGTTATTTTATTCTTATAGAACCTTTACGTGCTAAGTGAATATTTGTTAATTTTTAGAGATGATAAAAATATTATTTTATAATTTTGATAACTTTTGGGGTTAGAAGTATAATTAATTGGTTTAATAACATATTATATTATATATGAGAGTGCTAGTGCAATTTTTTTTTTTTTTTGAATAGTCAATTTTAGGTGGGTTGTTTTTCAAACGGAAAAAAAATAGGGTGGGACACATTAATTATATTTGTATCTATGTTAATAACTATTATGTATATAAGAAACTAAAATTAGAATACTTAGAGCTTACAAAATCTTTTTTCTTGATTTTTCGTGATTTTTTGTAATATTTTATTTAAATGAGTTTTAAATATTATATTTACTATTAATATAGTGATTTGAGTGAGCTTCATTATTATTTATTATTAATATAGTATATTCAATGAATTTTATTTATTTTTTATATTTGAAATAATGAGATTTTCCTTTTTAATTAAAGATATTTTTTTTTAAATAAATAACAAAAAACTTGCTAGACTTTTTCATTTAAAAAAAAACAAAACATTTTAAGCTTTTTATATTCTTTGTTTCTTAAGTGTTGACAGAAATAATGAAAAAAAATTATTTTTCTTTTTATGCAACCAATTTCATACACAAAACAAGTTTAAAAATGACAAACAAAATAAAGAGTTGAAAATAACAATTAGAAAATTTCCAAGCCTACTTGAAAATAACAATAAATAATTAAAAAAATAATTAAATGAAACAATTTATATATAAACAGTAACTAAATATCATAAATAAAAAAAACTTAATTCTTAGAATAAAAAATTCAGCAATAAGTACTCCTTAAATACTAAAAAACTTTAAAACTCATCATTTGATCTAAAAAGTAATAAAAAAGAATAATTGAAAATGTATTACGTAAATTAATAATATTTAATTCTCATAATAATTTTAAAATTAAAAAAAAAATAGTATCAAATATTCTTTAAATACTCAAAGAAAATATAACAACCATCATTTAATTCCAAAAGTAATAAAAAAAATAGAATTAAAAGTATATTACATAAATTTATATAAGAAACTAAATTTGGAAGAATACACTTGAGAATTGAATGAGAGCTCACAAAACTTTTTCTCTTAATTCTCCTTAATTTCTCTTTCTTTTAACATTTTATTTTGTTTAAATAAATTTTAAATATTTGTAAATAATATAATAAATTTGGTGAATTTAATTTTTATTTATTATTACCAATTTCTAAATGCTGGCGTCGATCCTAAAGAGATACCACTTCCTGTTCAAAAATTTTTAAAAGTTTTTTTATATTTCAAATAATGAGATTTTTCATTTAAATAATAGATTTTTTTTTTTTTTTTTACAATAAATAATTAAAAAATATATAAATAATTCAATTATTAGACTTTTTATTTTAAAAAATAATTTTTTCTTTAAAACAAAAAAAAAAAAAACATATTTTGTTTTTCTCATATAAGTGTTGACAAACTTAATTAAAAATACATTTTCTTTTTTATGCAACCAATTTCATATACAAAATGAGTTTAAAAATGACAAACACAATATAGAGTTAAAGATAACTAGAAAATTTACAAGCCTATGGCTCTTGAACCTGAGTGAAACTACTACTAAATAAATTCTCATATAAATTATTCACCAAACAATTAAAAAACAATTAAATAAAATAATTAATATATAAACAGTAACTAAAGCACACAAGTAAAAAATATTTAAATTTCAGAATAATTTTAAATTTCCAAAATTCAGCAACAGATACTCTTTAAATCTTAAAATCAGTCGTAAAAACTTATCTCAAAAATAGAAAAAAATAGAATTGAAAATGTATTACATAAATAAACATTATTTAATTCTAAAAATGATTTTAAAATTCAAAAATTCTACACCAGATACTCTTTAAATACCGAAAAATGTAACAATCATCATGGGATCTCGAAAGGAATACAACAAATCGAAAAAGCCCGATAATAAGGTGACATGTCAATCTAAAAGTGAGAAATTTATTCATCATTTTTTTTTATTTGTTTTTCCGCATGAAATTTAGGTTCGATTTGTGTATGAAGCTCGGGTTTTCTTTGTATGTGTTTCATTTATTGGTTTAAAGTTTTTATTAATATTGTCATTTTGTTTTGTTTTAGGAGATGGGTAAATGATATTATTGAACATCATAGTATGAAATAGAACAATTTATCTTTTATAGGTAAGTATACATTTGGAATTAGGACACCCTATTAAAATATACAAATTATGAACTACGTCATATTTCTTGGAATTTCATGTATTAGTAACTTAGTAATGAAAACCGAAATGTTAACGTTTGTTGGATATTATTTCATTCAATTTTTAAGGGCTCATATTGTATTGTAAAAAAAAATTTCATGTATCTGTAAAAAAAACAAAAGAATTGAAAGAAATAACTCATGAATTATTGAACCTCTACAATTAAAAAAGAAATAAAATTAACTCTATCATTTTATTCCACCCAAATCCCTTCTCTTAATTATCCTTAATTTCTCTCTTTTAACATTTTATTTTGTTTAAATGAGTTTTAAGCATTATTTATTATTAATATAATAATTTTAGTGAATTTAATTTTTACTTATTATTACTATAGTGGGTTCAATTTTATTTTATTTTTAAATTTCTTATATTTGAAATAGTGAAATTTTCCATTTAAATAAAAGATAATTGTTTATAATAAATAACAAAAAACTATGGATGACTCACTTACTAGACTTTTTATTTAAAAAAAAAAATTCTTCATATTCTTATATTCTTCATTTCTCATATAAGTATTGATAAGAGTAATTAAAAGAATATATTTTTATGTAACTAATTTCATATCATATCATACAAGAAAAAACCTAAAAGTGGAAGGTAAAGCCTTCAAGTAAATGAGAGCTCTCCAATACTATTTTTCTTGTTTTTTAAGATTTTGAATATATTTAAATTATTAAAAGTATGTTTTATTTATTTTTATTGTTATAATTCCACTAATTAAATTTAGTTTTTTAAATTGAATTTTAATTGTTCATTATCTTTTCCTTTTCCTTTTATAACATTCCAACTTTTTGATAGTCCACTAACACTATTTTCATTCTTTACTAACATTTTGACTATATTTAAATTATTAAGCATATTTTTTAATTAATTTTATTTTAAATAATTTGAACACACACATTTCTTCAAAATTAAAATCATGTTGAACTAAAATTTCATCATTTCATCAAACATTAAACAATACTTTTAATTTCAACACCCAAAAGTAAAATATTCATAATATTAATTAAAAAAAAAAATTACAAAATAGAAAAAAATATATATTTCAAACACTACAAAATAATACATAGTTCACCCACTGAAATAAAAAAATAAAATAAAAAAATAATTCAAACCCCACTAACTAAAAAAAATATTTTATCAAAAACAACAAATATAAAATTATATTTAAATAATCAAATAAAATATACATGAAAATTATTTCAAACCCACGCTTAGCGCGGGTCTAAAACTAGTAAATTAATTAAATTAGAATTTTTTTACTTGAATTTTTTTATAAAATTAATCCTAATTTATGGTTATTTGCTTATTATTATAGTATATTGTAAAAATTAATATGTAGAATTATTATTTTACTTTTTTTATTATTATTTATGTCATTTTTAATAGTATATTTATTTTCAAAATTTATAAAACATCATTATTTGCTAAAATTTATGCATTTACTCTCGGATATTACTATCAAAGTAATCAAATGATACCGATGTGTTTAATGTTCCAATATTACGAATTTATTATAATTTTTTTTAAACCCGCACAATGCACGAGTCTAAAACTAGTTAAATATTAAAAGAGGAAGTCTAAGCTTGGGAATGAACTCCAAACAAGAAAACACCTTTCTCTACCTCACAGTGAATTTCACTTTGTCAGAGATATTGGAATGGAGTGCACCTATATTGCAATATTACTATTAAATGTGAAATAATGGATTATACAAGCAGTGTAAGATACTATTAAATATGGAATTTATAATGGATTATACATGTAGTGTACCATACTATTGAATATGAAATTTAATACAAATTTAATACTTTTTTTTATTGTCTCCTTCACACCCCCAAACTCATTTTATGAACTTATAAGACCAATGTCATTTCACGCCTCTCTATGAAACCCTCACTTATTTCTCTTTCATTGGCATTGATAGGTGTAAAATACCTATTTAATTCTAAACCGAATTTGCCAGTTTTCAAGTAATTTATTGAAGTTTGAATACCATTTTAGTTGTTTTTATTAGTCAGAAGTAGGGACGTAAACAATTGACAAACCGAGCAAAATGGTGCGAAAGGGGTAGCCAAAAAGATGAAAGAAATGAGGTTTCAAATAACAGAGCAAATCCGCCTAGGCGAAGTTTCCACCGCCTAGGCGGACATTCATCAGAAAGTTGAATTGTTGACGATTTGAAATCAGCCTAGGCGAAGTTTCCACCGCCTAGGCAGAAATCCATTAGAAGGTTGCAAGGGCTGAAGTATTGAATAAGCCTAGGCGAAGTTTCCACCGCCTAGGCGGAAATCCACCAAAACGCTGGAAGTACTGAACTGCTGGATAGAGCTGCATTGCTGTAAATTCGCCTAGGCGAAGTAGCTATCTCCTAGGCTGAATTCTGTCAGAAAGATAAGAAGCCAAGAAGTTAGTCCTCCGCCTAAGCGAAGATTCTACCGCTTAGGCGGAATTCTAACCGACTTAAGCACCGCCTAAGCGAAGTTTCCACCGCTTAGGCGGAAATCGCAGAACAGGTCAAAATATCTATTTAGATATTTTTGAACCCCTAAGCCTATAAATACCCCTTGGCCACGTCTGAAACTTGTAGTTGAAGAACCCTAACCCTAGTAGAGAGCTCTTAAGCCATATTTTGAAGATCAAGAAGGAGGTTCATCATTTGGATAAAGAAGAATAACTTTCGGATCGATCATCAGCGACAGTGAACCGTTTCACTTCCAGATTTGATTGTTTCTCTCTTGTTTTATTTTTTGTAATCACTTTTTCATATCTAAGAATGTTGAATCCCTCTTATTTTGTATGGTATATGGCTAAGATCTTATAGTAGTAGTTAAATGTTACTTAGGTGTAGTCGAAATCATGTAATCGTTTAGTTGAATGAATTAATGTTACTTTAACGTGTTGTTTGTCTAAATATGATTGTGTTTACCGTTATTCTTGATATTATGCTTATATAGATAAAACGAGAATACGGGGTTTGACACTCGGGAGAGGTAACCCCGAATTCAGACTAGGGTAAATACAACGTGACTTTCTAACGACCTGGGAGGGCGTTAGAATGTATGCAACCCATGACGTTAGCTCAAAACTCATGCGACCTAGGGTCGTTAAGGTGTTGAAGGGGACTTCTTCGTTGACACGCAGTCGTGTAATCCCCCGTCTTACACTCGGAAGAGGTAGCGGAGGAGTTATTGATACAGAGGTTGTCGGATTAGATAAAAATTGTTATAGCTAACTAAATGACATCGATTATGCATTATATGAAAGAGATTAATACCTAAGTAATTAGTGTAATTAGAACTAACCCAATAGTTGTAGTCTATCTTAGTATAGTAATTAGAAAACAAACAAAATATGATTAGTCGAGATAATATGAAACTATGTAAATCGCAATACTCAACCGAACTACATGAATTTTCCAGTGGAACGATATCCGATCCTAAAAGATCCATTATATTAAAACTAGATCTCGTACACTTGCGAGTAGTCCAACTACCGCGAGGAGGAAACATGAGTGAATCTGAGCACGTAACAAGTTTTTGGCGCCGTTGCCGGGGAAATGTGTTGTAATTTGGTTGATATTGTGACCAAGTGGTTGAATATTAATCCTGACAATTCTTTTCTTTTCTTTTATTTTAAATTATTTGTTTAATTTGTTTTGAGAGATATGATCAAACAGAGCATACAACGAAGAAGGAGTTGGAATTCTTGGCTCTTGATCCCGAGATTGAGCATATGTTGAAAAGGATAAGGAGAGAGAGAAGAAACCAACTTCAATACAATGAATCATGATCCAACATAGCACTCTATCCAAAATACCTTGTCTATGAGGGATTTTGGTGAAAAATGCTCAAGCAAATGTCCCGTAAGTACTATCGAGCTAGAAGGCAAAGACGGACGAACTTTCCGAGTCAACGGGGAACAGATCAAGCACTACCTCAAGGATGAAGAGCGAGTTGTGGAGAACATCTCCCTCGTTGAAGGATAGAGCCGGAATTCATCAACGTCCATGCTAGGGACGTAAAACCAAGCAACATCTTTTGATATGTCATCGAGGGTAATGAATATTCCCGACTTTTGTATAAATACCTTTTTGGAGATCGTATTGATCTCGTAATATTAATTTTTGTGGTGAATTGATGAGGTAGATACTTAGGATTGATTTGCATGCTAAAACTAATTTGAGGATTGAAGAGGAAATAAGAGGTGTAGAGAAACAATGTGAAAACCTGAAGGAATCCAGCTTAAGTTCCCACACTGGAAAAAATTCACCTAAGCGGAGAAACCACCGCCTAGGCAAAAATTGGATAAAAAGAATGAGAAAACATTCTGGCGTAATTTCGCCCAGGCGGAGAAACCACCGCCTAGGCAAAAATTGGATAGAAAAAGTCTGTATTTTACACTGCCGTAAGTTCGCCCAGGCCGTAAAACCACCGCCTAGGCGGATAAATGAAGAAAAACTGAGTTCCTACACTGGCATAAATTCGCTTAGGCGAAAAGCCCACCGCCTAAGCGGATTTACAACCAAATTAGGGGTTTCACACTGGTGTAAACTCGCCCCGGCGTAAAAACCACCGCCTAAGCGGATTTACACCAGAAGGTTGTTAAAAAAAGAAAAGGCGCTACTTCGCCTAGGCGGTGGCCGCCTAGGCGAATTTACGCGAACTCTATTTTTAAAACGCACAGTCCACTTCACAAATGGCATTTTCCTCTTAAAAATTTCAAGAAACCTCTCAATTTCACCATCCTAAATTCCTTCCTCCCATTAAAGATTCATTCTATAGTGCTAAAAACTTGGATTTTCACCAAGAATCTTCCTCCAAACGTGGAATTCCTCTACCCATTCTTGAAAATTAGGGTTTGAGCGGTGAAACAGTGCGATATCACCATTCTCCAGTGATTTGATTCAAATTTTTCAACAAGTAAGTGTCAATGATCCTATTTTTTTCATTTAGTTGTTGAAATATGTGTTTCATTTGCTCATTTATTTCCAAAATCACTGGATTTGGTTAAAACCATAAACCCCTTTTAACCCTAAGTTGCGGTTTTCATGTTAATTGGGATTGAGGAATGATTAATGGTAAACCCTATCATGTTTTTGTGTTGTTATACAATGTGAATCATTTATTGAACGCTATATTGCGACAAAAATGTGATTTGGTTATGGTTGGTGGAATATCTTGTGAAATTTGTATTGATTGGCTTTAGTTGGCATATGTTTGAGAAAATAGAGCATTGTGTGTTCACTGACCAGGGTTTCAATTGCGAGTTCTATTGTTATTATTGTGGTTGGTGTTATGATTGTGATTTACAGGAAAAATGGCAAAGCGGCGCCGATTTCTAAAATCGATCCCCAAGATTTGGCATCAATTATCTGCGCCAATCTGCTCCCTACCTCCCATGTGTCCGATGTTGCCAAGGAGCGAGCATTTATGCTATACGGCATTGATAGAGGGACGCCCGTCAATGTCGGTTGGCACATCTACTCGTCAATAATTCATATTGCCAGGACAACAACAGGTTATGGAAAGGCGGACCAGGAGAAGGAGAGGAGGGTTAAGAAGAGGAAGAAGCCGATCCTTCCGAACCACCAACGCCTACAACCAGCCGAGGCCAAATCACCCAAATCTCAAGAGATGTCCGTAGTCTCCAGTCCGATGTGAGTCAACTTAAGCTAATTTGGCTCGGATGGAGAACTACATGGAGTCCTACATCCGGCAACAAGATCAAAACCAACGAGTCATATTCGAGCATCTTGGAATCGACATGGCGCGT
The DNA here is from genome assembly GCA_016647705.1 of Eucommia ulmoides. Classification (NCBI taxonomy): domain Eukaryota; kingdom Viridiplantae; phylum Streptophyta; class Magnoliopsida; order Garryales; family Eucommiaceae; genus Eucommia; species Eucommia ulmoides. The sequence continues at coordinate 20,777,848 of CM028338.1, read as the reverse complement.
TATAAGCCCGTGCCGCTTTTCGAGCCGGATGAGCCACCACCGCCATCTCTTCCACAATGAATGGTAGGAGGTTAGACGTCTATGTCTTCCCTCCTAGGTATGTGTCCGCCCCAGTTTTAATACATATTTTTCTATTCTGCTATTGGGTTCGCTGCTTAGGCAGTAGGGACACTGCCTTGGGGGGAGTATGACATGCGAAGCATGTAGTTTTTGTTTTTTTCTTGGGGCGACAAGAAGGATGAAAAAATTTTGATGTAAAGGGGACAAAAATTCTTTTTGTCTACAAATTTATATATTAATGTTAAAATTTTTGTAAATTTTGAAATTCTTTTTGTTATACATGTGTAATGTTTAGCTATGCATGTGTAAGGATAATTAGCATAGGTAATATTAGTTTGTAGAATTAGAATAGAATTATTAATGAATTGAGTTGTACAAGCATGCTGAGTTTTGAGTTCGTCCGAACCATGTCCCAATGATGAAAATCACCCCCTAATTTGTGTTTTAAGGTTGGGGGTAATGCCATTCACGTGTGTTTTGTGTGCTTAGCATGTTGATTAGGTAAAAATTATTTTGATACTAAAATCACACGATTGCATAAACTTGTTGTATAATTAATTGAATTATTGGACATCGATTATTCAGTAATAAGTTCATGACAGAAATGAGGAATCTAGAACTTGACTGGGGGAGGCTTGAGGCGAAATTATAGGTAAGGTAATTCCGGAGGCATGATATAGGCCCTCGTTTTTATTGCTTGAACCTTTGGAAACTAACCTGAAAAGTTATTCCCTCGTTCTCCTGTCGAAGCCATAAAATTTTGTCACTTATGAACTTGTTTCTATACTTTAACCAAGTGAATCTTTCAGAATCATTGTCGCTAGGAATAAAAGTGAAAATTGAGTGAAAACAAGTAGCATTAGATTATGCTAACTTGAAGCAGGCAATCGGGATTTCAGTATTTTTGGTTAAGTATAAGAGTATTCACTTGTCAATCCTGTAGTTATAACTAAACACCCCTAAAATTTTATAAAATTGAATAAGTTTGGGGGTGTTACTTTAAAAAAAAAAAAAAAAAAAAACCCTATATGAATATAGTGTTTAAATTCGATTGTTTTGACAAGTGAATACAAGTTTACTAAATCCTGTTCAGGGTAATATCTTCAAAGATAAGGGAGTCATAAGAGAGATTTAGCGACAAGAGTTTGTACCTCGGGTATCGTTAAAATTATAACGAGTTTCTATTTCTACGATACCTTTGGCCGTTATCCAAAGCCTGACCAAGCCCTATTGATCTTGGTGAATGTCCGAACCTACATTAGTGGATAGTTGAGCCCAGTCAAGCATATGGTTACCCTTAATGTTTTAACAAGTTTAAGTCATGATCTTATTCATTGAAAAATCCAATCCGGCGTTTGATTTGTTATATATCTGAGTTCTCTTACACACACATTTCAATAGGATCTAAAATGATTTGAACTGATATTGAGTGTTGAAATTCTGGAACACCATGTGGTGTGTGTTATTCCTTAACCGGATTTGATTACGGGTTGTTGAGGGAAGAATATCATGGTTTCTTTGACTAAACTTAAATCTCACAGGTGTGTACGTCTTATTTGTTAATGATTACATATCTGTAGTTTAGGACGTAGCTAATTAATGTAGTTAGTGTTATTTAGCATTAGGGTGTTTTGCTCGAGGACTAGCAAAATTCCAAGTTTGGGGGTATTTGATAGGTGTAAAATACCTATCTAATTCTAAACCGAATTTTCCAGTTTTCAAGTAATTTATTGAAGTTTGAATACCGTTTTAGTTGCTTTTATTAGTCAGGAGCAGGGACGTAAACAATTGGCAAACCGAGCAAAATGGTGCGAAAGGGGTAGCAAAAAAGATGAAAAAAGGAGGTTTCAAATAACAGAGCAAATCCGCCTAGGCGAAGTTTCCACCGCCTAGGCAGACATTCATCAGAAAGTTGAATTGCTGAAGATTTGAAATCCGCCTAGGCGAAGTTTCCACCGCCTAGGCAGAAATCCATTAGAAGGTTGCAAGGGCTGAGGTATTGAATCCGCCTAGGCGAAGTTTCCACCGCCTAGGCGGAAATCCACCAGAACACTGGAAATACTGAACTGCTGGATAGAGCTGCATTGCTGTAAATTCGCCTAGGCGAAGTAGCTACTGCCTAGGCGGAATTCTGTAAGAAAGATAAGGAACCAAGAAGTTAGTCCTCCGCCTAAGCGAAGATTCTACCGCTTAGGCGGAATTCTAACCGACTTAAGCACCGCCTAAGCGAAGTTTCCACCGCTTAGGCAGAAATCGCAGAACAGGTCAAAATATCTATTTAGATATTTTTGAACCCCTAAGCCTATAAATACCCCTTAGCCACGTCTGAAACTTGTAGTTGAAGAACCCTAACCCTAGTAGAGAGCTCTTAAGCCATATTTTGAAGATCGAGAAGGAGGTTCATCATTCGGATAAAGAAGAATAACTTTCGGATCGATCATTAGCGACAGTGAACCGTTTCACTTCCAGATTTGATCGTTTCTCTCTTGTTTTATTCTTTGTAATCACTTTTTCATATCTAAGAATGTTGAATCCCTCTTATTTTGTATGGTATATGGCTAAGATCTTATAGTGGTAGTTAAATGTTACTTAGGTGTAGTCGAAATCATGTAATCGTTTAGTTGAATGAATTAATGTTACTTTAACGTGTTGTTTGTCTAAATATGATTGTGTTTACCATTATTCTTGATATTATGCTTATATAGATAAAACGAGAATACGGAGTTTGACACTCGGGAGAGGTAACCCCGAATTCAGACTAGGGTAAATACAACGTGACTTTCTAACGACCCGGGAGGGCGTTAGAACGTATGCAACGCATGACGTTGGCTCAAAACTCATGCAACCTAGGGTCGTTAAGGTGTTGAAGTGGACTTCTTCGTTGACACGCAGTCGTGTAATCCCCCGTCTTACACTCGAGAGAGGTAGCAGAGGAGTTATTGATACAGAGGTTGTCGGATTAGATAAAAACTGTTATAGCTAACTAAATGACATCGATTATGCATTATATGAAAGAGATTAATACCTAAGTAATTAGTGTAATTAGAACTAACCCAATAGTTGTGGTCTATCTTAGTATAGTAATTAGAAAACAAACAAAATATGATTAGTCGAGATAATATGAAACTATGTAAATCGCAACACTCAACCGAACTACACGAATTTCCCAGTGGAACGATATTCTATCCTAAAAGATTCATTATATTAAAACTAGACCTCGTACACTTGCGAGTAGTCCAACTACCGCGAGGAGGAAACATGTGTGAATCTGAGCGCGTAGCAGGCACTTGGTGATAATAAAGCTTCATAGTCACTCGATTCACTCTTTTTCCTCTCTCTCATCACTGCTATGACATTGTAATCCTTTAACGTATTCGTTCCATCGCTTCTCTTTCACTCGCACTACCAACGCTAACTGCATTTAGGACCACTCGTTCTGTCGATTCCGTTTGCCACCACAACAAAGTGGTATGTATTTATGTGTATGTATTTTCAGTTAATTTATTGGAATTTCATAATTGGTTTTTGTTTAATTTTTGTAATTCATCTAATGGGAATAAGAAGTGCTTTATTTATTTATTTTCTTTTCAAATAAGTCCAAATGCCTTTATTAAGGAGGTTTCTTTGTTCGAAGCTGCAATTTCAAAAATTCTCAAAGCAGAATATAATTTTTCAGTGATTGACAAGAAGGTAATTTTTTTTACTATTAGTCAATTAATTTTCCCTAAAAGTGCTAACTGAATTAAGTTGCTAAAAATACATAAACAACTGAATGTATCTTGGTAGAATAAAAAAAGAAATGTCATAATCTCGATAAACAATTGTGGTTCAACTTATGCGTATAAAGTTTGAATTTTAAACAAAGTGAGATAATATTTTAATTATATTATGCTTAATTAGTTAAATTCTATAGGAGTAGTAGCATTTCAAGCTAGAAAAACCTTAATGATCATTGCGTCTTGGGTGGTGATCATGAATTAATTTTTCAGTGGTTGTGAATCATCTTCTATGTACTTTCTCATTTAAGTTTATGCATGTAATCAAAATGCTTGAGCACTTTCCGCCTCATCAATCTTCCGATTGTTGCTTATTTATTTAATAGGTACCATCCAAGATGCAGTGAGGATACGAAGACTTGAGAAGTAGAGAGAAGCCGAGAGATAAAAATCTCCAAGAGCTTGAGAACAAATTGTGTTGCTCTCAAAGGTCAATGTAGTCTTTGGCAATTGCATTTGATATGAATTTTGGTAGTTTCGTAGAAAAGATTGTCTCTCGATGGAATTACTTGTCATTAATTGCATTTGATATGCATTATACTCTCACTCATCATCCAAATTGTATGTGATGTGATAAAGATGACTATTATGATATGATTGTGTTGATTAGATTACTTAGGGTTAATTTTGTGAAAGCTGTGATGAAAGACAATAGTACGATCCCTATACATGGTTTATGTGCCACATTGGGTGGGAGTTCAAGTAATGTAGTAGGTAGTGGATCACATGAATCAACTTTATCTACTTACTTAGAATGATAAGGATGATGATATATTGCCTTATTCTTGGTGTCATGAGAAGAAGTACTTATAATCTGCTTAGCGGAGAAAAGGTAGCAGGTTTGTTGGGCAATATTTTAAAGGTGGGGCAGAAGAATTTTGGACTGTCCTGATATTCAATTGAAATTGGATTTAGTTACAAGTATAAGAAAAATGATAAAGTTCGTATCACTGCATATTGTTCATTTGGAGATACAAGAGGTTGTAAGTGGTTTGTACATAGGCATGTCGATCCTCTGAATGGAATTTTTAATACAAGCGAGTTAGTGAATGAACATACATGTGGTACGGCATATAGAACTATAAAGAATAAGAGGACGAGCTCAAATGTTGTTGCTAGTTGTTTGTTGGAATCAGTGAAAGATAAACCTGAAACACGACCTATTGAGATTTTTCATGACTTCAAGAAAAGATATGGTCTTTAGATTACATACAATCATACTTGGCTTGGAGTTGAAAAAGTGAGGGACAATCTTTTTGGGGATCATTTATCTGTATATGATTAATTGAGATGGTATGTAGAAACATACAACATAACAAATCTGAACAATTACTTAATGTTGGAGTATAAAGGTGACAAAAACCGTTTTACGCATTTTTTTGTTGCTTTCTATGGAAGTATTCATGGGTTGCAGTTTATAAACTCAATGTTATTCCTAGATGAAACATTTTTTAGTCGTAGATATAAAGGAATTCTTCTTGTTGCTTGCGGTAAAGACGGTAATCAGGGTACTTTATTTTTTATTTTTTAAGTAACATGTTTCTTTTTATTCACTGTTACATGTATCTAATTACATATTATTTTTACAGTTAATCATTTTTTTAGTAACATGCCACTTTTACATACAGTTCATACGTAATATTAGTGACATGTAACTAATATAATTCGATATATTTTCATTTTATACTTTTTTTTTGTTATAATTAAATAGAATATAAGTTTTTTTTTTTTACCATTGTAATCATTGTATATTTTTTGTTATTTTTATCTAATGTTTTTTTTTTTTTTTTTTTTATACTTTTATGTGATTTTTTGTTCTTTTATACATGCAAAAAAATAATAATTTGATTTTGCTGTTTTTTTTACTTATGTTTTCACTTGCATTTGGCATTGTTGATGCTGAACATGATGATAAATGGTTATAGTGTTTTACACAATTGACACTTATATTACCTCAAGAACGTGTCATAATATTTATTTTCAATCGGCACAATGGTATTATTACGTCATTCAAAATGTTTTTCGTCATTGCTATCCTGCATTTTGTTTACACCATCTGAAATTAAACCTTAAAGATGAACTGAGCGGACACAAGACCAAAACAACTAAGTTTTTTTGTGGGAAAACTCTATGATTGAGCAAGGGAAATGACGTGTGGAGAAATCTATGGAAGATTTGCTGGCAAGATGTCATCAAATTTGGCTGAGAAATTTAATGTTTGGATTAGGAATTATAGGCATATGCCTATTATTTTGATGGTTGGCAAAATAAGAATTTCATTAATGAAACAAATGTCTGGATGGAGAAATGCGTCATTATGTTTAAGAAGAGTGATATGTCCTTATTGGGTTGCGAAGTTGTCATGACATATTACTAAATGTCGAACATGGTTGGTCAGTGAGGATGCAGAAAAAGTATATGAAGTGCACTGTCAACCTTCTGTATATGTTGACATAAATAGAATGAGATGTTTGTGTCAAATATGGCAATTGGATAGCTTTCCATGCTCGCATGGTTATGTAGCGATTATAAAGACAGGATCACATTTATATGGGTTTGTGGAAGATTACTTTCAGTGTAGTTTCTACCATAAGAGTTTCTCAAAAAACATCTATCATGTGCCAACAATGGAAAGACCTATTCTTTAAGAGACAAAACCAATTAATTTTTCTCTTTTTTCAAGAAAGCAACCTAGACGCCCAATAAAGAAATGAATTTCTTCAAGGGGTGAAGTGAATGAGCATAAGTGTTGAACCTAATATTTTGACTGACAATTAAACGTTGATGTTTTATAGAACTAATTTTTTATTAATTAGTTTCAGATTAAAAGTTCCATAGGTTGAAATGAGAAAAACAATTGGTTGAAAAAGATTAATTGTTGAAGAATTCATGAGATGATCAATGGAATTCAAGATGGGTGCAAGATGAAGGCAATGAATATTTTCTGAGTATTGAAGACGTTGAAGACAATTTAGGTCAAAACAATTTGTTACCTTTATGCTCTTAATGCAACTCGAATTCGGATCATACATGACAATTTAAAATGGTTAAATCTTATGTGAATCTTAATCATAAGTGATAAATTCAAGATTCTAAATGATTTTTATGAAGTGTTAAATCATAAAAATATTTTTGGTTAAGGGACTAATTGAAAAACAACAGGGTTTTAACACTTACAATTATGTGTTTTTGGGTTAATTCGGTGAGTCAACGAAATGGGTCGGTCAACTAACGAAAACAGTAGTTTAAGGAAGATAAATGGGTGACCTACTGGCTAATTCGGTCAACCGATGGATAGGGTTGGTCGACTAACCATTCCATCGGCCAAAAATGGAAAAATAAGGAAAACCTACTAGATGAATCGGTCAACCGACCAGGTCGTCAGTCAACTGACCTTAGACGTGGCAACGATCATGATTCTAACCATTGGAGGGGGTGGTCGACCGGAGGTAGGTTCGGTCAACTGATGGTCAGTAGTTAGATTTTTTACTGTATTGGTTTTTGGGTCAAATCTCTATGTTTTTAACAATTTTAAAAGAGTTTTTAAGGGATTTGAATATTTTATTTATATATATATGTGTGTGTGTGTGTATATAGATCATATATTATTTATTTTCTATTTATTTGGTCCATATATTTAATTATTCTTTTAATTGAATTATTAAAACTATTTCCTAATTTTAATAGTTTTGAATTGACAAGGTTTTGGAGACCAAGTCGAGCTTTTATAAAAGTATTTTTGAATGAAACATAACTATTTTGGGAGTATATGATGTTTGGGGTATTAAAAGGTAATTAAAAGTCTTGGAATTGAAAAATTAGTCGTTGTAGGTCTTGTTAAAGGTCTATCTATACAAACTTGCGTTTTTCATATGAGTTGAATCAAGAACATTCATCTTTTGGATATTATAAGATAGAATTCTATGCTAAAATTTATACAAGAGTTTATATAAAAAACGTTCTTGATCGAAGCCCTAAACGTTTTGGTCATCAGTTTGTGTTAGTCTTTGAGTTATCGTAATTGTTTTCGGCAAAATCTAGTGAGATCTTTCCAAGTTGATTAATTTACTTTCTTAGATTATTTCTTAGTTACTTGGATTAATGACTTGCTGACTTTCTTTGATATATTTGAGTCACATTTCCTTTGAATTTCCATTTGCTGAAAAATTCCTCTTTGTTGTAGAAATCTCTCAGACACAAGAAGGTTGCCTCTAAAGGTGCCACTCCTGAGGTTGTGGAGATTACTAGAATGTGGGAGTGAAGTAAGGGAGAATCCATCCACTGAAGTCATAGTTGAGGAACTAGTGACAGAGGAGCTAGTAGTGGAGCAAGAGTTGTCGGAGGATTCCATCCCAAAAGAAGAGGGTGGTAAACGTGGAGTCTCTATTACACCTTCAGGGGATGGTAACCAAAATGGCTACTCTGAAGACGGGAAATCTAGAAGTGAATCATCCCCTGAAGGAGCCAGTTTTCAATATGTTAATGACCTTGTCTTGAAAGATAGAAGTAGCTCTTACACCCCTATGACTCCAATTCCATTGGCACATATTCGTTACTTCAAAAAATAAAAAATAAAGCATTAATAATCCAATTCCTCTCATTAATTGGTACAGTTATACCTTTCTTTATAGCCACTTCTGATCCTAATATCGAGTAAGTGATAGGTGTAAATTACCTATCTATTTCCAAACTGAAATTATTAGTTTTCGAGTACGTTTAGTATGTTTTTAATACGTTTTAATATGTTTTTATTCTTTTTGTATTAAAATAGGTGTATGGGTGAAAAGGTATGAAATCAGAGCGCAAACGATCAATTCGAATAAAAAACGGTCGGAGAACGGTGGAAAAACAAGTAAGGAGGCAGCCCACCTCTGCGGCGTCTAGACCACCACTGCAGCGGTAAAAATGCAGAGAAGGGCTATTGACGCTGTAAACTCACCGCCTAGATGGTGAAATTGTAGAATGTCCCTGAAACCCACCTCCTTCTTCATCGTCGCGGCGAATAGTAAACTGACATACCCACCGCCTAGGCAGTGAATCCCACCGCCTAGGCGGTCAGCTTTGCACAGTTTAGATATTTATTAGATATTTTGATGCTTATTTAGACCCTTCCTCTCCTCCTCTCTTCCGGTGGAATTACCCCCAACCCCTTAGGCTATATTTTAGGGTGAGTTTGAGAGATTTTTGAGGGAGAGCTCTCAACCCAAGGTAGAAGATGAAGGAGGAAGTGATCGATCAATGGTTTTAGCTCCCATTCTTCAGATATCGGCTAACTCGTTTATTTCTTTTCTTTGTTTTCTTTCATTTTGGTAGTTATTGAGCATGTTTATGCCATTTTACATTGTATACATGGTTATAGCCATTGGCTAATCATAGGTTGTTTAGGGATTATTAATAAATTTATGAATACGTTGTTTAGTTGAGTTTGTGTTTCGTTTACAGATGTTCTTCGTTATTTTGATTGTGTATGCCATATTGTTTATTTATCATGCCTAGAATGATGTTATGAGAATACAGGGTTTGACAAATACCAAATTCGGACTAGAATAAACGAATGCCACGATCCAATAAGCCAGGAGATAATTGGATTGTGGACAATCTATGACGTTGGGGCAAGACTCACGTAACTTAGGGTCTTTAAGATGTTGAGGGGGACTTCTTCGTTGATTCGAAGTCATGTATTCCCTCATCTTACACTCGGGAGAGGTGAAGGAGAAGTTTTAGAACTGAGATTGTCGATAGGGTAAACACAACGCGACGATCCAATAACCCGGGATGGAGTTGGATTGTGTGCAATCGATGACGTTGGGACGAGACTCATGTGGCCTAGGGTCGTTAAGACGTTGAGAGGGACTTCTTCGTTGACACGAAGTCGCGTATTCTCCCATCTTACACTCGGGAGAGGTGGCAGATGAGTTTACGAACTGAGATTATCGAATAAGTCGAACGCCGTTAACATAAACTAAAACGAGACCGAACATGTATTCATAAACAAAACTAATCCCTAGACAATTTATTCACTCAAAACTATCTCAATATAGTGTTAGTATAGTTAAATTAGTATTTTAGTATTAGTATTAAATAATTAAATACCATTTTTGTCGCCTAGATAAAGTCGGGTTATGACAATCGCGGTACTCGATAATAATCTTAACCAATCCCTATGGATACGATACCCGACCGAAAGGTCCATTATACTAAACTTGATCCGTACGCTTGCGGTGAAAGTGACAACGCTTAAATTGCGGCCACCAAGTTTTTAGGGCCATTGCCGGGGATTGGTTTGTCGAATTCAGTTTTCGGTGATCGCCACCAACTTTTTGGTAACGATTGCCGGGGATTGTGTTTTAGAATATTATTGATATTGTAAGTAAATAACTTGATTTTAATTTAGGTATTTTTCAGTGTATATAATTTTTCTTTGTAGTTTTATTTTTTGTATTTCTTATACAGGGTACTTGGCGATGTTAGATTAACAGGTATTGATGCATATCTTTTAACGGGATTCTGAACCCTTTATAGTGCGTGGCCACGCACATAAGCCTGCGAGGCATGTCGTTGAAAGATCGAGCCAAACAAAGCAATATCCAGCCAAGCTTGAGGGCGTTTTGAATGTGTCGGGCCGAAGACATTAAACCAAGCGCTTCTTCGGAGGCAACCCAAGGTCACAGATAAATTAAATCCATCTCCATCGACTTGAAATGGAGGCGAGATTTTCTTGCCTCTTAGGTACGTGTTCTAAACCCCCGTCTTCAATATCATGTTATATACTGTCATTGGGATCGCTGACGGGTCATTTTGGACATCACCTGTTTTAAGTTGGCGGTGATGTGTTAGTATGTTTTAGTATGTGTTTATGTTATTAGTTAAGTTTCACTGTTTTATTGAGTGCATGATTGTTTAGGATTAGTTTGTTTAGTTTAGCTGTTGTTTTGTGCTGAGTTTTGACGTCATCTGGGCCTTTACCCGATGATGAGTCTGTCCCCTAATTGTTTACTAAGGTCGAGCGTAAAGCTCATTCATGTGTGTTCTGTGTGCTTAACGTATCGTTTTAGTAAAAGTTATTGTAGATCCTAAATGCACGAGCACGTAAACTCAATATAGGACTATCTAATTGACTTGAAACCGATTATTTGTTAATCAATTTCATGACAATAGGGATTCTAGAACTTGATTTGGGGGAAATTCGAGGCGAAATCCTAGGCGAGGTGGTTTAGGAGATATGATTTAGGCATTCATTTGATCGCTTGAGCCTTTTGAAGCCTACCTTGCAATATCATTATCCCTCGTTACCCTGTCGAAGCCAAAATGCCAATTCAATTTCTGAACATTTATCAAATACCTTAGCTGATTGAACTTTTTTCAAACCTTTATCTCTTAACCAAAGGAACAATGTGAGTGAATCAAGTTAGCATTTCGTGACTTGATGTGAGCGGTTGGGTTTAGGGTGAACTTCTAAATTGGTTTGGTATTCGAGTACTAACTTGTCGTTTGTCGTTCATATTTTTGCACACTCCTTAAATTGTAAAAATTCAAATGAGTTTGGGGATGTGTTACTTAATCCTTTTTGCACACTCCTAAAATTTAAAATATTCGAACGAGTTTTGGGGTGTGTTATGTGAAAATAAAAAATAAAAAATTACGTTTCTTTTTGACATGACAAGTGAGTATGACATTCTTAAATGTATGTTGTGGGTTGTTTCTAATTAAACTATGGGGTTTCGAGTGTGAGAGTGCCAAGCGATGTGCCTCGGGTAACATTAAGTTAACGACGATTAACCTGTTTTGTATTACTGATATACCCGTGGCCATTATTCCAAAACCGAACCAAGCCCTATTGATCTTTTTGAACCTTCGAGCCTACAATAGTAGAGAATAGATCCCAGGTCAAGCGTATGGATTCTCTATACCTAAAAGGTTTTAGTCATGAATTATATTGAGGGGTAATCTCATATAATCAATGGATAGTTGTATATTTGAGTTTAATCACACACACAATTAAACAGGATCTAGAATGACGCTTACTATTTTTGAACGTTGAAATTATAGAACACCCCATGGTGTGATTTATACTTGAACTTGATAGAATTGGGGGCCGTTGAGGAAAAAATCTTTCGGCCGGTAGATGATAATCAAAACTTACACATTTTTGTTTTTAGTGTTTTTCGTTTTTAGTTTTCAATTTTGTAATTAGTTTTTATATTTTCTCATATTGTGTGGGTGTTTTGCTCGAGGACTAGCAAAATTCCAAGTTTAGGGGTATTTGATAGGTGTAAATTACCTATCTATTTTCAAACCGAAATTGTTAGTTTTCGAGTATGTTTAGTATGTTTTTAATACGTTTTAATATGTTTTTATTCTTTTGTATTAAAATAGGTGTATGGGTGAAAATGTATGAAATAGGAGCACAAACGATCAATTCGGACAAAAAACGGTCGGAGAACGGTGGAAAAACAAGCAAGGAGGCAATATTCTGAAAAAAGCCCACTACCGCGGCGTCCAGACCACTGCCGCAGTGGTGAAAATACAGAGAAGGGCTATTGATGCTGTAAACTCACCGCCTAGGCGGTGAAACTGTAGAATGTCCCTAAAATCCACCGCTGCGGCGACCAGTGAACCGACATACCCACCGCCTAGGTGGTCAGCTCTGTACAGTTTAGATATTTATTAGATATTTTGTTGCCTATTTAAACCCTTCCTCTCCTCCTCTCTTCTGGTGGAATCACCCCCAACCCCTTAGGCTATATTTTAGGGTGAGTTTGAGAGATTTTTGATGGAGAACTTTCAACCTGAGGTAGAAGATGAAAGAGGAAGCGATCAATCAATGGTTTTAGCGCCCATTCTTCGGATATCGGCTAAGTAGTTCGTTTATTTTCTTTGTTTTCTACATTATGGTAGTTGTTGAGCATGTTTACGCCATTTTACATTGTATACATGGTTATGGCCATTGGCTAAACATAGGTTGTTTAGGGATTATTAATAAATTTATGAATACGTTGTTTAGTTGAGTTTGTGTTTCGTTTGCGGATGTTCTTCGTTATATTGATTGTGTAGGCCGTATTGTTTGTTTATCATGCCTAGAATGATGTTATGAGAATACGGGGTTTGACAAATCCCAGATTCGGACTAGAATAAACGAACGCCACGATCTAATAACTCGGGAGAGAATTGGATTGTGGTTAATCTATGACGTTGGGGCAAGACTCACGTAACCTAGGGTCGTTAAGACGTTGAGGGGGCCTTCTTCATTGATTTGAAGTCACATATTCCCTCGTCTTACACTCGAGAGAGGTGACGGGGGAGTTTTAGAACTGAGATTGTCGATAAGCTAAACACAACACGACGATCCAATAACCCGGGATGGAGTTGAATTGTGTGCAATCGATGACGTTAGGGCAAGACTCACGCGGCCTAGGGTCATTATGATATTGAAGGGGACTTCTTCGTTAACACGAAGTCGTGTATTCCCCCGTCTTACACTCGGGAGAGGTGACAGATGAGTTTACGAACTGAGATTGTCGGATAAATCGAATGCCATTAACATAAACTAAAACGAGACTGAACATGTATTCGTAAACAAAACTAATCCCTAGACAATCTATTCTCTCAAAACTATCTCAATATAGTATTAGTATAGTTAAATTAGTATTTTAGTATTAGTATTAAATAATTAAATACCATTTTTGTCGCGTAGATAAAGTCGGGTTATGACAATCGCGATACTCGATAATAATCTCAACCAATCCCTGTGGATACGATATTCGACCGAAAGGTCCATTATACTAAAACTTGATCTGTATGCTTGCGGTGAAAGTGGCAATCCTTAAATTGTGGCCACCAGTAAGTATAAAAAAATTATTGACGCTTTGAGTCTAGCAGAAAATTCCCCATCTTTCAAGAAAAGGCTTTGAAAGAAGGTAAGAAACTCATTATCTTTTCGATTGAGTCGAAAGAGCGTCGGTCCCTCCTTATTCGAGATCCTAAGAGCTTGACTTTATTTCAATTTAAGAGTCCGCTTTTATTTTGAGAAAAATTGTTTTCAAATCTAATATCGTGAAAATATTTTAAAAAGATTTTTATTGAGCATAGAATATATCACAGAGTATTTAGGGATATTAATTGAGCATAATTATATTGAAGTGGTAAAAGATCCTTGTAGGAAGAAACTTATAAATTTTATGTATTTGCGAGTTGGAGTGGATTAAACATATTTGGGACAATGTCTAATCTCGTTAATTAGGGTTTAATCTTTAGTCTGAGAAATTTTTTTAGGTTTAATCTGAGTCTGTGAAAAGAATCAGTGTTGTAAAGATTGATTCTGAGTCTGCGAAAAAAATAAAGATTCTAACAGTTTGGTTCCTAGTTGGGAAAAGAATCAAAGGGTTAGTGAATTGTAAAATTGCTATGGAGCTCGAGGGACTGGATATAAGTAAGAGTAGTTTGCTGAATTAGGATAAATCTTATGAGCTGCATTGTTACTTTTCTAATTGTCTCGATGTGCATGTTGTTAATAAACATATTTTCGCTGCTTAACAAGATAATAATTAATTAGGGAAATTGATAATTTGTGTTTAAATTTATTGTTTATGTTGAACCTAATGTTTCGATAAATAATTAAATGTTGATGTTTTATGGAACTAATGATTTTATTAAGTGTCAGATTAAAAGTTCCATAAGTTTAAATGAGAAAAATAATGGGTTGAAAAGATTAATAATTAAAGAATTGATGGAGCTATCATTGAAGAATCAAAGAAATTCAAGGTGGATGCAAATTGAAGATAATGAAGATTTTTAGAGCATTGAAGACATTTAGGTGAAAACAACTCATTACTCTTATGCTCTTAATGTAGCCCCAATTACGATCTCGCACGATACTTTGAAATAAGTAATCTTATATGCGTTATGATAAGAAATGATAAGTTTAAGATCCTAAATAATTTAGTAAAGTGTTAAAATCATAAAAATATTTTTGACACATTGAAATGTGATTTTTCTAGTCAATTTTGTCAACCAACAAAATGGGTCGGTCGACTAACGAAAATAGTAGGTTAAAGAGGTTAAAATTTGAGCCTCTTGACCAATTCAGTCAACCGACAAGAATGGTTTGTTGACTTAAGCAACCAGTGGCTAAAACGAAGAAAAAATGAAACATTCAATGGGCAGAGCGATTAAAGGACCGGAGGTGGTGCAAAGGTAAAAAACTGGACCGTTGCACAAGGGTCAGTCGACCGATGGATGCAAAATAGTCAATGTTGGTTCTTTCGGTTTAAAATATCTTCTACCCTACTTTAAAGGATTTGAACTTTAGGAGATAAGATTTTATGGGTTTTAAATGAAAATATTTTTGAAGACTAAAGATGTTTTAAGGCTAATACATGGTTAAAACTAGTTGTTGTAAGCTAGATTTAAATAAAGGGTTCGAAGGAATAACTTTTGATAATATCTTTTGAAAAATAGCCGTTATAAGATACTTTTGAAATTCCTATTATTAAAATTTTGAATTTTTAGTTAAAATATTATTATTTTGGTGAAGAATATTTGGGGTTAAAGATATGGGAGAGATTTATATGATTTTATTTGACCAGACGATTTAGTCCATATACTTTCTGATTTTGTGATAATTTTTTTTTCTATATTTTCATTGACTTAGATCAAATTATTTTTAGGATTAAATTGAGATATTTAAAAGTTATATTTTTGGTCAAATATAGTTGTTATACTCTATATGATATATGGGGTCCATATGTGATATTTCTTGATATATAATTTGAAAACAAGCCGTTATTGGCATAGTTTGAATTCTATTTATAGAGACCTCCGAATTTCATTAATGGTTATCAAGAACAAAGAGTTTGAATCAAGCTTTGCTAAAATAAGTGTGTCATTCCACTGAAATATTTTTGAGAGAATGATTTTAAAAGATTTCTTGATCAAAGCGTGAAAAAGTTTTTGTCATTAGTTTGCAAGCTACATCTTGTCTTTAAAACTTACAAACAAAACCCAGTTAAAACCATTCTTATATTTATTTTAGTTTCTCAATATCTGTGATTTAATTGATATATATATATATGAGCTTGTAATTACATTTGTGTAAAAAAAAACCGTTTTCTAATTTGAAAATCTTGAATATTTTGTGAAATGGGTTTTTTGGGGGATAGAATTATTTTCTCTTTGTTTAAACTTGAAATATCTTATGAAATGATTTTACTTGATAATCTCATTTAAATATACATTGTGCTTAAATTGATTAAAATCAAATTTATTTTCTCACGTAGTTCTATCACAAAGTATTCGGGATATTAATTGAGGATAATTGTTTTGAGGTGGTAGAAACTCCTGTGGGAAGAAATTGTTGAGTTTTTGTATTTGTGAGAAATAGTGGATTAGACATATTTGGGATGGTGTCTAATCACGGTAATTTGGGTTTTATCTTTGGCCTGTGAAAAAGATTAGGTTTGATCTTTAGCCTGTTAAAAATGATTAGTTTTTTTATTCTTCCTGTGGTTTTTCCTGAGTTTGTGAAAAAGGAAAGTGTAAAAAGTGTAAAGGTTCTTTCTAAGCCTGTGAAAATGATAAGTGTAATAATGTGAGAGTATGATAGGTTGATAGGTTGATTCCAGGCTTGTGAAAAGAATCAAGGCTGTAAAGGTTGATTATGAGCCTGTGAAAAGAATTAAAATTGTAAGGGTTTGGTTCCTACTTAGGAAATGAATCAAAGTATTAGTGGATTACGAAATCCCTATGGAGCTCGGGGGACTGGACGTAGGTAAGAGTAGCTTGTCGAACCAGGATAAATCTTTGTATGTTGCATTGTTATATTTCTAATTATTTGGGTATGCACTTAGTTAAACATATTTTTGCTGCTTAATAAGATAATAATTGATTAGGAAAATTTGATATCTTGTGTTTGAATTAATTGATTAAGTTTTGTAACTACCTAATTCACCATCCTTCTTAGGTAGATCTTTGGGCCAACAATTAGTATCAGATTTGGTTTTAACTCGATTAGCTTAACATCCTAGTTAAACACGATCACGTGGAGTGTACTGAGGAAAATGTCATATGTGAATTTTCTGCTTGCCCTGATATTTTATGTGGGCCTCCTATTTGTACTAATAATGTATGTAAAACTCCTGATTATCCTAATGTTTTGAATGAATCTCTTATTTGTTCTAATAATCAGGGATCTGTCAGTGAGAATGATAAAGATAGTGATAATGAGGTTGCTGATAAGGCTGTTGAGACATTAATTTCTTTCACATATACTTTTTGGCAAAGAGAATTTGAAACTTGGGTAGAAAATGTTATTCTTAAAAATAAAAATTTCAGTACCACTATATCTCTTAAAAAGAATAATTTAGATAAATATTTTAAAACTGCTGAATTTTTAAATACTCTATCTGAAATTGGTAATCTGCTTGAAAGAATTGACTCTCTTGAAGAAGAAAATGCGTTTTTTAAAATTAATGTTTTGAATTTTCAGCATAGTGATTTTAAATGGAAAAATATTTAAACTTTAAACAAAACTTTAAATATTGAATTGGATGATGCAAGATGTGAACTTGATAGAACTCATTTAAAAATTCATTATGTTGAAAATAATTGTCGGATTCTTAAAAATGATCATGAATTTATGCACAAGAAGAATTTTGATCTTTAGATGAATGTTAGTTTATTGGAACGGTCACTCAAAAAGATGCAAGCATGGCTCAATGAGGTAGTTGATAGATTGAAGAGTATTGACAAAATTATTTTTTTTGAAAAATCAATAGTCCTTGAAGCAACTCCTCAATATCAGTATCAATATCGTGCTCCTGCATGGAATATTGATCACCTTACGAAATTTGCTAATAATTTTAGATATTATTGTGAAAAGTTTGGCCATCTTGAAAAATGGTGTTATCAATTCTATGGTTACACAATTGGATCTAGAAACAACTAGATACCTAGAAAAGAATACTTTCATGCAGGTATGAATGGTGAATTTATTGGGCCAAGAGAATAAATGGAAACAACTTGCAAAGGAAACATGCAAGGTTCTTTGGATCAAAGATGATGAATGGAAATAATATACAAAGGCATAAAATGGATGATATCAGAAAGCCATGGGTGCAGTTTGTCAAGCATAATGATGTTTATTACAAAAATAGAACGCAATCTCAAAATGAGCAGAAACTCGTTTATAGAGTTGTAGTGGATCGTAATAAGACTAATAAACCAGATGTGTCAAAGAAAGACAGAGATAATTACTAATTTTAACAAGACTAGTAAAGCTGAAGTGTTCAAGACGGACAAAGATTTTGCTGTGATAAATCAATAGTTACCTCCAAGAATGACAAGCTAACTCAAATATCTATTTCAAAGTATAATAGGAATAGTGTTGATAATTATAATGAGGTAACAAACAAAGTCATCTTCCAGGGCATTAGAGGTACCGCTAACCCTTCTTAATTTAAATTCATTAAATTTGTTAAAGAGGTAGGTATCCGGCCTACCGATTAAGTAAGTCGATAATGGTTTCTAAGACACGTGCTAAATTATGTGTTCATTTGTTGTCTTAGAAACATTGCATAGTGATTATGAGAATCAAATTTATTTAAAGTGTATCAACATGTTTTTATATGATCTAATTATATCTAGTATTCTTCATGTATTTAATTTTATGAAACATGTTATGTGATTTAATTTGATTAAATTGTTTTGTTTTCACTAGTAGGGTGTCATGACTTTTTCATTATTGCATATGCATATTAGCAAGACCATTTGTATAATATACTCTTATTCATGTAATATATGTTTTATACAAATGCATTGAATTAAGTTGATTTCTTATAATACATAATATCTTGATCTATTTGACATATTGAGGTTCTTCAAATGATAAAAGAATGATTTAATTGATGCATTTATATAATTTGAACTCTAAGTTAACTAAGCATGTTTTGTATAGATCATGATTTTGATAACATGAAGATAAGCTTGGTTTATGAAATCATGTCAATTCTTTTCGATACCATCTGTATGACCATCTGAATATATATAGTATATTAATCGATGCTTATCGTTTTTAAATTATTGATTCTTTTGCACGTGATTAATTTCTTTTGGTATTAGTTGCTTATTTGTATGCATGGTTCTTAGTGTGAATTATTTTCAACATACTTTCACCATCTCTAGGTCTTAACGATTACTGTTCTAATAGGAAGCTGATTTTTTGTGAGATATCAACATGATAATATATGATTATCTATGTTTCAGCATGCATTAGACTTATATCAATTAGCTTCATAAATTATCATGATTGAGATTTTCTCTATGTCCTTGTGCTTTAATGTTTAATAGATTTTGATTCTTGATTCTATGTAAAGGAGAGTTGTTAGTTTGTATCATGAAATGAAGCATGTTGACTTAGTTGAAAGTATATGATTTAAGGAAGTATTGACATGTTTTGAGTATTATGCTTTCATATTTATCTAGAATGATATATTAATTATTCGGGATTTAGGAATGGCTAAGCATTATGATGTATGCTTATAATACTGTTTTGATACTTCGTCCCCACTTTTTGAGATGACGAGGGAGAAGTTGTATGATATTTTGAATATTTGTTCGCCTAAGCAATGTAATCATATAGAGGGAGAAATTTAGTGTTATGTTTTTTTTTTGCTATATTATATTAAAAAAAAAAAATCAAAATGTTTATGTTTCTCATTAACGATGCTTAAACGAGCTAAAAAACGTTATTCTCAGATTTATGGGGAGCGTGGTTAAATTATTTTTGAGAAAATATCAAAGTTAATTGTCATCATCAAGAAGGGGGAGATTTCTTAACCTAATATTTTGATGAACAATTAAATGTTGATATTTTATGAAACTAATGTTTTTTTTAGTAATTTTAGATTAAAAGTTTCATTGGTTGAAAGGAGAAAAATAATGGGTTGAAAAGATTAATCATTGAAGAATTCATGGATCAATCATTGAAAAATCAAAGGAATTCTAGACGGGTGCAAATTAAAGATAATGAATATTTTTAGAGCAATGAAGACATTGAAGACATTTAGGTAAAAACTACTCATTGCTCTTATGCTATTAATACAACCTAAATTAGGGTCACGCACGACACTTTAAAATAAGTAATCTTATATGTGTTATGATAAGAAGTAATAAGTTTAAGATCCTAAATGATTTTTATAAGTGTTAAAATCATAAAAATATTTTTTAATAAGAGATAAATTGAGATAATGCTTTTGACACATAAAAATGTGAGTTTTCTAGTCAATTCGGTCAATCGACGAAATGGTCGGTCGACTAAAAAAAATAATAGGTTAAAGAGGTTAAAATATGAACCTATTGACCAATTCGGTCAACCAACAAGAGTGGTTGATCGACTTAAGTAACCAGTGCTTAAAAACTAATAAAATGAGAAAGGTTCACTGGATGAATCGGTCAATCGATTGAAGGAGGTGCAACGGTAAAAAATTGGACTGTTGCACAGGGTCTGGTCGACCGAATTGAGGCCGGTCGACTGATGGCTACAGACCAGTCAATGTTAACTGTTTCCGTTTTCAAAGATCTTCAATCCTACTTTGATGGAGTTGAACTTTAGGATATCAGATTTTGTAGGATTAAAATCATAATATTTTTGGATACTAATTTGAAGATATTTTAAGGCTAATACATGGTTAAACTAGCTGTTGTAAGCTAGATTTAAATAAGGGGTCTAAAAGAGTATTTTTATAATATCTTTTAAAAAATAGCAGTTATAAGATATTTTTGAAATTCCTATAATTAAACCTATGAATTTTTAGTTTAAATATTACTATTTTTGTGGAGAATTTTTGGGGTCAAAGATATGAGAGAGATTTATGTGATTTTATTTGACCTTACGATTTAGTCCATATACTTTTCGATTTTGTGATAAAATTCTTTTTATACTTTCAATTACTTAGATCGAATTATTTTTGGGACTAAATTGTGAGAATTAAAAATTATATTTTTTTGTCAAATATAACAGTTATAAATCTATATGATATATAGGATCCATATGTGCTATTTCTTGATATATCTTACGAAAAGTATGTATCATAGGCATAGTTTGATTTCTATTTATAGAGACCTGCAAATTTCATTAATAGTTATCAAGAACAAATAGTTTAGATCAGTCTTTGCTAAAACGAGATTGTTATTCCACTGAAATATTTCTGATAGAGTGATTTTGGAAGAGTTCTTGATCAAAGTATGAAAAGGTTTTTGTCATCGTTTGCGAGCTATATATTATCTTTAAAACTTTCAAAAGAATCCCGATGAGATCGTTCTTATCGTATTTACATGCTCAATATCTGTGATTTAATTGATATATATATATATATATATATATATGAGCTTGTAATTAAATTTGTGTGAAAAAATATTTTCTAGTTTGAAAATCTTGAATATTTTATGAAGCAGATTTTAAATGATAAAATTGTTCTATTTGTTTAAACTTGAAATATCTTGTGAAATGATTTTACTTGATAATTTTATTTAAATATACATTGTGCTTAAATTGATTAAAATCAGATTTATTTTCTCACATAAATTTATCACATGGTATTTAGGAAGTTAATTGAGGATAATTGTTTTGAGGTGGTAGAAGCTCATGTGGGAAGAAACTGTTGATTTTTTGTATTTGTGAGAAAGAGTAGATTAGAGATATTTTGGACGGTGTTTAATTAGTATAGTTAGGGTTTCATCTTTAGCTTGTGAAAATGATTAGGTTTGATCTTTAGCTAGTTAAAATGATTAGGTTTTGATTCTTTCTGTAATAGAATTAGATTAGCCTTTAACCTAGTAAGAAAATAGGGTTCTTCCTGAGCCTGTGAAAAGAAAAAGTGTAAAAGTATAAAGGTTCTTCCTAAACCTGTGAAAAGGATAAATGTAATAGTGTGAGAGTGTGATAGATTGATTCTGAGTTTGGGAAAAGAATCAGGGTTGTAAAGGATGATTATGAGCCTATGAAAATAATCAAGATTTTAAGGGTTTGGTACCTACTTGGGAAATGAATCAAAGGGTTAGTGGATTGAGAAATCCTTGTGGAGTTCGGGGGACTAGACATAGGTAAGAGTAGTTTACTGAACTAGGATAAATCTTTGTGTGATGTATTGTTATATTTTGTTTGGGTGTTCCCTTAGTTAAATATATTTATGCTACTTAACAAGATAACAATTGATTAGGAAAATTGATATATTGTCTTTGAATTAATTGATTAAATTTTGTAACTATCCAATTTACCCCCCATTTTTGGTAGATCTTTGGGCCAACTGTTTAAATTTTTGTAACTACCCAATTCATCCCCTCTTGGGTAGATCTTTGGGCCAACAATTGGTACTAGAGATGGTTTAGCTCGATCGATTTAAAATCCTAGCTAAAAAGATCATATGGCACACTACGTAAACACTCTAGCTGAAGAACAATCTGTGCATCATCCACCTTTGTTTACAGGTGATAACTATGCATTCTGGAAAGGTATAATGATTGCCTTTCTACAAGCCACTAACTATGAGGTTTGGTTGGTTATCGAGGATGGCCCATACGTTCCTAAAGATAATGGAGTAACTAAAAAGAAAGAACTTGACTTGACTGTTAAACAAAAGTTATCTATTAATACTCAAGATATAAACCTTTTGTTTTATTCTTTAGATGCAAATGAGTATAGCAGGGTTTCAGGTTGTGAATTGACAAAAACAAATGTGGGATACATTACAGATCACACAAGAGGGAACTAATCAAGTGAAACAGTCCAAAATCAATACCTTGGTCCATCAGTTTGAACTGTTCTAAATAGGTGATGCATAAACAATTCCAGAGATGTACACTAGATTCACAAATATTTGTAACAGTCTTGGAGCACTCGAAAATCCATATTCCATTCAGGGCAATGTCCAGAAGATTTTGAGATCACTAACCAAAGTTGACAGCAATCGAGGAAGCTAAGGATCTTACCAAATACAATCTTGATGAACTCGTTGGTAACCTAATGACCGATGAGTTAGCTATGCGTAGATACGAGGATAGATAAAAAAGTAGCAGAAAGAAACCTTTGATACTGAAAGCTCAAAAGAATGAGAAAAGCGATGACAATGATGATATAAGTCTTGAAAGTAAATAAGAAAATGATATAGTGATTATTACCAACAATTTCATAAAGATGACCCGATGAACATTCTAAGGAAAGAAAAATTTCAATATGAATAATGTTAAATGCTACAATTGTCACAAAATCAGTCACTTTTAATATAATTATCCTAAGCCAAAAAAGGAAAAAAAGAAGAGAAGAAAAGAAAAGAAATAGGCGAAAAAGAGTAATAAAAAGTCTATGAAAACCACTTGGGATGACTCAGAATCAAGCAGCTTAGAAAAATCAAGTAGCGACGATTCATCCATGCTTGTTTTAATGGCTACTGGAGATGAGCTAACACAATATTCTAGTTCTTGTCCATTAAACTTTGATGAATTATTTGATATCTATCGATAACTAACACATGATTATAAAAACTAGTGTTCACAAATAAATGCTCTCAAAGTACAGTTAATACACTTAATATGAAAGTGGTTAAATTTGAATATGAAAACAATGAATTGAAATCCAATATTTTGGATTTAGGTTCTATTGTTCTCAAATTCACGAGTGGTGAAAAAATATTGAAAATGCTTGTGGGAAGTTCAAGAGAAATATTTGATAAAGTTGGAATTGGTTTTCAGAAAAATATTAAATAATAAAGATTTCAAAAATTCATTTCTTAAACTAAAAGTCTTGTTAGATGTTTTAGATGTAATGTTGTGGGGGCATCCTGTAAATAGGTGTTTTCAAAGACTATCTAAATATAAACAAGTATGGATTCCTAAAGAAACTAAAGTTGTCCCAGCTAACAAGATCGGACCTACTTAGATTGGATACCACTTAGGAACTATTTGAGGTGCTCATTTATTCTAAAAGCATCATTAGGCAAGGAAAACTGATTCCTAGATAGTGGTTGTTCTCGGCACATGACGGGCGACAAATCTAAATTTATGTCTTTAACACTGAATAACGAAGGTCATGTGACTTTTGGAGACAACGCCAAGGGTATAATTATAGGTATAGGTAATATTGGTAATGGGTCTACTACTATTGAGGATGTATTATTAGTAGACGGTCTTAAAATATAATTTTCTTAGTATAAATCAATTATGTGATAAAGAGTATAATGTTGTATTTGATAATAATGGATGCATTATGATGAGTGGTTTATTTATCAACAAATCAAGTACTTTTAGATTCAAATATTTGTGTGTTTTCAAGCATTTTTATTCGTTTAATGTGTTTTTGGTGTTGTTTTGTATAAATTACAAATTATTGGGAGAAAAGGCAAAAATGTGGTAAAAGGAGGTGATTTGGGTTATTACGGTTCGTCATGCGTGTAAGTGCTATAACGTCAAGGCCAATTTTAACTATGATTAAATCTTATTTTGGAAAACCTCAAAACATGGAAGGTTTAGACCTACATCTTAGCGTTCCATAACCTTTTGAATTATCTCAATCGGAGTTCAGACGAGAAAGATATGGTTAAAATATGAACCTAGTGTAGGCGCTATCCAACGCGTACTGCAGCGCGCTCCCATCGGGATGTGTCATATTTTTACCCAAAAACCCTAATTTTTGACCCCTTTAAATACCCCATTTTGCCTCAAACAAAGGAGGGATGAAAGAGGAAGAAGAGAAGGCCATTTTGGGAGAGACAACCAGCGATTGGGGGGGAGAAAACACTGGATGGTGGCAATTTGATGCGAGATTGAAGAAGAAAACACCATTGGTGGCACTTGGGATTGAATATTTAGAGCTCAAACCCACAATAAGCATTTTTCCTTCCATTCTCTCTCCCTAATCTTGATCTAATTTTGTATTTGTAATATTGTATTGAATATGTTTACATTCATGAATTTATTAAAAAGATTGGTTATGGATCTATCTATGTTGTGTTTGTAATTTAATCTAGGGCTTGATGTAGTCTCGTTTGAACAGTGTTAGATTATTTTGTTAATTTGTTAGATTTAATTCCATTTTATACATCTCCTAGGCCTAATATGTTTAATTCATGTGGCCAATGAGTTAGACGAGTTTAGCTTGCAAATTTTATACTTGGGAAAGGTTGAATTCATAACTGGAATTGAGAGTGCATAATTTAGGTTGTTGTGAGTTCGAGAGGAAATTGACATCAGAGTAATCTAGTTGGGAATTTAGGATTTTGTGAAATAGGGAGGTGATCAAGTTTTTACCAACTAGATTTTCTATTCAATTGTGTTTTCCTTCTTAATGCTTCCAATTTATGCTCACATACGATATTTTGGTTCAATTGAGAACGTGAGATTTGACACTCGGAAGAGGTAATCTCAGGTTCAGACTTAGGTTACATACAACGTAAGCTTTAATAAATCGGGAGATATTTAGAGCTTGCGTAATCTATAAGGTCAGGTTTAACGAATGTTTTCACCTAAATACTAGATAGGGATATAAGTATTAAAGTGTTTACATATGCTCTCATTTGACGCTCGGGAAAGATAGTGAGAGAGCAATAGCACGAGGATTTTGGTTATTGAATGAATGGAATTACCTAATAATTACTTAATAGGATAACATGAGAATAACGAGATGAAATCAAGCCCATAGAACATTTGTGCATAGATAATTCATATTTTATTTAATTTTTGTATTTATATTTATTTTAGTTTATTTTTGTAAAAACCCAAAAATTTGATTGCCTAAATAAAGTTAAGTTACGATAATTGCGGTACTTAACGACAATTTAATCCAATCCTTGTGGATACGACAACCCTTACTCTTTCCATACTATAAAACTTGACTCGTACACTTGCGGTATTGTAGCGACGAATAAAATCGCTAACACATTATTAAGAATGTGCATGATAGTAGTATTTTGCTTGTAGCATCACGTGTTGAAAATGTTTACACGTGTTCATTTGAGGATTTTTTGGCACAAAATTTATCATGTTTAAATACTTTATGTGAAAATAATTGGTTATGGCATAGACGTCTTGGGCATGCAAGCATGTAGTTCATTTCTAATTTGTCTAAGAAAAGTCTAGTACGTAGATTACCTGCTTTAAAATATGTTAAAGTATATGATGCACGTCAATTAGGTAAACAATCTAGATCATAATTTCAGAAGATTGCATACATCCACATCAAAGTGTCTTCAACTACTGCATCTAGAGTTATTTGGTCCTAATGCCATTGTTAGTTTAGGAGACAAGTTTTATACATTTGTGATTATAGATGGCTACTCTAGACTAACACAAGTATATATCTTATCTAAGAAAAGTGAGGTGACATCTATATTCTCCAAGTTTTGTAAGCACGTGTAAAATGAGAAACAATTATGCATAATTAATCTTTGTAGTGATAGAGGCAGAGAATTTAAAAAGGATGAGATTATCAGCTATTGTGATGAACATGAATATTCACACAATTTTTATGCACCAAGAACATCACAACAAAATGTGTTATGGAAAGAATGAACAGGACACTACAGAAAATGGCCAGGACTATGCTAAATGAGAATAATCTTCCTAAATATTTATAGGCCAAAATGGTAAGTACTGCATGTTGTAGATACCACATTTTGTCCCGCCCAGTTAGTGTCAAATCGAAAGTACAAGTTTATATAAACTTTAATCTAAGATTTAAAGGGAATGAATTTCTACTTTAGATCACACTAGATACTATGAAAAACAACAAAAAAGCAAGAAAACATAAATTGTCGAATTTGACTAAATTCGGTTAAGTAAAAGTTTCAGGTCAATATCGAAAGTCCTAAAGTTAAAGGGGGGATAAGATAACATTATTAAAGGATTATTTTTAGGAAATCACATTTAATATGAATAAAAATTAGTTACTTCCCTTCAACTATTGGACATGTCACCAATTTACCTCTGTTACTTACTTTGATCCCGAAACATTTGCTATCATCGGTTTCGTCTATTTGATGCCAGAAATACTTCTTTAAGTATCTATTTAAAATACTATTCTCTATTAAAACAATCCAAATACCTCAATCAAGACAAGAAATTGCCATGACAAGTCCAAGTTACTCAAAGTAACTAAGGCTTAGGACTCGGTTCGAAATCAACTAAACCGAAGTCATCATGACTAAGCAATCAAATCCTATCAAATCAAGGGCCCTACCAAGTACTTAATTACTCATTAATGAGAATTAAATTCCCAAGATATTTTCTACAAAATAGCTAAAGGAGAAACCAAGTTACTTAAGAAGTAACTATCGGTTATCAATCCAACCGATCCAGTTCCCCTCCAAGGCATGCATTTAATGAGACATTAAATTCCTATCCCATCAAGCATTAAATTCTTGGGATGACATAGGAATACCACATTTAATGAACCTAGATATTTTGATCAAAATATCTTAGAAAAACCGAAATACATGAAATGTGACTACACGGTTACAAGACAAATCAAACCAATTCAATTTCATTGGAGGGAATTAAATGCCCATAAAATCAAGTGTCATTATCATGCATTAAATTCCAAATGAAACTTGGAGACTAAATACATTCGACCTCTAAAGCATTAATGATAATTGAATTGAAATAGTTCAAGCAACCGGTACTTAGCCACCATACCAAACCGGAAAGGGTCACATCAAGCCATAAATATCCCATGTGAAATCCAATCATTACCAATCATGACCAATGATGACCAATTATTTCCAATCATGAGTCATGATTGGAAATCATTGCATTATATATTTAAAGATTTGGTAATTATTACCAAATATTAGTAAATCCTATAGAATCTTCAAGATTCGTCCAAAGCCATCAAACTTCAAAGCATAAAAGGATGACCCCTAGACCAAACAGGGCCTAAGGAACAACCTAGGATGGCCTGCACATTGGCCAATACACAGGCCTCCCGTCCCTATACATAGGGGCCTTGTTTTCATAAATTGAGGAGCTTGAACCCACAACTTCTTACTTTAAGTTCGAATTCTACTCTATGGTCCTGTGGGTTTTCAAGATTTCTATTCGATAAAACCTCAAATTTCTATCAAAATACCTTCCAGAAGGAGTTATTGAGGATCTTGGAGGAAAATCTCAAGAGGTTGACGACAAACCATCGAGAACAATCAAGAAGATCTAAAGAATGAGAAAAAGGTAAACGCTTAGGGAAATACCACTCCCCTAAGCTAGGTATGTCTTCTTAAAAATCTTTCAATCTTGTTTTAAATATAGTATATTTCTTGTACATAGCATGTATATGCAATTCTTAGACTTACATTTCATGTATATAGCATCTAAAACAAGTAATCAAGTAAAAAAAAATGTTAAAAATATGTCAAATTCATCAAACCATGTCAAAATTGTTCAATATCATGTCAAGAACATGTTAAGAACATGTGAGGAATATGATAAAAAATCTATCACACCATGAGTTGCGCATAACATCTTCGATTTTCGTAAGAACACATGAAACCTAACTCTATAACTCAAATCAAACCATTAATTGCTAATCACTAACCATTAACTATTAATAACTGACTTTACTTTACTTCAATGGTCTAGATCACAGCTTGGCACTAAGTCTTTAGGCTCGTTGACAGGCACCTTATATATATATATACACACACACACACACACACACTATATTGTCGAGACCCGTATGGCTAAAAACTAGGGATGAAGGGAGGACCTCTATTCCTTCGAGGATATGTGTGCACTATCTTCACAAGCATTTTTTGTTTCTCTTAGTTATGAGTAGGATTGATAAATATACTATGTATTTTCTTTCTTTTTTAACTAATAACTCAAATATACAATCTAAACTTACCTAAGCAAATGAGTTCGACTGTAGCGTTCTTGACAAAATCAAAGGGATTATTCATATATCATTGTATGATTCATGTTTTTGTCTCATAATAAAATCAAAATAAAATAAATCATCTTGCATAAATGAATTACTTGTTGACTTGATCCTTGGTTACTTGCCAAGGTATGTAGGCAACCCACGTATGGGTTCGGCCACCTATCTAAATAAAAATTAGTTCATCTTGAACAAACGAACTACGTTTCGATTTCCCCATGAAAATCGAGATACGTAGGCAACCTTTATAGGGTTTGGTCATCAAAAAATACCAAAAATATTGTCATTTCAATCTGTTTTATCAGTTGCTACTATTAGATAGTTAGTTTACTTGCTTTTCTTACATGAAAATGCATAAAAAAGACAAAAACATAAAAATGGAAAATATTCTTGTTATACAAAACTAAAGAAAATTACTTGGACTTTGTTTAAACGTGAACATTTATTTAGACTGAGGTACTATCTTCAGATATGTGTCTTGTGGTACTTAAAACCTTCCCCTAGTATAACCAACCTCTGACCTTTACGAGTTAAAAGTCGGGCCATTTCAAAAATAAAAAATGAATTTCTAAAATCCTGGTGACCTAGTACACCATTTAACCTACGCTAGGTGGCGAATCCTTTTCAAAAATAAATCCTGGCTCAAATAGCATTTTCAAAATCGGCGCCTAGAAAAATCCTTGAAAACCATTTTCGAAAATGAATGGATTTTGAGGATTTCAAGCGGGAGGATCGAAAAATTTGTTTTCCTCTTCTTCCCATTCTCTACTCTTTCTGCTTTTAAAAAAATTGGGGTGTATCACATGTCATATTATTAATAGAGTATATGTTTGAAGAGGTTTTAACAAAACTCCTTACGAGATTTGGAATGGAAAAACCCAAAATATATCTTATTTTAAAGTTTTTGGATGTAAATGCTTCATTTTAAATGATAAGGATAATTTAGAAAAATTTGATGCTAAATTAGATTATAGTATTTTGCATGGGTATGCTTCGGATAGTAAAGCATAGAGAGTATATAATAAGAGATTACTAGTTGTGGAAGAACCTATGCATGTAGTATTTAAGGAATCTAATCCATTTATGTCCAAAAAGGAATTAGATAATGATGATGCAGGTATAATGACTAAGCAAAAGAACCAAAGAATTGAAACTGGAAAAGAACCATCAAATCCTAATGATAAGGAGCCACAAAACGAAGGGACGACTTTATCACAAGCTATAAAGACAGTTTCAGAACATTCGAAAAAAAAAGAAATTATTGGTAATTTCAAGAAAGATGTAAGTACTAGGTCATCCCTTAAAGATATCGTTAATCTTGCATTTTTATCTAAAATTGAACCTAACACTGTTAACGAAATTTTAACTAATGAATATTGGATCTCTGCGACGCAAGAGGAATTACTTCAATTTGAGAGAAATAAGGTTTGGTCTCTGGTTCCTAGTCCTAATTTTCATTATGTTATAGGTACTAAATGGGTGTATCGCAATAAAAAGGATGAAATGGGTATAGTAATTAGAAATAAAGAAAAATTAGTAGCACAGGGTTATAATAAAAAGAATGAATTGATTATAACGAGATATATGCACCTGTGGTTATATTAGAAGCTATTAGAATATTATTAGCATTTGCATGTTCACACAATTTTAAATTATTTCAAATGGATGTCAAAAGTGCCTTCTTAAATGGTTTTTTAACTAAAAAAGTTATTGTCGAACAACCACTGGGTTTTGAAAATAATAAATTACTTGATCATGTTTTTAAACTACAAAAATCTTTATATGGACTCAAACAAGCTCCTCGATCTTGGTACAAGAGGCTTAGTCTATACTTAATTGAAAATAGTTTTTGACATAGTCTAAGTGATATAACATTGTTTGTTAAGCAAAATGAATTTGACATCTTATTGGTACAAATATATGTGGATGATATTATTTTCGGTTCTACTAATGAATATTTTTTGCCAACACTTGGCGAAGATTATGCAGGTCGAATTTGAAATAAGTATGATAGGAGAATTAACAGTCTTTCTTGGGCTACAAATCAAACAAACTAAAGAATGAATCTTTATTAATCAAGTCAAATACACCAAGGAGTTATTAAAAAAGTATGGTTTTTATGGTGCTAAAGAATACAAAACTCCCATGGCAACAACTACAAAAATAAAAAAATACGAAATAGGAAAAAGCGTCAATGAAAAATTATATTGAGGTATGATCGGTATCTTGTTGTATCTTACTACTTGTAGACCTGATATTATGTTTAGTGTATGCTTGTGCGCAAGATTTCAATTTTGTCCAAAAAAATCGCATCTAACATCTGTCGAGTGAATCTTTTAATAAATAAAAGAAACTAGTGATCAAGGATTATGGTATCCTAGGGGAAGTGATTTTACATTGATTAGCTACTCCGACACTGATTTTGCTAGATGCAAAATTTAGAGTAAAAGCACAAGCGGTTTATGTCATTTCTTGGGACATGCCTTAGTTTTTTGGTCTAGCAAGAAACATAATTCTATTGCTGTATCTACAACTGAGGCAAAAATATATAGCAGCTTATAATTGTTGTGCGCAAATTCTATATATTAAACAATAATTATATAATTTTTTAATTTACATGGAGAAAGTACCTAACCATTGTGATAATAAAAATGTTATATGCTTAAGTAAGAATATAACATAACACTCACAAACTAAGCACACAGAGATATGTTATCATTGTATTCGTGATTAAATTCAGAAAGAAGATATTACTATTGAATATGTTAATACTTCTGACCAACTTGCTAATCTTTTGACAAAACCTCTAGATGAAGATCAATTTATGAAAATTATTCGATGAAAATTATTCGAGGTTTAGGCATAGCTAGACATAATGATATATGCTTAGATAATGTTTTGATCATTTGTCCTCACTTTTTGAGATGACAAATGGGAAAAAGTTGTATGATATTTTGAGTATTTGTTAGCGTGAGCATTGTAATCATCTAGGGGAGAAAGTTTTGTTATGCTATGCCATATTGAAAATCTTTTTGAAATGTTTGTGTTTCTCATTAATGGTGCTTAAACGAGTTGAAAAAACCCATCCTTAGATTTAGAGGAAGCGTGGTTTCATTATTTTTGAGAAAATATCAAATTTAATTGTCATCATAAAAAAAGGTGAGATTGTTGAACCTAATATTTTGATGGATAATTAAACGTTGATATTTTATAGAGCTAATGTTTTTATTAAGCGGTTTTAGATTAAAAGTTTTATAGGTTCAAATGAGAAAAAGAATTGGTCGAAAAAAATTAATCATTGAAGAATTCATAAGGTGATCAACGGAATTCAAGACGGGTGCAAGATGAAGGCAATGAATATTTTCAGAGCATTGAAGAGGTTGAAGATAATTTAGGTGAAAACAACTGACTACCTTTATGCTCTTAGTGCAACCCGAATTAGGATCATGTACGACACTTTAAAATGGATAAATCTTGTCACATCCCACCTTGGGCCCCACGTCTAAGGCTAAGCATGACATCGACTTGATGTTACTTAACCAATTAGAAACATATACTAACTGTCTATTGACATAGATTTTCAAAAATAAAATTTACCAACTCAAAATTTTGGGATTACACTTGCCACAAATATTCCATAGCAAATATATAAAATTCGAACATTTTCCGATCAACACGTATCCTGATAGTCTAAACATTAAAAAAATAAAAAAATAAAAAACCCCACAACATCCTCTGTCTCTACCTAGTGCCAATAGTAGACCCGTCTTTAACTGAGGTATCTGAGATAAAATATTTTATTGGTGTACTGTCTTTATAATATAAAAACAATTTATGAATTAAATACATTTATCAAAATCACTTTCCAAAATAGAATATGACTACACATTGAGCAGAAATAAAATCTCAAAGCTATCATCACAATAAAACAAATGCATTTAAATCAACTAATCAAATTACTTTGATATATAATAAAATACTCTACGCATACTTCCATACTAGTCATAGGATCGTTTCACCTCACCATCGGTACCATTATAACTCTCGATCGTGAGGTGAAACAATCCTATGGCTAGTATGGAAGTATGTGTAAGATATTTTATTATATATGAAAGTAATTTGATTAGTTGATTTCAATGTATTAGTTTCATTGTGATGCTAGTGGTCAGATTTTATTTCCGCTCAGTATGTGGTTATATTCTATTTTGGAAAGTGATTTTGATAAATGTGTTTTGATGCATAAATTATTTTTATATTATGAAAATAGTACACTGAAAAAATATTTTATCTTAGGTACCTTAGCTAGAGACAGGTCCACTATCGGTACTAGGTAGAGTAAGAGGATGTTGCATTTTTATTTATTTATTTATTTTTAATGTTTGGGCTGTCAAGATAGGTATTAAACGGGAAGGGTTTGGATTTCGTATATTTGCTATGGAATATTTGGGGCATGTGTAATCCCTGAATTTTGAGTTGGTAAATTTTATTTTTGAAAATCTAAGTCAATGGACAATAAGTGTATGTTTGTTATTAGTTAAGTAATATCAAGTCGAGGTCATGCTCAGCCTCGGGCGTGGGGCCCCGGGTGGGGTGTGACAAATCTTATGTGCGTCTTAATCAGAATTAATAAATTCAAAATTCTAAGTGGTTTTTATAAAGTATTAAATCATAAAAAAAATAATAAATAAATAAATTGGTTAAGGACCGTTGGCCCAGTGAGCTACCCAAGAGGGAGGTGAATTGGGTAGATAAAAATTATTAGAGAAAATACTTCAAAAATCCAAATAATTAATTTTAATCCTAAATTAATTATTATCTTTATATAACAGCGGAAATATAATATCAGCTAGGTGCACACCCAACCACAAAAATAAATACTAAAAAAATAGCAACACACCAAAAATATATACTGGTTCACCAAACTACTCTTGGCTAATCCAGTCCCCCGAGCTCCACGGAGAGTCGCACTCACTAAACTCAAGATTCCTTTAAAGGTAGGAACCAAACCCTAACAAAGATTCTTTTTGTAGGCTTAGAATCAACCTTTACAAATTCTTTTTTCCTGGCTCAGGAATAACCACTACTTTTTACAAGTTCAAGAATAATCTAATTCTTTTTATACCTTAGGCTAAAGAATCAAAACCTCACAAACACTCCAAATATCCTTTTACCTGATAAGGATTGAACCGTTACAAAATTACTCACAAATCAATTCAATTCAGGAAGAATTGCTACCTCAATCTCTTAACAGAAAGAGATTGAAACCAGCTACCCTTAAATTAAATACCCCCAATAGTATTCAATCCATCACTCAACTCACCAATTACAAATTGATAAGTGATTTTTCTCACTTGGAGCTTCTACCACTTAAGATAAATTAGAACTTAATTAATATCCCAAAACTAGTGATAGAAAAATGAGATATTCAAAATCTGATTTAAACAAAAATAGGGTAACACGTAATTGAGCACATAATCAAATTTCTTCAAGAAATTGTTTCAAACATATTTTTCAATAAAAAATTGGAAAACAATTTCAAATATCAAATTCCAAATATAATCAAGCAACAATTAATAGAAAGTAATTTAGAAAGATCTCACCCGGATTCCAGCGAAAAATATGATAGCAATGTCATTTTAGATCGGTAGTAGCAACAATCCACAACAAATATTTCTCAAGAATAACTCTCAGAAAAGATCTCAAAATTCTCTCAGTATGATTTCTCTTAGAAAGCTCAGTATAATTCTCTTGATGTGTACCTAATGATAAAAAATGTAGGTCTATATCAAAGGAAAAAAAAAAAAAAAGCTCTCCAACGGCTAGTTCCCACTTATAATGACATTTAATTGCTCTTATAGACCCCTTATATCATTAAGACTTCATCCTGGTTCAAATCACTTAGCTATAGCTTTTAAACTTCTCAATTAAGTGCCCCAAATATTTCTCAATCACAATTAAATAGGATAAAAAGAATTACATGTATCAAATTGAGAAATATTCAAACTTAATGAACCAAATCTATAGGGATATCATAATATATGTTTCGTATCTAAAATAACATCAAATCCCTAAAATATCTCTCATATCTTAACCATAAAACAGCTAGTAATGGCTACTTTTAGAATAAAATCCAGAATACCACAAAATCCTGAAACAGTACCATAAGTCGACTGACCAAGGGTCACCAGCCAACCGCTCGATTCAGGATGTAGCCAAGCCAAAAATACAAAGCCCATCGGTCAACCTATCTGTCGACCTAGAGATTCTGAGAGTTTCATTTCTGGTTACAGGTTGACCTCTTTGTTGACTTATCGATTCAGAGAGTTTACCATTTAAGCTTAGGTCGACCTACCTATCGATCGAGAGATTTAGAGATTTTACCTTCTATGCTCTGGTCGACTTACCTATAGACTTGTTAATGCTGAGAATCTCTTCTAAATTCATTTTTAATTCATTCTCATCAATGTTTTCGCCCCTTTAATCGATTTATTTTCTCGGTTAGCTCCATTAAATTCTTAAATTCAATTTTAATCAATTATCAATATTTCTTTTTCAATTACACATAGGAGCAAATAATTTAACTAATTAGGATCCTATAAAAAACACACATATTTATAAAAATCATTTTGTATCGTGTGTGATCCTAAAGCGGATATTAAGAGTTAAAATTTAACCTGAGTTGTTTTCCCTAGGTTCTTCAAATTCTTTAACCTCTTAATCCTTCATCATCTTTGTCATCATCTTTTAGCATCCATTTATTACTTGTCATCATATCTTTATCAATGGAACTAATAAACTGAAACACTTAAATCAAACCGTTAGTTCCACCAAAAATATCAACTTTTAATTGTTCATCAAAATCTTAGGATCAATAATCTCACCATTATTTATGATGAAAATTAACTTTGATGTTTTCTTCAAAAAAATAACGGAACCACACTCCCCCTAAATCCGAAGACGGATTTTTTAACTCATTAAAGCAAAGTAATGAAGAAAATCAAAAGATTTTCAATCAAAGAACAAATTTTAATATACAATAAATTCCCCATTAAGATATTCAACAAAACATCAACTAATTCTCCCCATTTGGCATCTCAAAAAATTGGGGATGGGGGAACACAAAGAAACACTACTGTAGGCATACATATATATATACTTTAAAAGAATAAACCTAAAGTAATTAGATCAGAATATTTATATATATAACTCTTTAAAAACATATTGAATCAACCAATAAAATCAACTTTAAGCACAATAGTCATTTTCAACAAATACCATGTGGATCATTATTAGAGATAAAAAATCTAACTAAATAGATTAAATCTAGCTAATCCATCAAAATTCATACACCAAAAGTTAAATTTCACCAAACTAACCTAGATTAGCTATTACAAACCAAAATATTAACTGTGGAGCTTGTCTAGATAACATATTCAAAAAGAGAATAAAAGATAAAGTTAGTGAGGACTCTGTTCAGAAAAATGATAATATAGTTGACAGGTGTGAAAAACCTATCTATTTCTAAACTGGATTTGTTAGTTCTCAAGAATTTTAGTTATATTTAATTGTGTTTTAGTGTGTTTTAGTGTAGAACAGGGAAATGACATCAAAGAGTGAGAAACAAGTGAAAATGGTAGAGAAACGGTGAACAGAATGTGCAAAATAGGGTTTCGGTGAATGAAGACCACCGCCTAAGCGAAAGTTCCACCGCTTAGGCGGAAAAGAGGCAGAATGTTGGAGTGTTGAAGGGATGAACCACCGCCTAGGAAAGAAAACCACCGCTTAGGCGAGAAAAGATCAGAATGATATGCTAGCAGCTACTGCTTAAGCGGAAAAACCACCGCTTAGGCGAAATCACCGATAGACTTTAACCGACTTAAAGCCACCGCCCGAGCGGTGAACCACCGCTTAGGCGGTGACACTCTGCACAGAAATATCTATTTTCAGATATTTTGAAGATATTTCCAACCCTTGCCTATAAAACCCCTTTCTCCCCCAATTGCTAAAAAATGTTAGGACCCCATAGACGTGAGAGGAGGCTCCGGTTGTTCTTAGGAGCTCTCTTCCACCTTAGTTAGATTAGATTAGCTTAGGAAGTAGATTAGATTAGTTGTAAAGAGTGTTCTTGGCCAATCCTTGAAGAGCTAGAAGAGGAAGTTCATCAAGCGAGAAGAGGAAGCTTGGGAGGATCGTTCTTTGGCGAAAGTGGACCACTCCACTTTGAGATTTGGCTTTTCTTCCCTTGTTTCCATCTTTGTATTTAATATTTATAGTTGGTAATGATGATCTCCTCTTGATTTATGTTGTATTGGCTAAGAACATGTTAGTGTAATTTAGAGATTAGTTAGGGAAATGTGTAGTTGTGTCAATACTCGTTTGGTTTAATATACGTTTCTTTAACGGTTGTTGTTTTAAGTCCGATTGTGTTTATCATTTGATGACGATCTTAATATGCTTGTAACGGTATTAGGGTTGGACTTGAGAATCTAGGGTTTGACACTCGGGAGAGGTAACCCTGGATTCGGACTAGGGTAAACACATCGTTACGACCTAACGACCCGGGAGGGCGTTAGTTAGTATGCAATCGATGACGTTGGGTCAAGACTCAAGCGACCTAGAGTCGTTAAGACATCGAGAGGGACCTCGGCGTCGACTCGAAGTCATGTATTCCCTCGTCTTACACTCGGAAGAGGTGGCGGAGGAGTTTACGAACCGAGATTATCGGAAACCTAAACTCCGTTATTGTTAATCTAACGAAATCAAACGGGTATTAAGTGAACGAAATCAATCCCTAATTAATCAACTTAGTTAGAATTAACCCACTAATTGTAGTTTAGCTTAGTTTAATTTCAATTTACGCTTTCCGTCGTCAAGATAACACAAGACTACGTCAATTGCGGTATTCAATTCAATTATTCACACTTTTCTCTGTGGGAACGATATCCGATCTTCAAAGATCCACTGTATTAAAACTTTAGATCTTGTAGACTTGCGAGCGTACGTAGGCATGCACAAAATTGCACCTACCAAGTTTTTGGCCCCGTTGCCGGGGATTAATGTGAATGTTATTTGAATATTGTCAAACTCTGTTCCTGTCAACGTCTACCAAGTTTTTGGTGCCGTTGCTGGGGATTAGTTTGAATTTAATTTGAATATTGCAAAATAAACGCGGTATCGGCCCAGAACTTAAGTTTTAAATAGGAAAATCAAATGTATCGTATCCTAGTTCTGTCAACACACCAAGTCTTTGGCGTTGTAGACGTGAGATTAGTGTGAATTCTAAGTTGATATTGCGACTAAGTGGTCGAATGTTAATCCTGACATTTATTTTTGTTTTGTTTTTAATTTTTATTTTTGTTTCATTGTGTTAATGAGATCAAGCGGTGCGAGAAATGATGAAGATTGGAACTCTTAAATCTCAATCCCGAGATGGAGCTTATTGCAAATGATAAGGACTGAGAGGAGAAGCCGATTTCAAAGCCTTGATCTTGATCCGACTAAGCATTTGAGCCCAAATTCCGTGTCTATGGGAAATTTTGGTGAAAAATACTTAGTGACACAAAAGTCCAGCTGGGGACGGTAACTCAAGCGCTATTTTTTTTTGAAATGAAACTTAGGGTATCAAATTACCCGATTTTTGTTACTATTTATTTGATTATTTATTCTTTTTGGAATCCGGCATGGCTTCGGAACATGTTCGGCAGTGAATTTAGGAGCGTGGAAGTTTGGGAAAGTATTTTAAATTTAAACACGTTGAACAAGCGAAGTGAAAATGTACGGGGTGGAGCCGTATTTTGAAAATTTGAGAAAAACACAAAAGTGGGAGCTAAAGGCCCACCGCCAAAGCGGTAAACCACCGTTTAGGTGGTAAAAATACAGAGAAGGTGTTTTTCAGCAAAAAAGGCCCACTGCCCAAGCGGTGAACCACCGCTTAGGCGGTAAAAATACAGAGTGGGTGAAAAAAGGCCCACCACCTAAGCGGTGAACCACCGCTTTGGCGGTAAAAATACAGGATGCAACAGATTTTCAAAACACGCTCCACCGCTTAGGCGGTAAAACCACCGCCTAGGCGGATTAATAGCAGAACAAAATGCTTTCACACTGGTGTAATTTCGCTTAGGAGAAAGAACCACCGCCTAGGCATAATTTCATCAGAAGGTTTGTTTTTAAAGAAATGAGTTCCACCGCTCAAGCGGTGAATCCACCGCTCAAGCGGTGAACCTTCTGTTGTTAAAAAGAGCCCGTTCATTCAAAAAAAATTGAAATCACAAGGTTCCCTCTCCAAAACCTCCACATTCTCTCTACAACCTCACTTCCAAACCATTCCAATACTCAAAAATCATCCTTCCACAACCAAAATTTGTGATTTCCACCCCACATCATCCACCACAAATCAATTTTCAACCCCATGTTCATAATTTTCTTTATCACTTTGGGATTTTCGTTTGAGTTTTGGTGATGACTTAATTTCTATGGATGGTTAAATTGTGTGAAACAAAATTGCATGCTACATTGTTCATGTTTTGTTGAAACGTTGTGATTAGTGTGTGCACCAGATCAAATCCACAGGTTCATGTGTGACCGCTTCGGCATTGCCGCCACATTTTTTGCAACCGCCACAATTTCCATTCCGACGTGATAGTGGTGGAGAGGAATTTCCTTCAAGTGAACAGTAGGGAATAAGTCTTATTCCCTAGGTATGTGTTCAACCCATTTTGTGTGCAAGCATGCTATATGTTTATTGGGTTCGCTGATATTGGAACACTGCCATGTTCAGGCCTGAGTGGTATGGATTGGATGATAGTTTAGTAGATGTTCATCCATTTTGACTTTTTGTAGAAAATGATGAACAAGTATTATTATTTTTTGAACAAAATAAAATTTTTTGTTGTACAGACCTTTATTTATTTATGTATTATGAATGTTTTAATTTTTAAATTTTTAGTTTGGTTAGTTTAATTTTTGTTTTTGAATGTTTAGTGATTAGATTAGTTTATGTATGTTAGTATTAGAATTAATTTAGTATTGTGTATGTATAAAGTTGTGTTTGCATGCTTAGATATGAGTTCATTTGGGCCAAGACCCGATGATGAGAATTATCCCCAAATTGCATATTGAGGTCAGGGGTAATACCTTCCTTGTGTTTTGTGTGCTTAACATGTCGATTAGGTAAAAATTATTTCGATCCGAAAATTGCACGACATTTGAACTCAATGAATAATTATCTGAACGATTAGACGTTGATTATTCGATATTAGGCTCATGATAGAAAATGAGGAAACTAGAACTTGATTTGGGGAAGACTTGAGGCGGAATCCTAGGTAAGGTAATTCCGGAAACGTGATTTAGGCCGTCAATTTTTCGCTTGATCCGTTGTAGCTAACCTAAAAATGTTAATTCCTTATTTCTCCTGTTGAAGCCGATAACGTAATCAATTCTGAAAACTTTCAAATACTCTTTTCATTTAAATTTTTCTTAAACCAAATATCGCTAAGCCTAATTTTCAAAATTGAGTGAAATCAAGTGAGCGGTTGGGTTTCTGATAAATTTTTATTGATTCGGTATTAGTATATTCACTTGTAACTTTAATATTTCTTTTTGCACGCTCTTAAAATAAGTTTGGGGGTGTGTTTCTATTATTTCTTTTTACATATTCCTAAAACTTTACAAATTTGAATAAGTTTGGGGGTGTGTTTCTCTAACTTCTTTTTGCACTCTCCTAAAACTGTAATTATTCGACTTAATTTAGGAATATGTTGTAAAAAAAAAAAAAGTAAATATAATTTTCATTTTCTTTTCTTTCGACAAGTGAATACAAGGATCTTCATTTCTTATATAGAATTGTACTTTAAATGTGGGGTCATGAGAGAGGATAGCGACAAGCGATTTTACCTCGGGTATCGATCGATTAAACTGAATTTCTATTTTTATTCCAGTGATACCCGTGGTCGTTCTCCAAAGCCAAACCAAGTCCTATTGATTTCTGTTAATATCCGAGCCTACATTAGTGGATAGTAGACTCCAATCAAGCGTATGGTTTTCCTGAATCTTTTAAACGGTTTAAATTGTGAGCTTGACAATTGAATAATCAAATCCGGTATTTGACTTGTTATACATTTGAGTTCTCACACACACACTTCAAATGAATCTAGAATGGTTTTTATTGATATTTATAGTTGAAATTCTAGAACACCACTTGGTGTGGGCTACTTCCCAAACTTGATCCGATTTAGGGATGTTGAGGGAGGAACAAATTGGTCATTTAGATTGAACTCTATATTTACATGCATATACTTCTTTTGTGTTAGTGTAATTTTTCATTTTTTGTTAGTTAGTTCGTTAGTTAGTTTAGTTTAGTGTTAGTGTTTTACTCGAGGACTAGCAAAATTCTAAATTTGGGGGTATTGATAGGTGTGAAAAACCTATCTATTTCTAAACCGAATTTGTTAGTTCTCAAGCATTTTAGTTATATTTAATTGTGTTTTAGTGTAGAACAGGGAAATGACATCAAAGGGCGAGAAACAAGTGAAAACGGTGGAGAAACGGTGAACAAAATGTGCAAAACAGGGTTTCGGTGAATGAAGACCATCGCCTAAGCGAAAGTTCCACCGCTTAGGCGGAAAAGAGGCAGAATGTTGGAGTGCTGAAGGGCTGAACCACCGCCTAGGAAAGAAAACCACCGCTTAGGCGAGAAAAGATCAGAATGATATGCCAGCAGCTACCGCCTAAGCGGAAAAACCACCGCTTAGGCGAAATCACCGATAGACTTTAACCGACTTAAAGCCACCGCCCGAGCGGTGAACCACCGCTTAGGCAGTGACATTCTGCACAGAAATATCTGTTTTCAGATATTTTGAAGATATTTCCAACCCTTGCCTATAAAACCCCTTTCTCCCCCAATTGCTAAAAAACGTTAGGACCCCTTAGACGTGAGAGGAGGCTCCGGTTGTTCTTAGGAGCTCTCTTCCACCTTAGTTAGATTAGATTAGTTTAGGAAGTAGATTAGATTAGTTGTAAAGAGTGTTCTTGGCCAATCCTTGAAGAGCTAGAAGAGGAAGTTCATCAAGCGAGAAGAGGAAGCTCGGGAGGATCGTTCTTTGGCGAAAGTGGACCATTCCACTTTGAGATTTGGCTTTTCTTCCCTTGTTTCCATCTTTGTATTTAATATTTATAGTTGTTAATGATGATCTCCTCTTGATTTATGTTGTATTGGCTAAGAACATATTAGTGTAATTTAGAGATTAGTTAGGGAAAGGTGTAGTTGTGTCAATACTCGTTTGGTTTAATATACGTTTCTTTAACGGTTGTTGTTTAAAGTCCGATTGTGTTTATCATTTGATGACGATCTTAATATGCTTGTAACGGTATTAGGGTTGGACTTGAGAATCTAGGGTTTGACACTCGGGAGAGGTAACCCTGAATTCGGACTAGGGTAAACACATCGTTACGACCTAACGACCTGGGAGGGCGTTAGTTAGTATGCAATCGATGACATTGGGTCAAGACTCAAGCGACCTAGAGTCGTTAAGACATCAAGGGGGACCTCGGCGTCGACTCAAAGTCATGTATTCCCTTGTCTTACACTCGGAAGAGGTGGCGGAGGAGTTTACGAACCGAGATTGTCAGAAACCTAAACTCCGTTATTGTTAATCTAACGAAATCAAACGGGTATTAAGTGAACAAAATCAATCCCTAATTAATCAACTTAGTTAGAATTAACCTACTAATTGTAGTTTAGCTTAGTTTAATTTCAATTCACGCTTTTCATCTTCACGATAACACGAGACTACGTCAATTGCGGTATTCAATTCAATTATTCACACTTTTCTCTGTAGGAACGATATCCGATCTTCAAAGATCCACTATATTAAAACTTTAGACTTCGTATACTTGCGAGCGTATGTATGCATGAAAAAAATTGCACCTACCAATAGTCCCATTGTACTAGTGGCTGATTGTTGAGAATACTAAACTCCTGGCTGAATAATTGGTCCTGGAGTCATTTGCTGATGAAACAGCATTGGCGGTCCTACTCTAGATAGCCCTGCTTCAGATGTCCCTACAGCAGATGGTCCTCCAAATGACTGCTGTACTCCAAACATAGGATGTCCAGTAAAGTGTGGTTGAGTACTGTACTGCTGCTGGTATTCGTGATGTGATGATTGTATAAACTGAAACATTTATTCCAGATTCCCCGTGATTTTCCCAAATCCAGCTTCCATGTTCATATTCATTTGGACTATTTTATTTTCTAACCCAGTCATCCGATCATCCATTGTATCCACATGTACCCGTAGATCATCAATCTGTTCTTGAAGAAAACCCATCTTCTGATCAACGTTCATTTCTTCCTCATCACCTTCTTCTTCGCTCACAGCCTGCACTCTTTGCCTTTTCTGATTTATCTTCTTTACCCATCTATTTCCTCTATACTCATATCCCTATTAACGAAGTATTACCCACATTAATCCATCCGGTTGTGATTGTCATGAATTTTTCTTCATCATGACAAGTTTCAACTCCAAAGTGATCAAACAACCTTTGAAGTGCATCAGCATAGGGTAACACTTTAGAAGGTTTCTGAACATGATATTTCATATGATCTATCATGCTATGTTCTAAGTCTAATTTTCTACCCTCGATAATCTCATTCATCAAATACAAATCAAAATTATTCATATT
This sequence comes from Eucommia ulmoides, assembly GCA_016647705.1. Classification (NCBI taxonomy): domain Eukaryota; kingdom Viridiplantae; phylum Streptophyta; class Magnoliopsida; order Garryales; family Eucommiaceae; genus Eucommia; species Eucommia ulmoides. The sequence goes on along the minus strand of CM028338.1, from coordinate 20,734,417 downwards.
AGCATGACTTCCTCCTCTAGGTACAACTATATAGGTTAGCACTAAGTGAATGAATTGATGCTCAAGAGATAATGATCCTACTTTATCATCCTCTAAGTCAAATTTCTCAGCAATTTTCATTTTATTGAAATTTATCGAAAGTCAGTGAGGGGTATTATACGGAACTACGTCTCCTCTAGGTATTTCCAAAATATCGCATAATAACCCCCTATTAAACCGGATTTCTTTTCCTTTAACATAGGATGTAATCTCAACATTATTGTAAGTGCGATTGCTATAGAATATTCTCACCCACACCAGCATTCACTCATTCCTTTGGGTGACAAAATTAGTCCATCCCAAATTTCTAAAATATCCTTCAACATCAATATTTTTCTCTCTTAAACTTACAAAATTTATTGGTTTGCAACCGAGAAACTTTCGGTTGACAAACCCCTCATTATATCTTTTCTTATCCTCATCCTTTTGAAAAAATTTATTGTCATACGTAACCCTTCGAGCATGCTTCTTGATTTTTGGCATTTTTCACACAAATTTAAAACAAATCAACCAAGATAACTCATGAAATTGAGCCTAGACAGAGAACCAATCGAAAACTTAGAGAATGGAGAGAGAACCAACATTTTAGCGAAGGAAAGAGTTACCAAATCTTGAATCCAAGCCCTAAGCCTTTAGATCCGACCCAAAGATCTTCAAATCCAAGATGAAATGAACTGATTTTGTAAGATTTAAGAGTGAATGGACTTGGAGGATGAAGAGTTTTGAAGAGAATATGGTTTTAGATTCGAATGAAACGAAATAAAAGAGTCAAGGGTATTTATATCCCGTAACGACCGATCGACTGCCAACTTAGAGGCGGTTGACAGATGAATTCAACGCCTCTCTCTATTTTCCAACCTGCTACTGTTGGTCGACTAATAAACCATTATAGGTCGACTAACCATTCTGAGTTATTTGACTTTTAGTGCATTTAAACCCTAATTTGATCAACTTAACTTATTTTTTTACCTCTTATTTTGATCCACATATATTTTATAAAAATTTAATTACTCATACATTTAAACACACACACACACATATGTATCACGAACATCTAAATTTTAAATGAACAAACTTAGTCTCCCTAACAAAATTAATAATCTTAAACTTTAAATTTTTTGACATACTTGGATTATCTTTGGGAGCAAGTGGTGTCTGTACCTTTGGTGGATTACTAATTTCTGACGTGGTATCCTTTGACTCCAACAATGCCTGATTTTTTACCTTAATTTTTTCCTTCTTAGGAATGGCAATTTTTTGAACTGATTCAATAAGAATTTATTTGCCTTTGTTTGGTGCTTCAGGCTGCTTTTTCTCATTCTGCTTTCGTATAACTTTGTAAATGAATTTTTTTTTTTACTGGTATCTTGCCATTTATTGTGGATAAGCTTTGTTAGCTCTCATATATTGAGCTTGTTGCTTTTGTACTCTTCTATTTGACACGTGTTGATTCTTCTTATTAGGTACATTGAACCTCATTCTCTCTTTGGCAGGGCATATTCATTGTACATTCTTGTCTGTTCAAATCTCTTTGTCGGCACGTAGTATTCATTGTGCCTTTGTCTAAATCTCTGATTGGTACCTACACCAATTTTTTTTCTTTTTGGTATCTAGTTGTTTCTGGATCTGATAGGGTAACCATGTAATACATAACAAGAGTTTTCATAATGACCAAATTTACCACAATAAAAACACTTAATACTGTTAGCGCGTCTCTTCGGATTGTCAGTGTTTCGTACGGGAGCATAATATTGTTTGCGATTTTGAGAAGAAACTTTAGTAACTATTGGTTTTTTAATAGATTAGTACTCTCAACATCTTTGAATTTATCCATTACTTCTTTAATCTCCTTTTGAGTCTTTTCAAGTAACCGCTCATTGGTGCTAACGTTTACCTGTAGATCAAAATTCTTTTTATGAATAAATTCAAGATAATTCTTAAGAATTTGGCACTTCTTTTCAACAGAATGGATTTTCACACAAGCTCTATCAAGCTTACACCTTGTATTGTTCAATTCAATGCTCAAGGCCTCATTCAAGGTTTCAAGATTTTCCTTTTAAATTTATTTTGTTGAAGATCATAAAAATCATTTTTCAAAACCTCAGTCTTATCCTCAAGAGACTCACTTTTCTTACACAACTTACTAATTTCAGATAAAGTATTTTTAAACTCAACAGTTTCAAAATATTTGTCCAAATTATTTTTCTTGAGAGATTTGACAGTACTAAATTTCTTATTTTCAAGAGTTGCAATTTTTTGCTCTAGTTTAAAATTCTCTTTTCCAAAAACATACGTAAGAGCAATAAGCATCTCAATAGCCTTATCTACATTCTCATCATTGCAAATTATATCAGTCTCACGATCAGAACAATGACTATTAAAAGAAGTAGAATCAACAGTACTACACATAACTTCAGAATCAAGACACTCCATGTGATAGTGTTTAGCTATACTGTGAAGTATATCAAGCTGAAACCAACTCTGATGCCAATTGTTGGCCCAATGAGCTACCTAAGAGGGGGGTGAATTGGGTAGATACGAATTATTAGAGAAAGTACTTCAAAAATTCAAATAATTAATTTTAATCCTAAATTAATTATTATCTTTATATATTAGTGAAAATATAATATCAACTAGGTGCACACCAAACCACAAAAATAAATAATTAAAAAATATTAGCACACTAGAAATTTATACTGGTTCACCAAGTTGCTCTTGGCTAATCCAATCCCCCGAGCTCCACGAAGAATCACACCCACTAAACTCAAGATTCCTTTAAAGGTACGAACCAAACCCTCACAAAGATTCTTTTTACAGGCTCAAAATCAACCTTTACAAATTCCTTTTTCTAGGCTCAGGAATAACATCTAATTTTTACAGGCTCAAGAATAACCTAATTCTTTTTATACCTTAGGCTAAAGAATCAAAACCTCACAAATACTCTAAATGTAATACCCTAAAAATTACATTTTAAAATATTATTCTATTTAAATAAGTTATAATTTTTAGGGGATGACTTTGGCAACAATTTATATTTTTGAACTTAATTTTAAAATAAAATATAATATAATTTTTGGGGGTGATTTTGGTATATTATGAAACTTTAAGGGCACAAAGTGTTAAAACCTTAGTTAGGTTGACATCTAGGGATTTGTGTTAGCACATATTGTGTTTATACTTCTTGGAATATATATGGACAAACTAGGGGGAGATGTGGTGGAATATGGGAAAAGGAGAAAAATGAGATGGAATGGAGAAATAACACGTGGGTCCCACTTTGTTCTTAGAAATTATTTTGTTATGTGTATTGGGAGATGGGCACGGAGAAAATTAGAAGAAAAGGCACAAGACAGTGTAAAAATGGAGAAATAGTGAAAAAAAAAATGACAGTGCGAAAAATCAAAAGGGTTGAGCGAGAATATTAATTAAATAAAATATCGATTTCGATTCGGATTCTGACTTCGGATTTTAGGTAGAATTCCTAACTCTTTTAATATATGTATTTAATTTTTCTATTATGTGATTTATGCTATTATTGTTGTTGAATTCTAGCTGTTAAATTTCATGAAATAATTATGACTAGAGGGAATGCCACTATGGAGCGCCGCATGGCCGAGATGGAGGCCGCGCTCAACCAGATACAGAGTGTAGGAGGTGCGGTCGGGATGTCTACTAGGGTAAGATATGTTTTTATTGAAGAAATCGTAGATGAGCCTGTCCCTCATCGATTCCCTAATCCCCTAGTAGCCTAGTATGGTGGGACCACCAATCCCGTGGAGCACTTCTCTATTTTTGTGTCCCACATGGATATGCATGCCGCCTCCACAATGGTACGATAAAAGTTTTCCTACTTAGCTTGACCGGTCCAGCTCGGACGTGGTTTAATAACCTAGCCCCCGACATCAATTTCTACCTTTCTCCAGCTCGAGCAACAATTCCTCATCCAGTTTAGTCGATCTCAGCGCAGGACAAAAACTGTAACCCATATTCTTTCCCTCAGGTAGGAGGCCAATAAGAACTTGGGAGACTACATTGATAGATTCAGGAAAGAGTCATTCGCCTGTAAAGGGGTCTCGGATGCCGTGGCCATAAATGCCTTCATCGATGGGTTGAGGCACAAAAGACTCTCCTAAGATTTATGTTCACAACCAGCCTCGTGCTTCGATGAATCTTTGGATCTTAGTACCAGCTATTATGAGGCCGATCTCCTCGATAAAGTTAAAAGAGAAAGAAATGGACTTTTGAAGAAGAAGGGTCGAGCCGAGCTCAGGCCTCTAAAAGACTCTAGGCTTAAGGATAGTTGAGACCACTGCTTAGGGATAGGAGACCACCCTAAGGCCTTTCCAATATGAGTTCACCCCCTTGATGGCCTCTATCTCCACCATCTTTGCCGAGAACGCCGGGAAGAGAATCTTCCTACTTGCCACTCCCCTAAGGGAAAAACCTATGGGTAGGTCCTCTGATAAATACTGTGACTTTCATTAATATCGTGGCCACGCCATTGAGGATTATTTTTAGCTGAGGGAAGAAGTGGAGGCTCTTATCAGAAAGGGGTAACTCGAAAACTACGTGCGCAGAGCCAACGAGCCCCGGTTCGGGGAAAACAATCGTCGGGACGAGCATAGGGGACAACGCTGAAGAAGAAGTGACAACTGACCTCTACCCTAGGATGACAATACCAGTGATGATGTTGACCTGAGAGTAGACGGTAAGATGGGTCTCGGTGGTGAAACATCATCCTCCCGAAAGAGATATGAGCATAAGGATAAGAGAAAGGCTGAGTAGGACGTGTACGAGATTAGCACGGTCAATGTTACCTCGCATAACAACATCTCCTTCAGTGAGGCCGACCTCGAAGGGGTGCATATCCCCCATGATGACGCCCTGGTTATCTCTACCCTGGTCAATTATTTCAAGATAGTCAGGATACTGGTTGATGGTGGTAGCTCTGCCAATATTATCTTCAAATGGGACTTTAACAGAATGAGCATGGACTCCAGTGCATTTCAACCTATGAAGTCTCATTTGATTAGTTTCGAAGAAGACGTCGTGAGCTCTATCGAATGGGTCTTACTATCCGTCACGGTCGGATCGAGGCCCAGGACGGTCATGGTATGGTTAAAGTTTCTTGTCGTAGATAGATTATCGTTTTACAATGCAATCATGGGCTAACCCACGGTAGCCACCCTAAAGGTTGTTTGCTCGCCATATCACCAAATGATAAAGTTTCCCACCAGCTCTGGGGTGGAGGAGGTTCGAGGAGATCAAGAAGCTGCTTAAGCCTGTACAAGAAGGAAAATGTAGAAAAAATAGCAATTACTGCATGGTCCAGAGCCCAGGGAACCTTTCCCATCGTTTCTCGAGCTCCTAGATGTGGCCAAGGAAACCGAGCTCATCCCAATCGATAACCCCGGGATAAAGAGCCCGAACCTCAGCCCTATGAATAACTCCTTGAATTCCCCATCCACCCAACTATCCAAGAGAGAACAGTAAGGATAGGAGCCCGGATCAGCGTGCCGAGCTTGCAAAGCTGTTGAGATATAATTATGATGTCTTCGCTTAGTTGTATAACGAGCTTCCCAGGCCGGATCCATGCTAACGTACACCACCCGCCTGTTCTCCAAAAGAGAAAGAAGTTTTATCCAGACCGGCAAAAGATCGTCGAAGAATAAATAAATAAGCTCATCAGGTCAAATGTCGTGGAAGAGGTCAAGTTCCCGGACTGGCCGACTAATATGGTCTTAGCCCCTAAGGCTGGCAATAAATGGCTACTTTGCTTGAATTTCAAAGATCTCAACAAGGCCTGCCCAAAGACTTTTTCCCTTTTCCAAGGATTGACATCCTAGAACGATAATCAAGGAATAGGTCCTAGCTGAGTTTATAGCTGAATTGACCTTCTCGGATGAGGAGCCCACCGCTGACCCAGAAGCCATCAAGGATACCTCTCCATCAACCAGCCAGGTCAGTGACGAACAAGATGGGATCATCGACCTGGGTCTTGACTCATGTCAACTTTTCACCAATGGGTCCTCTAACTAGAACAGTTTTGGGGTCGGGATGGTCCTCGTCGCTCTTGATAAAGAATAAATAGAATACGCCCTCAGGCTCAGATTCTGAGCTACCAACAATGAAGCAGAATATGAAGCTCTCCCAGCTAGGTCGAGACTAGCTAGGGAATTCAATGTGAAGACTCTCCAGGTCTTGAAAAACTCTCAGCTCGTGGTCAATCAAGTGAACGGTGAGTACCTGGCCAAAGATCTGAGCATAATAGGCTACCTGGAGAGAGTAAATACCCTTATGAAAGATTTCAAAAAAGTACAAGTCAAGCAAATACCCCGAAAGAAAAATAGGCATGCCGATGCGTTGGCTAACCTAGCCTCAGCGGTAGAATACAATCTCAAGAAAATGGTGCCCGTTGAATACCTAGCTGATCCGAGCGATGTCTCCTCAAACGAAGTCACTACTATATGTGCCCTCAACTCTGATCTGACCTGGATTGATGCGGTCAGAAACTACCTCACTGATGGGAGGCTACCTAAGAACCAAGCTGAAGCTAGAAAAATACGATACTGAGCTGCAAGGTAAGACCTTATTGATAGAATCCTATATCGCAAGTCCTTCTCGGGTTCATACTCCAGGTGTCTCCGACCTGATGAGGCCGATTATGTGATGCGAGAGGTCCACGAGGGCATCTGCGAAAACCACTCAGAGGGCAGGTCGTTAGCCCGTAAGCTACTCTTACATAGTTACTATTAGCCAAAGATGTTTGAGGACATGGAGGAATTTGTGAAGAAATGTGACAAGTGCTAGCGGTTCGCCGTGCACCCCCACGTCCCGCCGATGACCTAGTACCAATGACTAGCCCGTGGCCCTTCGCCGAGTGGGATATCGCCCTCCTCGACCCATTCCCTCAATGTACCAACCAAAGAAAATTCATGGTCGTTGCCATCGACTACTTCACCAAGTGGGTAGAGGCTAATCCCCTTGCCAAGATCACTAAGGAGAAGATCCAAGACTTTGTCTAGAAGAGTATCATCTATTGATTTGGCATCCCCAAAGCCATCGTCTCAGACAATTGAAAGCAGTTCGACAAAGACTTATTTGGCGAGCTCTGCTCTGGGCTGGGGATTAATACCCTTTTCTCCTCCCCTGGCCACCCCCAAGCTAACGGTCAGGTCGAAGTTACCAACCAGACTATTTTGCAAAATCTAAAGATAAGGTTGGACAAATCAAAGGGGTTATGGGTGGAAGACCTTTACATCGTGCTGTGCGCCTACCACACGACAGTTCGGACACCCACCTGTGATATACTCTTTCCTATGGCCTTTGGGTCTGAGGTCATCATCCAAGTTGAGATCGGCCTGTCTTTACCTCAGACTGCCACCATATTCAACCGAGTTGAAAATGAAGCCAGCCTGGCCTAGAGCCTGGATCTTTTGGAAGAAAGAAGAGAAAGAGCTCGGGTTCACCAGGCCGCCTATTAGCAAAAGGCAGATCGATACTACAATCTCTAGGTCCGACCTCGCTCTTTTTATTTTGGTGACCTCATCCTCAGAAAGGGAACCCTAGTTACTAAGGACACGAATGTTGATAAGCTCACTCCAACCTGGAAAGCGCCTTACTGGGTCACCTAAGTAGCTCGGCCCGGTACCTACGATCTGGAAACTGAAGAGGTGATACCCCTAAGACACCCCTGGAACATTGAGCACTTGAAGCGCTACTATTTGAGAGAAGAGCCATCTACCTAGACTTGTCACAATTTTTTACTTTGATTTGCAAAGCTTGTAATAAAAAATTTTGATTAATGAAAAGGTTGTTCGGTTCAACAAATTCTCCAAAATCTCCACGAGTGCGAAGGCGAAGACGAGCAGCCCTTCGTGCCAACTTAGACGGAGATGAGCCGCCCTCCAGCCGATTCTTCATTTGAAGGTGGAGATAAGCAGGCCCCCTGTCTTACATAGACCAGTATGGGTAGCCCGCCAGCCGAATCTCGAAGGCATCCTGGCCAAGACTAGCTATCACATCGAGGATAAAGATCAGCCCGTTACTTAGGTCAGTAGTGTTAGCCCGGGGATCGACTAGCTGTTACCCCTCGATGGTGTTACATTTATCGGGACCAAGGACCTATCAGCTAGCACCTGCTTTCTCACAACTGAGTTGAGCTTGGGCGACCTAAAGGGACGGTGCTCCTGTAAAGGGAATTGAGATAACCCGAAAAGGTTCGACAGCGAGCCTGACTATAGAGAACTCACCTGTGACCGGCCACGTAACTCTACCGAGGTGTCAAAATCCGTAGACCGAGCTCGCGTAGTTAACTGAGGGTCAGGATGGTCGAGAAAGGTTAAAGGGCTGGTGGACTGACTCGATCTCCCAGCATTGATAGAAGATTAAAATTCTTCTCGGTGATGTAATGATGATTGGGGTAGTCTTGAGTCCAAAAAATTTGCAAGTCAAAATTGCGTGGGCAAGAACCACTTCATTGCGAAAGAGTCCAAGTGACCAAAAATAGCTGAGCTGAAGATAGACATTGAACCCGCAAAATTTATGAGGCCGATTTGACTGTTCATTTATGATAACCGGGCTCATTAAGGTCATCTTGGTTATTAAAGTTCAATGGTGTAGGAGATGATTAACAAGTATATTGTTTAATTGATTGAGGTTGGTCATTTTTATTAAGTTGCAATGATTATTAGCGATTATTGGAGCAAGTGTACAAGGAAAACCGATCAGAAGTCACCAACCAAGCAGACAAGAAAATGTAAGCAGAACAAGACAAGATAAAAAGATTAAGAGAAATTTTGTTCATTCATAAAAAAATGGTCATTACGAAAGGTAGGGCCCGAGCCCATCGTTACAAGCCCTTCTTGGGCTAAATTAAGCAATCAAAAATGAAAAAGAAAGAAAAACTTGAAGTTGTTTTTTACTGCACTGCGGGAGGGCTCTTGGGGAGCATTACCGGCCTAAGCTTCACCACTAGTAAGGGGCTCGATTTGGCCTCCTCCACTGGCGTTGGGCTTGGCACTGCCGGCCTTGGTGGCCCAGACCTGTGCGAGATCAACCTCCTTCCTAATTCTCTTGTTGTCCAACTCAGGAATTTGGCATCGAACAGAATTGACCGCTCCTCTGAAGCCCAGCCTCATCACTACTGCCCCGATGTTGTTCTCTAGATCCCTATATTCATAGCACTTCTTACACTCTGCCACAGCACCGCCCCGGGTGTTCTCCAGTAACCTCTCCTAGTCGGCGGCGATCGTCTCGAGCTGGCAGGCGGTGTTGTTGGATTGCTCAATAGCTCGGTCGGTCTGGGCCCTAGTGTTCACAAGTGCCTTGGACATCACCACTTTCTCTTTCAGCAGACCATCGACCCTCTTCCTGAGCTGTTCGTTTTCTGCCCAGGCCTTCTCCACTGCCTCTTCTACTACTTCTCCACTAGCCTCCCCTTCTTGCCCTCCCACTTCCAGGCCTTCTCGCTAGTCTGGCGGAGGTGCAGCCTCAACTCTGATGTTGCATAGAGGCACTGCACTTACAAAAGGGTTAGGAAGGATAAAAAAACAAAAATATTTCTAAAGTCCAAAAGCCTTACTGAGAGGGGAACTTACCAACAAGAAATCCCGATAGATGTTGGTAGCGAAATATTACGTCGCTACTTTTACCGCAAGTCTACAGGTCAAGTTTTATAGAATAATGAATGAGTGGGGTTGTCGTATCCATAGAGATTGAATTAAATTATCGCCAAGTACCGTGATTATCATAACCAAACTTTATTTAGGCGATTAAAATTAGGGTTTTTGTTTTTAATATATACTAAACTAAATTAACAATTAATTAAACTATGATACAAAGTATATTATATGGGAATATATTATCTATGGATTAACTTCGTTTACTTATACGTGTTTGATCTAATCTAGTTTACATTAACGGTATTCAAATTATCCGACAATCTAGGTATCGAAAACTCACTCACTATATCTTCCGAGTGTAAAGTAATTGAATATGAGAATTCACGTTGACACTAATATCCCTCTCTAGCATCTAAATGATCACATGAGTCCCGAGTTATTAGATCGTCACGTTATGTTTAAACTCTAGTCCGAATCTGGGTTTACCTCTCCCGAGTGTCAAACCCCGTATTCTCAAATCAACCACAATATCATAACAAGCATACTATAGAGGTAAAATAATGGTAAACACAATCGAATGCAAATGAATAACCGTTAACGAAACACAGATTTAAACAAACAATGTTTTCATAAACTATATCAATCCCTAGACAATAGATATTTAGCTTCTCATGATCTTAACCAAATATTTATTAAAATAAGTGATTAACATCATCATTCAATTCATAAAACTTAAGAACAAAGAGAAAACAAATAATGGATAGCAAATTTGTTAAGTGAAGTGTTCCACTTCCGCAAAAACTGCTCCAAGAATGTTTCCTCTTCTCCTCTTGATGATCTCTCCTCTTGGTTATTGATCTTGAGCTCCCAAATATCTCAACAAATCCTCTCAATAATGTTCTAAGCTCAATTGGAATGAAGGGAAAAGGAATTGGGATCAATCAAAATATCAAGCAAAAAATCTAAAAAGCACTTTACTACTGGTGTTTCGGCACCGCAGCGGTGAGAACCATCGTTGCCGTGGTGGGATGTCGGTAGGGCTTCTTCCCTTTCACCGCTGCAGCGTTGAAGGGCCAGAAGCACTGCCCTTTCATCACTGCAGAGGTGAAGCTCACTACTGCAGGGATGAAGGGCCAATGGCCCTTGTTGGCTGTTTTGATTATTTTTTAACAGTTTTTTCACCGACTTCCTACCGTTTAGCTCGATTTTCAACCATTTTCGCCTCTAACACCTGCTTTGGACAAAAACAAATAAAAACAAATTAAAACATAATAAAACAGAACAAGAACACTTGAAAACTACCAAATTCGGCTTGGAAATAGGTAGATAGATTCAACCTATTAAATACCCCCAAACTTGGAATTTTGCTAGTTCTCGAGGAAAACACCCACACAATAAAATAAACTACCACAACTATTAAGGAACTTAAATACAAAAATACAAAAATAAAAAAAAATATATAAATAAAAAACAACGAAAAGCACAAACGAACTAAAACGTATGAGTTTCGAATTTCATCTATACGACCAAAAAGTTTTCCCTCATTGGCCCCCAATTATATCGATTTCAAGAGTAAAACGCACCATATGGTGTTCTAGAATTTCAACATTCAATAGCAGTAAGCGTCATTCTAGATCATGTTTAAGTGTGTGTGTGAAAACTCAATCATACAACCATCCACAGACCAGATTCGATTATCCACCAACAAAGTTCATGATTAAAAACTAATAAAGGTATAGGATATCCATATACCTGAATGGGTTCCACTCTCCACTAATATAAGCTTGGAAATTCAAAAAGATCAATAGGACTTGGTTCGATTTTTTGTTAAATGGCCAAGAGTATATCAGGAATATAAAATAGGTTAACATTATTAACTTAACGATACTCGAGACACAACGCTTGGCTCAATCACACTCGTAACCCCAAAGACTAATTCGAAACAATCATGAACTAACACTTTAAAACGTAGTACTCACTTATCTAAACAAACAAAAATAAAACTGTATATACATTTTTTTTTAACTCTATGAAACCCCCCCCTCCCCCCCCCCCCAAAACTTATTCAATTATACAATTTCACGGGTGTGGAAGTGCGATAGAAAAATGACAAGTGAGTACTTGAATATCGAACCAACCAACAGTTCGCCCAAAACCCAACTGCTCACTTCGAGTAGCATAATAAACGCTAACTTGATTTCAACTCAAATTGTGCCTTTGGTTTAGCGATAAAGGTTTAGAAAACATTCAATTGGCCAAGGCATTTGTTACGTGTTCAGAATAGAAACGGTTAACAGGCTTCGACAGGGTAACGAGAGATAAAACATATAACATGGTAGGCTTCAAAGGCTCAAGCGATCAAAATGAATGCCTAAATCATATCTCCTGAACTACCTCGTCTAGGATTTCACCTCGAATTTTCCCCGTTTTAGGTTCTAGAATTCCTATTGTCATGAACTTGCCTAACGGATAATCGACATTAAATCAATTGGATAGCTAGTACATTGAGTTTACGTGCTCGTGCAAGTTAGGATCCACAATAACTTTTACCACAACAAGATGTCAATCACACAGAACACACATGAATAGGCATTACGCTCGACCTCGATAAACAACTAGGGGATAGACTCATCATCGGGTAATGGCCCAGATGAACTACAAAACTCAGCACACAACAACAACAACTACCAACATAAACATACTTATACTAAACTAAACAATTATGCATACAATTAAATTAAACAACATTTAAACTTAAACTACATAACTAATCAATAAGAAAAGTCTGCATGCCAACAATGTTGACATTCATCTCGAGTTGAAACCTGCCCTGATCAATATGGTGCAACAGAATCAGTACGGAGGAAATCTACACGAGGACCCCAATGTTTATTTGGAAACATTTCTTGAGATTTGTCATACGGTCAAAATAAACGGTGTTGCTGAGGATGTAATTCGGTTGAGGTTATTTCTGTTCTCGCCTCGTGACCGAGCACGGGGTTGGTTCCAATCAATCCAACCGGGGAGTATCAACACTTGGTAGGACCTTGCTCAAAAGTTCCTTACTAAGTTTATCCCACCTTTAAAGACTTCTCAACTCAGATATGAGATAGCACAATTTTACCAGAAGGACTTCGAGCCACTGTTTGAAGCATGGGAAAGGTTTAAGGATCTATTGCATTGTTGCCCCCAACACGGATATCAAGATTAGTTTCAAACCCAACTCTTCTACAATGGGTTGGATGGCCAAACAAGAACCATAGTTGACGCCACCTCGGGAGGATCATTGTTGTCTAAACACCTGTTGAAGCAAATGCGTTACTGGAGGAAATGGCGGCTAATAACTATCAATGTCCAAATGAGAGGAACACGGGATGAAAGGTAGCTTCAATTAATGAGACCGATCATCTTGCAACCTTATTGGCCTAAGTCTCAAAACTCTTAGAACAAGTGGTCGCCTTTTCTACTAAGGATGCTTCATCTAGTCGTGAAGCGGAGAACGTTGCAAGCAGTTCTCAACCCGGAGTGGATAGTGAATTCAAAAAATGTCATTTCGTCAACAATCGGGCTTATACTTTCAGGGCCGCCGCCAATATTCCGACTCACTATCATCCGAGACTTCGCAATCATGAAATTTTTTTATATGCGAACAATTAGAACGTGTTGCGGACACCTCCGATTATAGAACACAAGCTCAAGGTTATCCTATGAAACAAAACTGCCAAATACAACAACCTCCGATTTAAAATCAAAATCCAAACTTGGAAGAAATTATGGGTTCTTTCATGAAGGAAACTCAAACAATTATGCGTGAGATGAATAACAGGCTTAACAAGTATGAGACGAGGCTTAACTCAATTGAGACCACATGTACAAACACAAATGCTACTATGAAATCATTGGAAACTCAGATCGGGCAACTTGCAAGTGCGATCCAAGAGAAGACCAAGGGAAAGTTTCCTAGCAACATGGAAACTAACCCAAGGGAATGCAAGGCTATAATGTTGGGAAGTGGAAAAAAGGTTCAAGCAAGTAAGTCGATGGAAGAAGAGCTGGGGGTAAGTCATGATGTTGATCATAATGAACCAAAGAGACATGTGGGGGAGGAAGTTGATGAGAGAAAGGAGGAGAAGAATGAAGACAAGATGGAGGAGAAAAATGAGAAGAATAAAGAAGAGAAAGTTGAAGAGAAGAGAAGAGATCAAAGGGTGATTATGGGGAGAATTACATTCCAAGACAATCCACCGATTCTAGCCACACCTTTACCTTATCCACAAAGATTCCAAAAGAAGAAGTTGGATTCTCAATTCGCAAAATTTCTTGATATCTTCAAGAAAATACAAATCAACATACCTTTTGCGGATGCGTTAGAACAATGCCCAACTATGGAAAGTTCTTGAAAGATATAATGATGAAGAAAAAGAAGTTGGAGGAATATGAGAAGGTAAAAATGATGGAGGATTGTAGTGCTATACTGCAAAGGAAATTGCCTAAAAATTTGAAGGATCCCGGTAGTTTCACGATCCCGTGTACTAAAGGGATATCTCATTTTGACAAAGCACTATGTGATCTTGGTGCTAATATCAACCTGATGCCATCTTCCATCTACCAGAAGTTGGGACTCGGTAATGCAAAGCCAACCACAATTTCTCTTCAAATGGTGGACCGATCATTGACCTATTCGAAAGGAATTATTGAGGATGTCTTGGTGCAGGTGGACAATTTTATCTTCCCGGTGTACTTTGTCATGTTAGAAATGGAAGAGGATGGGAAGATTTCAATCATCCTTGGAAGGCCTTTTCTTGCAACGGGAAAGGCATTAATTGATGTGCATAATGGAAATTTGACGTTGCGAGTAAACGAAGATGAGGTAAAGTTCAACATTTTCAAAACTATGAACTTTCTGGATGAATGTCCTAAATGGAACCGAGTATATTTTGTTGACTCGCATATGAGGGAATTCTTTTATGAAAATATGGATATGGATTCATTGAAGCATACACTCATAAATTCCTTATCTATGGGAGATTTTGGTGAGAAGGGCTCAACCACGAAAGTTGGTGTAGTGAACTACGTGCTTGCTATGGAGGCACAATTTAAAGACATAGAGGATCCGGTTTATGTGGCTTTGATTGAAGAAGAAGTTAATTCTCCCGAACTTTCCAATCCACCTCACGGTGGATTAATACTCAAGCAATTACTGGATCATCTACGATATACCGTGTTGGGGAAGAATTTAACCAATCCGGTGATAAGCTCATCATCCTTGATGGAAGAGAAAGAGTACGAGTTGTTGAAAATTTTGAAATGGCATAGATCTGTCTTTGCGTGGTCTATTTCCAACATTAAAGGAATTAGCCCAACGATAGGCATGCACAAGATCTTAATGAAAGATTTGTTTAAAACTTCCATTGAGCATCAACGAAGGCTATATTCGGTAATGAAAGAAGTTGTTAGAGCGGAGGTGTTGAAACTCTTCAACGTTGGGATTATTTATGCTATATACGATAGCGAGTGGGTTAGTCCGGTACAGGTGGTGCCAAAGAAAGATGGCATGACGGTTGTGAAAAATGAGAAGAATGATCTTATTCTGACATAAACCATAACTGGATAGAGAATGTGTATTGACTATCGAAGATTGAATAAGGCAACAAGGAAAGATTATTTTTTTCTTCTATTCATTGATCAAATGCTTGATCATCTTGTCAGCTATGATCATTATTGCTTTCTTGATGGCTACTCGGGGTATAATCAAATATCCATAGCACTGGAAGACCATGAGAAGATTACCTTTACATGCCCGTACGGAATATTTGCCTACCGATGTATGCCGTTTGGTCTTTGCAATGCACCGACCACATTCCAACGGTGTATGATGGTGATATTCCTGGATATGGTGGAAGACATTATGGAGGTTTTCATGGATGACTTTTAGTTTTTGGTTCGTCCTTTGATCATTGCTTGTACAACTTGGCGTTTGTTCTCGATCGTTGTGAAGAGAAACACTTGGTTCTCAACTGGGAGAAGTGTTATTTTATTGTTAAAGAAAGAATAGTCTTAGGTCATCGAGTCTCTTTGAAGGGGCTCGAGATAGACCGAGCCAAGATTGAAACAATTAAAAAACTTCCACCTCCGATAAATATGAAGTGAGTCCATAGTTTCTTGGGAAATGTCGGCTTCTACCGATACTTTATCAAAGACTTTTCAAAGATGATGAAGCCGTTGTGTCACTTACTCGAGAAGGAATCCCCATTTGAATTTGACGAAGCTTGCTTGAAAGCTTTTAATGCAATGAAGGAAAAGTTGATCACGGCTCCTGTAATAGTTGCTCCGGATTGGAATGAGCCATTTGAAATAATGTGCGATGCTAGTGACTATGGGGTTGGAGCGATTTTAGGCCAACACAGGGAGAAGATCTTCCGATCTATTTATTATGCAAGCAAGACTTTAAACAATGCACAGGAGAATTACACTACAACCGAGAAAGAGATGCTAATGGTTGTCTTTGCATGCGATAAGTTATGGTCCTATATTATAGGATCTAAGGTAATCGTCTATATAGATCACACCACCATCCGGTACTTATTTGCGAAGAAAGATGCCAAGCCGTGTCTAGTGAGGTGGATTCTCTTGTTGCAAGAGTTTGATGTGGAGATAAGAGACAAGAAAGGGAGCGAAAACGTTGTTGCTGATAATTTGTTATGGCTGGTACAAGAGGACGTTGGTGATGAGTCCTGTATTACGAAGGTGTTCCTTGATGAGCAGTTATTCAAAATTGACACTATACTTTCGTGGTTTGTGGATATCATAAAATTTCTAGCCTACAAAGTGTTACCACTAGATCTTACAAATACTCAAAGGAAGAAATTCCTATTTGATTCGAGGCACTATATGTGGGATGAGTCGTTGCTATTCAAGAAGTGTGCTGATCAGGTGATCCGGCGATGTGTTCCAGAGGAAGAGATGGCGAGTATTCTTTATCACTGCCATTCATCACCTTGTGATGGTCACTTTGGAGCGACTCAGATGGCCGCAAAGGTGCTTTAGTTAGGTTTTTACTGGCCATCATTATTTAGAGATGCTTATACTTTTGTGAAAACTTACGATCAACGCCAACGGGTGGGTAACATTTCAAGAAGGCATGAATTGCAGCTGACATCTATTCTTGAATTAGAGCTATTTGATGTATGGGGTATAGACTTCATGGGACCATTTTCGTCATCATTCGGTCAGGAGTATATTCTGCTGGAGGTGGACAACGTGTCTAAGTGGGTTAAAGTTGTGGCAACGCCTTCCAACGATACCAACGTGGTTCTTAAGTTCCTTTAGATAAATATCATGATACGGTTCGGGAAACCTCAAGCCATAATTAGTGATGAAGAAACCCACTTTTGTAACAGAATGTTCAATACTTTGTTGACAAAGTATGGGGTGAGGCATAAGGTGGCGTTATCGTACCATCCGCAGACAAACGGCCAAGCCGAAGTGTCAAACATGGAGATCAAACAAATTTTGGAGAAAATAATTCATTCTAATCGTAAGGATTGGGCAGTGAAGTTGGATGATGCACTGTGGGCATATCGTACAGCTTTTAAGACACCGATTGGTATGTCGCTGTATCGGTTGGCGTTTGGGAAAGCGTGTCAATTACCAGTCGAGTTGGAGCACCTTGCCTTTTGGGCGATAAATAAATTGAACTTCGATCTAAAAGCTTCAGGTGAACAACGTCTCCTCCAACTCAATTAAATTGAGGAATTTCGGAACGAAGCGTACGAAAATACTAAGCTCTAATGCATGAGGTCAATTTTTAATATAGTGGACCTTTCAACCGGATATCGTCCTCTGGGAAACGTGTTTAATTAATTGAATACCGCAATTTGCATAGTCATATATTATCTCGACGGTTCAAGAAATGTTTGAGTTTGAATATTTAAAAACTAAGTTAAACTAACAACTATTGGGTTAATTCTAATTAAGTGGATTACCTAGGGATTGATTTTATTCACTTAATACATGTTTGACTTCGTTTAATTTACAATAACGGTGTTTATCCCATCCGACAATCTAGGTATCTCAAACTCGCTCATTACCTCTCCCGAGTGTAAAATGAGCGATTATGTGACTTCACGTTAACGCCAAAGTCTTCCTCTAGCGTTTTATATAACACATAGTCACATGAGTCTTGACCCAACCTCATGGATTGCACACTTTCTAACGCCCTCCCGGGTCGTTAGATCGTCGTGATGTGTTTAACCATAGTCCGAATCCGGGGTTACCTCTCCCGAGTTTCAAATCTCGTATTCTCAAAACCAACCCTAATACCTTAACAAGCATTTTAAATTGTAATAAAACAAAAAACACAATCGGATTTAGGCAAACAATAGTTAAAGTAACATATATTCAATCAAATATGTATTTACATGAGTTACATCAATCACTAGATAATATTTATCTAGCCTACCATGATATTAGCCATACATATATTGAAGCAAGAAGGATTCATCATCATTTGATATGAAAAGTTAAGTTACAAAGATAGAAACAAAGAAAGAACAATCAAATCTTAGAGTAGAGTGGTCCATTGTTGCCAAAGATTGGTCCTGAAATGATTCATCTTCTCCAAATATTGAATATCCTCTTTGAGCTCTCAAGAAATGCTTACGATCATGTATATCAAGTGTGGAACGTTTTTGAAAAATGGGGGAAGGGCTTAAATATAAAGCTTCCAAATATCTAGAAAATTAGATATTTTCTGCACAGAATGACCATCGCAGCGGTGGTTCACCACTGGGCGGTGAGTTAAGTCGGTTAACTTCATCGCAGCGGTGGTGAACCAAACCCTAAACTCTCTGTACTTTCACCACCTCGGTAGTGAATGACTGTTATGGTGGTGAGACTGACATTAAGCTCTCTGGACTTTCATCGCCTCGACGGTGAATGATCATTGTGGCGATGAGATCAATAGGGCTTGGATAGGCATTGGAGAACGGTCAAGGGTATCTCAGGAATAGAAAATAGAAAATTGTTATAATTATGATAATTCAACGATACCTAAGGCCCAAACACTTGTTGCTATATCTATTTCGTAACCCCAAATATTTAAAACACAACCCTAAATAGGAATTTAAGAACTTTGTATTCACTTGTCGAAAGAACGAAAATAAAAACTATATTCACTTTTTTTTTCTATTTTAGACAAACTAACACACCCCCAAACTTATTCGATTTTGTACAATTTTAGGGGCGTGCAAATAGAGTTAAAAGAATGGCAAGTGGATACACTAATACTGAACCAATAAAAATTCGTCCGAAACCCGACCGCTCACTTCAAGTAGCATAAAATAATGCTAACTTGATTTCACTCAATTCGTGCGTTTGGCTTAGCGACATTGGTTTGGAAAACTTTTAATTGGCTAGGGTTTTTTTATACATGTTTAGAATTGAAAAGGTTATCGGTTTTGATAGGGTAACGAGAGATAAAATTTTCAAGTTTACCTTCAAATGTTTAAGCGATAAAAATGAAGACCTAAATTATGCCTCCTGAACTACCTCACCCAGGATTTCACCTCAAGTTTCCCCCAGTCAAGTTCTAGATTCCTCAAATTTGTCATGAACTTATTACTGAATAATTGGCGTCAAATTGTTCGAATAATTATACAGTGAGTCTATGCTATCGTGCGATTTTACGATCAAAATGATTTTTACCTAATCGACATGCCAAGCACACAAAACACACATGAATAGCATCACCCTTGACCTCGATATACAATTAGGAGATAATTTTCATCATCGAGAAATGGCCCAGACGAACTCAACAACCCAACATGCAAATACTACATACAAAAACATCTCTAAATTAAATCTAAACACTAACATACATACACTAAATTAAGCATTACACATGCATAAACAAAAAAATTAAAATAAAACTTAACTATATGTTAAAGTCTATAATATACATCAAAGCTTCTACAAAGCGTAACTAAGCCTACATAAAACATCCAAATATAATACATCAAAATTTTGTTCATCATTTTCTAACAAAAACAAAATTGGATGAACATCCCCCTAAACGTAAACAAGGCAGTGTCCACACTGACTGAGCAGCGAACCCAATATCAGTATATAGCAATCACAAAAAAAATTGGGTTTTGAACACATACCTAGAAGATGAGACGTAGAAGTCTCACCTCCTATTGTCCACCTGGAGGAACATCATCACCACCACTGTCTTGTCGGAAAGAAAAGTGTGGCGGTTGCAAGAGGTACGATGGTAATTGTGGTATTGGCGGATCAGTGATCTCTTTTTTATTCGAACAGAGGCTTCACCGCCTTGGTAGTGGAGCCTCTTTTTAAAAAAATTTACATTTTGTTGTTTCACTGCCTCAGTGATGAAGCGCCTTTTTAAACCATTGCATCTTGAAGTTTCACCGCCTCGGCGGTGAAGCGTTTTGTTTAAAACCTTACATCTTGCAATTTCACCACCTCGGCAGTGAGTTAACTGTTGCGGCGGTGAGCTGCCTACCGGATTTTAATGATTTTTTCAAGTTTTCACAACAAGGCTCCACACCACACGCTTCTACTTCGCTAATTCAACGATTTTAAGTACAAAACACATCCACGAGTATCCACACTCCTCAATTCACCCCCAAATATGCTCTGAGACCATTCTAGCCTCCAAAAAGTAAATAATAGCAAAATTCGGGCAAGATCATACCCTTGGTTTTATAACAAAAAGTGCTTGATTTACTGTCCCCAATTGGACTTAGCGAATTCTGAGATCAGTCGTCAACAAGGGAGATACTCTCCACAACTAGTTCTTAATTTCCGATATAGCGCTTGATCGTCTCCTCATCACCTTCCAGTTCAACTGAGCCGAGTGGAAATTTTCTTGATCCAGAACGGTTTGGACCATTTGCAAAAGGTGTGTCGGCTTTAGGTACAGCTTTTGGTACGTCCTTCAATTCAACTTCCATATATAGGACGTAGTCCACAACACCTTCCTACGTGGTTAAACATTTTTCATCAAATTCCCCCATAGATAGAGAATTTAGGATAGTATGCTCCATTGGATCCTAATTCACATTTTCATAAAAGAATTGGCTAACGCTCGAGTTCAACACTTCCACTCAGTTGCATTTAGAGCATTCATCTGGAAAGTTCGTAGTTTTGAAAATGTTGAACTTTACCTCATCTTTGTTTACTCACAACGTCAAATTACCATCATACACTTCGATCAACGTCTTTCCCGTTACAAGAAAATATCTTCCAAGGATGATTGGAATCTCCCTATCCTCCTCTATTTCTAACACGATAAAGTCCACTAGGAAGATGAACTTGTCCACCTTCACCAAAACATCCTCAATAATTCATTTCGGATAGGTCAATGATCGGTCTACCATTTGAAGGGAAATTGTGGTTGGCTTTGCATTACCGAGTCCCAACTTTTGGTAGACGGAAGATGGCATCAGGTTGATACTAGCATCAAGATCACATAGTACTTTGTCAAAATGAGATTTCCCGATAGTACACGGAATCGTGAAACTACAGGGATCTTTCAAATTTTTAGGCAATTTCCATTGCAGTATAACACTACATTCATCTGTCATTTTTACCGTCTTGTATTCCTCCAACTTCTTTTTCTTCGTCATTATGTCTTTCAAGAACTTACCATAGTTGGGCATTTGTTCTAACACATCCGCAACATATATGTTGATTTGTATTTTCTTGAAGATTTCAAGAAACTTTGTAAATTGATGGTCCAACTTCTTCTTTTTAAATCATTGCAGATAAGGCAAAGGTGTGGTTAGAATCGGTGGATTGTCCGGGAATGTAATTTTCCCTAGAATTACCTTTTGATCTCCTCTCTTCTCTTCCACTTTCTCTTCTTTTTTCTTTTCATTTTTCTCCTCCATCTTGTCTTCATTCCTATTCTTCTTTCTCTTATCAACTTCTTCATCAACTTCCTCCTCCACATATTTCTTTATTTAATTTTGGTCAACATCATGTTTCACCCCCATCTCTTTTTCCATCAGTTTACTTGCTTTAACCTCTTTTTCGCTTCTCAACGTAATAGCCTTGCATTCCCTTAGGTTAAGTTCCATGTTACTAGGAAACTTTCTCTTGGTCTACTCTAGGATCGCACTTGCAAGTTGCTCGATCTGAGTCTGCAATGATTTTACAGTAGCATTTGTGCTTGTACATGTGGTGTAAATCGAGTCAAGCCTCATCTCGTGCTTGTTAAGCTTGTTGTGTGTCTCACGCAATATTGTTTGCATTTCCTTCATGAAAGATCCCATCATAGCTTCCAAGTTTGGCTTTTGATTTTGAATAGGAGGTTGTTACACTTGGCGGTTTTGTTGCGTAGGATAACCTTGAGCTTGTGTTCCATAATCGGGAAGCGGCCGCAACGTGTTCTGATTGTTCGCATATGAAACATTTTCATGGTTGCGAAGTCCCGGATGATAGTGAGTCGGAATATTGGCGGCGGGCCTGAAAGTATAAGTCTGATTGTTGATGAAGTGACATTCTTTGAACTTACTATCCAATCCTGGTTGAGAACTGCTTGCGACGTTCTTTGCTTCACAACTTGACTAAGCATCCTTAGTAGAAAAGACAACCAATTGATCCGAGAGTTTTGAGACTTGGGCCGATAAGGTAGCAATATGATTGGATTCTTGAATTAAGGCTACCTTTTATCCCATGTTCCTCTCGTTTGGCCATTGGTAATTATTGGCTGCCATTTTCTCCAGTAACGCATTTGCTTCAGCAGGTGTTTTTGACAACAATGATCCTCCCGAGGCGGCATCAACTATGGTTCTTGTTTGGCCATCCAACCCATTGTAGAAGAATTGGGTTTGAAACCAATCTTGATACCCATGTTGGGGGCACCGATGTAATAGATCCTTAAACCTTTCCTACACTTCAAATAATGGCTTGAAGTCCCTCTGGCAAAATTGCACTATTTCACCTCTAAGTTGAAAAGTCTTCGAAGGTTGGAAAACTTAGTAAGGAACATTTGAGCGAGGTCCTCCCAAGTGTTGATACTTCCCGGTTGGATTGATTGTAACCAACCCCGTGCTCGGCCACGAAGTGAAAATAGAAATAACCTTAACCGTATTACATCCTCAGCAACACCGTTGATTTTAATTGTATCACGTATCTCTAGAAAGGTAGCGAGATGGATATTGGGATCATTATGCATATTCTCATCATATTGGTTTTGTTGTACCATATTGATTAGGGTGAGCTTTAATTCAAAATTATTGGCCTGGATCGGCTGCCTTCGAATTCCTGAGTAGTTATCAAACATAACAGGCCAATAGTAGTCCCTAAGAACCGGTTATGGAACTTCTTGCTCCAGAGGCTGCTGCGGTAGTGCCTATGGAACCGACGGTTGTTGAAGCATATGTGGCATACGATCATCTCCACCATCGGCCATAGTTTGAGCTTGGATTCTTCTCTCTCCATTATCCTACTCAAGGTACGCTCGTTCTCAGGATCAAGAGTAAAGAATTCCAGATTTTTACTACGTCGCATACACTGTTCGATCATAACGAATAAAGCAAATAAAAAAAAATGAATTGAAAAACAAATAAAATAAAAGAATTGTCTAGATTAATATTCAACTACTTGGTCACAATATCAACTAAATCAAAATACCGTTCCCCAACAACGGTGCCAGAAACTTGGACGTGCTACTTTCTCATGTCTTAATTTACTTGCAAGTGCACGAGGTCAAGTGTTGATATAGTGGACCTTTCGATTGGATATTGTCCACTAGGAAACGTGTTTGATTAATTGAATACCATGATTTGTATAATCTTATATTATCTTGACAGTTTAATGTTTGAGTTTAAATATTTAAAAACTAAGTTAAACTAACAACTATTGGGTTAATTCTAATTAAGTGGATTACCTAGGGATTGATTTCATTCACTTAATACATGTTTGACTTCGTTTAATTTACAATAACGATGTTTATCCTATCCGACAATCTAGGTATCTCAAACTCGTTCATTACCTCTCCCGAGTGTAAAATGAGCGATTATGTGACTTCGCGTTAACGCCGAAGTCTCTCTCTAGCGTTTTATATAACACATAGTCACATGAGTCTTGATCCAACCTCATGGATTTCACACTTTTTAACGCCCTCCCAGGTCGTTAGATCGTCGTGATGTGTTTAACCCTAGTTTGAATTCGGGGTTACTTCTCCTGAGTGTCAAACCCCGTATTCTCAAAACCAACCCTAATACCTTAACAAGCGTTTTAAATTGTAATAAAACAGTAAACACAATTAGATTTAGGCAAACAATCATTAAAGTAACATATATTCAATCAAACATGTATTTACATTAGTTACATCAATCACTAGATAATATTTATCTAGCCTACCATGATCTTAGCCATACAAATATTGAAGCAATAAGGATTCATCATCATTTGATATGAAAAGTTAAGTTACAAAGATAGAAACAAAGAAAGAACGATCAAATCTTAGAGTGGAGTGGTCCACTGTTGCCAAAGATCGGTCCTGAAATGATTCCTCTTCTCCAAATGTTGAATCTCTTCTTTGAACTCTCAAGAAATGCTTAATATCATGTATATCAAGTGTGGAACGTTTTCGATAAATGGGGGAAACAAGGGCTTAAATAGAAGGCTTCAAAATATCTAGAAAATTAGATATTTTCTGTACAGAGTGACCACCACGGTGGGTGGTGAGTTAAGTCGGTTAACTTCACCGCTGCGGCGGTGAATGATCGCTGCGGTGGTGAACCAAACCCTACACTCTTTGTACTTTTATTGCCCCGGTGATGAATGACCACTGCGGCAATGAGACTAGCACAATTCTCCATGCATCTCCACTGCCTCAGCGATAGCTGACCGCCGCGGCGGTTGGTTTGCTGTCCTGAAACCTTGTTTCTTTCACCGTTTTTCCACCGCTTTGTTTGTTTATCACTCGATTACGTCCAAACACCTTATTTACATAAAAACAAACAAAAACACAATAAAATATTACTAAAACACTTGAAAACTACCAAATTCGTCTTAGAAGTAGATAGGTATTTTAAACCTATCAGTCAGAAAGTTTTGTTGTTCAATTCACGGCTGAGGCTCTTTCTCGAAAAATTGAAGTCTTGGTGATCCAGACCGTTCCAGATCAAGCATGTATTTCTATTCAGCTCCGTCGAATTGGAAGGCGATAATGGACAAATTTTTTGAGTTAATGGGGAGTGGATCAAACATTACTTCTGAAACAAAGAGAGAGTTGTGGAGAGTATCTCCCTCGTTGACGACTGATCTTAGAATTCGCTAAGTCCAGTTGGGGACGGTAAATCAAGCACCTTTTTTATATGAAACCAAGGGTACAATCTTGCTCGACTTTTGCTATTATTTACTTTTTGGAGGCTAGAATGGTCTCAGAGCATGTTTGGAGCTGAATTAAGAAGTGTGGATACTCGGGGGTGTGTTTCGTACTTCAAATCGTTGAACTAACGAAGTGGAAGTGTGTGATGTGGAGCCTTATTGTGAAAACATCAAAAAACTTGAAAATCCAACAGGCAGCTCACCGCCACAGCGGTGAAACTTTAGGATGCAAAGTTAAAAAAAAGGCGCTCTACTGCCGCGGCGGTAAAACCTCTGTTCAAATAAAAAGGGCATCGCTCATTTAAATCGTCACAACCACCCCTAAAACCCCAAATCTTTCCATTTTCATCATCCCAAACCATTTCCAACCCTCAAATCCGTCATTCCATATTCCAAATTTGATATTTCCACCACAAATCATCCACCGAAAATCAATTTTCAACCCTGTTTTCGAATTTTAGGGTTTGAGGAACCAAAGGGGCGATTTCTCCAATTTTGAATCGATTGGACCAAATTGTTTCAACAAGTAAGTACTTTTGATCCAACATTTCATATATATGTTGAAATCTTTGGTTGATTTTCATATACATATCAAGAATGGTTGAATTTGGATTGTTCCCTAAACTCTTGAACCCCATTTTCGTAATTTTCTTTATTACTTTGGGGTTTTGGTTTGATTTTTGGTGATGAACACGATTTATATGGATTGTTACATTGTTTGATACAAAATTACATGCTACATTGTTGAAATTTTATTGAAACTATTGCGATTGGTGTGTGCATATTGCGATTGTGTCGTGTTCTTGACGGTTTAGATTCGTGGGATTGCTTTGCTTTGTTAATATGTGATTGGGCTGCTGTGTTTTGTGATTGTGATTGATAGGAACCATGTAAAAATGTGCTGCTTCGAAAAGACCAAGGGGAGAAAGTTCGGGTTCTCAAGCCGAGGGTCCCGCCTCCGACTTTGACTCAAACCGCTTTGTTTCGAAACTAGCCGAGGAGCACTTTAATCGATTCGAACATAAGAGGACTTGCATTCGGTAAAGAGGTTTTGGGAAATTGGAAGCTCTTCCGGCCGAATTCTCAAGCGTCATACGAAGCCGCGGTTGGGAAAGATTTTGCTAATCACCACCCTGGAGCGAGGTGGCTTTAGTTCGGGAATTCTATGCCAATATCACCGAAGCCAATGATAACCGGAAAAAGTTCCAAAATTGCCCCATCCTGTTTAGTTCTGAGTGAATTAATGAAATTTTGGGATTGGCGGCGCCAGAACCAACTGATGAACCATATAGGGGCTATAATCCAAGCATGGAAACGGTGATCTATGCCCTAACTTTAGGCAATGTCCAATAGACTCACACAAGGCCAGGTTTAGCCATTTTCCCAGCCAATTTCCTGAATTCGATCCCAAAAATCTGGCATCATTTTGTTTGTGGTAGCCTTCTCCCGATGTCTTACTTATCTAACGTCTCCAAAAAATGGGCTATGACGCTATATTCCATTCAGACGGGTAAGCCGCTAAATGTCGGGTTCTTGATCTACTCTTCCATTCTTCATGCCGTCCAAACAACAAATGTTAACCTTCTATTTCCATCTCTATTGACCGACCTATTCAGACTGGCTGGTGTACCAATAGTCGGGGATAACCCTTGTCCCCCTATCTCTCCATCCGATCTAGCCATAATTACTCGAATGTGGATAGGGAGAGTGCAATGGTCAGGCGAGCCAGAAGCAGAAGAAGATGAGGGACCCAAAGAAGAGGAGGTAGGGTCGTTTGAGGCCCCAGTTCCAGAGGCTATGAGCCGCTCCCCGATCATATTGGACAACTTGTACCAGTAGCTCCAGACGATCCAGCTGGACAACGCTGTTCTTCGCCAAGGGCAGTATAATTCAAATCTCCAAAATACCAAGTTTCGGATGTTCATGGACCAATTTACTCGCCAGCAGGATCAAGTCCAGCGGCTCTTTGGCGCTCACATCGGCTTCGAAATGAGCACCTATCTTCCAATGTCGTAATTTTCTCTACACCTCTTGCAACTGCCTCACAATTCTTTTCGACGAAACAGTGGTGGAGATGACATTCCTCTCGGTGGATGGCAGGAGGTGTGGCTGTCACGTCTCACCTCCTAGGTATGTGTTTGGAACCCATTGTTATTGCCATTACTATATACTGCTATTGGGTTCGCTGCTTAGTCAGTATGGACACTTTCTATTTTAAGTTTGGGGGAGATGTTCATCCAATTTTGTTTTTGTTAGAGAAGGATGAACAAAAAAAATTGATATATATTATTGGACTAGATATGTTTAGTTTTTGTAAAAGATGTTTTATGTATGCTTAGTTTTATGATTTGTAGAAGTTTTAATGTATGTTATAGACTTTAATTTATAGTTAAGTTTTAATTTAATTTTTTGTCTTTGTGCATGTGTAATTCTTAGTTTAGTGTATGTATGTTAGTGTTTAGATTTAGTGTAGATATGTTTATGTATGAAGTAGTATTTGCGTGTTGAGGTGTTGAATTCGTCTGGGCCATTTCTCGATGATGAAAATTATCCCCTAATTGTATATCGAGGTCGGGGGTGATGCCATTCATGTGTGTTTTGTGTGCTTGGCATGTCAATTAGGTAAAAATTATTTTGATCCTAAATTGCACAATCATATAAACTCAGTGCATAGCCATTCGAATGATTTGACGCCGATTATTCAGTAATAAGTTTATGATAAATTTGAGGAATCTATAACTTGATTGGGGAAAACTTGAGGCAAAATCCTAGATGAGGTAGTTTAGGAGGCATGATTTAGGCTTCAATTTTATCGCTTGAACCTTTGAAGCTAACCTTGAAATTTTTTATCCCTCGTTACCCTATCGAAGTCGATACCTTTTTAATTCTGAACATGTATCAATACCCTAACCAATTAAAAATTTTCCAAACAATTATTGCTAAGCCAAACACACGAATTGAGTGAAATCAAGTTAGCATTATATTATACTACTTGAAGTGACCAGTCGAGTTTCAGACGAATATTTATTGGTTCGGTATTAGTGTATCCACTTGTCATTCTTTTAATTCTATTTACATGCCCCTAAAATTGTACAAATTAGAATAAGTTTGGGGGTGTGTTATGTTAAAAAAAAACACTATGTGAATATAGTTTTTATTTTAGTTCTTTTGACAAGTGAATACAAAGTTCTTAAATTCTTGTTCAGGGTTGTGTTTTAAATATTTGGGGTTACGAGAGAGATATAGCGACAAACGTTTGTGCCTCGGGTATCATTGAATTATCGTAATTATAACAATTTTTTTTTTCAATTCCTGAGATACCCTTGGCCATTCTCCAATGTCGATCCAAGCCCTATTGATCTCTATGAATTTTCGAACCTACATTAGTGGATAGTCGAGCCCAGTCAAGCATATAGTTTTCCTAATTCTTAACGGTTTAAGTCATGAGCTTAGTTATTGAATAATCCAATCCTATGTTTGGATAGTTATATATTTGAGTTCTCACACACACACTTTAAATGGATCTAGAATGGTTTTCATTGATATTGAGTGTTGAAATTCTAGAACACCACGTGGTGTGTTTTATTTCTGAACTTGATCTGATCAGGGGCTGTTGAGGGAAGAAGAACTTGGTTTATTCGATTGAACTTGGAACTCGCATGCGTTTATTCATTTTTAGTTTAGTAGTTAGCTAATTAGTACAGTTAGTTTATTTTAGTGTTAGGGTGTTTTGATCGAGAACTAGCAAAATTCCAAGTTTTGAGGTATTTGATAGGTTGAAAATACTTATCTACTTCTAAGACGAATTCAGTAGTTTTCGAGTGTTTTAGTAATATGTTATTGCATTTTTGTTTGTTTTTATGTAAATCTGGTGTAGGGACGTAATTGAGTGATAAACAAGCGAAACGGTGAAGAAACAAGGCTTCAAGACAGCAAACCCACCGCCGCAGTGGTCAGGCCACCGTCGCGACTGTGAGGATGCTGAAAACCCACTGCTGTAATAATGGAGGTGCTTGGAGAATTGCAGAAGTCTCACCGTCACAATGGTCATTCACTGCCATGGCGGTAAAAGTCCAGAGAGTTTAGGGCTATCTTCATCACCATAGCGGTCATTCACCACCGCAGCGATGAAGTTAACCGACATACCCACCACTGCGACAATGAGTTCACTGCCACGGCAGTTACTCTGCATAGAAAATAAATATTTTTCTAGATATTTTGAAGTCTTGTATTTAAGCCCCTTGTTCTCCCATTTGTCAAAAATGTTCCCTAACATTAGACACTTGATCTTAAGCTATTTTTGAGAGCTCAAAGAGGAGATTCAACATTTGGAGAAGAGGAAGCAATTCAGGACCGATCTTTGGCGACAGTGGACTATTTCACTCTAAGATTTGATCGTTCTTCTTTTGCTTTTATCTTTGTAATTAACTTTCCATATCTAATGATGATGAATCCCTTTTGTTTTAATATTTGTATGGCTAAGATCATCGTAGGCTAGATAAATATTATCTAGGGATTGACGTAGTTCATGTGAATACACGTTTGATTGAATATATGTTTCTTTAACGATTGTTTGTCTAAATTCGATTGTGTTTACCATTTTATTATAATCTTAATATGCTTTTCAAGGCATTAGGGTTGGTTTTGAGAATAAGGGGTTTGACACTCGGGAGAGGTAACCCCGAATTCGGACTAGAGTTAAACACATCACAACGATCTAATGACCTAGGAGGGCGTTAGAGAGTGCGCAATCCATAAGGTTGTGTCCACATTCATGTGACTAAGGGTTGTATAGATGTTGAGGGGTACTTTGGAATTGACGCAAAGTTACATATTCGCTCACTTTACACTTGGGAAAGGTAGTGAGCAAGTTTACGATACCTAGATTGTCAGATAGGATAAACACCGTTATTATTAACTAAACAAAGTGAAACATGTATTAAGTGAATGAAATCAATCCCTAGGTAATCCATTTAATTATAATTAACCCAATAGTTTTTAATTTAACTTAGTTTTTAAATATTCAACTTCAAACAATTATTGAACCATCAAGATAATATAAGACTATGCAAATTACGATATTCAATTAATCAAACACGTTTTCCTGTGGACGATATCCGATCGAAAGGTCCACTATATTAAAACTTAACCCCGTGCACTTGCGAGTTAAATTAAGACATGGAAAAGGTGCATTCAACTGCCATCCTCCCGAGGACCTAGCACATCCACCGTGCTAGGGAAGACGTACGTGTAGTGGAGGGTTCGCACATCTTTCTCCGTCAGCTTGGGTTTCACTCGCCAGACTAGGGCATCCTATAAAACCTCGCATATTAGCTGACCAGAGGCCAGGCTGGCCCTTGGGGCCTAACCCGACGTGGATGGAAAGGTTTCTGCCTCCAGAGCGGGCGGGCCCTTAATGTCTAGGTCCATGGTAAGGGCCGTGTCGAGCTCAACACCGGGCCCCCCAGAGGAGCCCACTTCACTCCTAACCCTCCTCCGACAAGGGTCGTTGGTTACTCTAGGAGAGTGGGAGGTCCCCGCAATGGCTGACCTACGGGGCCTCTCAGAAGAGGAGGTGGTCCATTCAACGGCGACCTCCAGTTCCGTGACCATCTCAGGTGCCATGATCATCTCCACTTAATCAATCTTAGTAGAAGACAAGCTGAGGTTGACCTACTTAATAGTAGGTTCTATCCTAGTCCCTTTGAATTCAGATAGACTGTATCCCGAGGAATAAGACTCAGACATTTTTTAGAAAGAAAGAAAAGAGTACCATGCTCTGAGGTTGGGTGGAGCTTTCATGAATAATCTGGTGTAAGAAAAAATAAAAGAAATGAAGTACCTATTTATAGGTGGTCTGAGAAGTCAAAATGTCGTGTTAATTAGACGGTGCGCAGAGTGTCAATTCACGCACTGTCAGGCTACGTGTCGTGCATCCAGTTAAGATGTCAGTCAAGCTTCTCGCAGAAGCTGGGAAAGCCTCAACCGAGCTGATTTTGACTATCGAGCTGTTCTATGTTGTCGAGCTATGCTTCCTCGAGCCTGGATCTCTATTCTCTAACAGATCGTGATCAGAACCCTCATTGTCTCATGTTTCATCTCCATGCTAAGGCTTGGGGGGTAACTGATGTGGGTAAAAATCGACCTCAATCACGCATCCGCCACCTGGATCATGGCTTCCACGTTACCAATGCCATGTTATCAAATGGACTAATTAGCCTAGTGAATAGACAACCGAGATGCCTCCTCGGGTCGGTTAAAACAAAGCACGTATGCAGGCACCAAGAAATCATCTCCAATAATCTCCCTTGATACTGCCATAGTAGGTCGGCGTAGAAACCTGACTCGCAAGTCAGTCCCAGGCCTAGGCTTATAGCTCTAATTCCCTCACGCTCTCCACGTGCCAGATTGATTAGGGGTAAATGCATAGGTTAAAACCTTGAGGTAACAACTTTATTTAATCCAAGCGATCTCTTTTCCTTTTTCCCAAGCTCTTAGTCTTACACCAGAGGGGACACGTCGAGAATACCCCGGCCTATCCTGTGTACAGGTACCAACCCGAAGATCAGCCCAGACAGTGCCCTAACAGCTTGGGCATATGCAAGATAAATCTCTAGGAAGGTTGAAGGCCCTAGCCCAGTTGAAGGTACTTCCAAGATCAGCTCCAACTCTCTATGTGAAGATTGACCGGACCATACTGTTGGTTGGTCAAATTTTTGACACCAACAGAATTGGTAAAACTACTTCCTAACTTTAAGAGTTTTGAATTGATAAAGTTTTGGGACCAAAACAAGCTTTTATAAAAGTATTTTAGATGAAACATCCCTATTTTGATATTATATGATATTTTGTGTTAGTAAAAGGTTATCAAAAGTTTTGGAATTTGAAAACTAGTTGTTGTAGGTCTAGTTAAAGGTTTATATATAGAGACTTACATTTTTTATATAAGATGAATCAAGAGCATTCAACTTTTGGATATTATAAGAGAGAATTCCACGTTGAAATTTATACGAGAATTTATATCGAAAAAGTTCTTAACCGAAGTGTTAAAAGTTTTGGTCACCAATTTGTGTTCACTACTGAGTTATAGTAATGGTTTTCGAGAAATTCTGGTGAGTTCTTTCCAAGTTGTTTAATTTACTTTCTTAGATAAGCGTGCAAACTCTCATAACCATTAAGGCTTTTGATCAAGTTAAGAATGATGTGGCACTGTTGTTGAACCTTGACCTCCTCGAATAACTAAAAGAACAAGTCCAGGTTCAGCAAGCTGCCTTCCAACAGAGGGTAGCAAGATACTACGATCGACGAGTCCGCCCTCGCTCCTCCCACATCAATGACCTTGTTCTCAGGTAGGTCACTCTAGCCACAAAGCTTTGATAGCTTGAAAAAGAATTGGAAATTTGATAATCAAATGTCGCCATGTCTTCCAATAGCTAATAGACCTCATCCGCGGTTAATTGGTCAAAAGAGGGGGTACCGTTTCTTCTTTCAACCCAATCTCTTGTTGCGGCTTGTAACCTATCGAGGAAGTTTAGTAGTTGATACTCCCTCAGGAAATAATGATTCGGGAACTGAAGTAGCAATACCTTGTAACGTTCCCAGGCACAGTATAACGATTCAAAATCTTGTTAAAAGAACCTAAAGAGGACTTGTCGATGATCCATTTCCAAGTACCGCATAAACAAAAAAACAAAACTACAAATAAAAATTATGAATGAAATAAATACCTAAATTAAAATCAAGATATTTACTCACAATATCAACAATAATCTAAAACACAATCCCCGGCAACGGTGTCAAAAACTTGACCGGAGTGAATTCGTTCGCCCGTCGATTGATTTGACTCGCAAGTGCATAAGGTCAAGTTTTAATATAGTGGACCTTTCGGTCGGATATCGTGCCACAGGGATTGGTTGAGAATATTGTCGAGTACCGTAATTATCATAACCCGACTTTATCTAGGCGACAAAAAATGGTATTTATAATTAATTAATACTAATACTAAATTAATTAATCTAATTATACTAAAATATTGGTAGGACATTTATGGGAATTATTTCCTAGGGATTAATATCGTTCACTTAAATGTGTTTGTTTCAATCTATTTTCATTAATGGTGTTCATCCTATCTGACAATCTCAGTTCGTAAACTCTACTACCACCTCTCCCGATTGTAAGACGGGGGAATACACGACTTCGTGTCAACGAATAAGTCCCCCTCAACGTCTTAACGACCCTAGGTCACGTGAGTCTTGCCCCAACATTATTGATTTCACACTCTCCAACTCCCTCCCGGGTTATTGGATCGTCGCGTTGTGTTTACCCTAGTCCGAATCCGGGGTTACCTCTCCCGAGTGTCAAACCCCGTATTCTCGGTATATCATAATAAGCATAATAAACAATACAACACAACAAACACAATCAGATAAACATGAACAACCACTAACTAAACATCAATTTTATATAAACAATGTTTTCACGAATTCAATCAAGCCCTAAACAATATATGTTTAGCTAAACATGGTCGTAGCCCTATATACAACTAGAAACGAGCTAAACATATACAAACATTCCACCAAATCTAAGAGAGAAAAATAGAAATGAGAAAACTAGCCATTTATCTAAAGATCTGACGCTAAAACCGTTCCAAGAACGCTTCCTCCTTCTTCGCAACGTGATTTTCTCTTGGTCGAATGGCCTCGGAGCTCTCAAGAATTTCCAAAACGTCTAACCCTTGAAATGGAGGAGAAGGGAGGATATATATAGGCTCAAAAATATCTCAAAATATCCTAAATATCCAAAACTGTCTACAGAGTGACCACCGCGGCGGTGGGATTCACCGCCGCGGTGGTGGGTAGGTCAGTGGCTTGACCGCCGTGGTTGTGGAATTATAGCAAACATCATGTAATTTCACCGCCACGGTGGTGAATGGTCACCGCGGCAGTGGGCTTTCTGCTGCTCCCAGTACTTTCACCGCCTAAGCAGTGACTTTGTTGTTTTGAAACTTTGTTTTTCCACCATTTGTCCACTGCTCTACTCCGATTTGACCGCTTAAGGACCGTTTTAGTCCCTTTTCACCCCAAATACCTTTTTTATGACAAAAAGAATATAAACGAATTAAAACGTAATAAAACGTACTAAACATACTCAAAAACTAACAAGTTCAGTTTGGAAATAGATAGGTAATTTACACCTATCAAATACCCCTAAAATTGGAATTTTGCTAGTCTCGAGCAAAACACCCACACATACACAATTACTACAACGACTAACTATGAAATTAAAAACTAAAAACGAAAAACACTAGAAACAAAAATGTGCAAAGTTTGAAAGTCATCTAACGGCCAAACGATTTACCCTCATCGGCCCCCAATTCTATCCAACTCAAGCATAAAACACACCATGTAGTGTTCTAGAATTTTAACATTTCGATGATGGACACAGACCAAACTTCTTACAAACTGCTCGGACCCAAGGGTGAATAGGAAAGTAAAGTCTGACATCTAGCTGGTGGAAAAACACAGTAACAAATCCTGGGGGTGGCAGATGTGCCCTATGGTCATGATGAAACTTGGGAAGGTGAATAGGCTAAGAGCTTTTATCAAATCCTTCTCGATTACATTGGACTGAAGATCTCAGAGAAGACTACGGATGGGGACAGCAGAGAGTAGAATCCCTAGTTCGTATCGCAAACAAGCCATGGCACTAGGGGAATCACTTGGGAAAATGCCATCTCTGTTACATAATCATCCTTCTCCAGAATGGCTACGATGACGGGCTCCCACGAAGAACCTTATCATCCGTGCTCATTAGAGTAACTGACCACGGACACTAAGTCAGCTAGGGAGGGTTTTTCCCTAGGCGATGGTGTCTCAACCGCCAGAGAAGAAGAGGGCAAGCTTAGAGCACCCGTGCACCGTCTGACATTATCAAGAGTAGGGGAGGCTCAATTCAACGCGCTAAAGCCTTAGCTGCTCCTTGAGCTACTCCTAGAGAAAAAATAATATTCAGAGCTAGAATTGGGAAAAACATTTTGAAATAAAAAAAATACTACACAGAGAAATTTCTTAGAGAGAATGCCTAAATAACTTGAATACGTTCAAATGAGGCTCGACTTCCTATTTATAAAAAAGCAGGGCACAGAGGGGCGTGTCGGTAAGACTGGGTGGCACCACAAGCACAGTATTGTGGCACGTTGCTGGTGTGCCACCTACTAGCCAGCAACCAGTGGCTGATGGCTGGCCCACGTAGGCCAGTGCCCCAGGGGCATTGGCCTGCAAGAAAAGCGCCCGCATGGGCCAGCTTGAAGTTGGCTAATGAGGGCCAGCTGTAGAATGGTCCCATGGGCTGCCTGAGGTCCAGCAAGGGCCCAAAGGAGCTCGGCCCAACCCAAGGGCCTACCGCCCGCCCGCCTTGTATGCCTAGTGCCCCCAAGGGGCAGGCCTGCCTTGCCCCCCCCATCCGTCAGCGACGCACTCCCTTGGGGTAGGCTCTTATTTTCTCTACGGTGAAGGCTAGTCCATGTTCAGGGTTTGTTCACGATAAATGGGTGCTGCCCTAAAAATTGATAAAATTCGAGGTCGCCCCGCCATGCTACTTGACCACGGACCACGGCCGTATGGGGGCCTATTTAAAATTAGCTCCTAAAAAAAAGTTAACCGTAGAAAAAGTGTCATCTTGAAAATTGATAATTTCGGGGTCACCCTGCTATGCTACCTGACCCCGAACCTCGATCATATAGGGGCCTATCTTGAATTCTCTCCCTAGAAAAAGTTAACTCCGGGAAAAATATCTATCAGAGGCGTTTCTAACGCTTTAAAGTCTCCAGGATGCCTGTTTGAACTAAAAATTGATATCACTGACCGTTTCACTTCCCTTGCTACACAAGGCTAAGGGGGCAACTGATAAGGGTATTTTCGGGTACCACTGCATCAACATCTAGGATCCAGTCATGTGTCCGTCCTCGTAGTGAAATGGACGTATTCCAGAATCTGAGCGCTATACTGGAACATACACCAACTATGACTCCTCCCTGGAATCTTATTTGTACCTATAGGGACGTGCCACCCTGGGCTCTGTGTCATGCCCCAAACAGCCAACTTCAAAGACTCAGTTGTTCACCTCAATCGGCTCTCCATTCTAGCTCGTTTCTCCTATAAGACTCCATGGATCTCTACTCTTCTCCACCAGCTCACCATCATAGGCTTGGCAGAGGCCTACGGTTTTCGTTAAATGGGGCCAAAAGCCCAAGCCCAACTGTTATCTCCTTAACGCCTTGGATTATCGACTAAACACAGGGTTTCAACTAATTAATAATGTTTAGGCCCGATTAATCATCTCCAATGCCTATATATACCAGGGGCTATGCAAGCTCGAGTTAAGCTTGATTACGCGCATGCATTAAGTTCACTTGCTTACTTAACGCATTTATGTAGCTTTTCTCTCTGAGCTCTAATTCTCACGTCGAAAGAGTTTCATCGGGACAAACAATACGGCAAACACAATCAAACTTCGAAGAACAAACATAAAAGAAACGCCGAAATCATACGAATCACATATTTATAAATATATTGTTAATCCCTATACAATCAATGTTTAATTAACGCCCATAACCGTATTTACAATAAAGCACGAGCTAAACATGCTCACAAATTCCTAAGTTAAAGAAATAAAGAAAGAAATCGAAGAACTTAGCCTAGTCCAAAGATTTGTCACAAAGAACCGTTCAATGATCGCTTTGCCGTCTTCTTCTCTTTCGGGATGTGAGCTCTCCCTCTAAAACCTCTAAGTCTACCCCTAGATATGTTCTAAGGGGCTCTAATGGCCTAAGAAAGGAATACAAAAGGAGAGGAGAGGGGTTTAAATAGGCAAAATATCTCAAAAAATATCTAATCTGGTGCAGAGGTCACCGCCTAGGCGGTGGGTATGTCGGTTCAGTGATCACCGCAGCGGTGAAGACAGTGGTGGATTTAGTAACTATCCTGCAGTTTCACCACCTAGGCAGTGAGCTTCTAGTAGATTTAGGCCCTCTCTGTATTTTCACCGCTTAGGCGATGGTCTGGATGCCTAAGCGGTGGTATGCTGTTTTGATAATTGCCTTCGCGCTTGTTTTTCCTCCGTTCTTCGACCGTTCTTAGTTCGATCTGATCATTTACGCTCCGTTTTCATACCTTTTCACCCCCACACACCTGATTTATATAAAAAGAATAAAAACTAATTAGAACATAATAAAATACTATAAAAAATACTCTAAAACTTAACAAAATCGGTTTGAAAATATATAGGTAGATCACGCCTATCACCTGCCACGCCCCCCCATCTGTCAATGGAGCACTACCTTGAGGTAGGCTCTTATTTTCTCTACTGTGAAGGCTAGTCCATGTTTAGGGTTTGTTCACGATAAACGGGTACCGCCCTGAAAATTGATCAAATTCGAGATCGCTCTTCCATGCTACATGACCCCAGACCCTGACCATATGGGGCCCTATTTAAAATTAGCTCTTTAGAGAACGTTAACCACAGAAAAAGTGTCAGTGTCATCTTGAAAATTGAGAATTTGGGGGTCACCCTGCTGTGCTACCTGACCCCGGACCTCGATCGTATAAGGGCGTATCTCGAATTCTCTCCCCAGAAATAGTAAACTCCAAGAAAAATATCAATCAGAGGCGTTTCTGATGCTTTGAAGTCTCCAGGATGCCCGTTTTAACTAAAAATTGATATCACTGACCATCTCACTTCCCTCGCTACACAAGGCTAAGGGGGAAACTGATGAGGGTATTTTCGGGTACCACTTCATCAGCATCTAGGATCCAGCCATGTGTCCGTCCTCGTAGTGACATGGACACATTCCAGAATCTGAGCGTCATGCTGGAACATACGCTGACTACGGCTCCTCCCTGGAATCTTATTTGTACCTAGGGTGGAGCAAGGTACCCCGCAGGGATGTGCCAGCCTGGGCTCTATGATGTGCCCCAAACAGCCAACTTCAAAGACTCAGCCGTTCACCTCAATCGGCTCTCTATTCTAGCTCGTTTCTCCTATAAGACTCCACGGATCTCCACTCTTTCCCACCAGCTCACCACCATAGGCCTGGCAGAGGCCTGCGGTTTTCATTAAATGGGACCAAAAGTCCAAGCCCAATAGTTATCTCCTAAACGCCCTGGATTATCTGCTAAACATAGGGTTTCGACTAATTAATAGTATTTAGGCTCAATTAATAATCTCCAATGCCTATATATACCAGGGGCTATGCAAGCTCGAGTTACGCTTGATTACGCGCTTGCATTAAGTTCACTTGCTTAATTAACGCATTTATGTACCTTTTCTCTCTGAGCTCTAATTCTCACGTCGAAAGAGCTTCACTGGGACAAATTACAGTCTAAGCTTTGTTTAAGTACTACTCCCCGAGGAGTAGGACTCTGGGCATAGTAAATCAATCATCTCAAGACCCAATACAGCTCACCTAAAAAATTTTCAACCTCCGACTCCACCTTAGCAAGAGGACTCACCTGTCATCCGACTGGACCATACTCGAAGTGTGAACTGTTTTTATACCCCAACATATATATATATATATATATATATATATATATATATATACATACATACATATATATATATATATATGTATGTATGTATATATGTATGTATGTGTATATATATATGTACATACGTACATATATATATACACATACATACATATATGCATACATATATGCATATATGTATGTATATATGTATGAACATACATATACATACATATATATATACATACATACATACATGCATATATATACATACATACATATATATATATATATATATATATATATATATGTATGTATGTATGTATGTATATATATATATAGATAGATAGATAGATTGATAGATATATAGATAGATAGATAGATAGATAAGGGAGTTGTAAGATATGTATTTTAAACTAGTATTATACACGTTTTGCTGGTAGATCCTTTAAGAACCTGTTCTCATTTTAAGGCTCTCTATTCTGAATATCCATCCATCTGCATCTTTATTGTGCTTCCTACTTTTCTTCTTTCATCCACCGATACTTTGTCCTTGCATCAAATCTTATAGTGTTTAGTGAAATTTATGAGTCTTAGACATGCATTTGCGAACTAATTGCTCAAACATGTTTGCCATTTTCTTCAGTGATGCAAATTGTTTAGAATATATACACAACAAGCACGTCCGTTTGAAATTTATATTCCAAATCTATACAGAAGAATGATTACATCTTTTGAAAACCAATCATTTTGTTTCCTAGATAAAGGAAAAGTTTTTATAGGTCGTTTAGTGCATTTATCAACTATCAAGTCATAGTAGTGCCCCTTTTTCCTAGTAACTAGTGACACATGTATTATTTTAAATATTCAAATTAAAGTATTTTTTATTTAGTTACATCTAAGTATATTATCGAGAAAAAAAATCAAAGAATATAGAACTCTTTTGTATGACTTTAGTTACATGTAACTGGATTATTGTTTTTGAGTTACATGTAAGTGATTTAGTGGTATGTAATATAAATTATCTAGAAACAAGATAGCACCAATTATATTAGTAAAAAAATAAACAATAATTATAGTATGTGTTTTGATTTACATTGGTATGAATTAATTCATGCAATTATATTAATGAAAAAAAAAGAAAGCAAAAGAGTATAAAAAATTATTAGACGTTTGTTTTAGTCCATAGAAAAAATTATACAAAAAGAAAAGCATGAAAATGATATTTTACAAAAATATTAAAGGCATGTCAAAATGAAATTATCCAAAGTAAAAAAAGTCTAATTTTGAGGTAGGTCAATTAGTTTTGCTGACAACTTGTAGATGAGGTAGTCATTCGTTGTCCACGATCTTGTTGGATCATTCCATAGTTCTTCTATGATCAATGCCCTATATCTTCTGATCTCATCGCTTAAGAAATGTGGGGCAATTTCCTCCCCTTGTGAAATTTGCTTCATGAAATACATAATAATACTCCACAATTTTTCTTGTATTCTGACAAAATATTAGTATTATCATAGTAACAAGTTTAGCAAAAACAAAAAATAAAATATTTTACCTTGCTGGAGCATGTTTTGGAGTTTCTTTAACCCAAATCAAACTCTAAACAGACTTGCTTTGTGATGTATGCTACTTGTGATGTTTCTTAATTATGTCTTCAACAAACATTTTCTGGAAAAATAGACAAATGAAATTATTAAAGAAAATAATAAACAAATATGTAGTCCTCCTGTCTTTTAACATACCAATCTACTAGCATCTCTAAAGTAGTAATCACGTTCGGCTCTTTTGATTCTTGGATGCAATGAGTTTTAATGCCTCCACATATTCTCATGTGTATCAAAGACAAGCAATGTCCAATGAAAGTCTGTTTCACATCGTCCAAGAGAGTTCATTGGAAAATGGAAATACCTATAATCTTCATTTAAATCCTTTTCATGCTGTGGATAGAATTTTTTTTCAAGGAATGCTGTAGATTTATCCGCCATCATTTTCTGTATGTTTTTCCATATTCAATAATTAGTGCCATATAAATATAATAAATTTTCAATAACATACAAAGACTAGTGTTTTTTTTTTTTTTTTTTTATCTTTTTACGCATGTTGTGCTTATTGTGAAGAATGACTTGGTGAGGAAAGTTTGTTATATCAGACTGAGCTCTGTAACTTTTTGTTCTTCCTTCTTGAACAAAATCTAAGCATGCACATTTATAATCTACAAACATTAATTATTATTGTAACTTAAAATCAGTCATATAATAAATTTTGAATTTAGTGACATGGAAAATATTTATATATTTTTTTTAGTAGAACAAAATAAAATCTTTATGTAATTTACAATATTTAAAACCTCTATCTTGACAAGCATCCCAAAATAGTCACGTAATGTAACTTGAGCTTCTAGGCCTTCACTGCTAAAAACAAAAGTCCTACAGTATTCACATTTTGTGTAATTTCGAACAATTATTCCAATTGTAATATATGTAGTATAATATTGAGAACAATATAGTTAAAAAAACAGATGTAACATATAAATTAATACCCTTCTTTTTCAAGATGATAAACTATCATCATTTAAGAATGGTGCAACTAACTTTGTTTTTTTATTTCACGTTCTTGATTTGATGCGTTTCACAAGAGAGTTTTGGTCAACATTTATTTTTGTGTAGTTTCTTAGCTTCTTTTTATGTATTGGATGATGCAGTGTGTCACTTTTTTTCTCAGTAACCTGTCTCTTAATGTCTTTAGCTGAATCTGCAGACACTAACTTTCTCGTCTTCCATTTCTAACTCGGCATCATTTTTATTTGTTGCAACAAGTTTCTGTTCAGTCCCACCATTTTAGAAATATGTTGCAACTGTCAAATTGTATCCAAATGTACTGTTTGTACATACTCATCTTCATCATCAATCGACTCTTTTATTTTTAGATCGAGTTATTGGTCGACCCCAGCAATTTGATCTTTCAAACTCTCTATCTCTTCATCCTTCCTTACAATTAGTTGCACGTAGTGCTCAAGTTTTTCAATTTGGTCTTTTAGGGGGCCTCAATTCGACAATGTTGTGCCACAAGCTGAACACTTAACTCAATGATTTCTCTCTCCAACTTCTCCTATTTTTCAACAAAAACTTCGATTACTCTACTCATTTCCTCAATTCTTTCACAAGATTGAGTATTTTCTCTTTTTAGGTCTTCATTCTCAACCATGAGATCTAACATTTTCTTCTTAAGTTCTTTTTTTTTTCTTGATCTATCCATGGTGCTCGACAGTTGAGATCAGAAATCCACAAATCAAAATTGGGTATGCCTGAGGTTAATGGTACATAACTTGATTTTCTAAATTTTTTTCTTTGTTTTTCAAAACCAACTTG
Source organism: Eucommia ulmoides (assembly GCA_016647705.1). Taxonomy (NCBI): domain Eukaryota; kingdom Viridiplantae; phylum Streptophyta; class Magnoliopsida; order Garryales; family Eucommiaceae; genus Eucommia; species Eucommia ulmoides. The sequence continues at coordinate 20,692,492 of CM028338.1, read as the reverse complement.
AGCAATTGCTTTGTCCTTTTTTGTTTGCTTGCTAGTACTATCTTCTATTATCTCAAAATGAGAATCATATTCAGTAGTTTTTCTTTCAACTGGCTTGCAACTCACTTATGTCAATTGTCAAAACCTGAAAATAAATTATAAATATTACTTTACTTTTATTTGACGTGTTTGGAATATGTTACCAATGTTCTATGCAATATATTTATGTTTTCAAACTCTAGTTACATGTCTGTAGTATGCTAGGCATATTCTACTAAATATATTGATGTTTTTCAAACTTTTAGTTACATGTTTGCAATATACTAAATATTTTTTTATGTTTTTAAAGTTTGGTTACAATGTCTCTAATATGTTAGATACATTCAGTAAAATATTCATGTTTTCAAACTTCAGTTACATGTCTCTAATATGTTAGATATATTCAACTAAATATATTCTTGTTTTCAAACTTCAGTTACATGCCTCTAATATGTTCGATATATTCGACTAAATATATCCTTGTTTCCAAACTTTAGTCACATGTCTCCAATATGTTACGCACATTATACTAATTGTATTCATGCTTCAAACTATGGTTACATCTCTCCAATATGTTATGACGTGCCCCAATTGTTCGCAAATGACAATATCAATAGAGTGCCTGTAAGACCCCAATTTTTTTTTTCTTTTTCTTCTTTCCCATTTTCTGCTTTCTGTTCTGTTTTCCATCTACGTTCAGCCCACCGAAGTCACCACCGGCCGCTGCACCTCTTCAACGATCAGAGCACGCACACATACAACACACCACCGTCAAACCAAGCTCACACCACCGTCACCACCGTGGCACCAAGCTCACACCACCGCTAATGAGTTCCTCTCTCTCTAACTCTCCACCGCCGGCAATGCTCAAACCACACACACCCTCAACAAACCCACACCGCCGGAGACCAAATACACACAGGGAACTCACACACCCACACACACACACACACCCATGCATGAACACGCAGCACACACACATTACGACGAATTCATGGCACCTCTACCACCGACGACAGAGTAGTGACAAGCTCTCTCGCTTTGACTTCCACTTACTGTCAACTAAACTAACCAATAGAGACACACAATCACACACCACCGGAGGAGCCACACACCCACTGGTTTATCAACACATATATACCGAAGCACACACAACACATGGCCGGACCGAACAATTGAATAGGACAACAACCACACACGCATACATAGCAACACACACACACACGACAAACACATAAACTCACCTTCAACGGACTACCACCGGAGCAACCACCACTGCCGGAAAATAGACAACACACACATACCCACTTCTTTCTCTCTCTAACTCTCACTTACATCGGCCCAAATAACCAACGATGGCACACACACACACACTAATCACACACAGACACGTAGCACACACAATACACAGTAAGCACACATTCCGTCAACGTTGAATGATCGCCACCCACCTACCGAATGGACCCTCTTATCTCTCTATTTTCTCTTTCTTTTTCTTCTGCTGTGTCTGTCTCTCTATGTATATATATGCTGAAAAAGGGCCCAAGCCCCTCACCGACTTACTGTTTCCCCCTCTCCATTCTCGTTGCTTCTCGATTCTTCTTCTTTTCTCCCGATTCTTCTCCCTCTCTCTATTCCCCTCCGTATATATCTATCTGTATATATATATATATATATATATATGTGTGTGTGTGTGTGTGTGTGTGTCAAACGGGGGCCAGCCAAGTGGCCCTCTTTTCCTTCCACAATTTTCCACCGCCTCTCTCTCTATATATATATAATATATGTAATTGCGCTTAGCCCCCCCAAAGTTGGTTAAGTTATAATTTAAACCAAACTCAATTTTTATGTTTTTGTAAATTACAATTTAACCCCTAAAATTTTAAATTCATACAATTAATATCGCAATCCACCCCGGTATTTTTTGAAATATTATAAAATGTGACTAAAATTGTTCGTATATATATATATATATATATATGTGTGTGTGTGTGTGTGTGTGTGTGTGTGTGTGTGTGTGTCAAACAGGGGCCGGCCAAGTGGCCCTCTTTTCCTTCCACAATTTTCCACCGCCTCTCTCTCCATATATATATATATAATATATGTAATTGCGCTTAGCCCCCCAAAAGTTGGTTAAGTTATAATTTAAACCAAACTCAATTTTTATGTTTTTGTAAATTACAATTTAACCCCTAAAATTTTAAATTCATACAATTAATATCGCAATCCACCCTGGTATTTTTTGAAATATTATAAAATGTGACTCAAATTGTTCGTATATATAAAAATCAGGGTCTTACAGTGCCGGTGTTATATTTGGAATCCAGTTCATTTTTTTAAAACAATCTTATCCTTTTGAAAATGCTTTAGGATAAGCTTTTATTTTGAAAATATTTTGAGAAAATAAGTTCAAGGAGTTTTCCTAGGCCCAGGTTTTGAACTAATTTACTTGTGCCAAATTTAAGAAAACTTGGAATCGCCACCTAGCATTGATTTTGAAAAGATGTCCTAGGTTTTAAAGAAAAAAAGAAAATAAAATAAAGAAAGAAACCTTTTTTAAATGGACCAAAAATTGACTCAAAAAATCTTAACTAGAGTATTCTTTAAGTTCGAGAGTTGGTTATACTCAGGGAAGGTATTAGGCACCCCAAGACACCCGTTCGGAAATGGTACCCAATGTCTAAGTATTTTAAATTAAACTAAGTCCAAGCTTTATTTTATTTAGTCGGTTAACACAACATTTTTCCTTTTTCTTTTATTATTATGTTTATGAACAAATTAAGTAAAGCAATTAAGAACATATGCAAACAAGTAAAATAAAAATGCAAAAATATTCTCCTTTTTAACCATCTATTGATTATGGAATAATCAACAAGTTCGGTCCGGGGGAAGGTTTTCGTTTTAGTTCAAGTCATGATGGCAAAAACTTATGTCGAAAAAAAAAATGAAAATAAATTAAAATTTTAAGATGAAAGACTTACCATTAAGACAAGATTTTGTTTTTGAAAGAGATGTTTCCTTTATTTAAGAAAACAATTAAAGACTAAATTTTTTTATTTTTTATTTTTTATTTTTATTTTAATTGAAGAAAAAATGATTAGAAAATATTTATTTAAAATAATGTTTTTTTTAATAAAAAAATATTTTTGGTTTTAGAAAATATTTTTGAAGAAAACAAAAGGGTTTAAAAAAAACTTTGAAAAAATGAATTTTATTTATGAAGAAAACACATTTTAAGTATAAAAAGAGTTTTGTTTTCATATAAAAAAACAAACAAACTTGTTTTTTTTTTTTAAGAGTTTTAAGACGGATTTTTTAATGTTTAACCCAAATTTCACTCTCTCTCCTCAATTAACATTTTAAATAAAAATGTTATTATTTAATCCTTCATCAAAACATTGTAAATATTTAATCTTTTGTAGATGATGAACAAACATGTTTACCCTTTTATATATACATAACAAACAAAACCTAATTCTCCATTCAAATTTTCATTTTCAACAGACTCCGCCCATCTTCCTCCACTCTCTGCGTTGGCCGATCTCTCCTTTCTCGCATTCTCGGTCTTAAATTGGAAATCGAAAAATTGCTACCGGCGGAGTGAAGAAGAAGCGAGGGCGATTTTGCGCATTACTTATCATCTGCTTTACTTCCTTTACCATTACCAGTTTTGCTCATACCGATTTCGCTCGCAATGGCCCTCTTTCTAACGTTGAAGCAAGTCATTCTTTTCGATCCACTAAATCTTACTACCAATTGGGCTGGATCTGGTGTTTGCAGCTACACCGTTGTCTTCCGTGCTCCAGCGCTGAACAATAGTTCCATCAGGACGGTCGACAATGGAACGGAGTAGAGGAGGAAATAGATGACGTTGTTCTTGATCGAATAAACATATTCCCTAATCTGTGCCGACTCAGCAGCGGAGCCATTCGTTGTCATTCATTGCCGTTCATTCCAGATCTGGAATGATAAAGGCCATCAATATATGTTCATGTGATTTTTTTTATTGCTTTTTTTTTTTTTTTTTTCTATGTAAATGTTCAAAGCACACTGAATGTGTTACCTAAATTTTTTGTTTATCATTTTTGTGTTCACATTTAAGATCTAAGAATGTTCATGTAAATTTTTTTGTTGATTTTTATGGAGTTTTTGTTAATCAGGTGAATGATTTTTCGTTGATTTTGTTTTTGATCTATAAATATTCATATGATGTATTTCTAGAGTGTTTTTGGTATTTTGGTGAAAATACACATCATGTGTTTTGTGAATATTTATATCAATGTGTTTTTGGTAAATGTTAATATCGATGTGTTTTTTGTGTTTTGATAAAAATACACATTTGGTGTGCATTTACAGATCGTGAACGTTTATATAAATTTTTAATTGATTATTTTTATGTTTCACATTCAGATTTTGTCAATGCTCATGTAATTTGTTTTTGTTGATTTTGTGGAAAAAAAAATTCACGTGAATGTTTTTTGTTGATTTTGTTTTTGTTCTTTCTGAATATTCATATGATGTTGTTTCAATGTGTGTTTGGTGTCTTGGCGAAAATACACATTGGTGTTTTTTTTTAATATTTATATCAGTGCGCTTTGATGTTTTTGTGAAAATACGATGAAAATTGTGAACATTCATAATAACACAATCGATGTTAAAATGTATTAAAATATTAAAAATTAGAAAAATAAAATACGTAAATATTCACGTCACTATTTTGTTATTTTTTTTAGAATGACATTGTATGTAAATAATGGAAAAAAAAAAAAGGTCAAAGAATAGAAGGCTATTTTCTAAAAATCTTCAAGAACTAAAATCTTCATTATCGTAGTCGATGGTTCATATTTTCATTTATATATCTCTTAATGTCTATATATTAAATTTTCCTTTTAAGAAAACAAAAATTTTAACTTTTTTTTCAAGATAAAAAAAAAAAAATGGTCTTCTTATGAAGAAGACATTTTTGGGAAAAAAAAAATATTTTTAAGAGAGAAAAAAAAAACATTTAGTCTTTTTAAGATCAAAGCGCATTTATTAAAAAAAACTAGAATTTTTAAATAAAGAAAACATTTTTTTTTTAATTTTCAAAGAATAAAAATTATTTCTTAAGATTTTTTTCAGTTTAAAAAAGGGAAATAAAAATTATAATTTTCATCGAAGAAATTTTTTATGAATGATTGTTATTGGGATTTCTTAGATGAAGAAAACATTTCTCAGAAAACAAAAACTTTGTTTAATGGAAAGAACTTTTAGGGAATAAAAAGTAAGAACATTTTTTTTGAAAGTTTCATTTTGTTTTGGGAGAAAACAAAGAGACTTGTTTCTTCATATTTTGAACAAATAAATTTTTTCATATATTTTTTGTCATAATAACCTTAATTAGAAATTTGGGAGAAGGTTTTTTCTTAACCATCATTTAAAATTTCTCACAAGATGAAAAACCTAAAAACGAGGTATAGAAATTCCTCCCTTCACGGTATTTAGTTAAGTAAACTTTTCTCTTTTTATTTTTTCATTTTTTTTTTTATATTTATTTATTTATTTTTATTTTTTTTATGTAGAGAAAATAAGAAAAGAAGAAATATATATATATATATATATATATATGTCAAGAGAGAGAGAGAGAGATAGAATCCTCCCTTCACAGTATTTAGTTTAAGTAAACTTTTCTTTTTCTTTTTTCCAGTTTTTCTTTTTTTGATATTTTTTTTCTTTTATTTTTTGATATGTAGAGAAAATAAGAAGAAGAAATATATATAAGTATAAATATATATGTGTCATGCCAATCCAAGGACTCGACTTAGTATATATAATAGTATATGTATAATATGTATAGGGTTAGTCTAGGGACTCAACTTAGTGTGTGTGTGTGTGTGTGTGTGTGTGTGTGTGTATAATGTAGTTCTAACCATGGCTATAAAGGTGAAATGTTTCTGAAGAGAACTGCGAACATAAAATGAGGAATAGAGGATCTTCTTTTATTCAACCTTTTAGCAAGAGGACTCAACTAAAAAAAGAAAAAAAAATACGAAAAATTTAATACGCGAAAAAGTGCAGAGTAGTAAATTAAATACAGAAAAGTAAAAATGCGAAAAGGCATAGAGTGGGTAATTAAATGACAATAAAAGTAAATGCAAGAACGTAAATTTATTTTTGCGTTATCGGAGAATAGCTTGTATTTTTTTCGTGTTTTGACCGTCCTTGTTTCTTTTTTTTTTTTTTTTCTTTTTTTTGACAAAAATGTAAAATGTTAAGGAGTTTTGAGAACTTACCTTGCTTCTATTGAAAGTAGTTCTTCTTTTCCTTTCCTTTTTTCCTTTTTCTCCAGTCTTCTTCTTTTCTCTTTTGTCTTTTTTGATCGCTTTTTTGTAGATGTTCTTAGACTTCTAAACAATTTTTTCTAATATTTTGAGAGAGTTTTTCTAGAGTAAGAAAATCCTTTTGGTGTGTAGAGAGAGCATGCAAGCAAGAGCGGGTGAATTAGCAAAGAAAAGTGAAAGGAGGCCACCCCTATTTATAGGGGTGGGAATTGGCACACACCTCAAGGCGCGAGCCGTGGGGTGTGTGCAAGCCTCCTGAAAACTTGTGGTAGTATCAATTGATGGGGGACTACCCCTATTTCGTGAATTATACATTTTAGCCCCCTTATTTAATATAATGGAGAGTTGACTTTGGGATTTGACCTCTACAAGTCATGCTATTATGGGAAATCGCTTGGATAACTTCCTAGGGTGCTTAGGACACTCCAATTTTGGAATCCAATGCTACATCTTATTCCCAAGAGATGCACAGTAAGTGATTTTTGTAATTTAGACACTTTTTGTCAATTACATGTGACTTTTTTTTTCTTGAAATTGAAATGAAAAAAGTAAAATTAAATTATGAAAATTAATATTGGAAAGTTCAATTTCGGAAAATAAAATGTTTTTGGTCGTCAATTTGACAAAACGGATGAAAAAATAGAGTTTTTGAGCTAAAATGAAAAGTACTTGGAATTGGTGAAATTTCTTAAAATTAAGGGGTGGGAAGCAAAATTGACTATATTTAGAGTGATATACTACAAAAATACACTTTCAGTTTAATCAATTTAGTCCCCAATTAACTTTTAAAAATTTTGATTTTAGTCTGAAATTTTATTTCTTTGCGAAATTTACTCAAATTGCCAAAAAAAAAATTAAAACATTAAATAAAAATTAATATATGAATCTAAAGTGTGAATCTATTCATTTAAACATAGTTTAAAGTTGTCCGAATTTGCGCTATAGACCCGACACTTTTACACAATTGCAAAAACAGGCGAGTCAAAATGCGATGTCTACATGTTATATATATTCTAATTATTTATTCATATTTTCAAACTATAGTTACATGTATCCAATATGTTAGATAAATTCTACTAATTGTATTCATGTGTTTAGTTAGAATGAATCAAATATGAGATAACAGCAAACCAGTACCTGATTTAAGTTGACATTGGCCAATCTAAAATGCTTCAATTTCTTGTTTAAACTTTTTAGATTACACTTTGTGAATCGTGGAATTGCTTTGTCCTTCTTGTAATGGATTTTTGGAAGGTCGTATACTCACACGACCAATACTGTATTTTTTTGCATGAAAATGTATTTTTGTTATAATACAATAATGTTTCTAGTACAAGTCAACTATTCAAGTACTTTAGAATATATATACTTACAAGGAGAGCCATGACACATCCTTTGACCACTCCTGGATTATTGAAATCCGATTGAATATATGCCATTAGGTTTTGGTGGACGAACTCAGGCCAATCATACAAAATCATGTTATCAATGTCCTCGACGTGCCTTAAGATTCCATATGAAATCAATTGTCCCTTATTTGCATAAAAACAGGTCGCAAATATATGCATGCATAGAAGTCAAACTAGATCAGTGATTTATGTCATTGCCTCACGCTTAACGACCCTTTTAGCAAGTTCTTTTATCATTCGAATAGTAAATTTTTTCAAATATTCCAGATTGTTCCTCTACATAAATTGCGATGACCCTCTTGTGCCATAATTGCTATGCATGATTTCTATCCCAAACTTGATGGAAAAAAATAATCGTATGTTACATGCCTTTAATCTAATGTACTTGCCTCCAATTTTGAATGCCTTATTGTAGGGATTGAAACGAGATATTATTTCACTAATTAGATGATCCTTCTTCTTACATTGCTTTGATGTTATATATTTGTCCAGAACAGCCCTAAATGTGTGCCAAAATGGTGTACTCCTTGTATTTTTTTCATAGCTAACTCACTCAATAGATCAATCGTTTGATTGAATAACGATATGAAATGACAACTATGTTTCAACCTCTCTTGTAGTGATAATGTCACAACAATATTTTCTAAGTCTTTGCTTCATTTAATGGAGTCAAATAAGTTAATTTTATTAGTACAAACTATAAATTACTAGATAATAGAGTTAATATAAGCCAATCTACTAGAATTAACAAATAAAATGTAACAAATAGATGTTTGTGTAAGTACAAGGTATTTTCTAATACAAGTTACATGCATCTACTAATTTTATTCGAAAAAATTAAGAAAATATTGCATTTTTGTGAAAGTTAGAGAGAATCATGTACATGCCAAAATTCGAAAATAAATGACAAATATAACTTTCTTTTATTTGATGTTTGCAATATGTTAGATACATTCTATGAAATATATTGATGTTTTCAAATTTGGCTACATGACTGCAATATATTAGATACATCCTACTAAATAGTTACTAAATGTGTCTATGTTTGCAAACTGTTTATTACATGTCTTCAATATGTTAGACACCTATTATTAAATGTATTCATGTTTTCAAATTTTAGTTGCATGTCTCCAATACATAACTGAAAATTAGATGTAATTATGTTACGCACATTTTAGAATACAATGCATGTGTATAACTACAAGATACCTATGTAATATTAGTTACACGTAATTATTTTCGTGTAAAAAAAACTAGAATCACCATTACCTCTCGAATTTAGTACCAAATCGTTAATATTAGTTACATGCACATACGTTTATTCCCAAAAACTGAGACAACAATGTATATATCGAAAATTTTAGGATGAAATCGTTTAACATTATTACATCTAACAAATATTGCACACAAGTTTGAGTGAGCCGTTTAATGTTAGGTACATCTAACAAATGTCACACACTATTTTGAGTGAATCATGTAATGTTAGATACATGTAACATATATTTACATGCATGTATACCAAACTACAGAGTGATCATGTTATATAGTACTTACATGTAATTACTATTATGCTAAAAAAAAGGCAACCAAGTGTTTTTTTTTGTTTTTTGTTTTTTGTTTTTTTAATTTTAGCATAAAATGGTTGTAATACGTGTCGAAATATTGTTCATATTCTAATAGTCACAAATAGAGTGAAATAGTCAAAAATCGACACATGTAGTCGCCATCGATTCATTGCATGAATCGATTTTACCTCTTTTCGGAGCATGTTGTGATTCATCGTCGGAGGACTTAGATATTGTGCTTTTCTTGATCATGTTTGAAGAAGATGACTTTTTGCTGTAGAATTCTAGGGTTCGGTATGTAGAAGAAGGTTTTTGAGAGTTTTTCAAGGCTTTCTCAGGTTTTAGGTGAACGGAGCGATTTTTGTAGAATGATTCGTTCATGTCGAAATGATGCTCTTGTCAATATGGCTGCAGGCACATGTATTGGGCTTTGCAAGCACGTTTGAATATCTTTCTGCCTTTTTTAATGCACACGACTGAAACAAAAGTGGTAATTGGGCGGAGGACTTTTTAAAAATTTAGAGCAAACTAGAAGATCTACCACTGAAACCCCCAATTTGAAATTGTTGTTTTTGTTGGGAAGAAGAAATGAAAAGGAAAAAAGAAATGAAAAGGGGGAGAAAGAGAGAGAACAAGAGGACAAGGCATAAAAATAAAAATAAATAAGATAGGAAATGATAAAATTTACAAATTTACCATATATATTAGTCATGTGCTTTGTCCATAACTTCTTTCTATCCAATTTAAGATTGAAAGTGCACAAAAAATCTAATTAAAACCGTAACTAAAGATACATGGTTAAATGTAGGGATAGCAATTGAACCAAAATCGACAGATAACCGAATTAAACCAAATTGAATGATTCGATTTTTAACCGGCCAAATGGTTTCGGTTACGGTTTTAGTTTCGTAATTAAAAACCGAAGTGGTTTTGGTTTTGGGATAATAATCATGAAATCGAACCACGTAACCATTATTTTAGATTTATTTTTTTAAATTATCCTCCTTTTTTATTTATTTATATTTTTACCTCTAGTGTGTGTGTATATATATACACCTATTTTTTATTTTCGTCTTTTTTAGTTACATGTGAACTGTGTTGTAGAGGATGTTTATTACAACAATATGATTTTGTGGTTTAATTTTGATTTCGTTTGAAATTCATTTTATATTTTAATTATACTTTTATTTATAATTTTACAAATTTGCGTTGCTGGAGAAATTTTATATATATATATATATATATATAACTTAACGGGCTTGCAATTTTGTAATTTTCATTTCATATAAAATTAAACGGTTCAATTTAAAAACCGACTTCTAAAAAAACGATGTTTTACGGTTTGATTTTGGGTTTGGTAATATACCTAACAGTTTTTGTTTTGATTTTTAGTGAAACCGTCCTGAAACATGAACCTTTACCATCCCTAGTTAAATGTGCAACAAACTTAACTAACAAAGAACATTAAAATTTAGCCAAACTTGAGGGTCAAAAATAAAATTTGCCGTAAAATCTAATATCACAAGTAATTAAAATTTGCCCTAAACTCTAGAATCATAAGTAATTAACATATATATAAGCGAAATGAGCTGCCACGCTTTAGGAATCAATGGCAACTCACCTTTCCCATATAACCCCTAAGAGCTCTTGAGGATATTTGACGTAGAATTGTAAATGAACGAGGACTACGTTTTCCTCGAGCGTTCCACATATAAACATTTGGCAATAAAAGAACGAGACTGCTTTAGTGCGATAAATGAACAAGGACTACGTTTTCATCGAGCGTTCCGTTCGATCCCAATCCCCTTCCGGTGTCATCCACCTCACCGATGACCTCCTACGCTGCATCCTCACCTCCACATCCGGCTCCCCCCGCACTTTCTCTCTCCTCATCTTTTTCGACTCCCAACACCTCCAGTCCAAACCCGATCTCCAACTCCCGGCTCTCAAATTGGAATTCTCTCTCCTCGCCACCTCCTTCATCGCCAACAACGAGAACAACCCATCTGATTCCTCCAACCTCTTCTTCTGTGACGTCGAGTTTAAATAACCTCAGTCCCTTTTCGCCATGTTCGGCATCAAATTCCTCCCTCATATCCGCCGCCTCGCCACCATCAAGGATCTCAAATCCGACACCCAACAAATGGACGCCAGCTATGTCTCCCGTCTAGCAGAATCCATGGCCGAATCATCGAATCCAAAACCAAACTCACTGTCGATCTGCTCCGACACCCACCCATCATTTCCAAGAAAAAGGTAACCCTCACTGCAATTTAGAGAGAGAAGATGACAAAGACACCAACTCCGTAAATCCGGGATACAACAAGGGCACCACCTTGGCCGCCGAGATCATCGGAACTGTAGGGATTGCGGTGGTGGTTGCCTGATTTGCGTCGCCGGAGCAAGGAGGAGGTGGGGGTGCGGTGGGGAAATCGTGGAGGTGGGGTTTTAGGATAGGCAAATACATTTTTTACCTTTTATGTTTAGTCAAATATTCAAATCGACCTCATTAAATTAGTTATAGTAAAAAGACAAAATTACCTTTTTTTTAACATAAAATAACCAAAATACCTTTATTTTCAAGTTGACTATTAATGTTGACCTAAGAAAGTCAAATTTGGAATAAACATAAAATGTGAAGGACTAAAGTATCATCTTCTAAATACTAGGGGTCAATTAAACATTCGACTCATTTGTCGGAAAAAAAAAAAACACCATTATCCCCATGAAAGAGTTGTCACTTTCCCTCTAACCATGCAACTGATTGTCATTTATGCATTAGGCTGACTGCAGGATAACCAAAAAAACAATACTAACCTTGCAAGTGCACTTGCATAATGCCCTGCACTCTCCTCTCATTGGACACGCGTTACATTTGGGTTGTTTCTTCGTACAAAACACCTGCATGGTTCAGAAAAATTGGTTGCGTGAATATTTTTTTAAAACATAATTCTAGCCACCACTCAACTTCAAATTTATTTACGAAGGTCGAGTTTCCTGGCGGTGCTAAGGGCGGGAGCACTTTGGCCCCTGCATTCAAAATGCCGGCACCGTTTGCAATTTTTTTTTTCAAATTTTTTTGGTCTCGGCATTGTGTGAACGCCGGGACCAAACCCCTTAATTTTTTATTTTTTATTTTTATTTTTTATTTTTTATTTTTTTTATGTTTTTACATGTAAGAGCACATATAGGAGAGAGAGAGCACATAGAGAGAGAGAGAGCGCAGAGAGAGATGAAAATGTGTGTATCAAATATTTTTTACACAATATATCCCTAAAATTTGACTATTATTTCATTTTAAACAATTTTTTTTGTTTTTCACTTTTTACTCTTTTTTTTTTTTTTTAAAAAATTTCGTTTTTTTTTAAAAAAAAATAAAAAATTGTTTGTTAATTTTAATTTCTTTGATTGTTGTAATTTAAAAGTGAGGTTAAATAGTCGATCAAATAAGTCAAACGTTTAACTGGTTAAACCAGTAAGGTAAAAAGTTATGAAAATTAATCCAGTCGGTCGACCGACTTGACAAATCAGTCGACCGTTGAAAATAGTAGGTTCAAATTGCACGTCTTGATCTAACCTATCAACCGAATGGTACATCCTGTCGACCAACCAATTGAATTTTAATTTGAATTCAATTGAAAATTAAAAAAAAAAAAAAAAAAAATTACTTCAATTGAAAAAAGATAAATATCTTTTTTGCTTGTACTCGTTCCCAAATCAAACATGAGTCACTAAAAATTTATATCGGTCAGCCCGCTAAGGAACATGTTTGGCTAAACAAATAGGACATCGAAATGGGGTGCCCAGATGATACATTTTCAAAAAAATCAATTATGAAAATGAAGTAAAAATAATTTTGAAGTAGAAATCTAATATGGAAATGAATAATTTTTTGAAGTAAAAATATCTTTGAAGTAATAAATAATTTTTCATAGTAGATTTCTACTTCAAAAACTATTTTTGAAGTAATAAATAATTTTTCATAGTAGATTTATACTTCAAAAAATCTAGTATAATAAAAAATCATACTAGATTTTTTAAAGCAAAAAAGATATTTATCTTTTTTTAATTGAAGTAAAAATATTTTTTTTATTTTCAATTAAATTCAAGTAAAAATTCAATTGGTTGATTGACAGGATGTCCCATTCGGTTGACAGGTTAGATTAAGATGTGCAATTTGAACCCACTAATTTCAACGGTCGACTGATTTGTCAAGTCGGTCGACCAACTGGATTAGTTTTCAGAACTTTTTACCTCACTGGTTTAATCAGTTAAACGTTTGATTTATTCGATCGACCATTTAACCTCACTTTTAAATTTAAATTACAACAATCAAATAAATTAAAATTAACAAACAAATTTTTTTTTTTTAAAAAAACGAAATTAAAAAAAATAGTAAAAAGTAAAAAACAAAAAAACAAATTGTTTAAAATGAAATAATAGTCAAACTTTAGGGGTATATTGTGTAAAAAATATTTGATACACACATTTTTATTTCTCAATGCAGTCTCTCTCTCTCTGCACTCTCTCTCTCTCCTATATGTGCTCTTGCATGCAAAAATAAAATAAAATTAAGGGGTTTGGTCCCCAAGTTCACAACGCTATTATACTAGATTTTTTTAAGTAGAAATCGACTATGAAAAATTATTTATTACTTCAAAAATATCTTTACTTTCAAAAATTATTCATTTTCATAATAGATTTCTACTTCAAAATTATTTTTACTTCATTTTCATAATTGAATTTTTTCATAATTGAATTTTTTGAAAATGTATCGTCTGGGCACCCCATTTCGATGTTCCATTTGTTTGGCCAAGCATGCTCCTCGGCGGGCTGACCGATATAAATTTTCAGTGACTCGTGTTTGATTTGGGAACGACTACAAGCAAAAAAAATATTTATCTTTTTTCAATTGAAGTAAAAAAAATAAAAAAAAAATTATTTTCAATTGAATTCAAGTAAAAATTCAATTGGTTGGTCGACAGGATGTCTCATTCGGTTGACAGGTTAGATCAAAATGTGCAATTTGAACCCACTATTTTCAAAAGTCGACTGATTTGTCAAGTCGGTCGATCGACTAGATTAGTTTTCAGAACTTTTTATCTAACTGATTTAACCAATTAAACGTTTGATTTATTCAATCGACCATTTGACCTCACTTTTAAATTTAAATTACAATAATTAAATAAATTAAAATTAAAAAAACAATTTATTTAAAAAAAAAAAAAAAGTAAAAGGTAAAAAACAAAAACAAAATGTTTAAAATGAAATAATAGTCAAACTTTAGGGGTATATTGTGTAAAAAATATTTGATACACACATTTTCATTTCTCTATGCAGTTACTCTCTCTCTCTGCGCTCTCTCTCCTATATGTGCTCTTCCATGCAAAAAAAAATAAAAAATTAAGGGGTTTGGTCCCGGCGTTCACAACGCCGGGACCAAACCAAATTGTTTTTTATTTGTTTGGTCCTGGCGTTTAAAAAGAAAAATTGCAAACAGTCCGGGCGTTCTGAACGCCAGGACCAAAGTGGTCCCATCCTTCGCACCGCTAGGATACTCGACCTTCGTAAATAAGTTTAAAGTTGCGTGGTGTCAGGAATTATGTTTTAAAAAAATATTTATTATGTAAAGAACTCTAAGTTTAATTGACAGAATTCTGATTCAGTAGAACTTCCACAAAGAGCTTTGTGGTACCTTTTCAAAGGCAATCAACTGACAATGTAGTTCATACGGTTGTACCTGTTTCAGGAAGCAATGAAATAAAAAATAGTGTTAAATTTCTGTTCCATATCGCTCATCTGAGAGTTCTCAAATCACTATTTAAATCAAAGAAATTACTCCACTTAACACCATATAGTTTTAAATTGGAACCTCCTAACATATTATCAAGAGTAAGTTTTTCTTAGACCTGTTCTCTCTAAAAAAAAATCTGCAACTCTAAAGATTCCGCTGCCACCATCTCAAATCTCGCGTTGTTTTCATCGCTATTATAGGCCTCATCATCACTCCGGTATCAACAACCACCACACCATCGTCTTCGTCTTGCAAAAACGAACACAATACCACCAAAATCACTGTCATTGAAGTATCAACGATCCCTCACACGCCTCCCATAGCCTGCACCACCACTAAGCTTCGTTGTCTCGGATTTTGGGCTTTACTGCTTCAACCAAGGCTCTAAATCAATATCACAATATACTACCAGAACCGGCTCGACGAGACGATTCAAACTACGTAAAACTCACCGCCATCTGAAGTCGCACGCGCTCCCACGCGAGGCCAGAAGCCCCTGCTTTTGTTTGCTCTTAAATTCACGGGCCTGCTAGTTATTCCCATCGCCACGTCAACCCTAATCATGTACAGTCAGCGCCACCTCAGTGACACATCAGCGCCACTTTAGTGCCACGTCAACTTGTTGATCACCACATCATCTGTTAATCGCCACGTCAATGCCAGTCAACCAGGCCCCTACCACGTCACCGGTTTTTTTAAGGTAACTTCATTTAACTGGTTCAGACATTTTTAGACTGGTTTTCTGCAAAGTTGGACCAGTTCCTAGGATTTTTCGACGTTCCGATTCTATTTGGCCTCCGTTTTGTGATTTGAGGCTCACATAATATACTTCATTTTATATTTGTGTGGTTTCTACACCGGTTCACCTCTTTCTTTGCGCCTATGGCTGCCTCAGACTTACCCCGGGTTTTCACTACTATTCTGGATGAATCTAATTATGTCGTGTAGACCCAAGAAATGTCTAATTTCCTTCGTGGATGGAAATTGTGGCGTTTCGTGATTGGAGATATTACTGAACCCAAGAAGAATGACGACGAAGATGATGCCAAATACATTAACCGTCTAGAGGACTGAGATAGCAACAATCACCAAATTCTCACATGATTCCATGCCACTATCATCATCTGAAAGATCAAACTTCAATTAGATACACTCCAGATAGCGAAAGAAGTTTGAGATCTTCTCCAGCACCACTACACCAAGGCAGACATTTCAAATCAGTATTGCCTTCTTTCTACCCTTCATAGCATGCGCCAAGACCCTAGGCAAACTGTCAATAGTTTTTGATCTCAGATGACTGCCGTGTGGAACCAGTTGGCTATCACTGAGCCAATCTGGAAATACACAAAAGACGCTGACGTTCATAGAAAGTACTGAACTGAGACATGCATTATGCAATTCCTGATAGGCTTGAGAGAGGAATTTGAGCTTATACGAGCTCCAATCCTACACCGGAGTACGACATCTTCCCTAAACGACGTCCTTTCTGATCTACTCAATGAGAAAATATGTCTTGTCACTTTACAAGAATCACATACAGATGTTACCCTTACAGCACTAGTTGCTCCTACCACACCAGCTGCCAAGGCCAACCTATCCTAAAAGCCCTTATATAGTAAGTATTATCATTCACAAGGGCATGATTTGCTCAAATTTCCTTCTTGCCTGTGTAAGGTCTGCAGAGAACCGGGTCACTATCTTGCAGACTGCTCTAAACTTCCTTCTAGAAATCAATCAAATAGGAACCAATATTGCTCTCGAG
This sequence comes from Eucommia ulmoides, assembly GCA_016647705.1. NCBI lineage: Eukaryota > Viridiplantae > Streptophyta > Magnoliopsida > Garryales > Eucommiaceae > Eucommia > Eucommia ulmoides. Next base: position 20,675,624 of record CM028338.1, on the reverse strand, counting down.
GCTCTCACAACTGATCTTATTCCAAGCCAAAGAATGGTACTACTGTAGCCACTAGTACTACATCAACTTCATCAAGCTCTCCACCTGATTGGAGTGGTTTATGTACCATGCCTATGGAGGCTCTAACTAAAACTGGCAACAATATAGCCATGTCAGCTACACCAGGTAGATCTCAATGATATGTTGATTATGCCTATTACAATCACATGACATCTTATACCTTTATCTTTTCCTCTAAAACCCATGATGAACATGCATCTACTATTCACACTGCCAATAGATCAAATATATTGGTTAGCCACACTAGACATATTGACAGTTCTTACTTATCTCTCCATGATACATATTTGGTCCATAATCTTACGCTTAATCTTATACCTGTTGGACAATTATGTGATCTTGGACTTGATTTGCATTTTTCTTCTACTGATTGTCGTATGCAGGATCCTCATACAGGAAAACTCCTTAGAACCGGCCGTAAAGTTGAATGCATCTTTGAGCTCACTCACCTCAAAGTCCCATCATCATCATCACCAAACCAATTAGCTGCATCCACCCCAGCACTCTCACCCATGAAATTGTGGCACTCTTGGTTAGATCATACTTCATCTAGCTGTCCTTGTTATCTTATTCTAGTGGTCAATTAAGTTCATTTCAGCATGAGTTTTTTCATTATATTCATTGTCAACTTGCAAAACAACTAGCTTTACCTTTTAATGAGAGTCTGTCTGTTTCCCTTGCACCTTTTGATTTAGTACATTCTGATGTTTGGGAGCCTTTTCCTCATGCAACAATGGGTGGTGCTCGCTATTTTGTTATATTTGTGGATAATTATTCTTGATATACATAGTTGTTTCTCATAAAAAAACAAATCTGAACTCTTTCAAATATATTCTGATTTTTTTTTTCTATGGTTTGATAGGTGTAAAATACTTATCTATTTCTAAACTGAATTTGCCAGTTTTCGAGTATTTTATTTAAGTTTTAATATCTTTTTAGCTATTTTTATAAGTTAGGAGTAGGGACGTAAACAATCGACAAACTGAGCGAAATGGTGGAAAAAATGGTAGCTAAAAGATAAAAAAAAAATGGAGGTTTCAAGAATAGCAGAAATCCGCCTAGGCGAAATTTCCACCGCCTAGGCGAAAATCCGTCAGAAGGTTGAACAGCTGAAATGTTGAAATCCGCCTAGGCGAAGTTTCCACTGCCTAGGTGAAAATCCGTCAGAAGGTTGGAAGTACTGAAACGTTGAAATCCGCCTAAGTGAAGTTTACACCGCCTAGGCGGAATTTCGTCAGAATGCTGGAAGTCTGAAATGCTGGAAGTGCTTAAATGCTAAAATCCGCCTAGGCGAAGTTTCCACCGCCTAGGCAAAAATCTGCCAGAATGAAAGAAGACGAAGAAGTTAGTCCTCCGCCCAGGCGGATAAACCATCGCCTAGGCGGATTTCTAACTGACTTAAACTCCGCCTAGGCAAATTTCGCAGAACAGGGCAAAATATTGGTTTAGATATTTTGAAACCTTTGGCCTATACATACCCATTTCCCACGTCTGAAAAAGGTTGTTGATGAACCCTAACCCTAGTAGAGAGTTCTTAAGCTATATTTTGGAGATCAAGGAGGAGATTCATCATTCGGGCAAAGACAAATCACTTGCGGATCGATCATTAGCGACAGTGGATCGTTTCACTTTCAGATTTGATTGTTCTTCGCTTGTTTTTATCTTTGTAATTACTTTTTCATATCTAATAATGTTGAATCCCTCTTATTTTGTATGGTATATGGCTAAGTTCTTGTAGTATTAGTTAAATGTTACTTAAGTGTAGTTGGAATCATGTAAATGTTAAGTTGAATGAATTAATGTTACTTTAACGTGTTGTTTATCTAAATCCGATTCTGTTTATCGTTATTCTTGATATTATGTTTGTATTGATAAACCGAGAATACGGGATTTGACACTAGAGAGAGGTAACCCTGAATTCGAACTAGGGTAAATGCAACGTGACGTTCTAACGACCCGGGAGGGCGTTAGAATATATGCAATCCATGACGTTGGCTTAAAACTCACGCGACCTAGCGTTGTTAAGGTGTTGAGGGAAACTTCTTTGTTGACACGAAATCATGTAATCCCCCGTCTTACACTCGGGAGAGGTAGCGGATGAGTTATCGATACAGAGATTGTTGGAATAGATAAAAACCATTATAACTAACTTAATGATGTCAATTATGCATTATGTGAAAGAAATCAATACCTAAGTAATTAGTGTAATTAAAACTAGCCTAATAGTTGTAATTTATCTTAATAGATTAAATAGAATACAAACAAATTTTGATTAGTCGAGATAATATGAAACTATTTTAATCACGATACTCAACCAAGTTACACGTGTTTCCCAGTGGAATGATATCAAATCTTATAAGATCCATTATATTAAAACTAGACCTCGTATACTTGCGAGTAGTCAATACCGCGAGGACGATGATGAACTCCTCGTGCGTACAAGTTTTTGGCGCCGTTGCTGGGGAATTCACGGAGTTTTTCAATTGAGTTGATATTGTGATCAAGTAGTTGAATGTTAATCACGAAAATTCTTTTGCTTTTAATTTCATTCAATTCATTTGTTTATTTGATTTATTTGTTTGTACTAAGCAATTCATACAGCGTAGTCAACGTATTGGTAAACAGAAAGAATAGAAAGCTACCACTATGGCCGGAGGACGTGAAAATGTTCCGCAACCGCTGGAGCCACACGCACTCCAGCCTCCAGAGCAAGAGTGACCACAACGAGTCCTTAGGGACTATTATTGACCTTTAATGCTGGATAACTATTCAGGGATCCGGAGGCAGCCGATCCAAGCAAATAATTTTGAGTTGAAGCCCGCCCTAATCCATATGGTTCAGTAAAACCAGTATGGCGGAAATCTTCATGAAGATCCTAACGTCCACTTGGCAACCTTTCTCGAGATTTGTGACACTGTAAAGATAAATGGTGTTGCCGAAGATGTCATACGGTTGAGGTTATTTCCTTTCTCTTTACGAGATCAAGCAAGGGGTTGGTTCCAATCGATACAACCGGGGAGCATTAATACTTGGGAGGACATTGCACAAAGGTTCCTCACTAAGTTCTTTCCACCTTCAAAGACTTCTCAACTCCAAGGCGAGATTGAGCAGTTTCTTAAGAGAGACTTTGAGCCGTTATTCGAGGTGTGGGAGCGATTCAAGAATCTATTGCGAAGGTGCCCCCAACACGGGTATCAAGATTGGTTTCAAACCCAATTGTTTTACAACGGGTTGGATGGCCAAACCAGAACGATCGTTGATGCTGCCTCAGGGGGATCGTTGTTATCCAAAACCCCGACCGAAGCTAATGCACTATTGGAAGAAATGGTGGCTAACAATTATCAATGGCCGAATGAGAGGAACACAGGAAGACGGGTCTCTTCTATCCAAGAATCTGACCATATTGCAACGTTATCGGCCCAAGTGTCCAAGCTCTCGGATCAATTGGTCGCCATGTCTACAAAAGGCACTTTGTCAAGTCAAAGGGAGGAGATTGCAGCAAGTTGTTCTCAATCCGGATTGGATAATGAATTCGAGAAATGCCACTTTCTAAACAATCGAGCCTATACTTTCAGGCCCGCTACCAATATTCCAACTCATTACAATCCTAGACTTCACAAACATGAGAACTTCTCATATGCGAACAATCAGAACTCTTTGCGGCCACCTCCGGGATATGGAAATCAATCTTTGGGATATTTGATGCAATCCAATCGTCAAATGCAACAACCACCAATGCATAATCCAAAATCAAATTTGGATGAAGTCTTGGGTTCGTTTATGAAGGAGACTCAGACTATGATGCGTGAGACGCATAAACGACTGAACAAACATGAAACACGGCTTGACTTAATCGATACAACTTGTACAAACACTAATGCCACAGTGAAGTCTTTAGAAACTCAAATCGCACAGCTTGCTAGGTCCATCTAAGAGCAACAAAAGGGGAAGTTTTCAAGCAACATGGAAACCAACCCTAGGGAATGCAAGACGATTAAGTTGAGGAGCGGAAGAGAAGTGGAAGTAAGCAAACCTATGGAAAACGAGCCGAGAGTGAGTCATGAGTTTCATCATGATGAACTAAGAACAATTGCGGAGGAGGAAGTTGAAGTAAAAATCGATAAAAGAAATGAGAAGCCGAGTGAAGACTTGAATGAGGATAAGAACCAAGAGAAAGTTGAGGAGAGAAGAAGAGATGAAAGGGTGATGCCGGGGCAAGTAACATTTTTAGAAAATTCACCGATTCTAGTAACCGCATTTCCATATCCTCAAAGATTTCAAAAGAGGAAGTTGGATGCCCAATTTGAAAATTTTCTTGAAATTTTCAAGAAAATCCACATTAACATTCCTTTTGCGGATGGATTGGAGCAAATGCCCAACTATGGCAAGTTCTTGAAAGACATTATGACAAAGAAGAGAAAGTTGGAGGAGTACGAAACGGTAAAGCTAACAAAGGAGTGTAGTGCAATACTACAAAGGAAGTTGCCTACCAAATTGAAGGATCCGGATAGTTTCACAATTCTGTGTACTATCAGGAAATCTCATTTTGATAAGGCTCTTTGTGATCTTGGGGCGAGTATTAATTTGATGTCTTCTTCTGTTTATCGGAAGTTAAGACTTGGGAGTGCAAAGCCAACAACGATCTCTCTTCAAATAACGGATCGTTCGTTAACCTATCCTAAAGGTATCATTGAGGATGTGCTAGTGAAGGTAGACAAATTCATATTTCCGTTGGATTTCGTTGTGCTAGAAATGGAAAAAGATAGAGAAATCCTGATCATTCTAGGAAGACCTTTCCTTGCAACGGGAAAGGCCTTAATTGATGTGCATAATGGAAATCTGATGTTAAGAGTGAATGATGAAGATATAAGGTTCAACATTTTTAAAACTATAAACTTTTCGGATGAACTTCCCAATTGCAATCGAGTTGACGTTGTGGACTCTTGCGTGAGGGAGTTCTTTCTTGCAAATATGAAGACGGATTCGTTAGAGCATATTCTCACAAATTCCTTATCTATGGGGAATCTTGAATAGGAAGGCTCTACCACGGAACTTGATGTTGTGGACTACGTGCTGACTTTGGATGCTCAATCTAAAGACGAAAAGGATCCTATTCATGTGGCAGAGATTGAAGAAGTTGAAAACTCTCCCGAGAAATCAAATCTGCCTCACGGTGGATTATTACTCAAGCAATTACCGGAGCATCTTCGGTATATCTTTTTGGGAGAGAATTCAACCAATCCGGTTATAATTTCATTATCTTTGATGGAAGAAGAGGAGAGTAAGTTACTGAGAATCTTGAAGAGGCATCGATCTGCTTTTGCTTGGTCTATATCGGATATCAAAGGAATTAGCCCTTCGGTTTGCATGCATAAGATTTTGATGGAGGATGCGTTCAAACCCCCCATTAAACATCAACGGCGGCTAAATCCAGTTATGAAAGAAGTGGTGAGAGCGGAGGTGTTGAAGCTCTTGAATGAGGGCATTATATATGTTATATCCGATAGTGAGTGGGTTAGCCCGGTGCAAGTGGTGCCCAAGAAAGGAGGTATGACAGTGGTGAAGAATGATAAGGACGACCTTATTCCTACACGGACCATCACGGGATGGCATGTGTGCATTGATTATAGAAGATTGAATAAGGCAACGAGGAAGGATCATTTTTCTCTCCCTTTCATTGACCAAATGCTTGATCGATTAGTTGGATATGAGTACTATTGCTTTCTTGACGGCTATTCAGGTTACAATCAAATAGCCATTACACCGGAGGACCAAGAAAATACTACTTTCACATGCCCGTATGGGACATTTGCTTATAGACGTATGCCGTTTGGCCTTTGCAATGCACCGAAAAATTTTCAACGGTGTATGATAGTAATATTTTCTGATATGGTGGAAGAGAAAATGGAAATCTTCATGGATGACTTCTCAGTCTTTGGGTCGTCTTTTGATCACTGTCTATACAATTTGGTGCTTGTTCTTGACCGATGTGAGAAGAAGAATTTAGTTCTTAATTGGGAGAAGTGTCACTTTATGGTTAAAGAGGGGATCGTTTTGGGTCATCGAGTCTCTTTCAAGGGGCTTAAGGTAGACCGAGCATAGATTGAAATGATTGAGAAGCTTCCGCCACCGATTAATGTGAAAGGAGTTCGAAGTTTCTTGGGGCATGCCGGCTTTTACCAGCGCTTTATTAAGGACTTCTCGAAGACGGTGAAGCTGTTATGTCACATTCTTGAGAAGGATACTTCATTTGAATTCAATGAGGCTTGTATTAAGGCTTTTAAGGCGATAAAGGAGAAGTTGATCACGGCTCCAATAATGATCGCTCCGGACTGGGAGATGCCATTTGAGATTATGTGCGATGCGAGTGACTATGTCGTTGGCGCGGTGTTAGGCCAATGGAAGGAGAAGATCTTCTGCTTAATCTATTATGCAAGTAAGACATTGAATGATGCCCAGGAGAATTACACCACGACTGAGAAAGAAATGCTAGCTGTTGTTTTTGCTTATGATAAGTTCCGGTCTTATATCATTGGGTCAAAAGTGATCGTCTACACGGATCACGCGGCTATCCAGTACTTGTTCGCAAAGAAAGATGCCAAGCCGAGATTGATAAGGTGGATTCTTCTATTGCAAGAGTTTGATGTTGAAATAAGGGGTAAAAAGGAGAGTGAGAACGTTGTTGCCGACCATTTGTCAAGGTTGATTGAAGAAGACATTGGTGAGGAGTCTAGCATCATGGAAGTATTCCCTGACGAACAACTATTTTTAGTTAAAAATACACTTCCTTGGTATGCGAACATTGTGAACTATCTTGCATGTAATGTGTTACCACCTAATTTGACTAGAGCCCAAAAGAAGAAATTTCATTTTGATGCAAAGTATTATCGATGGGACGAGCCATTGCTATTCAAGAAATGTGTTGATCAGGTGATCCGGAGATATGTTTCGGAGGAGGAAATGGCTAGTATTCTCTACCATTGCCATTCATCATCTTGTGGCAGCCATTTTGATGTGACTCGGACAGCATCTAAAGTACTTCAATCAAGTTTTTACTGGCCTTCTTTGTTGAAAGATTTGTACACGTTTGTGAAAACCTGTGATAGATGTCAAAGGGTGGGTAACATATCGAGATGGCATGAATTGTCATTGACGTCTATTCTTGAGCTTGAGTTGTTTGATGTGTGGGGCGTAGATTTCATGGGGCCATTTTCGCCGTCATTTGGCAAGGAGTATATTCTGTTAGTGGTGGATTATGTGTCCAAATGGGTCGAGGCCGTGGCAACACCTACCAATGATGCCAAAGTGGATTTAAAGTTCCTTCAATAAAATGTCATGACATGGTTCGGGACACCTCGAGCCTTAATCAGTGATGAGGGAACCCACTTTTGTAACAAAATGCTTAGTGCTTTGTTGGCAAAATATGGGGTTAGGCACAAGGTGGCGCTACCATACCACCCACAGATAAATGGCCAAGTTGAAGTTTCAAACTGAGAAATCAAGCTAATTCTGGAGAAAACGGTTCATACTAATTGCAAGGATTGGGTGGTGAAGCATGATGATGCTTTATGGGCGAACCGCACGGCTTTTAAGACACCGATTGGCATGTCCCCGTATAGATTAGTATTTGGGAAAGCGTGTCATTTGCCCGTTGAATTGGAGTACCATGCATTTTGGGCGATTAAGAAACTCAACTTTGACCTAAAGGCTTCTGGTGAGCAACGTCTCCTCCAATTGAATGAAATTGAGGAATTCTGGCACGAGACTTATGAGAATGCCAAGCTTTATAAAGATACAACGAAGAGATGGCATAATAAAATGATAGTCTGGAGGGAGTTCAGTCTAGGCCAACAAGTTCTGTTGTTTAACTCAAGGCTGAGACTCTTTCATGGAAAGTTGAAGTCCTGGTGGTCTGGACCTTTCTGGATCAAGCATATTTATCCATTTGGTGCTATCGAGTTAGAAGGCAAAGACGGACGAACTTTCGAGTCAACGGGGAGCGGATCAAGCACTACTTCAAGGATGAAGAGCGAGTTGTGGAGAACATCTCCCTCGTTGAAGTATAAAGCCAAAATTCATACACGTCCAGTTAGGGACATAAAACCAAGCAACATCTTTTGATATGCCGTCGAGGGTAACGAACATTCTCAACTTTTGTATAAATTACTTTTTGGAGATCGTATTGATCTCGGAATATTATTTTTTTGTGGTGAATTGATGAGGCTAGATACTTAGGGTTGAATTGCATGCTAAAAATCGTTTGAGGAACCAAATAGAAGCAAGAGGTGTAGAGCAAAATTGTGAAAATATAAAAGAATCCAGTCAAAGTCCACACTACCGTAACTTTGCCTTGGCGGAAAAACCACCGCCTAGGCGGAAATAGGATAGAAGGATGAGTTAGTATACTGGCATAAATTCGCCTAGGCAGAAAAACCACCACCTAGGCGGAAATAAGACAGAAGGCTGAGTTAGTATACTGGCGTAAATTCGCCTAGGCAAAAAAAAAAAACCACCGCCTAGGCGGATTTACAACAGAACCAAAGGGTTTCATACTGACGAAAATTCGCCTGGGCGAAAAAAACCACTGCCTAGGCGAATTAACATCGGAAAGTTTTTTTAAAAAAACAAAAGGCGCTACTTCGCCTAGGCAGAAAAACCTTCGCCTAGGCGAATTTACGGTAGCCTTGTTTTAAATAGGAGCCTTTCCCTTCGCAGACGGCACTTCCCTCCTAAAATTTTCAAAAACCTCTCTATTTCACCATCCCAAATCCTTTCCTCCCTTTAAAAATTCATCCTCAATTGTGAAAAACTTGGAATTCCACAAAGAATCTTCATCCAAGCGTTGGATTTCTCTTTCCCATTTTCAAAAATCTAGGGTTTAAGCGGTGAACAGTGCGAAATCGCCATCTTCAAGTGATTTGACCGAAATTTTTCAACAAGTAAGTATCAATGATCCTATTTTTCATTTAATTGTTGAAATCTTTGCTTCATTTGCTCATTTATTTCAAAAATCCTTGGATTTGGATAGAACCCTAAACCTTTTAAAACTCTAGTATTATGTTTTTCATGCTATTAGGGATTTAGGATTGATTTTTGGTAAAGCCTATCATGTTTATGTGTAGATACACAATGGGAATCATTTATTTTGGGCAACATTGTGAAAAAAAATGTGATTTGGATTTGGTTGGTATGAGATATTGTGAAATTCATATTGTTTGGTTTTGGTTGGTATGTGGTTTTTAAAAAGGCATTGTGTGTTCACTGACAATGGTTTGAATTGTGTGTTCTATTGTTATTGTTGTGGCTTGTGTTGTGATTGTGATTTATAGGCAAAATGATAAAGCGTTGAGTATCTAAGCAACTACGCACAGAAGAATCTTCGGTTGCCACGGACTACAACTCCTTAAAATTTGTTTCCAAGAAAGCCGAAGCCCATTTCAACAGACATGAAAGTAAGCGTTCCGGCATTCGCCAAAGGGGGTTCGGACCTTTACAAGAACTCCTTGAAGAATTTAGGACAGTCATACAAAGTCGAAAATGGGAACAGTTTTGCGCTTCACCCCCACCAGGAGAGTTGGCCCTGGTACGCGAATTTTACGCAAATATTACCAAGGCCACTGGCTTTCAAACGAAGGTCCGAAACATCCCAATTTTGTTCAGTGCGGACCACTTCAATGAGTTGTTGGGTTTGACGGGGCCGGAAGTCTCGCGGGATTTATTCGAAGCTGTCACACCAACGATGAATGTTGTGATTCAGGCCCTGACTACGGGTAACGCCTAATGTAAAAACACATGGCAGGTTAGGCCATCTTTAATGTGCGGTTTCTGAAACCAATCCCGAAGATATGGCATCAATTCATCTACGCGAATCTGCTCCCTACCTCCCACGTTTCAGATGTTTCCAAGGAGCGCGCTTTTATGCTATATGGCATCGATAGAGGGACCCCCGTCAATGTCGGTTGGCACATCTACTCTTACATACTTCATACTGCCAGAACGACGAAGGGTGGCCTTCCTTTTCCCTCCTTCCTAACCATTCTATTTCTGCATGCAGGAGTTCGTGTCACAACGACAAGCCCCTTGCCACCTAAACAGCCGCTCGATTTTTCAATGATTAACCGATTGTGGAAGGAAGGACTAGTTGAGAGAGAAGAGGGTCCTGACGAGGAAGAAGTCGGCCCTTCGGAGGCACCCACAACCTGCTGTGACCAACTAAACCAGATTTCACGAGATATCCGTGGTCTCCAATCTGACATGAGCCAACTCCAAAATATTTTTTCTCGGATGAAGATTTACATGGATAACTACATTAGGCAGCAAGATCAAAATCAAAGGGTTTTATTTGAGCACCTCGGAATCGATATGATGCGTTATACACCCATGCGGCCTTTCGAGACCGATGATCCGCAACTACCATCTCCTCCCCAATGAACGGTAGGAGGTTAGACTTATATGTCTTCCCTCCTAGGTATGTGTCCGACCCAGTTTTCAATACTTAGATTTCTATTCTATTATTGGGTTTGCTGCCTAGACAGTGAGGACACTATCTCATTCAAGTTTGGGGGTATTAAACATGCAAGTATGTAGTTTTTGTTTTTTTTGGAATATGAAGGATGAATTTTTTTTATGTGAATGGGACAAAATTCTTTTTGTGGACAAATTTTTTCTTATAATGATATTAATGTTTAATTTTTGTAAATTTTGAAATTCTTTTTGTTGTGCATGTGTAATGATTAGTTATGCATGTGTAAGGATCATTAGTATAAGTAATGTTAATTTGTAGAATTAGAGTAGATATGTTAATTAATGTAGTTGTACGTGCATGCTGAGTTTTTGAGTTCGTCCGAACCATGTCCCGATGATGAAAATTATCCCCTAATTGCATATTGAGGTCAGGGGTAATGTCATTCATGTGTGTTTTGTGTGCTTAACATGTCGATTAGGTAAAAAATTATTTTGATCCTAAATCGCACGATCGCATAAACTCATTGTATAATTAGTTAAACGAAGTGACGCCAATTATTTAGTAATAAGTTCATGACAGAAATGAGGAATCTAGAATTTGATTGGGGAAGGCTTGAGGCGAAATTATAGGTGAGGTAATTCCGGAGGCATGATATAGGCCTTCAATTTTTTTACTTGAACCTTTTGAAACTAACTAGAAAATTTATTCCCACGTACTCCTGTCGAAGCCATAAACTTTTCAATTCTGAACTTGTTTTTATACTTTAACCAAGTAAATCTTTCAAAACCATTGTCGCTAAGAATAAAAGTAAAAATTAAGTGAAATCAAGTAGCATTAGATTATGCTAACTTGAAGCAGGCAATCGGGGTTTCAGTTTAAATGTTTTGGTTAAGTATAAGCGTATTCTCTTGTCAATCCCTTAGTTATATTTACATGCCCCTAAAATTGTACAAAATTGAATAAGTTTGGGGGTGTGTGTTAAAAAAAAAAAAAAAAAAAAAAAAAAAAACCACTATGTGAATATAGTGTTTAATCTCGATTGTTGTGACAAGTGAATACAAGTTTACTTAATCTTGTTTAGGGTTATATCTTCAAAGATAGGGGTTATGAGGGAGATTTAGCGACAAGCGTTTGTGCCTCGGGTATCGCTAAAATTATAACGAGTTTCTATTTCTACGATACCCTTAGTTGTTCTCCAAAGCCAAACCAAGCCCTATTGATCTTTGTGAATGTCCGAACCTACATTAGTGGATAGTCGAGCCCAGTCAAGCATATGACTTTCTTGAATGTTTTAACAAATTTAAGTCATGACCTTATTCATTGAATAGTCCAATCCGGTGTTGATTAGTTATACATTCGAGTTCTCACACACACATATTTCAATTGGATCTAAAATGATTTTAACTGATATTGAGTGTTGAAATTCTGGAACATCACGTGGTGTGTGTTATTCCTTAACCGGATCTGATTACGGGTTGTTGAGGAAAGAACCACATGGTCTCTTTGATTAAACTTAAATCTCACAGGTATTTACTTCTTATTTGTTAATGATTATTTATTTTTAGTTTAGAAATTAGTTAATTAGTGTAGTTAGTGTTATTTAGTATTAAGGTATTTTGCTCGAGAACTAGCAAAATTTCAAGTTTTGGGGTATTTGATAGGTGTAAAATACCTATCGATTTCTAAACCAAATTTGCCAGTTTTCGAGTATTTTATTTAAGTTTTAATATTTTTTTAGCTGTTTTTATAAGTCAGGAGTAGGGACGTAAACAATCGAAAAACTGAGCGAAATAGTGAAAAAAATGGTAGCCAAAAGATAAAAAAATGGAAGTTTCAAGAATAGCGAAAATCTACCTAGGCGAAGTTTCCACCGCCTAGGTGAAAATCCGTCAGAAGGTTAAACAGCTAAAATGTTGAAATCCGCCTAGGCAAAGTTTCCACCGCCTAGGCGAAAATCCATCGGAAGGTTGGAAGTGTTGAAATGTTGAAATCCGCCTAGGCGAAGTTTACACCGCCTAGGCAGAATTTCGTCAGAATGCTGGAAGTCTAAAATGCTGGAAGTGCTTAAATGCTGAAATCCGCCTAGGCGAAGTTTCCACCGCCTAGGCGGAAATTCGCCAGAATGAAAGAAGACGAAGAAGTTAATACTCCGCCTAGGTGAATAAACTATTGCCTAGGCGGATTTCTAACCAACTTAAACTCCGTCTAGGCGAAGATTCTACCGCCTAGGCAAATTTCCCAGAACATGGCAAAATATCTGTTTAGATATTTTTGAAACCTTTGGCCTATATATACCCCTTTCTCACGTCTGAAAAAAGTTGTTGATGATCCCTAACTCTAGTAGAGAGTTCTTAAGCTATATTTTGGAGATCAAGGACGAGATTCATTATTCGGGCAAAGACAAATCACTTGCGGATCGATTATTAGCGACAATGGATCGTTTCACTTTCAGATTTGATAATTCTTTTCTTGTTTTTATCTCTGTAATTACTTTTTAATATCTAATAATGTTGAATCCCTCTTATTTTGTATGGTATATGGCTAAAATCTTGTAGTATTAGTTAAATATTACTTAGGTGTAGTTGGAATCATATAAATGTTAAGCTGAATGAATTAATGTTACTTTAACGTGTTGTTTGTTTAAATCCGATTGTGTTTACTGTTATTCTTGATATTATACTTGTATTGATAAACCGAGAATACAGGGTTTGACACTCGGGAGAGATAACCCTGGATTTGGACTAGGGTAAATGCAATATGACGTTCTAATGACCCGGGAGGGCATTAAAACATATGCAATCCATGACGTTGGCTTAAGACTCATGCGACCTAGCGTCGTTAAGGTGTTGAGGGGGACTTCTTCGTTGACACGAAGTCGTGTAATCCCCCGTCTTACACTCGGGAGAGGTAGCGAATGAGTTATCGATATAGAGATTGTCGGAATAGATAAAAACCGTTATAGCTAACTTAATGATGTCAATTATGCATTATGTGAAAGAAATCAATACCTAAGTAATTAATGTAATTAAAACTAACCTAATAGTTGTAATTTATCTTAGTAGATTAAATAGGATACAAACAAATTTTTATTAGTCGAGATAATATGAAACTATTTTAATCACAATATTCAACCAAGTTACACGTGTTTCCCAGTGGAACGATATCCGATCTTACAAGATCCATTATATTAAAACTAGACCTCGTATACTTACGAGTAGTCAATACCGCAAGGACGATGATGAACTCCTCGCGCGTACATGGTTCAAACTCAATTATCTTGAAATATCAAAAAAATTCGTTCAGATAATGTAATGGAATACAAAGACCGTGTTTTTCTAAACCTACTTCACAAAAATGGCACGCTCCCCCACCGTTTGTGTTTTGGAGCCTCCCAACAAAATGGACGAGCAGAACACAAACATAGACACATTCTTGACATTGTTCATGCTCTACTCATTTCTTCATCATGTCTTGAGAGTTTCTTAGGTGAGAAACGTCTATCCCCTGTGCAACATCCTTCTATGGTTAATAAAATTGCATCTTCCTGTGAACTGAAAATTATGCATCTATTTGTGACCACATTTTTCTGACAAAGAGATGGTTTAGTGCGTAAAGAGGCCCTTCTACACGTCAATAACCTAATACTAGGAATCTAAAACCGGCAATCAAGATATCCAATTAAGGTTGATCTGTTTTAGGCATACAATAACGTTTAAATAGACAAATGTACCTTTTAGAACCGTACCTTGATATTCTTGCTGAACAGATTTTGTTCACGTGGGTCGATTTTTACAATTTTGCATGTTAAAGAGTCCATTGCATAGAACCATAAATGTACTGATCCTTTTACGAAAAAATTATCCCTTCCCAGGCCCTCACCCTAACTTAGTGGCGACAGAATAGGGGTGACGTTTTTTTACGCAAGTTATGAAAGGGAAATATCTAACGAGGCCCAAAAAGTTATGGGACATCATCAATTATTAGGATGGTTCAATTTTATAAAATTACCTCATTTTCATTGAAAGAAAATGTCTTTTAGGTGTAATTTAGTGTACAACAATACCTTGGATCAGATACATGCAGGAAATGAACAACTCTGCCCGTCCACGGAATACTTCTCTGTCCACTCCACCACTTCTCCTTCTCTTATTTGGCTGCTTTATTGAAATCACTTCCATCATTCTCCATCAGCAGCTTCCATATCCTCAATGTTTCTGGGTCAAGATAGACCTTTGCAAGTATTTTAGGCTTCTTCACTCGAACAGTGCGGCCCCCATGGGGAACTAGTGCACCAGGATCATTTTGAGCTCGCACCACAAGGTGGCCACATATTCCACTAATACTCAAAGAATTGAATTTAGAAATAACATAATCAAACAAGTTTAAAAAGGCATCATCCGAATCTGCACCAAAATTCAAATTAGAAGAAGTCATTGTTCTCTCCTTGGTGAAGATTTGCTTTGAATAAAAATATGATCTTATTCAAGTTACCTTCAATACCACGCAAAGCCTCCTCATCTTGCCGAGCACGTGAGGCACCTCCATGCTGCAGTTTTTAGCCTCGGATATCAATTACAAAATTCTTTTCTTTCCAAAAGGAAGACTGGATAGCGCCAACGTTATCTTGCAATGGCTTTCCAAGAGAGTTTGCCTTGCACCCAAGGAAGGATCTAATATTTCTCTCTCCCTGTCACCAAACTTTGATTCTCTGCAAGTTGATCAATGGAAGCTTTAGATTCAAGGATCTCATGCCTTTTGGCAAATCTCTTGGATCTCTTCTTTCTAAATTGTACAAGTGGGTGCAAAGCCTTAATGCACTTAAAGAGTTCTTAATCATTAATTATTCCCCTTGATTGATTTTCTATTAGAAAATTCTGTTAGGGCAGCGTAATTGGGCCTCCGAGTGAGTCCCTTGAGTCCCTTTAATCTTTTTTTCTTAACTTGTACTATCAGGTATAAATTCAGCATGCAACTGAAAGATTTTGGATCACTAACTGCTGCCTTGATTTGTTTTTCTATGGGTAAAATCACTCTGGCAAACTTCTTTCTCATGTTGATATTGCAGCTGTCAACATAATTGCAGTTCACTTCAGAGTTTCTAGCGACTTTCTGCTTTCTTGTTAAGGTGACTTTTTTTACAATTTCAGATTTACTAGGCTTGACTGTCACTGCTTTTACATTCTTTCAGCAATTTAATGCCAAGTACAGTAGACCACAAAGCGTCAGGCCTGGTTGTCTTCTGTCTCCTTGTTCAACTTTTCTTAAACATGCCTGGAAAGTTCGGTCCTAATTTTCTAATGATGCTGATGTCCAAGGGCAACCATCTTCTAAAAATTTAGGAATATCATGTTGGAGAGGTAAATTCCAATTTGGAGAACCTAAAAAATGATGCAAAATTGGAAAAAAAATTATCATCAATCTCAACATCAGACTATGCATATCAACAAAGCTTCATGTATTACAGTCGCGTACTTACGCTTTTCTTTGTTTGTTTCTTTTAGAACAGAGGAACTAACGCTTGAAAACCTGGCAGGCATGACATCTAATGTCCGCCACCCTGAGGATTGTACTCAGCCTAGTTACATGTCACTAGTAGGAAGAGGAGATTGTGTTTACCAGAATAATTGTTAGCCTCAAGCCTCGTTGTCTACTGTCTCCTTGTTCTACTTTCTTAAATATGTCTGGAAAGTTCGGTCCTAATTTTTTGCTATTTTTCTGACTTTGATCCCTTTGGAATGTTCTTAGATAGACACGCAACAGTTGTCTTATGTACCGACAATTATTCTAGTAAATACAATCTCCTCTTCCTACCAGTGACATGTAACTAGGCTGAGTACAATCCTCAAGGTGGCTGACATTAGATACATTAGATGCCATGTCTGCCAAATTTTCAAGCATTAGTTCCTCCGTTCTAAAAGAAACGAACAAAGAAAAAGAAGCATAAGTACGCAACTGTAAAATTCCGCTTACATGAAGGTTTGTTGATATGCATAGTGTGATGTTGAGATTGATGATCATTTTTTTTTCCCAAATTTTGCATATTTTTTAGGTTTTCTTAATTGGAATTTACATCTCTCCAACGTGATATTCCTAAATTTTTAGAAGAAGGTTGCCCTTGGGCATCAGCATCATTAGAGGAATTTGTTGACACTCTAGGACTAGGCTCTCTCTTTATCAGATGTACTCACCTTGGCAGATTAAGTATGTTCAACAATTTCTGTGTCATTATCATCTCCCAGCTAGTTTCGTAACCGAAAATTCAGAGACCGCTTGACTGTTTTTGAAGAATGTTCAAAATTTATATAAACCACTTGCCCATTAAAGGAATTCGCCGTGTTTTTAAGGATGTGCTTCCTAATATAATTTCTCGTCCCTTGAGTACTTTATGCTTTAGTAGCATGCTTTGGGGTAACAGGCTTCGGAGTTGAAGGCTTTTGGGAGACTTTCTCTGTGTGCCCTCAACTACCACTTTGGGTCTACACTTTTTCTCTTTGGGTCTCTTTTTGGGTTTCTCGTACAAGTCTGCGCTATTATTACGCCTTTCACTTGAAGTCAGCTTCTCTGATGGTGATGGAGTTGAATCAGTGGCAGAAGACAATTTGTCATTGTTGAAATATAATTCATATCAACTAGTTCCATTTATTGTTCCATGCCCAACCACCTTCTCAAACTATGTATAAATATGTAATTGTTCAATATGGCAAAATAATTTTCTTCTCCTCTTTTCCAATTTGGTATCAAGAGCCAAACAAAATTTCCCACCCAAACCCAGACCAGCCGCCGCTGCACCTTCTTCGCACCACCTTCGCACAGCCACTGTCCGATCGCAACCCAACCTATCGAAACCGAAGCCGCCGCCGCAAGATCTCGCGAGCCCCTAACCCACCGCCACCCTCGTCAGGTCGCGAACCTCGCTGCAACGCTACCAGCCACCACAGGCTGCAACCTTCGCGAACCAAATCGGGTTCAACCTCGTTTCGCGACCCAACTTCAGCAACTTGACAACTTCGCGAACAAGATCGTGTTCCGCCTCGTTTCGCGAACTAACTTCAGCAGCTTCGCGAACCCTAGTTTTGCGAATCACCTCCAGCTTTCTTCGCGAACCAAGGCTGTCGTCCAGCACCTGTTTTGTATAGCCGCACGTTGCGGGATATCCTGACAGTAGAAAAATGGCTTACTTTATTCCTCAAAGTTTTCAAACAATTTATCTTACAGTGTATATTGAAATGCTATTAACAAGTAAAGTATAATAACCACTGACGTTGCGTATGAGCGAGGGATTTGTTAAATGATTGATTTCAAAATCTAAAAGTATAATAATGTATAAAAACTAAGGTTGCGTTTGGGGGAAGAATTTGTTAAATGATGGAATTTCGAAATTTTAGATTTTGAAATCCCATCATTTAACAAATTCCTTATTTGGATAGAACAAAAACCAAACATCACCTCAATTGGATGAACTATGAACACCATAACGAAAATGAAAACAGGAATCGAAATCAGAAATCGGGATACCCCATGAAATTGGAACCCTAATCAAAAATTGAGAACCACGAAATCGGAACCCTAAATTGAGAACCCTAATTAACAATACCCCACGAAATTGAACCCTAAACCCTTACATGAAGACGAAGGAACGATCGATGAAGGCAACGGCGAAGATGAAGCTGGGACGACGACGAAAACGACGAAGACGAAGAAGACGATCGACGAAGAAGACAGTGACGACGAAGATGAACGACGACGACGAAGATGGTGAAGACGATCAACAAAGAAGACGGCATAGACGAAAACAAACAAAGAAGATGGCAACGATGATCAATGAACGAAGACGCGACGAAGATGATTGATGAGCAAGAATGATTTGTTAAAGTCGGTCTATTTCAAAAGGATTTCAAAATCCCTTCTTTTACCATTTTTTTAAGTTTAAAGGATTTTATAATTCTCTCCCTCCTAAAACTCAAACAAAGAATTTGTCAAAAGATGATTTTAAAATCCTCTAAACAAATTAAATTCTCCCTACAAATCCTTTACCCAAACACAACCTAAAACTACAAAATAGGAGACGTGAGTCGAATGTGATCACTGTGGAGAGTTGGAGTATGGGTTGCATGCGGAAGTTGTGGAGATTGTGACATGGACTAGGATCACATTGTATCATGCCCCTGCAAGTGCAAGCCATTTAGAAGAATGCTAAGCTTGGAACAGTGAGATTGAAATTAGGCTCGGTCTAGTGGCTTGGTGAGAGAGTTGGCCAATTGATCCAAAGTATGTACATGTGTGGCTCAAAGTTGTTTTTTGAAGATTTGATCTCGAACAAAGTGAAAATCAATAGCAACATACTTCATTCTGGAATGGAAGACCGGATTAGCACAAACATAAATTACGTCAACATTATTGTAGTAGATGGTTGGAGTAATGCGAAGAGAGAAACTAAGCTCTTGGAGTAGGTAATATAGCTAGTTAACTTCAGCAGTAGTCGAAGCTATGGCTCGATACTCAACTTTCGTAGTGGACCGAGCAACAGTCAGTTCTTTCTTAGAGATCCAGCTGATGAGATTAGGACCGAGAAAGATTACACAGGCAGATATAAATGAATATTTGTCCTTGTTGCGAGCATAATCAGCATCGGTGAAGACATAAAGAGACAAAGACGAGTGACGTCGAAGAAACAAGCCAAAGTGTAGTGTACCCTTAAGATAACGAAGAATTTGTTTGACTACATTCCAATGATTGGTAGACGGCCGATGCATAAACTGAGATAGGTTATTAACTGCAAAAGATACATTAGGACGAGTAAGAGACATGTATTATAGAGATGCAAGAACTTGTCAATACTCCATGACATTGTGATATGGGAACTCATCATGAAGCATGAGAGACTCGGTCGAAGTCAATGGGGGTATTGACGAGTTTAGCCTCATGCATTTTTGTTTTATCGAGAAGATTAGTAATTCACTTTTGCTGTGAGAGATGAAGACCAGAAGATGTATGAGTAGCTTCAACACTTAGAAAATAACTCAAGGAGCCTAAGTCTTTGAGAGAGAATTGGCGGGAGAGAGTAGCAATAAACTCTTGAATAGCCACCTCACTATTGCCCGTTATAATTATGTCATCCACGTATACGAGAAGATAGAGTCTAACAGTAAATGTGCAGCTGACAAATATAGAAGTATCATAGCGAGAATTACAGAAGCCTTTGAGAGTGAGAAAAGATCGCAGCTCATTGCACCATGCACGAGGGGTTTGGCAAAGGCCATAAATGGCTCTGTTGAGCTTACACACATAGTTTGGAAACTGAGGATTCACAAACCCTTGAGGTTGCTGCATAAAGACATCTTCACACAGTCGGGCTTGCAAAAAGGCATTGTTCACATCCAATTGACATAAGGACCATCCTCGAGAGACGAAAATGCTAAGAACAAGACGAATTATGGCTGGTTTAACAATCGGACTAAATGTTCAGTGAAATCAACTCCAGACCGTTTATGAAAGTCTTTAGCAACAAGACGAGCCTTGTAACGAGCAATAGAACTATCTGGATTTTGTTTGATTTAATACACACACTTACTTCCAATAATATTTTGTGTAGGAGAGAAAGAGAACAAGAGACTACGTGGAGTTGTTGTGAAGAGCAACATACTCTTCGCACATAGCCTGCCGCCACGGTTTCAGTTTCTGGGCTTGGGTAAAGGAGTAGGCTCAGAAATGATTGGGTAGAAAAGGAGAGAGAGGTGTTGAGGTCAATTTTTTTTTTTTTAAGTTTGAATATATTGTGGTGAGACTGAGTGATGATGAGAGAAGAGGTGGCTTGTTGGATTGGAGATGAGGGTATAGAGGAGTGATTTGGATCCGGAAGAGAGGTGGACACATTCCGTGGTACATGAGTAGTGGAGATAGGAACTATTGAGGTAGCCGACTTTGTGTTAGTGGTTGAGTGATCGGTGGATAGGGTGGATGGGGGCGCCGAGAGTGTAGGAGGGTTGGAGTATGGATTGGGAACTGACAGTTTAGCAGATGCAGTTGGCGAAGTACACTCTCCCGGACGTGTAAGATCATTTAGAGGGAGAGAGGAGTTGGGCCGCATATTTCGCAGAATTGGTGAGTAGTTGTTGATAGCCGGTGAAGCATGGAGAGTGAATGGCCCACAGTTAAGATTAGTGAGTGTGGGAGAAAAAATGACTTGCATGGTTGGTGATATGGTGATGCGTTATGGAGAGTTGTAGAATTATGGGAAATTGTGGGCCCCACGTTTAATATCATAGAGTGTGGTAGAGTGGTTGGGTTGAGTATCATTGAGAGTGGAGGAAGTAGTGGGCCGGTTAATATTTAGTTGGGTAGAGGGAGCGGATGTGTGGTTGATGGGAGTAGAATGAAGTAGGGGTGAAAGAAAAACCCGCCGCCTTGCCCGACCCGCCTCGGGTTCGGTCGGATTTAGCTTCTATTTTTTTTTTTGTTTTTTACCCGACTCGCCCGCCTGACAAGAGAGAGGAAAAGGGTCGGATTTACTACTCCCACCGCCCGCCCTGCCCGAATCCGACCGACTTAAAAAAAAGAGGCGCTCATATTACATTCCCCACCCCCTGACAATTGTTTATTACAAAAAACCCCACTATATATAGAAAATTATAATCCTAATTTCCCATTGCGATTTGCGATGCGCCACCTCTCTCATTTTTCATTCTTTCATCACTTCAGATCTCAAAATCTCATCATCTCTTGATCTCAAAATTATAACCTTAATGTTGATTGTTCATCACCGTCAATGTTCTTCGTCACTGTCAATGTTGGTCATTGCCGTGGATGTTGTTCGTTGCGGTTGTTGTTGTTCGTTGTCGTTGTTGTTCTTTGCCATGGATGTTGCTCGTTGCCGTCGACGTTGTTCGTCGCCTTTTTTGTTATTCGTCGCAAATCACAATCTGTAAGCTTCTTGTTGTTGCCATTGTTGTTGAATGTGTTTCTAAGAATCTGTTAGTGTTAGAGTTTTCTTTTTCATTACTCACCTGAAATCCGACCGATACTGACTGAAACCCGAACATCCCAAAACCCGACGGTGGCCAATCCCGTCGGCTACGGGGTCGGTCGGAATTATACCCTCCAAAAACATTCTGGTCAGCCAAAAAAATCCCCATCCTCCGACCCGCCCAACTGAAACCTAGAATGAAGAGTTGGGGGCCCACGTGGTCTTTTAGTTTGCTTGGGAGAGAGGGTCGATCGGTTATCTTGGAGAGTGGATAAGGAAGTAGGTTTGCAATTATGTAGAGTAGTGGACAGTGGAGATTGTTAATTTGAAGTGGCCTATGATTATGGATAGTGGAAGAATTAGTGGTCATTTGTGTCATGGAAAGGAGGAGAATAAGTGGGTTGGCTTTGTAGGGGCTTTGGTGAGGAGGTGATGAGAGTTGGTGATTTAGTGGGGTTGGGCCGGTTGGTTAGTGGGCCGGGTGAGGAGTTAATGAGTGTGGGGGATTCGTTGGGCCTACTTTGTTTTGGTAAGGATGATGTAAGTTTGTTTGGATTGGTATGGGTGGGCTTTGGGTTTGTTGGGCTTGGGGAACGTTGGGCCTGCTGATTGAGCATAGTTGAGTCATTTCGGGGAGGATGGTAGAGACTTGAGACGAAGTTTTGGGTTTTTATAGGTGTTAGCTTAAGCGATTTCAATCATAGGATCTTCAGAAAATGTGATTTTGACGATAATGTCTCATTTGACATTTTAAATGAATTAACATTATTTTTAAGTACAGATTATCCACACATTATGGAAATACATTATAGAGACGCATTTATGTCGAAAAGTATAATTTAAATAATATAATTTTTCATTTAGATAACATTACTCAAGATATTGAATTCGAAACTCCATAAATTGCACACACACACCGAGTGTGCATATATTTTTTATATTTTGTTTCTAACATGTCCAATATACCTAAATATCACAATGTATATTATTTGTTTGATCATATCATGCAAATTTAAAAAATTCATATCTTGATAACAAATGTGTTTAATATACTTAAACTTGAATTTAATATGATTATATAGTACATTGCATGATCTCAATATAGAAACACTTCAAATATCATTGATATAATGTTTTGAATATGTACTTATCATTATTATATCTTGATTCATGCAATAAGATTGTTTATACCTTACTCAATTGGAAATTTCACATTTTGATCATAACTATGTAAAAAATTGAAAATTTAGGTTTTCAATATGATCATAAGGTATATTGTATATTTGGATCATTGAAACACTTTGAACATCATTAAAATACTGTTTTTAAGGTGTTTGACTAAAAAATAATCATAGACATCGAACAAAACCAAGAACGGGCAAAAAAAATAGAATTGTGGCGAAATCATTGTAGCAATTGACTGTTGGTGTCCAAAAAAAAAAAAAGAATTATCATTTGGTAGTAAATTGAACATATCTCTCTTATTACTTGTCCAAATCTGATTAATCTTATATGGTTGAAAAGTTAATTCAAATATTTTTAAAATCATATAAATTTCATATCGATTTAAGTTGTTTTAGCTATTCAAATTTCAACAATTTTCTAGAAGTCATTAACTATTTTGTTTTGCAGAAAATCCTATCTAGACATTTGTTCATTCATTTGATTAGATCTCACTCATTTAGAGTCCAACTGAAGTGATTCTTTTTTATATGAAACCCTAACACAATATATTTTATTTCTGTGCATAGTAGACCTACTTTGGATATATTATTCCTATAAAAGATTAGTCATTTGTTAAAAAGTCAATAGCTTTTTTCTCTCCTGCTCTGTTTTCGGCTTGACATTTTGGTGATCTTTGCTTGTTCTATGTGCTGTATGATGGTTCTTAAATATTATATTGAATGTTTAACATCTTAATCATCATTCAATTTGATCAAAACAACACTGAATTAAAGAGAATTGATCAAAACATTTTGAATCTCTTAAGAACTCATTTTCCAGCCTTTGTCATGAACTAAAAATTGGATTTATATATCAAATCTTGTTCGAAATGTTTAATTCATGTTATGATATATTATTTTAATGTGTCTATATGATATATTCATGATTAATTGATATGTTTAATATTATATCCATGTTTAATTGACAAATTGGTTGAACTACTCTGAAAATTCTGTTTTTTCATGCAAAATGTGATTAAGTGTTGGAACTTGTTTGGAATCTTTCTAAATGACAAAGTATGTTGTATTGATGTATAAATATCATTATACATCATGTATTTGATGTATAAATTTATGGTCCTAATATTATACACATGAGATATATGAACTTGACCAACATGTACAAGTAGATGGAGTATTAAATGCATACCTACTTTATGGTAGAGTTGGCTAGTTATGGTCTACCATATCTTATCCCATGCAAAACATACTTTTTAATATCTTGATCACATTTCAAATTGGAGGAGCCATGCTTTTAATGATCCATACCTACTTTTAAAGACCTCCATCAAGATTTGTCTAAATACAATAATGACCAACCATACTCTCTACATACATTTTGAATATCTGAATACTTTGCTATATTTTTACACTACCATCATGAATGGGTCCTATACAATTAATAAGATATGATTAGCATTTATGGTATTGAAAAAAGTGGTTGGATTCTTGACAAATCTGCAGAGAATTGAAAGTGGAAAGACACCTATGTCTTGACACTTGAAGAGATCACATTCCAACGATCATATCCTCTCTAAAATTTAATTGTGAAATATTCCCAATACTTTTCTACATATATAAAAGGAGAAACGATTGCTGGAAGAATCAATTAACCAATTGAGTTACAAAGATCAATCACACCAAAGAGCTTCAAAGAAATATACTACAAAAGCTTCCAAGCAAAATTTTGTGCAACATCACCTTCACACTTTCTTGATTATTCTTGAGTGATTGTTGTATTATAGATTCACACACATAGATTCTTAAGTTCTTTATCTTGTGAGTGTTGAAGGTCTATTTTGTGAGACAATGAGAATTTGATTGTAAATCTTGAGTAAGAGTTTTGATCAAAAGGAGAGATTTGTGAGTGGAATATATTCACTCTAGATTGTAAAGTCTTGAGATACGAACTTCTGAAGCGGTGACTATAGAAGATTTGATCTTTACCCGAAAGAAGATCAAAGATAGTGAAATCTCCGAAGGAGCTCGGGGGAGTAGACTAGGCAAAGAGTTTTTGTTGAACTACTACAAATACCGGTGTCAATCTCTCTAACTCTACTATTTACTTTTTTGTTTATATTTGTGTTTGTGATTATTGGTTTGACTGAATATCAGCTCTGCACTTAACACTATCACATAAACACTTAGCTAAATTGAGTAGAAACGATTAAGAAAAATTTGTCAAACCCAATTCACCCCCCTCTTGGGTAATTCTTGGGTCATCAATAGGGTTAACCCAAGAAGACATATGAGAATTTGTTTTAAAAGAAAATATTATTTTTTTCAAATTTAACATGGCGAGACACAAATGTGTTATTGGTTTGTGGGTCGAAACAATAAAAAAAGTGATTGACAATGGAATAGCTGGGAAACATGATATATTTAAAATACCTATCTACTTCCAAGTCGAATTTGCCAGTTTTCACGTGTTTTATTAATGTTTTAATTGCGTTTTAGTTGTTTTTGTATAAATCAGGTGTAAGGCCATAAATAATTGACAAACCGAGCGAAACGGTGGGAAAACGGTAAAGAAAAGATAAAAAAATGAGATTTCAAGAGGCGGAGTTCCGTCAGAGAGTTGAAGTTCCGTCAGAGAGTTGGAGTGCTGAAACTCCGCCTAGGCGAGAAAACCACTGCCTAGGCGGAGAACCATCAGGGAGTTGGATTGTTGAACCTCTACCTAGGCAAGAGAACCACCGCCTAGGAGGATAACCGTCAGAATGTTTTATGTTAGCCCCCACCTAGGCGGGAAGTTAACCGACTCATTCCTTCGCCCAGGCGGAGAAACTACCGCCTAGGCAGAAATCTCTGTTCAGACAATTTTTTTTTTTTAGATCTCTTTGAAACCTTAGGCCTATAAATACCCCTTTCCCACGTCTGAAAGTGGTTGTTCAGCATCCCTAACCCTAATATATTGTTCTTAATCCATCTTTGAGAGATCAAGAAGGAGGTTCATCATTTGGGCAAAGAGAAATCATTTGCGGAGTGATCTTTAGCGATAGTGGACCGTTTCACTCTCAAATTTAAATTGGAACACCGTGTATTCTGGGCGATAAAGAAACTCAACTTTAACCTCAAAGCTTCTGGTGCGCAATGTCTCCTCCAATTGAATGAAATGGAGAAATTCTGGCACGAGGCTTATAAGAATGCCAAGCTGTACATGGAAAAAATGAAGAGGTGGCATGATAAAATGATAGTCAGGAGGGAGTTCAGTCTGGGCCAGCAAGTTTTGTTGTTTAATTCAAGGCTGAGACTCTTTCCTAGAAAGTTGAAGTCCCGGTGGTCTGGACCGTTCCAGATCAAGCATATTTATCCATTCGGTTCTATCGAGTTGGAAGGCGAAGACGGATGAACTTTCCGAGTCAACGGGGAGTAGATCAAGCACTAATTCAAAAACGAATAGCGAGTTGTGGAGAACATATCCCTCGTCGAAGGCTAAAGCCGGAATTCATAAACGTCCAACTAGGGATGTTAAATCAAGCAAAATCTTTTGATATGTCATCGAGGGTAACAAACATTCCCAACTTTTGTATAAATTACTTTTTAGAGATCATATTGATCTCGAAATATTTTTTTGGTGAACTGATGAGGATAAATACTTAGAGTTGAATTGCATGCTAAAAAATCGTTTAAGGAACGAAGTGGAAGTAAGTGGCGTAGAGAAAAGTTGTGAAAACATGAAGAAATCTAGCCAAAATGAGCATGAAATCCATCGCCTAGGCTGAGAAACCATCGCCTAGGCGGAAAAAGCGCAGTAGGCTAGGTTTTTCACACTGATGTACCTCCGCCTAGGCCAAAAAAAACCACTGCCTAGGCGGATTAGCGTCAGAACCAAATGTTTTTTCATATTGACGTACCTTCGCCTAGGCGGAAAAACTACCGCCTAGGCAAATAAATGTCAGAAAGGTCTTTAAACAAAAAGGCGCTACTTCACCTAGGCGGAAAAACCACCGCCTAGGCGAATTAGCATCAGACAGTTTTTAAAATAAGCCATTTCCCCTTCGCAAAACGGCTCTTCTCCCCTAAAAATTTCGAAAACCTCTCAACTTCACCATTCCAAATCCATTGCACACTTTAAAAATCATCCTCCATTTGAGAAAAACTTGGATTTCCACCAACAACCTTCCTCCAAAAGTCGGATTCTCTTCCCCTATTTTCGAAAATCTAGGGTTTAAGAGGTGAACAATACGAAATCGCCATCTTCAAACGATTGGACCGAACATTTTCAACAAGTGTTTATGATCCTACTTTTCATCAAATTGTTGAAATATTTGATTGATTTGCATGTATAGTATAAAAATATTTGGATTTGGAATGAACCCTAAACCCTTCAAGCCCTAGTTTCGTGTTTTTCATGTTCTTAGGGTTTTAGGGTTGATTTTTGGTGAAGATTATCATGTTTATGTGTAAATACACTATGGAAATGGTATATATTAGGCTACATTGCAAATTTATTATTGATTCGGTTTTGGTTGGTATGCTATATTACGAAATTACTGTTGATGCGGTTTTGGTTGGTATGCAGTTCTTATAATGACAATGTGTGTTCGCTGAAAATGAGTTGATTTGTTATGTTCTATTGTTATTGTTGTGGCTTGTGTTGTGAATTTGATTGATAGGAAAAATACCGAAGCGTCCTACATCTAAAAAGCCACGCATAGAAGAATCCTCGGCCGCCACAAATTACGATTCATCAAAATTCGTATCCAAACAAGCCGAAGATCATTTCAACAAACATGAGAGCAAATGCACTGGCATTCGTCAACGGGGGTTCGGACCTTTAGAAGACCTTCCAGAAGATTTCAGAACTGTTATACTGAGCCGAGGATGGGAGAAATTTTGCGCTTCACCCCAACCAGGCGAGTTGGCCTTGGTACGCAAATTCTATGCTAATATTAGCAAGGCCATTGGCTACCAGACAAAGGTCCAAAACTGGCCAATCCTGTTCAGTGTAGAGCAGTTTAATGATCTGTTAGGTTTGACGGGGCCAGACGCCTCACGGGATTTTGTCTGACGTTCCCATGCCAACGATGACTACTGTGATCCGAGCCCTGACCACGGGCAACATTGCATGGAAAGAAATATGGCAGGGTTAGGCTATCTTTACAACGTGGTATCTGAAGCTTGTTCCAAAGATATGGCATCACTTCATATGCAGGAGTCTGCTTCCCAAATCCCACTTGTCAGATGTTTCCAAGGAGTGGGCTTATATGTTATATGGCATCTATAGGGGGATACCCATCAATGTCGGTTGGCACATCTACTCTTCAATACTTCATGCGGCCAGAACGACGAATGGTGGCCTTTATTTTCCCTCATTCCTGACTGCTCTTTTCATACGCGCCGGAGTTCCCATCATAGAGAACAGCCCCTGGCCCCCTATACGTCCACTTGATTTTGCAATTATTACCTGATTGTGGAAGAGAGGAGCATTAGACCCGGCTAAGCAGGAAGTTGAGGGAAATGAGGGTCTTGATATGGAGGAACCCATCGGAGGCACCGATACCCTCAGCCCGCTACCACCAACAAAATTAGATTTCCCGTGATATCCAGGATCTCCGATCCGACATGAGCCATCTTCGAAATAATTTTTCTCGTAGTGGGATTTTCTTGGATCACTACACTAGGTAGCAGGATCAAAACCAACAGCGTTTATTTAAGCATCTTGGATTCGACATGATACTTTATTCTCCACTACCCTAGTTCGATTCGGATGAGCTATAGCCACCATTTCCTCCCCAATGAACGGTAGGAGTTTAGACTATTATGTCTTCCCTCCTAGGTATATGTCGGAACCCAGTTTTTCATT
The DNA here is from genome assembly GCA_016647705.1 of Eucommia ulmoides. Taxonomy (NCBI): domain Eukaryota; kingdom Viridiplantae; phylum Streptophyta; class Magnoliopsida; order Garryales; family Eucommiaceae; genus Eucommia; species Eucommia ulmoides. The sequence goes on along the minus strand of CM028338.1, from coordinate 20,647,104 downwards.
TTTAATTCTCTAATTTGTTATTGGGTTCGCTGCCTAGACAGTGAGGACACTGCCTCGTTCAAGTTTGGGGGTATTTATTGAGCATATGAAGGATAATTTTTTTTTTCCGGATATAATGGATGTTAGTATAGTAGATGTTCATCCATTTTGAATTTTTTGTAGAAAATGATGAACCATTATTTTTTGAACAAAATGCAATTTTTTTTTATGTACAGAATTATGTTTATGTATGTATTTTATTATTTTAATTAATGTTTTAGTTTTTAATTTCTATTTTAGTTTAATCCTTGTTTTTGCATGTGTAGTTTTTAGATTAGTATGTATGTTAGTATTAGATTTAGTTTAGAATTGTTAATGAATGTAGTTGTATGTGCATGTTGTGTTTTTGAGTTCGTCTGAACCATGTCCCGATGATGAAAATTATCCCCAAATTGTATATTGAGTTTGGGGATAATGCCATTCATGTATGTTTTGTGTGTTTAGCATGTCGAATAGGTAAACATTATTTTGATCCTAAATCGCACGATCGCATAGACTCATTGTATAATTAGTTGAACGATTTGACACCGATTATTTAGTAATAAGTTCATGACAGAAATAAGGAATCTAGAACTTGATTGGGGGAGGCTTGCGGTGAAATTATAGGTGAGGTAATTCCGGAGGCATGATATAGGCGTTCATTTTTATCGCTTGAACCTTTTGAAACTAACCTGAAAATTTATTCCCTCGTTCCCCTGTCAAAGCCCATAAACTTTTCAATTCTGAACTTGTTTCTATACTTTAGCCAATTAAATCTTTCAAAACCATTGTCGCTAAGGATAAAAGTCAAAATTGCGTGAAATCAAGTAGCATTAGTTTATGCTAACTTGAAGTGAGCGATTGGGATTTTGGACAAAATGTTATTGGTTAAGTATAAGAGTATTCACTTGTCAGTCTTTTAGTTCTATTTGCACGCCCCTAAAATTGTACAAATTCGAATAAGTTTGGGGGTGTACTTTAAAAAAAAAAGAACAACAAAACTATGTGAATATAGTTTTCAATTTCAGTTGTTGTGACAAGTGAATACAGGTTTATTCAATCTTATTCAGGGTTGTATTTTTCAAAGTTAGGGGGTTACGAGAGAGACATAGCGACAAGGGTTTATGCCTCGGGTATCGTTAAATTATAACGAGTTTCTGTTTTCTATTCTTACAATACCCTTGGTCGTTCTCCAAACCCAAGCCAAACCCTATTGATCTTTGTGAATGTCCGCACCTACATTAGTGGATAGTTGAGCCCAGTCAAGCATATGGCTTTCTTGAATATTTTAAAAGTTTAAGTCATGACCTTATTTATTGAATAATCCAATCTGATGTTTGATTAGTTATACATCTGAGTTCCCATACACACACATTTCAAATGGATCTAGAATAGTTTTAACTAATATTGAGTGTTAAAATTCTAGAACACCACGTGGTGTGTGTTATTTCTTAACTTGATCTGATTACGGGTTGTTGAGAGAAGAACCACATGGTTTCTTCGATTGAACTTGAATCTCACAGGTGTTTACTTCCTATTTGTTAATATTTATTTATTTTTAGTTTAGAAATTAGCTAATTAGTGTATTTAGTTCTATTTAGTGTTGGGTGTTTTGCTCAAGGACTAGCAAAATTCCAAGTTTGGGGGTATTTGATAGGTTTAAAATATCTATCTACTTTCAAGTCGAATTTGCCAGTTTTCGAGTGTTTTATTAATGTTTTAATTGTGTTTTAGTTGTTTTTATATAAATCAGGTGTAGGGACGTAAACAATTGACAAACCGAGCGAAACGGTGGGAAAATGGTAAAGAAAAGATGAAAAAATGAGGTTTCAAGACCTGCAGAACCTCTGCCTAGGCGAAGTAACCACCGCCAAGGCGGAGTTATGTCAGAGAGTTGGAGTTCTGTCAGAGAGTTGGAGTGCTAAAACTCCGCCTAGGTGGAGAACCGTCAGGGAGTTGGATTGTTGAACCTCCGCCTAGGCGAGAGAACTACTGCCTAGGCGGATAACTGTCAGAATGTTTTATATTAGCCCTCGACTAGGCCGAAAAACCACCACCTAGGCGGAAAGTTAACCGACTCACTCCTTCGCCTAGGCGGAGAAACTACCGCCTAAGCGGAAATATCTGTTCAGACAAAAAGATATTTTTAGATCTTTTTGAAATCTTAGGCCTATAAATACCCCTTTCCCATATCTGAAAGTGATTGTTCAACATCCCTAACTCTAATATAGTGTTCTTAATCCATCTTTGAGAGATCAAGAAGGAGGTTCATCATTTGGGCAAAGATGAATCATTTACGGAGTGATCTTTAGCAACAGTGGACCGTTTCACTCTTAGATTTGATCGTTCTTCTCTTGTTTTTATCTTTGTAATTACTTTTCTATATCTAATGATGTTGAATCACTCTTGTTTTGTATGGTATATGGCTAATATCATATAGTATTAGTTAAATATTACTTAGGTGTTGTTGAAATCATGTAAATGCCATTTTGAATGAATTAATGTTACTTTAATTGATGTTTGTCTAAATCCGATTGTGTTTACCGATATTCTTGATATTATGCTTGTATTGATAAACCGAGAATACGGGGTTTGACACTCAGGAGAGGTAACCCCGGATTCAGATTAGGGTAAATGCAACATGACGTTCTAACGATCCGGGAGGGCGTTAGAACGTGTGCAATCCATGACGTTGGCTCAAAACTCATGCGACCTAGGGTCATTAAGGCATTAAGGGGGACTTTTCATTGACACAAAGTCGCGTAATCCCCCGTCTTACACTCGAAGAGAGGTGGCGGAGGAGTTATAGATACAGAGATTGTCAGAATAGATAAACACTGTTATAGCTAACTAAACGAAGCCAAATATGTATTACGTGAAAGAAATGAATACCTAGGTAATTAATGTAGCTAGAACTAACCTAATAGTTGTCATTTATCTTAGTTGTTAATTAAAATACAAACAATTCTTGAATAGTCGAGATAATATGAGACTATACCAATTAAAATATTCAACAAAATTACACCATTCCCAGTGGAACGATATCTGATCTTAAAAGATCCACTATATTAAAACTAGACCTTGTGCACTTGCGAGTAGTCAATACGCGAACGATTAAATCCTCACCGTACAAAACACACAAGGTTGAGATTTAGGTTCCAATTTGTAGGAAGTGTAGGGACGAAGCCATGGATAACAGAGGCAACCAAAAACACGCAAAGAAATGTAATTAGGATGGTGATGAAATAATTTGTGAAAAGAGGTGTCAAAATTGATTGTGGGTGACAACATGCGATTTATGAGATAAGTAGCGTTTGGAAAGAAAATGACCAAATTTGAAGGGGGATAGAAGCTTGGTAAAGAAGAGTGAGACTTGTTTCAATGATATGACAATGTTTTCATTCGGCGAAACCGACATGTTTGGGAGTATAAGGAGGCGATGTGAGATGTTGAATACCATATTTGGCAAGGACTTGTGCTAAGGATTAATATTCACCACCTTCATCAATGTAAACCGTCTTAATTTTTGTGGAGAAAAAATTTTCAATTAATGTTTTGTAGCGCTCAAAGATAGCGGGAACTTCAAATTTGACTTTAATAGGATAAAACCAAGTATATTTCGTGAAATAGTCGACAAAAATTACGTAATAATAATTTTTATTGACCGAAATAATTGGAGATGGTCCCCAAACATTTGAATAAATAACTTGAAAAGGCTCATAACATTGAATGGAAGAAGCTTTAAAAGGAAATTTGTGGCTTTTATTACAAGCGTAAAGAAACCTACAGGATGCAGAGTTTTGACAAGAGATTTAGTGACTCTCAAGAAGCTTTTGTTGGATGGGAAGAGAGGGATGACCGAGTTATTGATGCCACAAGGTAGATGTTGCGGTGAGATGAGAAGAGAGAGATGGGATAGCTGATGTAGGCCATTCATATAGGTTGTTCCTATTTTGACCTCTTGCCAAGGATGCCCCCGTGCTCAAGAATTTCCCAAGAAAATGGTAAGGAAAAAATTCAATGGAGTTGTTATTTTAGTTACAGATATAAGATTTTTTTAATAGAAGGAGCACATAAGATATTGTTTAAAGTAAATGTGGTAGTAGATGTATGAATCATAGAAGATCCAATATGAGAGATAGAAATACTAGTGTCGTTGCCAAAAATAGTGTCATCATTCCTTGCATAGTCAGAGTACATGGAGAGATTTTACAGATCAAAGGTAAAGTGATGCGTTGCACCAGAGTCAAGTACCTAATTGCCATTCGAGGTGTCATCAGTGCTAGCGATCATGTTAGCTGGAAAACACTAAAAACAATAATGTGCAAGTTTTAATTATCATCTACCTGCCAAATGATTTTCTCTCTCATCAGTCCCCAATCCTATCAAGTTCAAGAATAAATCACACCATGTGGTGTTCTAGAATTTCAACATTCAATAATAGTAAGCGCCATTCTAGATCTTGTTAAAGTGTGTGTGATAAAACTCAAATATACAACTGTTCGTTGATTAGATGGGATTATCCCTCAATAAAGTTCATGACTAAAACCATTAAGGTATAGGGAATCCATAAGCCTAACCTGGGTTCTATTCTCCACTAATGTAGGCTCGGAGAAATCCAAAAAGATCATTAGGACTTGATTCGATTTTGAACAAATGGCCAAGGGTATATTGGAATGAGAAAATAGTTTAACATCATTAACTTGACGATACCCGAGGCACATTCTTGACACTCTCACACCCGAAACCCCATAGATAAATTGAAACAACCCTGAACGTATATTTAAGAATGACGTACTCACTTGTGAAAAGAAATGTAATTTTCTTTTCAACTTACCACACCCCCAAACTTATTTGATTATTAGAATTTCTCGAGTGTGGTTAAAACGAAAGAAAAATGACAAGTGAGTACTTGAATACCAAACCAATTAAAAGTTCGCCCTAAACCTAACCGCTCACTTTAAGTAGCATGTGCAACTGCTAGCTTGATTAGCTCTAATTGTGCCTTCGGCTCAGCAATACAGGTTTGGAAAAAGTTCAATCGGCTAGGGTATTTATTTAAGTGTTCAGAATTGAAATGGTTTTTAGGCTTTGATAGGGTAACGATGGATAAACATTTAACCAGGTAAGCTTTAAAGGCTCAAGCGATGAAAACGAATGCTTAAATCATATCTCCTGAACTAGCTCGCCTAGAATTTCGCCTCGAATTTTCCCCAAATCAAGTTCTAAAATCCCTATTGTCATGAAATTGATTGACAGATAATCGTTTTCAAATCAAATAGACAATTATACATTGAGTTTACATGCTCGTGCATTTAGGATCTACAATAACTTTTACTAAAACTATACGTCAAGCACACAAAACACACGTGAATGAGCTTTAAGCTCGACCTTAATAAAAAACTAGGGGACAAACTCATTATCGGGTAATGACCCAGATAAAGTCAAAACTCAGCACACAATAACAACTAACCTAAACAAACATGCACATAATAAAAACAAAGCAACATAAACTAAAAAATACTAACATATTACACATCACTTCCGAATTTAAAACAAGCAGTACCCAAAACGACCCATCAGCGATCCCAATGAAAGCATAAAGCATAATATTAAAGACGGGGGTTTAGAACATGTACCTGGGAGGCGAGAGAATCTCGCCTCCGAATCAAATCGGCTGTGATGGATTTAATTTATTTTTGCCTTGGGTTCCTCCCAAGAAGTACGTGGTTTATTGCCCTCGGCCCAACATGGAGAACGGCTCGTCAAAGAGCAGCTTCTACCTGTAGTAAGTGTCAAATAACACTACACACGGGTCTTGATTCAGTACGCCCTCAAGACTGGCGAGATTTGGCTCTAACTGGCTCAAGCTTTTAACAAGATGCTCCACTGGCTCATGTACTTGGTGGGCATGCAAGAACGTTGCTAATGATGACGAAGGATAAGTGAGCCACATTAGATCCTCATAAATATGAGCATCTGAGATCAATGGTGGAATTGCTATTTGGATCTCCAATGGTAAAAAATCACAATCGTTGATCCAGTCTTGGGTTTCCAGCTCATTCGGATAATCATACTTGAATGCTCCCAAGTTCCTTCCGCTCGTTTCTGGCTCTTCACGGTGGCTTTTATTGAATGTCTTGTGAATCTCCTAGCACCACTGCGTCTCACTCGGCCTCAATTAAGAAAATTAGGTTACCAATTTGCATCTAAAGAGACGTTACAATCGCATCAATTTCGGTGCAGGTTGTCTCAATTGTGTCAAGATGAACCTCGTGCTCATAGATCCGGTCATTCATTTTCCTCCAAAACGCTTGAGTTTCCCCAATAAAATCAGCGAATATTTCCTCTAGGGCGAGGGAAGACTCAACATATTTCCTCTGTGTGTCAATCCATGGCGTGGTGAAAGTATCCCCCAAGCTTTGATAACTTGGTGAATAATTCCATTTTTGAAAATCGTACTCGGTCATGTCTTCCAACAACCAATAGGCTTCATCCGCGGATAATTGGTCGAAAGAGGTGGTACCGTTATCTCTTTCAACCCAATTTCTGGTTGTGGCTAATAACCCATCAAGGAAGTTCAGTAGTTGACACTCTCTCGGGAAACCATGGTTCGGAAACTGGAATAGCAATTCCTTGTAACGATCCCAAACACTATAAAACGGCTTAGAATCTCGTTGAAAGAAATGAAAAATCACTTGTTGATCTAACATTGTCAAGTACCCTGCATAAGAAATAAAAAACAAAACTATAAACAAAAAAAATTATAAACACTAAAAAAATGCCAAAATTAAAATCAAGTTATTTACTCACAATATCAACAATAATCTAAAACACAATCCCCGACAACGATGCCAAAAACTTGGTGGCGAAATATTACGTCTCCACTTTCACCGCAAGTGTACGAGTCAAGTTTTAGTATAGATGGGAAGGAGTAGGGGTTGTTGTATCCACATGGATTGGTTGAGATTATTCTCGAGTACCGCGATTGTTGTAACCTAACTTTATCTAGGAGATAAAAATGAAGTTTATAATTAATTAATACTAATACTAAGTTAATTAAACTAACTATACTAATATTATATTGAGATATTTAGGGAAAATATTTCCTAGGGATTAACTTTGTTTACAAAAATGTGTTTGGTCTCGTTTAGTTTACAATAACGGCATTCAACCTATCCGACAATATTTGTAATGTAAACTCACTTTCCACCTCTCCCGAGTGTAAGAAAAGTGAGTATGTGACTTCGCATCAATAAAGAAGTCCCCATCAACGCCTTAACGACACTAGATCACATGAGTCTTGCCCCAACGTCATTGATTGCATACTTTCTAACTTTCTCCCGGGTTATTAGATCGTCGCGTTGTGTTTAACCTAGTCCGAATTCGAGATTACCTTTCCCGAGTATCAAACCCCATATTCTCTAATTATCTAAACAAGTATAATATCAAAGAATAACGGTAAATACAATCGAAATAGCGAAGAACAACCATTAACGAAACCCAACTCAAACAAACAATGATTTCATAAAATATATTAATCCCTAAATAAAATATGTTTAGCTTATGGCCATAACCATTTATACAATGAAAATCGAGCTAAAATTCTCAACAACCTACCAAAGATAAGAAAATAATGAAGAAATGAAGAAAACTTAGCCGTAATCCGAAGATTTGGCGCTAAAACTGTCCAACGATCACTTCTTATTCTTTGCAACGTGTTCTTCTCATTCGGAATTGGTTAAGCACACCCCAAAACACTATCAAAACCCTAAGGGGTCTCCTATGGCTGAGGGCTTAGAGAAGAAGAGAAGAGAGAGCCTTAAATAAGGATCAAAATATCTAAAAAATGTCTAATCTATGTGCAGAGTCACCATCGTGGCGGTGGACTCGGTGGTGGGATCAGGGACCTCACTGTTGTTTCACCGCCTCGGTGGTGGGCTTTCAGCCAGTTTAAGGCCTTTTCTGTATATTGACCATCGTGGCCATGGTCTGGAAGCTGCGGCGGTGGGTTGGTTTTCAGAATTTTGCCCTCATACTTGTTTTCCCACCGTTCTTGATCCGATTTGATCGTTTATGATCCATTTTTATGCCTTTTCATCCCCTACACCTGATTTACACAAAAATACATAAAAACATATTAAAACGTAATAAAACATACTAAAAAACTAACAATGTTTGGTTTGAAAATAGATAGGTAAATCACACCTATCATTAGCCTGCGACATTGATTGTTGGTGGATTGGTTTCAATTTTGAGCAAAAAACCTTACCGGCGTGGCCTATTTTGTCACACAATTGACAAATAACTTTGTGTTGTTGATTGAGAGATCCCTCAATTGACCTCCTATTTGAGAAGAAATTTCAGCGGTAAGTAGAATTTGATTGAGGAGAAGATGGAGTATACATTTTGAAGATAGAGATAAGAAGTGAAGAAGAAATCTATTCAAGACAGTCGAAGCTCTGATACCATAAAGAATATCATATGACAATAGAAAAATGGCTTACTTTATCCATCAAAGTTTTCAACCAATTTATATTACAGTGTATATGAAATGTTATCAACAAGTAAAGTTCTAAAAGTATAATAACCCCTAATGCATGAAAACCACAAAATAGAAGATGTGGTTAGGATGTAATCACTATGGAGAGTTGGAGTGTGGGTTGCATGTGGAAATTGTGGAGACTAGGACTTGGACTAGGATCACGTTTTATCAGCAAGTTGTCCACAACTGCAAGTTGCAGATTGTTCATCGTCCATAAATCTTTGCTGCTTGTTGCTATTGTTCTTCAACAGTTGGTGTTATGGATGTCTTAAATACATGACCATGTCTTCTATTTATTGTATGATTTGGTAATTATGTCCTTGGTTACCCTTCTCATATTGTCCCTTCTTTTTAGGAGTCCAGTCCATCTTACTAAGCATTTGTCCGATTGTTTCATTGCTACGATCTTATCTCATCTGTCTCCATGGCCTTTGGAAAATAAGGTGACTGGTAGTAGAATTATTCATCGCTACTTTTTTCGCAAGTGTACAGGTCAAGTTTTAATAGAATAATAATGAGTAGGATTGTTGTATCCACAGGAATTGGATAAAATTGTAACAAATTAAACTACAATACTAATAATGATTTTTATGGGTATAAATAATCTAGGGATTAACTTCGTTCACTTAAACATGTTTAAATTAGTCTAGTTTACATTAACGGTATTCAAACTATCCAATAATTTAGGTATCGAAAACTTACTAACTACCTCTCTCGAGTGTAAAGTGAATGAATATGCGAATTGTGTCAACATTGATATCCCTATCTAGCGTCTAAATGATCACATAAGTCTCGCACCAACCTCACGGACTGCACATTTCTAATAATCTCCCGATTTATTAGATCGTCGCGTTGTGTTTAAACCCTAGTCAGAAATCCGGGGTTACCTCTTGGTAGGGCATAAAATACGCCGCTACTTACACTCGTAAGTATACGAGGTCTAAGTTTTAGTATAGTGTGATCATTAAGATCGGGTTATCGTATCCACAGGGATTGGTGTCGTTACTATCGAATACCGCGTTTGTCGTGACCTAATTTTATCTAGGCGAAAAATAAATGTATTTAATTAATTAATCTAATACTAATATAACCTAAATTAATTACACTATTATGTTAATATGTTTTAGGGTAAAGAATTGCCTAGGGATTAACGTGTTTACAAATACATGTTCGATCTTAATTTACTCACTTTTACGGTGTTTGACCTATATAACAACTTCGGTACGTAAACTCCACCGCCACCTCTCCCGAGTGTAAGACAGGGGAATACATGACTTTGAGTCAACAAAGAAGTCCCTCTTAACGTCTTAATGACCCTAGGTCACGTGAGTCTCGCCTAGTGTCATTGATTGCACACAATCCAACTCCCTCCCAGGTTATTGGATCGTCACGTTGTATTTACCTTATCGACAATCTCCATTCTAAAACTCCCTCCCCACCTCTCCCGAGTGTAAGACGAGGGATATAATGCAACTTTATGTCAACGAAGAAGTCCCCCTCAATGTCTTAACGACCCTAGGTCACGTGCACCTTGCCCCAACATCATCGATTGTCCACGATTCAAACCCCGACCGGGTTATAGAATCATGGCGTTTATTTACCCTAATCCGAATCTGGGGTTTGTCAAAACCCTATATTCTTCATTTACCATTATAATCATAATAAACAAACAATACGTTAAACACAATCAAACTATGAAGAACAAACATAAACGCAACACCGAAATCATCCAAACAAACATATTTATAAATATACCGTTAATCCCTACTACAATCCATATTTAACTCATGGCCATAGCCGCATAAACATATAAATTGAGCTAAACATGCTCACATGATCCTAAGATAAAGAAATAAGCAAAAACAATCGAAGAACTTAGCCTCGTTCGAAGATAAACCGCTAAGAATGCTCAACGATCGATTCTCCGTCTTCTCCACTTTGGGATGACTCCACCACTAAAACTCCTAAATATACCCTTAGATATAGCCTAAGGGGCTAAAAAATGCAAGAGCGTAAGAGAGAGGCCGGAGAAGGGGGAGGAGAGGGGGTATTTATAACCAAAATATCTAAAAATATCTCAAGACTGTACAGGGGATTTCCGCCTAAGCGAAGTTAGATCGGTTCGGCTGACTGCCTAGGCGGTGAAGTAGGCGGTGGACGTGGAAGAACATTCTGTTGGATTTTCGCCTAGGCGAAGGAATCTTTGCCTAGGCGAGCGGTCGTCAGTAATATTTCTCTTTTCTCAGCTTCTTCACCACCTAGGCGGTGGTCTGGACACCTAAGCGGTAGGCCTGTTTCATATTTTAGCCTCCAAGCTTGTTTATCCACCGTAACTTCAACTCGCTTTGCTTCGTAACTTCGACTCGCTTTGCTTCGATCTCATTGTTTTCGCTCCAGTTTCCTATCTTTATGCCCCACACACCTGATTTATACAAAAAGTATGAAAACTAATTAAAACACATAAAAATAACTATAAATATACTCGAAAACTAACAAAATCGATTTGGAAATACGTAAGTATTTTACACCTATCAAATACCCCTAAACTCAGAATTTGGCTAGTTCTTGAGCCAAACATACATACTAAAATGAAAAATACAATAAACAATAAACTAAATTAAATAACAAACAACCTAAAAACAATCTACACATAACAACATGCGAGTTTTGACTTCTTCTAACGGCCTATTTATTATTGCCCTCAACAACCGCTAGTTAAATCGATTTCAGGCGGTAACACACATCATGTGATGTTCTAGATTTTTGACATGCAATAATGGGGAACACTATTCTAGATCCTGTAAACGTGTTAGTGCGAGACTCAATAATATGGCTATACAACGATCGGATTGGATTATCCCCCAACAAAATTTATGAGTTAAGGACTACCATAAGCTGGATTAGGGTCTACTCTCCACTAATGTAGGTTTAGTAGTTCATGAAGATCATTAGGACTTGGTTCGGTTTTGGTATATTTGGCCAAGGGTAATTTGGAATAGAAAACGGGTTAACGTTACCCAAGATTCAACGCTTGACACATTCACTCTCGAATCCCCATAGAAAGATTGGAAACAATCTCGAACATGCATTTAAGACCGACGTACTCACTTGTCAAAAGAAACGGAAATAAAAACCGTATTTACATTTGATTCTTTTTTTTTTTTTTTTTTTTTTTTTTCCCTTTTCTTTTCAACGAACACACCCCTAAATTTATTTGATTGTTACAATTGAAGGGGTGTGTCAAATACAAACGAAAAATGACAAGTGAGTACTTAAATACCAAACCAATTATAAGTTCTCCCTAAACCCAACCGCTCACTTCAAGTAGCATAATGAATGCTAACTTGATTCGTTTAAATTGTGCCTTTGGTTTAGCGATAAAGGACTGGAAGAAATTCAATTGGCCATGGTATTGGTTTATGTGTTCTGAATTGAATTTTCATTTAGGCTTGGACAGGGTGACGAGGGATAATCATGTTACAAGGTAGGCTTCAAAGGCTCAAGCGACAAAGAGAATGCCTAAATCACGTCTCCTGAACTACCTCGCCTAGGATTTCGCCTCAAGCTTCCCCTCAATCAAGTTCTAGAATCCTTAATGTGTCATGAATTTAGCTAATCGATAATTGTCTTCAAATCAATTGAATATAAATACATTGAGTCTATGTGCTCGTGCAAATTAGGATCTATAATAATTTTTTCCAAAAAACATAGTCAAGCACACAGAATCACACATGCATGGGTATTACCCTTAACCTTGAAAACAACCAGGGGTAGTTATCATAATTGGATAACGACCCAGATCAACACAAAACTCAGCATGAAAACAACAACACAAAAACATAAACATATTCTAACCTAAACACACATGCAATACGAAAAAAATAAAAATAAAAAACAAAAAAACGATAACACATAAACTAACAATACTAAATACTACACATCATTTCCGAACTCAAAATGGACAGTGTCCTCAGTGTTCCCAATCATCAATCTCAACATATGAAATTTAAAGCATGCGGGCGAAGGGTGTTTAGAACACTTACCTGGGAGGCGAGAGGGTCTCACCTCCAAATCAAGTCGGATGTAACGGATTTAACTTATTTTGACCTTGGGTTGCCTCCCAAGAAGCGCGTGGTTTAATGTCCTCGGCCCAACATTTTCAGAACGCCCTCCAGATTGGCGAGGTTTTTCTTTGAATGGCTCAATCTCTCAACGAAACACCTTATTGCCTTATGTGCTTGGCCAAGCAACATAAAACGACTTGGAATCCCGTCGAAAGGGATGCATCAATACCCGATGATCTAATATCGGCAAGTACCTGCATAAGAAACAAAAACAAAACTACAGACAAAAATTATATACAAAGAAATGCCTAAATTAAAATCAGGTCATTTACTCACGATATCGACAATAACCACTTTGCCAATCCCCGGCAATGGCGCCAAAAACTTGTTACATTGACGGGACTAGAATACGATAAACTTGCTTTTCCTATCTAAAACTTAAGTCCTGAGCCGTTACCTCATTTCTCTGACAATAACATCAAAACAATCCCCGACAACGGCGCCAAAAACTTGGTAAAGCATAAAATACGCCGCTACTTACACTCGCAGGTATACGAGATTTAAGTTTTAGTATAGTGTGATCGTTAAGATTGGGTTATCGCATCCACAGGGATTGGTGTCGTTACTATCGAATACCGCGTTTGTCGTGACCTAATTTTATCTAGGAAAAAAACAAATGTATTTAATTAATTAATCTAATACTAATATAACCTAAATTAACTACACTATTATGTTAATATGTTTTAGGGTAAATAATTGCCTAGGGATTAATGTGTTTACAAATACGTGTTCGATCTTGATTTACTCACGTTTACGGTGTTCGACCTATTTGACAACCTCGGTACGTAAACTCCACCGCCACCTGTCCCTAGTGTAAGATGGGGGAATACATGACTTCGAGTCAACGAAGAAGTTCTCCTCAACATCTTAACGACCCTAAGTCACGTGAGTCTCACCCAGCATCATTGATTGAACACAATCCAACTCCCTCCCGGGTTATTGGATCGCCGCGTTGTATTTACCCTATCGACAATCTTCGTTTTAAAACTCCCTCTCCACCTCTCTCGAGTGTAAGACGAGGGATATAACGCAACTTTGTGTCAACCATTAAGTCCCCCTCAATGTCTTAACGACCCTGGGTCGCGTGCGTCTTACCCCAACGTCATCGATTGTCCACGATTCAAACCTCGACCGGGTTATAGAATCGTGGCGTTTGTTTACCCTAATCCGAATCCGAGGTTTGTCAAAATCCCGTATTCTCCATTTACCATTCTAATCATAATAAACAAACAATACGATAATCACAATCAAACTACGAAGAACAAACATAAACGCAACACCGAAATCATCCAAACAAATATATTTATAAATATACCGTTAATCCCTACTACAATCCATATTTAACTCGTGGCCATAGCCGCATAAACATATAAATTGAGCTAAACATGCTCATATGATCCTAACATAAATAAATAAGGAAAAACAATAGAAGAACTTAGCCTCGTCCGAAGATAAACCGCTAAGAACGCTCAACGATCGATTCGCCGTCTTCTCCACTTCGGGATGTGAGATCCACCTCTAAAACTCCTAAATATACCCTTAGATATAGACTAAGGGGCTAAAAAATGCAAGAGAGCAAGAGAGAGGCCGGAGAAGGGGGAGGAGAGGGGGTATTTATAACCAAAATATCCTAAAAATATCTAAAAATATCTCAAGACTGTGTAGGGGATTTCCACCTAGGCGAAGAAAACTTTGCCTAGGCGAAGTTAGGTTGGTTCGGCTGACCGCCTAGGCAGTGAAGTAGGTGTTGGACGTGGAAGAACATTTTGTTGGATTCTCGCCTAGGCGAAAGAATCTTCGCCTAGGCAAGCGGTTGTCAGTAGCTCATCTTCGTTTTCTACTGGATTTCCGCCTAGGCGAAGGAATCTTCACCTAGGTATTCATCCGTCAGTAACATTTTGCTTTTTTCTCAGCTTCTTCACCACCTAGGCGGTGGTCTAGACGCCTAGGCGGTGGGCCTGTTTCATATTTTAGCCTCCGAGCTTATTTATTCACCGTAACTTCGATTCGCTTTGGTTCGATCTCATCTTTTTCGCTCCAGTTTCCTATCTTTATGCCCCATACACATGATTTATACAAAAAGTATGAAAACTAATTAAAACACATAAAAATAACTATAAACGTACTCGAAAACTAACAAAACCGATTTGGAAATACGTAAGTATTTTACACCTATCACCTCTCCCGAGTGTCGAACCCCATATTCTCAAACCAACCACAATATCATAACAAGCATATAATGGATGTAATGAAATGGCAAACACAATCGAATGCAAATGAACAACCGTTAACGAAACAACAATTCAAACGAACATAGTTTTCATGAACTAATTCAATCCCTAGACAATAGATACTTAGCTACTCATGATCATAACCACATATTCAACATTACATGAGAATAATATCATCATACAATATAAAAAGTTGAAGAACAAAGAGAGAAACAAAGAATGGAAAACAAATCTTGAAGTGAATGGTTTTACTTCCGCGAAATCGGCTTTAAGAATGTTTTATCTTCTCCTCTTGATGATTTCTCCTCTTGGTTCTTGATCTTGAGATCCCAAATATTTCCAAAAATGTTCCCCAAAATGTCCTCTATAGGTGTAGGGAATGGGTGGATATCATAGAGATAAAAAAAAATATCTAAAAATATCCCAAACATATCTTTGCCAAGTGATGTCGGGTTGCTGCAGTGATGGGAGGTCAGTCGGGCTTCTTCCCTTTTATTGCTGTAATGATAAAGGCCATCGTTGCAGCGGTGGTTAGGCAGAAGGCCTACTGACTCTTCACCGCTACAACGGTCAAGGGTCAGTAGCCCTTGACGCTAGCGCTATAGTAATGGGGCTCATCGCTGCAGTTTCTTTTCTTGGATCTTTTTCAACTTTTCTCCACCGACTTCCTACTAATTTGCTTGATTATCCACCATTTTCATCCCTACACCTGATTTACATAAAAAGAAATAAACAATTTAAAACATTACAAAAACACTCGAAAACTACCAAATTCGGCTTAAAAATATATAAGTAAATTCAACCTATCAGTGACATCCCATCTAAAACTGTTCCTGTTGCACAACTACCCACCTGCTTCACATTCTACACGTACAACTAAGGCCACAGCCCAACGTGTTACAACCATCTTACTCAATGGAGTGAATTTTCATGCCTGGTCTCGCTCCCTCCGTCTCTACCTTGGTACAAGACGTACGACTAGATGGCTCGATAGAACTAAGCCACAACTAAATATGAACGATCCCAAGATTACTCAGTGGAATGCTATAATTGTTGCATCCTCAGGTGGATCTTCAATTCTATTGAATAATGGATTTATAATATGTTCATGTTCTACGAGACTGTCAAAGGTTTGTGGTATGCTCTTACAAAGATGTATGCCCATTCTCACAGTGAATCTTAGATTTCAGAGAACTACCATGAGATCTCTCATGCCTCCCAGGCATCATTGGGACTATTAGTTGCATATTACTTTGGGTACCTTCAAACTCGGTAGGAGAAACTTCAGCAGTATGAACCTCTGAGTGAATTCCCTGAGAATGTTACAGAGATCGAGTCCAAGCGTCAGGATCATCGTCACCGATGCCTGATCTATATAGTGCATTTTCTATTATCGATAATGATTCAAAATGCCGACTCATTCTCCTACCTGAAGTTATTCATTATGTTCTTGAGCAACTAGCCTTTTTGGGCTTCTCCGGTCCTCGCCAATCAGGAACACGACCATAATGTCAGCATTGATAAAAGCCTGGTTATCACATTGATTGCTATTATAACCTTCATCCAGAGTTAAAAACCTCAAAACCTAGGCAGGAGAAAAAGAAAATGAGTACCACGTACTGGTGCTATTACTGATATTGTCCCCGGTCCGACAAATCCACCACCAGCTCTCCTTAATCTTTCCCACGTCCAAGCCCAAATTGCCCAACTTCTGGCTCAGTTAACCACTTTGGCATCGTCTTTCAGACCAACAACTGCTCTTGCCTCGGGTACTCTTACTGCGCTCCATGTTAAGTTTGGTTACCCTACTTTGATTTTGGACTTCAGGGCTAACAATCAAATGACTGGTGAGTTTTCTACCTTTACCTCTCATGTTTCACCTATCAACCAATTTTTGTGTATTGCAGATAGTACCTCTATCATTATTCATTGTTAGGAAGATGCCGGTTTATCCCCTAGATATCACTTTTCACTCTATTTACTATGTTCTTAAATTTAACTATAATCTTATATCGCTTAGTCATCTTGCTAAAAATCATAACTGCACAGTTGTATTCTTACCTGACCATTAATTCTTACAAGACCTAACTATAAGGAAGATTTTTAGCAGATGATATGAATGCGATGGTCTTTACTATTTCGGAAGTCCTCCACATCTAGCCGTCCCACCTTCTAGTATCCAAGCTTTTGGATTACCTATTTTTTATTCTTCTATTTGTTCATTTAAAAATTTAAACTTGTGGCATGCCCGTCTGGGACATGCGAATTTTCATTACTTACGTTGGTTGTTTTCGTCTATTAATAAAGTTTGCAAGGATTTTAAATTTCAATATGTGGTTTGTGAATTGTCTAAACACCCCCGCACCTGTTACATTTCTTACATGCACCTTGCCTCCCAAGTATTTGATCTCATCCATTCTGATATTTGGGGATCCTCTCCTATTACAATCATTTCCAAACACCGTTACTATGTCACCTTCATGGATTATTATAGTTGGTGTACTTAGGTTTATTTGATGAATCACAAATAAGAGGTTTACACTCACTTTACCCACTTTCTTTAAATAATAAAAACCCAATATAAATTGTCATTTGTAATATCGGGTCCAATAATGGGTGAAAATACTTACCCGTTGAATTTTGGGTTGACCTTAATAAGTAAGGCATCCTTAAGCAACTTACTTGTCCCAACACCCTTGAAAAAAATGGTGTGACGGAATGTAAGAACCATCACATCATGTCTGTAGTCCATTATCTTTTGCGAGGAATGAATGTTCTCAAATCTTTTTGACACACGGTAGTTCTTACTACTGCCTATCTTGTTAATCGCACATCGAGTCGTGTCCTTATAGGAAAAATACCCATGCATATACCGCAACCCACTAGCACCCTTTCCTCTATATTACCCTGCATCTTCGGCTGTACGTGTTTTGTCCAGAATCGGAGCCCTACTCACACTGAGTTAGATGATAAATCTATTCAGTGTGTTTTCCTCAGGTATTCTTCTATGTCGAAAGGATATAGGTGCTATAATCTAGTAATTTACCATACTTACCATTCTCTCGATGTTATGTTCCTTAAAACTGTACCCTATTTTTCTGGTATAATACGTTCTCCACCTCTTGAGGCAACCACTATTGAGGAACATCTTTTGTGTCTTATTCTTGTCTTAGATATACATTCTCTACCCATATCACACCCACCACCTTCTCCCCACCCACCCCAATACGGGTTTACTCTTCTCATCCACATATCTCAAATCCCCAGCCAACAACCTCTCCGGACTCAGGTATCTTTCCATCTTCCATTATATCTAACCCTAGTCCCCCTCGTTACCCGACTCGGGAACGTCGTCCACCATCCCTCTATCTCCCTTCATATTCTACTAATCATTTGATTTCCCAATATTTATATTTTCATGATCTCTTGTATCAATATAAATATTTCCTTGGACAAATTGATTCAGTTGTCATTACTCACTCCGTTCATGAGGCTCTTTGAAATCCAAAGTGGGTCGCATCTATGCAAGTAGAGATGGATGCCCTATAATAGAATCAGACATGAGAATTGTGACTTGCCGACTGGTGAACGGCCGGTTGGTTGTAAGTGGGTCTTTAGTGTCAAATATCTGACTGATGGATTGATTGATACAAAGCATGACTTATTGCTAAAGCCTACACACAAATCCCGAGGAAAGACTTTGGTGCCACCTTTACCCCGGTTGCTCAGCTGACTACTGTCCGGCTCCTTGTTTCATTGGTTGCGTCCTATTCTTGGCCTCTGCACCAATTGGATATCAAGAATACCTTCCTTAATGGTGACCTTATTAAGACTATCTGGAGCCTCTATCGGGATTTCGGACTCAAAGGGAGTATTCGAGCAAAGTCTATCGACTTCGAAAATCCATTTATGGACTTAAGCAATCTCTTCGTGAAAGGTTTAGTTGATTCAACGAAGCTATCCTCACTATAGGGTAAGCAGTTGTTGGTCTAGTAGAATACTCAAAAGAGGGGGTAAATTGGGTAATTAAAACATTATCAGGATAAAATTCAATAAATCAAATAATTAATTTTAAGCCTAAATTATTTATTATCATTATAACACAACGAAATAATATAATCAACTAAGTACACACCCAAACAACAAATATAGCAAAGTAAATATAGCAGCACACAAAATATTTATACTAGTTCATTAAGCTACTCTTGGCTAATTCAGTCCCCCGAGCTCTACAGAGGTCGCACCCACTAAAACCAATATCCCTTTAAAGGTAAAAACCAAACCCGTTCACCGATTATTTTACAGTCTCATAATCAACCTTTACAATATCTTTTTCTCAGGCTCAGGAAGAACCTCTATTTTTTACAGGCTAAAGAATAACTTAATTCTTTTTAACACTAAGTCACAAGAATCAAATCCTCTCAAAATACTCCAACTATCCTTTTCACAGGTAAGGATGGAACCTTTACAAATCACTCACAATGCAATTCTTATCCAGGAAGAATCACTACCTCAATCTCTTTACAAGAAGAGACTGAAACCCGACTACCCTTGTTTAAATACCCCCAATGGTATTTAACCCATCACAACTCACCAATACAAAAATTGATAAGAAGTAAATCTCACTCGGAGCTTCTACCACCCAAGATAAACACTAACTCAATTAATATTCCAACTAGTAATAGAAATACGTGAGATACAAAAATCTGATTTCAACAAGATATGGGTAGCAAATTGGAGCTCGTAATCAGATTCAAAAAATTGTTTGAAAAAAATATTTTTTTCAAAAATCAGAAACAATTTTTAAGATCAATTTCCAAATATAGAATAATAAACAAATAATAAGAAATATGGAAAGATCTCACTCGGAATCCACAGAAATAATGATTAGAATAATGTAGCTTCAAATCCGGTATCAACAAAAATTGATCACAATTGATTCTCAAAAATACTTTTAGAAAAGCTCACTACATCGTAGAATGATCACTCTTATAAAAGCTCACAAATGATATAAACTTTTTTAACTCTCTCTCAATGAATGATTAGTCCTCAAATAAAAATCAGCCGGTCTATTTAAAGGAATATGTAATCAACATTCTAACGACTAGTTTACATGTGTCATGATAATTAAAAACTCTTATAGACCCCTTATATCATAAGGACTTCATTTATGTTCAATTCCACTAAAAAATATCTTTCCAATCTCTCAATTAAACCCCCAATGTATTTCTCAATCTTAATAAATAAGTATAGAATCTATTTTAAGTACCAAATTAAGAAACATTAATATTTAATGAACCTTATTAATAGGATATAATTAGTATATGAACCATATCTTACATATAGAGAATATCCCCAAAATCTCTCTCAAATTCCAACAAAAAATGGCTACTTTTAGATATAATCTAGGATCAACCTGTATCTTGAAACAGCGCATTTAGTCGACTGCCCAACTCAGGTTGCAACCAAGCTATTGCCGCTGCGTGCATAGGTCGACCGCCCTGTCGACTCACAGATTCAAAGAGTTCAGCACTACTTCACCGGTCAACCTATCGGTCGATTTGTTGATTCAAAGAGTTTAGTCTTCTTGGCCGGTCGACCTGTCGGTCGATTTAGAGATACATGATGTTACAACTTCTTTGTCCGGTCGACTCACTAGTCGACTGCTGTCACTGGATCTCTTTTCTGACTTATTTTCTTTTATGATTTCGCCCCTTTAACCATTTTCTTCTCTTGATTAGCTCCACTAATATTCTTATATTCCATTTTAGTCATTCAAAATCATTTCTTCTTATTTCATATAGGAGCAAATAATTTAACTTAATCAAAACACACATAAAAGATAAAATACATTTTGTGCCATATGTGTGTTCCTAAATGGGATATTAAGAGTTAAGATTCACCTGAGTTGTTTTTCCTAATTTCTTCAAACTCTTAATTCTTCTTCATCATCTTGACATCTTCATTTCTCATCCATTTAATTTGACGTTTTCATTATTGGAACTTTAAATCACTGAAACACTCAATTAAATATTAGTTCCATCAAAACATCAATACTTAATTGTTCATCAAAATCTTAGGATCAACACCAGTGTTACTCAAATCATACCTGCTTCATCCATCACTAGTACCAGGGACAATGCATCATTATCTTAATCTATGTGGATGACATTATTATCACAGGAGACAAAGAGTCTCGCATTAAGCAGGTAAAGAAGGATCTCAGACAGATTTTTGACAACAAGGATTTGAGTCATCTTCGCAACTTTCATGGTATTCAGTTTGCTCGGTCTCGGTGAGGTATATCTCTATCTTAGCGAAAATATGCCCTTAATCTTCTTCAGGACATTGGAATGTTTGGATGTAGACTCACTTCTACTCCCATGGATCCGAACCTTAAGTTAACAGCAGAATCGAGAGAATTATTATTAAATCCATCAGTATATCAACGACTTGTGGGTTGCCTCATCTATCTGACTAATACAAAGTCAGATTTTACGTATGCTGTCAGTGTTGTGAGCCAGTTTATGCACTCACCATGCATGCAACACCTGGATGTTGTCTACCATATCCTTTAGTAGCTCAAAACATACCCTGGTGTTGGCCTCTTTTGCATTAAAGGGGAACATGAGAGTCTCTTATGCTTTACAGATGCTGACTATGCAAGATTAAAGGACGATAAACCTTTGGCTTGTGCACCTTTCATGGGAGACATCTCATCTCATGGAAGAGTAAAAAGCAATCCGTTGTCTCTTGATTTTCTGTTGAAGCTGAGTATCGCATCATGGCACATAGAACGTGTGAACTTTTTTGACTTCGTTCCCTTCTGACCGAGTTGGGACTTCACATGAGAAACTATTAGCAAGTAAGAACTCATCAACATCTTCGCCCCAACTTGAGGGGGAGTGTTGAAATATAATTCATATCATTAATGTGCCATCTTTTCAACCGCTTCCATTTATTGTTCTATGTCCGACCACCTTCTCAGATTATGTATAATATGGAAAAATAATTTTCTTCTCCTCATTTCCAATTATCATCGTCATGTTTTGAATTTTTTTTCGTCATTATTGGGGTCTCCACATTCACACTCCTCATCAAAGACGTCATTCTCTTTGTTTTTTTGATACGGACTTTCATCTGCGTACAAAAATTTGCAACGTCTTCAAAAAGTGGATATCATGTCATTTAAAATTTTAAACTACATCAGTTGGTGTGCCTGTAGTTGAATTCAGATCGTCCGCAAGCATGATAATCGTGAGATTATGCATGCTAATTTGACAAGAATATTTAACCTCTAAATTTGTAAAATGTTATTTGGTGATTTAGCTATTCTTGTTGGGAGCATATACACAAAGCTATATGCAT
The DNA here is from genome assembly GCA_016647705.1 of Eucommia ulmoides. Classification (NCBI taxonomy): domain Eukaryota; kingdom Viridiplantae; phylum Streptophyta; class Magnoliopsida; order Garryales; family Eucommiaceae; genus Eucommia; species Eucommia ulmoides. Next base: position 20,624,818 of record CM028338.1, on the reverse strand, counting down.
AAGAAAGTTTTAATAATAAATATATAAATTAGAATTTAAAGGAAGCACTAAATACCACTTACAGAGGACTAATTAAGAATCCGCATGACTGTTCGGGCATATTTGATAAAAAAATTAAGTACTTAAAACTAATTATATTAAATATTTAATTAATTAAGTTTATTTTATAAATGTAATTAGTATCACTTAATTAATTAAGTTAACTTAAAAATTAAGTTAAAATGTGAATAAAAAATTAAGTCAAAATCCCTTCACTTATTTTATTTTGCTTATGCACTCCATTATTTCCTACTTAAAAAAAATTATATTTTGACCATTTTACCCTTGATCCCGTACGAGGGTTTAATTAAAATTATGATTAATGAGAATTAAATTAATTTTGGATTATTTTATGGTTTTAATTTTATTTTATATTTAAATTATTATTATAATTTAATTTAAGTAATCAAACTACATAAAAACACATAATATTTACATATTTTTAGGTTAATTTCTACTTTAATTTTAATATAATTTATTTTTTAAAAAATGGCACCCTGATTTTATTGTTTTGTTCTCAATTTTTTTTTTCCACATTATCTTAAAGGTAGTTATGTAAATTAAATAATTTTTATCATACAAATTTTGTACTTATCAAACAAATAAAAAAAATTCAACACTTTATTTTCAGCACAATTTTATCAAACAACCTTCTTAAATTTTCAGCACTTAAAATTTCAGCACTTAATTTTCAGTACTTAAATTTTCAGCACTTATTTAAGTTATTATCCAACAAGCCCTTCGTTAGTTTGTTTTCCTTGTTTCCCAATCAATGCATTCCCAGATTAGCCTCTGCTCTCAACCCATGAATCAATTTCAAATCATTTTTTTTTCTTGGAAGTTAATGGTGGCTCCAAATTATACGAATCTTTACTTCGGGCATTAAGGATCACAAACTCCTCTAAATTCCCTCCACTCGGAATATGGTTCAACCCTGGCCTTGCTGGTATGGGTTTTGCAGGCGTCACTGATTCCAAAACACCCTCCTTATCCATATTTGCCTCCATTGCATTGCAATATGCTGTATCTCTTGCTTCTGCTTCGGTATTCTGATAGCCAACAGAACTACAAAATAAACTGACTTATACGTACTCCCGTAGTTAATATGTAGGCACTTTATTTTGTCCCTCTTATTTAAGTTTTTAAAAGTATCAAGTTTAAAGTGCAAATTCGGATAAATTTTAAGTTGATGTTTAAAGGGAACGAATTTTTGTCTTAAATTACATTAGATACTACAAAAACCCAAAAAACATAAGAAAATATAAAATTGTCAATTTTACTGAATTCGGTGTAAGTAAAAGTTTCGGGTCAATCTCGAAAATTCCTAAAGTTAAGGAAGACTAAAATGATATTATTAAAAGTTGATTTTTCATGAAATCACTTTTAATATGAATAAAATTGGTCGCTACACTTTAACTTAAGAAAATTTCGTCAATTACATTTGTTACCCATTTTGACCCCTGAAACTATTACTATCACCAGTTTCGTCTTCTTGACACCAAAAATATTTCTTTAATTTTTCATTTAAGTTATCAAATACTCAAAAAATGAAGCCACAAGTCTTGATCAAACCCAAGGAATTGTCATGACAAGTCTAAGTTACCCAAAGTAACTAAGACTTAGGACTCGGTTCGAAACCAATCAAATCGAAGTCATGATGACTAGCAATTAAAACCCATCAAATCAAGGGCCCTACCAAGCATTTAATGAATCATTAATGAAAATTAAATGTCCAAGATATTTTTAAGATATTTTTACCAAAATATCTAGAAGAGAAACCAAGTTACATGAGAAGTAACTATCGATTATCAAATCCAACCGATCCGGTTCTCCACAAAGGCATGCATTTAATGAACCACTAAATACCCATACCATCAAGCATTTAATTCTTGGGATGGCCTAGAGAGACTACATTCAAGGCACGTAGATATTTTGATCAAAATATTTTAGGGAAACCGGATTACTAGAAATGTGACTACTCGGTTACAAGGCAAACCAAACCAAATCAATCCCATTGGAAAACATTCAATGCCCATCACATCAAGGGTCATTGTCAAGTATTAATTGTCAAATGAAACTTGGAAACTAAGGTCAATGCACCTTGAAAACATTAATGACAACCAAACAGAAATAGTTCGAGTAACCGATATTTAGGCACCAAACAAAATCGATATGGGTCACATCAAGCCATAAATGACCCATGTGCAATCCAATAATATCTAATGATTGACAATGAAGACCAATGATTGCCCATCATTACCCTTATATATTTAAAGATTTGGTAATTATTACTAAATCTTTGAAGATCTTACATAATCTTCAAGATTCATCCAAAATTGTCCAAATACAATACATCAAAGAGTCACCACTAGACCAAACAGGCCCTAAGAAAGAACCTAGGATGGCCTGCACAGTGGACAATGCGCATACCTCCCGTGCCTATAAATAAGGGTCCTGTTTTCATTTGGAAAGGGGCTTGAACCTACACTTTCTCTATCTAGGCTCGAATTCCACTCTCGGGTCCATTAGGTTTTCAATCTTTCTATTCGATAAACACCTCGAAATTCTATCAATTTACCTTCCCGAAGGAGTTCTTGAGGATCTTGAAGGAAGATCTCAAGAGGTTGACGACAAACAATCGAGAACAGCTCAGAGGATCCAAAGAATGAGAAGAAGGTAATTGCTTAGGAAAATACCACTCCCCTAAGCAAGGTATATCTTCTTAAATTCCATTCGATCTTGTATTTAATACATTTATGTTTCTTGTATATAGAATGTATATGTAGTTCTCATATTTACATTTCATGTATATAGCGTATTATATACACTACATTTTATCCCGTCTAGTCAGTGTCGAATCAAGTACATGTTCAGATAAACTTTAAACTTGAGTTCAAAAAAGTAATGAATTTCTACCTAAGATAAACACTATATAATATACAAAATACACAAAAACATGAGAAAAAAAATACAAAACTATTAAATTTGACAAAATACAGTCAAGTAAAAGTTTTGGGTCAACCTCGAAATTCTCATAATTTAAGGGGGTCTAAAATGACTTTATTAAAGTTTGATTTTCATTAAATAATATTTAATATAGATAAATATTAGCCACTACCCTTAAATTATAGGATATTTCATACAATTACTCCGGTTACCCACCCTAACCCTGAAACATTTACTTCTATTGAATCTTGTCAGTTTAACACCAAAAATATTTATTTCATTTATGCATATTACATCACATAACACCCATAAATAATCTAAGAGACCTTAATTAAGGCTTGTAAAGGTCATCACAAGCCCTAAATCACAAGGGTAATTAAGGGGCTTGGCTTGATTTAGATTTATACCAAATTCAAGTAGTCTTGACAAACAAACCTAGGCCCACAGGGCCTAGCTATCATTTAAGGCCCACATAAAGGCCTTTAAATGTTGAAGGAACCTTCCTAAAAGTTGCCTACCAAATGGCTGAGAAAGGGAACCAAGACACTTATGGTATGACCATCCGTTATTGAAACTAAACCGATTTAGTTCACCACCTAAGTTAAGCATTAATGTGCATTGAATTCCCATACCATCAAGCATTAAATGCTTGGGATGACATGTCAAGACCACATTCAAGGTATCTAGATATTTTAAGAAAATATCTTAGAATCAACCGAAAACCTTGAATCGGGACAACCCATTGCCAAAACTAAATCGAATGTGTGGCCTCCAAGCAATGCAATAAATGCACATCCCATCAAGCAATAAATGCTTAGGATGACATGGAATGGATAGGTCCAATTGATGTAGATATTTTCATCAAAATATCTTAGGCTTAACTAAGAACTTGGAAATCAACCATCGATTATAAGGCAAGTTAACCCGATTCCATCCAAACTCAACCGTAGGAGTGCTCACCAAGCATTGACTCATCACCTAGAAATGCAAAGTGACATCTCAAGACTAGATACAATTCACCTTGGAAGCATTTATAACGACCAAACCGAAATAGTGAAACTAACCGTTACTTAACCACTAAACCAAACCGAATGTGTCACATCAAGTCATAAATGCACCCATATGCAAGTAATTTGATTGGAGAGAGGCTAATGGTTTGTAATGATTGTTAATCATTACCAAATATTTGAGAATCCAACCTTCCATCCCAAATTCGTTCCAAGCTAAACAAGACCAAAGCAAGACAACTAGTCCCCTAGGACAAACAACCTTTAGGGAACAACCTGGAATGGCCTACACATTGGCCAATGCACAAGCCCCTAGGACTATAAATACAGGAGTCCTCCTCTTATTTTTGCAAGTCTTGAAGGCCTAGCTTCTCTCTCTGAACTCGAGCAACTCTCTTGGGTCCTAGGTTTCTCAAGCATATTTCTCAAATAACACGCCATTATTATACTAAAATCCGGTCCTGGAAGGTGTTCTTGAATTTCTTAAAATAAGAACTCGAAGGATCGATGGCCACTGATCAACACTGAGCAAAGATGATCAATGAGGAAATGAGACTAGCCACTCAGGGACGTTCATATCCCCTAAGTAGGGTGTTCTTGAGTTCTTGGCTAAGAAATTGAGGGATCAATGATCATCGATCATCCACCAACCAAGAAGATCATGGAAGAGAAGGAGGTAAACATTTAGAGAAGACCACATCCCTAAGTATATATGTTTCTTTATAACCCCCTATGATCTTTGTTTAATCTTGTGTATATTACTTGTAAATAGCATAATCATGTAGATAACACACTTTAATTTCATGTACATAACACATAAAAACCAAAAAAACACTTAAACAACCAAACAAGCACAACAAAACAAACACTTAGTTTTTGCTATATTAACCAAACCATGTTCAAATCATACAAAATCATTCCAAGCATCTCAAAAACACTCAAGAACATTCAAAAACATTCAAGAACATAAAATCATCCAAGAACATGTTAAGAATATGTGAGGATTCAAACAAAACTTCTATCACACTATGAGTTGTGCAGAGTTTCTATGATTCTCTCAAGAACATTACATCGACTCTTTACTAACTGTTTATACTAACTATATAACTGTTAATAGATGGATTTACTCTCTGCTAAACATCAAGATCACAGCCAGGTTGGCTTGTGGACTGGCGCACACACACACACACACACACACACACACACATATATACACACTACACCGATAGACCCTTGTGGCTAAGAACTCAGGATAAAGATAGGGCCTCTATTCCTTCGGGATATATGTGATTCTTCTTTAGAAACTTTCCCATTCGCCCTAGTTACAAGTAGGACTAACATAAATATATGGTATTTATTTTCCTCTTTTAACTAACAACTCACACACACTAATACTAACTAATCGAAAACAAAAGAGTTTGTTTAAAGTGTTCTTGACAAAATCAAAGAGTGTTATGTATATATCATGTTTCAGGTTGTTCAAAACTTAAAAATAACTAATAACAAACCTAATTAAGGTTGTGATTCAGGTTGTTCACAACTTTAAAAACAGTTAACAATAGTTAATTAAGGTTGTGATTCAAGTTGTTCACAAACAAAACTAACTAATAATCAGTTGAAATTAACTAAAACAAAACAATAATTAACTAAAACCAACTCAGCTCTTAACTAAACCCAACCCAGTTTTCAACTTAACCAGAATGAACTACGTATGACTTGATCTTTGGTAACCACCCAAAGTACGTAGGTAACCCATAAGGGTTTGGTCACACCTTTAATAACAAACCATTTCCTTTACCCTAACAAGAGCAAACTACGTAAAGACCTGTTCTTCATTCGAGATACGTAGGCAACCCACGTGCGGGTTCAGTCGCATATCCAAATAATTTAGTCTTAGTTTGTATTTGATTTAGTATAGCTTGTATATTTACATATCTGTATGTATAAAAAATATTATTGGGTTCCACTGACTAATAATAGCTGTAGTATTTACTTGCTTTCCATAATATCATGTTAAAAATACATAAAAAGATTAAAAACTTTTAAAACGAGAATTATATTGTTTAAGTAATCAAACAAAACTGCTTGGATAATGTTTAACAGTGAATATCTATTTATACTGAGGTACCGTCTTCAGACGGATGTCTTGGTGCATCTAACACCTTTCCCGAGCATAACTGACTCCCGAACTTAAAGAATATCTTTGGCACATAGACCTATGGAAGTCAAAACACAGGTAATTTCAAAAGGAAAAATGAATTTCTAAAATCCCATTGACCTAGCACACCATTTGACCCTATACTAGGTGGCGACTCCGTTTTTAACAAAAATCGACGCCCAAGAAGTTTTTCAAAATCGATGCCTAGAAAATTCCTTGAAAAATAATTTTCAAAATGAATAGATTTGGATGACTTAGAGAGGAAAGAATTAAACTTGTTTCACCATTTTCTCGATTCTCTATTTTTTCTGCTATCAAAATCTGGGGTACGTCAGCTAGCGACTTCGTTGGGGACTATAAGAGAGTTAGGTCTGGTTGGAGTCTAAATTCAGATTCACTGTTTAATAACATCCAAGTATTATGTCTTTGATTTTAAGCATAACCAATTCCCTACCAAAAATATAATAGTAATAACAACAACAACAACAACAACAACAACAACAACAACAACAATAGTAAGAAGAAGAAGAAGAAGAAGAAGAAGAAGAAGAAAAAGAAAAAGAAGAAAAAAAAACTACAACATATCATTTCGTACGTATATATCAGCATGCATACATATTTACTGTCTTTATTTACTGTATTTACATTACTCTTTTTACATTTCTGCATTTATATTACTGTATACTCTCTCCAACGTACAAGCACTCACTTTGCATTACATATTATTGATAGAAACCCAAGCCGTAACCCTCTTAGGGATAGAGAGGCCAGTAGTAGGGGCTGAAGTTAGCGAGGTCATGATGTCGATCTAAGCCCTGAAAACCCTTAAGTTAGAAAGAGAAGTTAATAGAAGCAAGGCCGGGGTTTTTTTTCCCTGGGATCTGGCTACGAACCTCTTCCCGCTCAGACCAACAACCTGAGATAGATATTCCCCCGGGAAGGATGCTCGAGGTTTGAAGGTCTCAAAACCGAGCTTTTTTAGGATACACTAGAAGAAAATCCAAAACCACATATAGTGAGCCTAGGATAGAGGATAACCAAAACCCTGTTCTACTTAGGACACTTATCTTGGAGAGAGATATCATTTTTTTATTTTTTTGTACAGTTATTTATATTACTATTGTACTAGGTATATATAGTAAACTTCTAGGACAAGTAAATACATAATAATCCGTATAAGAATTCTTGTTCTATCCCACACACTGCTAGCTTGCTTGGCACCAAAAAACATTTCAAAATAATAATCCCTATTTTATCCATAATAATTCACTTAAAATTCACCTTAATAAAATCATCAATATCTTCGCTTTTAAATAAATAAATAAATACATAAATAAAAACCTCAGAATAAACATCTAAAAATACCTTTTGTCGAACATCCATCCTAAAGCTCGTGCGCTAGAGACATTAAGATGGGATCGACGTCACGTCATCACAACAAGATGCAAGATAAAGTAGTTGCCTTAAATAAATCTACAAATGAAAATAACCCGACACTACTCAAGAAAATCAAGCAAGATCCCGTATCCCCACCTAAGACCTACAATGATGAGTCTTCTGGATTTATAGCAGAAATAACACCAATGAATAACTTTGGTAACCTAGGAGTCTAGATAAATTACCCTAAACCCTCACACGGAGAATGGATCGCCTTGGAAAACTGCAAGGAAGCCTACTAGGTAACCTATTCGGAGCCAATGAAGTAAGCTGACAACACTGCCATCAAGTGGGAAAACAAGTACGAGGATAACGCTGAAGATGAAAAATACTTAGGAAATGTTTGGACCTCTGATATTGAACCAATGGCTGAAACGCCAGTACTTCAACAATATGAGGAAGAAACCCCTACACAGGACTTAGTCTAGGGAGAGATTGCCAAGATGTGGGATCAGATCGGCAACCTGGGTCAGACCATTAAGGAACTAGGAAAGTCTATGCCTAGGAACCAGTCAAGGAACAAAAATCTGCACTCAACCTCCGTTGAAAAGTGGCCGTACCCCAAACGTCAAGCTTTTACCACTACACCTCACCTTGCTAACACTCGAGCTTCTCAGGAATGTATAAGTTTTATTGCACTTCTCGCTCTGCTTTAGATATACCACCAATGCCTCATAGATAACCTACTTACACCTCTTCCACCTCATTGACCTAACTCGCATTCTCCATAGTACAAACCGAATAACTTCTGCGAGTATCATTCCGGAGGAATGGGTCATCATACCGATTAGTGCTTCGTCTTTCTGAATCATATTGAGGACCTTGTTTAGTATGGAGTGATCAACTTCGACGGGATCATGAACTAAGCTGGGGTCGGGGCATAGTATGCTCTAATGTATTTTGGTATCTCTCTATCTTTTGTTTTTTGCTAGTTTGCCTTAAGTAAAGAATTTTAGTGTTTAGATGATGTCTATAAGTGACTAAGGCATAACCTTACTATTATAAAGTATAGTATTATCTACTTAAACCTTGACTCCAGTCTCCATTACCAGCTTTCAACAGTTGACATGTCTATCATAACTTAAACACTACAGAAAAAAATAAGGCTATGCTGAAAATAGTTTTAACATCTAAATGGAACATAACCTGAAGTATAAGTTAAAAGGAAAAGTCTTATTTCAACCAAATGATGGTGAGATATTGATAATAAAATCTGAGAAAGTTAGGAGGAAAACCTAGGAACCCTGATTATGAAATCGCTACACTTGTTCCGACCTGGGAGTATCCAAGTAACCTTGAAGAAATACAGAAAACTTCCTTAACCGGAATGAATGAAGAAATATCCTGAAGACTTATGACCGAAGAACGATAGATAAAGTCTTAGATCCCAGGCCCGTCCGAGAAAAATTCTTGAAAGATCGGGTAGCTCAACAAATGAAGACTGACTAATATAAGCTAAGACTTTATCTAGATATAACAAATTCAAAAACACCGTGAAAAACCGACTTAAAAACAAAAAAAAAAACAAGAAAAACCTCGCATAACTAAAGATGTTTAAGACTAGAAGAAGACAATAAGACATATCAAACAAACGAGGAAAGTAGTCGGGATAAAGACAAAACCAACAAAGACCTCGAGATCGACTCAAATTACCCTAGTTCTCTAAAAAATGTAAAATCCTAAAATTAAGTGTTAAGAGAAATAAAAAGACTGATCCCAAAAAGTTTCTAAACATTGAGTGGTCACACGAAAGCCATTAGGTGAATCGCGCTCTCTGTATGATCCGAGTATTAAGTCTTGGGGGTGTCTCAACACCTAGTGACTTGGGCCAACTGGACTGGGATCACTACCCAAAGCTCGCCACATGGATTATATAGGAAGTACGACTCCCTACTTTCTGGAGTGAAGAAAAATAGTAGAAAATTCTCTTAACACTACCAGGACAAAGAGAAAAAAACATTTGTTAGTAGTTAGTAACTAACACTTGTTTTTTCGTCACTTTTATTCTCTCTCCTCTGAGTCATCTTAGGAAGGCCTAGTCCTCCTACCCTCAGTCCAAGATAGAAGAAGTGAAGCAGAGTCATTAAAGAAACCTTGGGTAGCATTCAGGGCCTAGGTAATCCAAATAGCAATCTTAGATAATTTAAAATATTGAAACTTGATGGTATTGGATTAGATAATGATGGATAACAAACTACTAACGTGATTGTTCCAAATTCATGTTAAAACTATACTTATCATATCCCAAAATTTTTCCAGTGTAAGAGATTATGATAGTAGATCAACTTTTGAATACTAGAATACATAAATTAAAAGCATACTTTAATTAAATAATCTTGCAAGAGATAAAGAGAGATATATTGAAAGGCATCACAAGGACTATAAGACAAAACACTAAAATTTTAAACTAAAGGCAATGTACGATAATGAAACGGATAGAAGTTAACCTAAGATGATCTACTACTGCTATAATCAGAGAACCAGACAAAGAGGGTCAAAGAACACTAGAAGAAGGAAATGTAATGACAAAGCCAAGTTTACTTCATCCAAAGGAAGATAAGCGTTCCCGTTACCAAGATCCTTGAGCCCGGAGGAAAGCTCAAGTAAACGTCAGTGACCTTTCTCTCGTCTGTCTTATAGCGGAAGTTACTTTACAATAGCTAAAGGCAAAAGGGTACTTAATCTTTCTCTAAAGCGGAATCACAAAAGATAACGATAATTCATATACAATAATAACAAACTTTTACATGAGACAAACATAAGATAAAAAACAAACAATAAAAAGTCAAACACCAAGTACTAAATAAAACTACTAGTGTTTTAAGTACAATACAAAGTTAAAAAACAAATAGACCAATCAAAACTAGCTGGTGCCATATAATCAGAGAGTAAGGGACGAGCACAGGAGTCACACATAATCCGAAGACTCTACGCAAGAGAAAATCTAGGCAAACTCCTCCTCCGTGAAAGCGGAGGGATAGTTTGAGGTAGATTGAGCGTCTTCTACCGGCAAAGAAGGAGCCACATCCATAGATATCTCAATGGACTGTGAGACCACAGGATGATAGTAAGGGTCCATCCAGATCATAAACTCTGTTGTTGCCGATGGATGTACTGAGAAGAGAATCTTGTTAGATGTCAAGCGACGACGCTCCCACTGAGCATAAGCTTTTGCGTCTCTAGCCTCATCCCCAAAACTCAAAAGTATAACGAGCAGCAATCGTGCCATTAACCAACGGAATATATTGAGTCCTGCCGAACTGATGCATTACCCGACTAGGAATGTAGGGGATGTAACCTCGGAATCCTAATAGAAGGATGAGATGTAAGTCCACGAAATCCAAATAAATACCAATCGACATCGTACGCCTTGTAGTCCATACTACCTTAGCACTAACCATCTCTACCAAAAGTGATGCCTAGTCTGGTGGGTAACTAAGACACTACGTGATCTGAGGAAACTGAGAATATAGCCGATCTAATATCGGATCCTACAAGCACCAAGTCTCTATGGGTAGCCTGATCAGATGAGAGATGATCTATATCTGTAGTAGCGCAGAGCTCCCAAAGAAGTAGTGGTCCCTCACCCGACAAGTAGTTAACAATTGGTACAGCTCTACTAGTACGAGAGGTAATATCAGGTAGGACGAATCATCAAGCATCTTCTCTGCTAGGAGGATCGTCCAGCTTGAGAGATCACTTACCTTCGTAGGGAATAGTGTCTCTTGCAGCAACAAAGCAACTAATAAGATCATCTGGTGCTCGCGCCAGTCTACGTAGCGGCACCATATGTCCCCATATCCCTGATATCCATGGACATCCGAAAACCACCTCTAGAGCATGTCGAACTCCAGGGAATCTACGCCGACATTATGGAGAAATGGTAGGTGTTGGCCCATTAGAATACCCAAGAGGGAGGGTGAATTGGGTAAATAAAAATTATCAGAATAAAATTTAATAAATTAAATAATTAATTTTAATCTTAAATTAATTATTATCTTTATATCACAGCGAAATAATATAATCAACTAAGTGCACACCCAAATAGCAAAAATAACAAAGTAAATATAGTAGCACACAAAAGATTTATACTGGTTCACCAAGCTACTCTTGGCTAATCTAGTCCCCCGAGTTCCACGGAGGTCGCACCCACTAAAACTAAGATCCCTTTAAAGGTAGAAACCAAACCCTCACACCGATTCTTTTACATAATCAGAATCAACATTTACAATATCATTTTCTCAAGCTAAGGAAGAACCTCTACTTTTTACAGGTTAAAGAATACCCTAATTCTTTTTAACACTAAGACTCAAGAATCAAAACCTCACAAAACACTCCAACTATTCTTTTCCCAGGTAAGGATAGAACCTTTACAAATCACTCAAATTACAATTCTATCCAGGAAGAATCACTACCTTAATCTCCTTACAGGAAGAGACAGAAACTTAGCTACCTTTGATTAAATACCCCCAACAGTATTTAACCCGTCACACTACTCACCAATACAAATTGATAAGAAGAAAATCTCACTCAGAGTTTCTACCATCCCAGATAAATAATAACTCAATTAATATCCAACTAGTGATAGAAAAACGTAAGATAGAAAATCTAATTTTTGGGTAACAAATATTTGAGCACGTAATCAGATTCAAGAAATTGTTTGTAAAAATATTTTCTTCAAAAATTAGAAACAATTTCTAATATCAATTTCCAAAAGATAAACAAGTAATGCAATGATAGAATATAATTGGAAAAATCTCACCCGGATTCCATAGAAAGAATAAATAGATCAATGTAACTTCAAATCCGGTAGCAACAAAGATTAATCGCAATTGATTCTCAAGATCACTCTTAGAATAGCTCATAAACTCTTAGAAAGATAATTCTTAGAAAAGCTCACTCTTATGATATGATACGATTTCTCATGGTAGATATAATATTACTTCATTTAATAATGAAAAACGCATGTATATTTATATGGAAAATAAATAAGCTCTCTAACGGCTAGTTCCCATGTGTCATGACATTTAAATGATCTCTTAGACCCCTTATATCATTACGACTTCATTTTGGTTCAATTCACTTAATAATAACTTTTAAATCTTTTAATTAAGCCACCCAAATATTTCTCAAACTCAATTAATTAGAATAGAAACAATTTTATGTACCAAATTGAGAAATAATAAAACTTAATGAACCATATCTATAGGATTTAGATATTAGGTGAAACATATCTTAAATATAAAAATATCCCTGAAATCTCTCTCAAATCCTAACAAAAAATGACTACTTTTGGATATAATCTCAGATAAAACAATTTCTTGAAACAATGCGTTCGGTCGATTGCCCAATTCAGGTTATAGCCAAGCTATCGCTGCTGCATACATCGGTCGACCTATCTGTCGACTTGTAGATTCAGAGAGTTTATTTTGCCTTTATCGGTTAACCTACCTGTCAACTTATAGATTCAGAATGTTCAGCTTCCCTTGGTCGGTCGACCTGCCTGTCGACTCATAGATACATGGACTTCATGCTGCTTGGTCCGATCGACTCACTAGTTGACTTACGTCTTCTGGATCTCTGTTCTGAACTCATTTTCAACTTATTCTCTTTTACATTTTCATCCCTTTAACCATTTTCTCTTCTAAATAAGCTCCACTAATCTTTTTATATTCCATTTTAGTCATTTAAAATTACTTCTTTTCAAATCACATATTGGAGCAAATAATTTCACTTAATCAAAACACACATAAATCGTAAATACTTTTTGTGCCATGTGTGTGTTCCTAATTGGGATATTAAAAGTTGAAATTCATCTGGGTTATTTTTCCTAATTTCTTCAAACTCTTAATTCTTCAATATCTTTAACATCATCGTTTAGCATTCATTTAATTTGCATCTTCATCACTGGAACTTAAATCACTGAAACATTCAAACAAACTATTAGTTCCACCAAAACATCAATACTTAATTGTTCATCAAAATCTTAGGATCAATGATCTCCCCATTTTTAATGATGACAATTAACTTTGATGTTTTCTTTAAAATGAAAATATAACCACACTCCCCTTAAATCCGAGAACGGGTTTTTTAACTCGTTAAAGCATCATAATAGATATATTATCAATAAAGCACAAATTTATAACAATACTCCTCCTTAATAAAACTTCACTAATTTAATGGTTTTTTTAACTCGTTAAGGTATCGTAATAAAGATATTATCAATAAAGCACAAATTTATAACAATATTCCCCCTTAATAAAACATCACTAATTTAATAGTTTTTTAACTCGTTAAGGCATCATAATGAAGATATTATCAATAAAGCACAAATTTATAACAATACTTCCCCTTCCTTAATAAAGCATCACTAATTTCTCCCCCTTTGTCATTTTCAAAAACAAAATTTAGGGAGGGGGGAACACAAAAACATCACTACTCTAGGCAAATGTTATGAGCTTTAATTTTCTACTAGAAATTTAGTGAGTATCACAAACTAATTGAAAGTATCAAAATCTTCAGCATAACACATTATTGCCTTGCTTATAAAAACTTTTCCCCCTAAATAATTGTAAACAAGTAAATTCATGCATAGAAGAATAATCCTAAGGCAATCAAAATATTTCAACAATATAGCATGTAATCATATTCAGTTAAATCCGCATGTCTCACTAATGATACCAAACAATGTCTTCCCTTTATAGAAACAAAACATATGTTCTTTAACACACTAAAATAGGAAGCATTTCTGAAGCATTTCATCAATCATAAATCTAGTGCATACATAAATACGGATAAGTGCATATTTCTCTCATAAAATCTCATTTCTCTTTTAGAATTAATACTCGTTTATAAATCAATAGACATGCAACATAAGAACATATTATCATACATTAAGAAGCATAAAAACTCAACTCAATCCAACAAAATCCACACCAAAAACATCAATCTTAACATGCAATATCCCACTATACAAGTGTAAAAAAATTAATTCATTTTAAGGAGAAAAATATAATCTTTGAAGCACTAAGGCATGAAACATCTCTCAAAGATAGTTTATGAAACTCTCAATATAACACATACTTATTTCATAAAAATTCAGCTCTATTTTTCAACAATAATCATTAACGCTCAAGAACATGAATCATATCTCAATCAATAACATTGTTATCTCATATCCTTGAAGATCCCTTCATAAACATAAGCATTTAAAAATCAAGAGACATGAGAAAAACATATTATCATACTTGATATCTATAAATATATTCAAACTTAATTCAATTTCTAAATCTCATAACATGTTTTAAAAATTAACTCATGATCACTACTTGATATAAAAACATGTTAATAATCCCTAACTAAACGTGATTATTATAATCACTACGCAATGTTTCTTAAGACAAAAAGTGAACACATCATTTAAAATAGGTCTTAGAAACAATTACTAACTTACCTATTTGGCAAGTTGGGAACTCTCCCTCTTTAACAAATTTAATAAATTTAAAATGCGAGGGATTAAGAGTACATTTTCTATAATTTGAGATAACTTTGCTCTTTACCTCATTTATAGCAATGATTGATTTGGGTGTGCAATTCTTCTTGGCATGTTCGTATCCTCCATTCCTTTGATTTTTTCCATTTGACTAATTGATGATTCCCTTTACACATATCGCTTGTGGTTTTTTGGTGATATCCCATCTTGGCTTTGTTACAATTTTTCTCTTAGCACATATCTCTTATGGTTTCTTTACAACTTCACCTCTTGTATTTAGTGTATATTTTCGCTTTGTACACGTCGCTTGTGGATCTTTGGTAACTTCCTGTTTTTGATTTGATATAAACTTCTTAACTGTTCCTTCAAGTTCACTTCCGACATTTTATAATTCTACACCAAACATTTCAACAATTTTCTTTGGTATCCATTTCATTTTGGATCCGTCTTTGTTAGATATAATCTTAAGGTTCCGAAACGGACATGATACTTTAAAATGCCCAACCCTATTACAATAAAAATATCTCAAATCAGATTTATCATAGAAAGCACGAGATGTAAAACATAAATCATTTCTAACAATAAAAGCTTAACTATCACAGGCTTGTGATGAAAGATGAGACGGTGAAGCATATCCACTTTGCCTAAAAAAATAATTTTCAGAAGCTCTTGAAACAAACTTGAGGTCGGATTTTGATTTTTCAAAATTTTTCTTAAGTAAATCAATTTTAGAAACAAGATCTGACCTTTGCTTGGAAATCATATCAAAATTATTTTTTAAAACTCTATTTTCATATTCAAGAGAATCCACTTTAGAGAACAAATCGTTAATTTCAAAAACAACATTCAAAAATTCTTTTGTACCACAATATTAATCCAAATGCATTTTAGATTTTTGGATACTTTTTCCACCATTTTCAAAAGAACCAATTTTTTTTTTTAAAATCAAGCTTTCTTTAGCAAAAAGTAGTGTGAAAGAAAGTAATTTTTCCATAACAATAGGGACATTTTAAAAAATTATCAGAATAAAATTCAATAAATCAAATAATTAATTTTAATCCTAAATTAATTATTATCTTTATATCACAGCGGAATAATATAATCAACTAAGTGCACACCCAAACAGCAAAAATAACAAAGTAAATATAGCAGCACACAAAAGATTTATACTACTTCACCAAACTACTCTTGGCTAATCCAGTCTCCCGAGCTCCACGGAGGTCACACCCACTAAAACTAAGATCCCTTTAAAGTTAGGAATCAAACCCTCACACCGATTCTTTTACATACTTAGAATCAATCTTTACAATATCCTTTTCTCAGGCTAAGGAAGAACCTCTACTTTTTACAAGTTAAAGAATAACCTAATTCTTTTAACACTAAGGCTCAAGAATCAAAACCTCACAAAACACTCCAACTATCATTTTCCCAGGTAAGGATGAAATCTTTACAAATCACTCAAATCACAATTCTATCCAGGAATAATCACTACCTCAATCTCTTTACAAGAAAAGACTAAAACCCAGCTACTCTTGATTAAATACCCCCAACAGTATTTAACATGTCACACTACTCACCAATACAAATTGATAAGAAGAAAATCTCACTCAGAGCTTCTACCATCCCAGATAAATAATAACTCAATTAATATCCCAACTAGTAATAGAAAAACGTGAGATAGAAAATCTAATTTTATGGGTAACAAATATTTGAGAACGTAATCAGATTCAAGAAATTATTTGTAAAAATATTTTCTTCAAAAATCAGAAACAATTTCTAATATCAATTTCCAAAAGATAAACAAGTAATGCAATGATAGAATATAATTGGAAAGATCTCACCCGGAATCCATAGAAAGAATAAATAGATCGATGTAACTTCAAATTCGGTAGCAGCAAAGATTAATCGCAATTGATTCTCAAGATCACTTTTAGAATAACTCACAAACTCTTAGAAAGATAACTCTTAGAAAAGCTCACTCTTATGATATGATATAATTTCTCTGGATAGATTTGATATCACTTCATTTAATAATGAAAAATACAAGTCTATTTATGTGGAAAATAAATCAGCTCTCTAACGGCTAATTCCCATGTGTCATGACATTTAAATGCTCTCTTAGACCCCTTATATCATTATGACTTCATTTTGGTTCAATTAACTTAATAACAACTTTTAAATCTTTCAATTAAGCCCCCCAAATATTTCTCAAACTCAATTAATTAGAATAGGAACAATTTTATGTACCAAATTGAGAAATAATAAAAATTAATGAACCGTATCTATAGGATTTAGATATTAGGTGAAGCATATCTTAAATATAAAAATATCCCTGAAATCTCTCTCAAATCATAACCAAAAACGACTACTTTTGGATATAATCTCGGATAAAACAGTTTCCTAAAATAGTGCGTTCGGTCGACTGCCCAGTCGATTGCCCAATTCAGGTTTTAGCCAAGCTATCACTGCTGCATGCATCGGTCAACATGTCTGTCGACTTGTAAATTCAAAGAGTTCATTTTACCTTTATCGGTCGACCTACCTGTCGACTTATAGATTCAGAGAGTTTAGTTTTCCTTGGTCGGTTGACCTGTCTGTCGACTCATAGATACAGGGACTTTATGCTGCTTGGTCTGGTCGACTCATCAGTCGACTTACGTCTTCTGTATCTCTGTTCTGAACTCGTTTTTAACTTATTCTCTTTTACGTTTTGGCGCCTTTAACCATTTTCTCTTCTAAATAAGCTCCACTAATCTTCTTATATTCTATTTTAGTCATTTAAAATTATTTCTTTTCAAATCACATATTGGAGCAAATAATTTCACTTAATCAAAGTACACATAAATAACAAATACTTTTTGTGCCATATGTGTATGTTCCTAATTGGGATATTAAAAGTTAAAATTCACCTGGGTTGTTTTCCCTAATTTCTTCAAACTTTTAATTTTTCAATATCTTCAACATCATAGTTTAGCATCCATTTAATTTGCATCTTCATCACTGGAACTTAAATCCCTGAAACACTCAAACAAATCATTAGTTCCACCAAAACACCAATACTTAATTATTCATCAAAATCTTGGGATCAACAGTAGGTGTTTGTGCTTCACTCCCAGGACTTGTGATACTCAATTCTTCAACGATGATAATGGAAGATAAAGGATCTCTCATGTCAAATAAAGTCCTAGCAGAAAGGACACATTCTCTAAACATGGAGTCATCTTAGTCACCCCAAAATAAAAGCATGAAGAAGCCACTACCCAGAGTCGTACCAATCTCTTGATAAATGGACCATCTACAGTCACTTGAAAAAGCTTCGTGGTGTGTTCGAGTGTGGATAGTAGGAGTACTAACACATCCAGAGTCAATGACTCAACCCAATCAGATAGATGAAAGCGTCTCGGCTGATAGAACAAATACCTGAGACAAATAACTCCAAAGGAGCCACCTTGAAAAAAAGAAGAAGTCCACTCATAGGAACTATCATTCACACATACACCAAACAAACAAGGTATGTCACATTTATCTGATGCATAAAAAATTAAAGTAATCCTATTTTTCCAGACTGAGCTATGCTATCACTAGGTCTCCCCACCTCCGGGGAAGAGACAGTATGATCAGGTGACTAGCCTTTTCAGGTAGAAAGGTGGACCGATCTCTTCCCCTTCGCCTTGGAAGAAGAGCGATGTCCAAAGCAACCAGACATAATATCCTGATATAATAAAGAAAATTTGTGCATAAATTTTTCTATCATGATTTGGTTTACATTAGCATAACATGTTCGAAGAAATACATGCTAATAACTGAAGATAAATTTTAACTATCTGCGCTACCAACGTGCCATCCCATTGATAATAAACATAAAAAACTAAAACAATACATATATATCCCAGACATAAATACAATAACGAAAGGGAGAAGTGCGCATCAAGAAAGGAAAATATATATACATCCATCCCAATACATATACAATCATAACCACCATAATACATACCCCAAAAAAAATAATACATCCACTATAATGCATATGCAATAATAAATACATGTAAAAAATATGTCCACTACAATACATGTCTTCAAAAAGATACAACTGTATAATCTAATCCAAAAAAAGAAAGCAATATATAAGCCTGTCAAGGATCTGATGCAGGTTAGTCCATGCTTCCTCCAAAACCCCCAGTCAGTGGGGTCAGCGTAGCAAAAGGGATGGAAGCCTCTAAGTCAGCCATGGACTTTGCTGTACCCAGAGTAGCAGTATGAGCCTAAAAATGAGAAGCCAAAGTTTGGTGACCAAAGGATATCCCATGAAGTTTATGGATCTCTCGTTGCAAGTCCTCGTCGTACCGGCGACGCTGATCGCACTCCTCTCTAAGAGCATCCCTCTCGACTTTGATAGCAGCAAGCTCAGAAGT
Organism: Eucommia ulmoides; assembly: GCA_016647705.1. Lineage (NCBI taxonomy): Eukaryota > Viridiplantae > Streptophyta > Magnoliopsida > Garryales > Eucommiaceae > Eucommia > Eucommia ulmoides. Next base: position 20,605,327 of record CM028338.1, on the reverse strand, counting down.
CGAAACCACCTTCTCATTGCTATGACTAGCCTAGAATATTAGCACCATGTAACCTAACATGGTATCGCCCACTAGGTGTGTTATGTCCGTTTTAGGGTCGATCGATAGACGCGAAAACCACTGGAGGTACTCATCCTTAGAGACCTGGGGAACAACCAGTATGTCTACTGGAACCATTAGGTCAAGTATATTTGGATTAACATCAATATAGGGCCCAAACCACATTACCGGAGGAGTAGAAGGCTGACATAATATCCTAGAAATTTGAGGAGTCACTCTCTCGCCCATGTGTAACTCCCAAGAAAACGGACCTCTAAAGACATGATGTTGAGTCAATAGTATCCTCTCGAGAAGCATGTCCACCCAATGAGTGTCAGAACAGTATAGCTTCCAAATGATATCTCTACGCACTAGGAACTCCAACTACGTTTGGGCCACAACGTGATATCAGAAGGACGACCGATCCTCTATGATGGAGCAATGCCATTTCACCTCACAGGGAAAATAGTCCTAGATAATAGAATAGGGATGACATGAGGAAAGGTACTCATATGCCCAATACAACAAGAAAAAATAAGAAAACAAATAAGTTAAGTAATACAAACGAAGAATACAAAGAAAGATAAAAGATTTAAAATGAACTCATGGGTAGGAACTACCAAACCCCTGTGACGCTACTGACTCGAGCTGATATGCGAGATCGCATCCTCGCCAAGAAGGCTGCGAAGGTGAAACTACCCCAGTCAAGCTCTGCTAAGCCAGCCAGATCACTCAGAGTCCCTACGAAGTGGATAAGGATAGTGGTACTAGACGAAGCCATAAAGGTCCCACCATAAAACTGAAGCAATAGAACGCGATAGAGTTAATCACTTGCCACAGTCCTTTGGAGGTGGGAAGGTGAAGATCAACTCGTGCACTAAGCTACTCTGTCGTATAGCGCTTCGGTCCTCACCTCTATTAGTATTCTACCCAGGAGCCTCTCCGCCTCAGTCTAGGATATCTCTCCCAATGGAATAGTCCGCCTTTGGATGCTTACTCCAGTGATCTTCTCCTAGTCAAGGGGCGTCGACACCAACTCTACGTAAATTAAGTAAAGAGAGTTCGTCATCAGGAACCAATGCTTAATCAGGGTGTTAGGATACTCGTGATCTATACAAGATGCCTGAATAGTAAGAAAATCCCTAAAGTCACAACCTTAGAGGAATAAGCGGTAGTTGGGGTGCATCCTCCTCGTATAGAGGGTGTAGAAAGTTGACTATGACCCCCTGAAGTCCCCGTTACAATGGGGGTCGACCTATAAAAATTTACCCACGAAAATATAAGACTTGCTCTTTTAGGAAGAAAGGTGAATTAAGAAAGGTTTCAATAGCGAACCTAAGCAGAATGGAGGAACATAGAAGGATGATCATGAAGATCTCCTACTAGCATCTGATCCTTAAGATCAATGGGATAAATCCATGCCGCATCGAAGGTAATAGCTCTATCTCGAAATGGACTGGGAATAGGATCCTATGGCTCAAAATCATCTCCTGGGAAATCATCAGGAATACCCTACTTGGACATCTCATCATCGGGAGGGATGTAGTCGGGATCAACAACCATCTCAACTGTGATAGAAGGGCCAGTAGAATCATGATCCATAGTAGCGTCTGATGGACTGGCCATCATCGAGTCATTGACTCTGGAAGCTCTAAAAGTCTCGTCTGCAGCAGAAGTGGAAATGATAGGTACGTGATCAGAAATCCTGAGTGCCGAAGTCTTGGGTCGACCTTGGGAACACTTTGATGTACTCCCTCTAATCGAGGTCTCAGGGGCTTTACCCTTCCCACGAGAGCAAGAAAGACGACGGCCACCATCACTTAAAGAACCCGTGGTTGATATAATGTCCTCTAGAAAGAAAAGTCAGGGTTTTATCATTAGGGTTTTTACTTGAGAAAAATGTTGGAATCGCTAAGATTCATACCTGACTCTAGAAGATATGTCGGGCTTACTGTTGCTATTATTCTATAAAATCAATCGTGAGCTACTAGGATTAATCTCTAACGATCTAGCGCTAGCCGAGCACTAGCGGCAAAGGATAGAGTTTACTGCTCCAAGAACAATGGCTTTGACCCTACCTTCTTTAAGTTTAAGTACGTGTTTTTACTACTTAAAACTAAGGTATAGTTGAAAAAAAAAAGTAAAAAAATCCCACCCCTACAAGTGCGATATACCAAAATTTGCAAACCCATCTCGCTTAAGAGAAACTTTGAAATACTAAGGCCATGTTTGGTAACTGTTCCCATCCCAAAAATTCCCATCCCGTTCCCAGATTTTTGGGATTTTTGTTTGGGCATAGCGTTTAGTAAATCTGTTTTCGTTCCCGTTTCCATCCCAAAACCAAAAATCATTCCTATTTTTTCTTAAGAAGTGAAAAACAAAAAAAAAAGTTATTTCTCATAATTCTCAACTCATTCCCAAAATAAAAAAAAGGATAAGGTCGGTATTAATAGAGTTGTTAATGAGGTCTGGCCTTCAACTATTGTAAGCATTTTTTTTCTTTTTTTTTCTTCATTTTTTTTCTTCTTTGTTCTTCGTGTGGTTCATCACCATAATCCTCCTTCTTGTCGTCCGTCCACCTCGTCCTCGTCCTCGTCTGTCCTTTTTTTTTTTTTTTTTTTTGCTTCGTGCCATCGTCTTCTTTGTATGCTTCGTCCTCTTCATCTTCTTCATTTGTTTCGTCTTCTTCGTCTATCTATGGCGAAATCAAAATAGATTTCGTGGTTAGGGTTTCGATTTTGAGCTGTAATCGATTTCGATTTTAATTTCGGTATCGATTTTAATTGGGGTTTAGAATTTTGATTTTGATTTTGATTTTGATTTCAATTTCAATTTTGATTTCAATTGGGACTTAGGATTTTGATTTCAATTGGGTTTATGATTTCAATTTCGTTTGGGGTTTAGTATTGATGATTTCTTGATTGTGGTTTAGGGTTCAATTGCTTGATTATTGCTTGATTGTGGTATACTGTTCTTTTTTGATTTCTAGGATAAAATCGTTATCAAACGTAATTCTGTTCCCCGAACCAAAAAAAAAAATTATCGTTACCAAATACGATTCTGCTCCTAGGAAGGAAACAAAATTATCATCCCATATCATTCCCATCTCACTACATGGGATGAGCACGAAACAGTTACCAAACAGGCCCTAAACAAATACACTATTAGAACAAACAATGATATACAAGACATAAATTGATTAAATTATACCATCAAGATGATATTTTAGAAAGTGTGCAATTCGTGATGTTGGGGCGAGATTCATGTGACCAAGTGTCGTATAGACACTCAAGGGGGACTTCGGCATTGACGCGAACTCACATATTCATTCAATTTACACTCGGGAGAGGTAGTGAATGAGATTTCAATACCGAGATTGTTGGATAGGATGAACGTCGTTAATGTAAACTAGATTGAAACGAACACGTTTAAGTGAACAAAGTTAATCCCTAGGCAATAATTTTCCATAAACGTCATACCACTATATTAGTATATTAGATTAATTAGTTTAGTATATTATTAATATAAAAAACTACATTTTTATCGCCTAAATAGAATTAGGTTATGACAATTACGGTACTCAACGATAATCTACACCAATCTCTGTGGATACGACAATTCTTACTTTTCCCACTCTACTAAAACTTAACCCATACACTTGCAGTGAAAGTAGCGACGTATTTACGCGCTACCAAGTTTTTGGCACCGTTGTCGGGATTGGCTTTTAAATTGTTGTTGATATTGTGAGTAACTTTAATTTAGGCATTTGTTTTGTTTATAATTTTTTCTTTGTAGTTTGGTTTTCCTGCAGGGTACTTGATGATGTTAGATCAACAAGTGCTTTTGCATTTCTTTCAATGAGATTCCGAGCCATTTTAAAGTTTTTGAATCATCGTTTCCCGAGGGAATATCAACTACTGAACTTCCTCAATAGGTTACTAACCGCAACCAGAACGTAGGTTGAAAGAGGAAACAGTACCACCTCTTTCGACCAACTAACCACGGACGAAGCCTATCGGGTACTAGAAGACATGGTGGAGTATGATTTTCATTGTTGGAATTATTCAACAAGCTATCTAAGCTTGGGGGATAGTTCCACCATTTCGGCACCATGAATTGACACCCCAGACCAACAAGAAGAGTCTTCCCCCCTAGAGAAAATGTTGGTTGAATTTATGGGAGAGACTCAGACTTTTTGGAAAGAGACGAATGACCAGCTAAATGAGCACGATGATCGTCTTGACAATATTGAGACGGTCTGTACAGAAATCGATGCGACCATAACGTCTCTTCAGATACAAATCGGTCAGCTTATTTGCTTAATTGAGGCTGAGTCAGAAACGGTGGCACTGAGAGATGAACAAGCTATATTTATTTGTGAAAGCCACCGGGAGGAACCGAAAACGAGCGGAAAGAGTTTGGGAGCATTCATAAATGATTATACGAATGAAACAGGAACCCAAGAATGGATTGACGATTGTGATTCTTCACCATTGGAGATCCACATTGCGATGCCACCACCGATCCAAGACGATCACATCTACGAGGATCCGATGTGGCTCACTTATCCTTCGTCACCATTTTCAACGTTTTTTATGTCTACCAAGTACACGAGATGAAAAAGAGTCTTGTTGAAAGCTCGAGCCAAATAATGCCAAATCTCGCCAGTCTTGAGGGCGTTCTGAACGAAGACCCATACGTTGTGTTGTATGACACATACTATAGGCGGAAGCTTCTCTTTGACGAGCACTTCTCCATGTCAGGCCGAGGACTATAAACCAAGCGCTTCTTGGGAGGACCGCCGAATTCATTTATAGGAGAGATTGTCTTGCCTTCCAGGTACGTGTTCTAAACCTCTTTCGTCGGCATACTTTATTTCAAATGTTGAGATCGTTGATGGGTCATTATGGACACAACCAGTTTTAAGTTTGGGGGTGATGTGTAGTATGTTAGTATATTTTATTTTATTGTATTCATGTTTGTTTAGTGTAGAATGTGCTTATGTTTGTAGGATGTGCATGTGTTGAGTTTTGTGTTCATTTAGGCCATTACCCGATGATGATATTATCCCCTGGTTGTTTTTCGAGGTCAAGGGTAATGCCTATTCATGTGTGTTCTGTGTGCCTGGCATGTCATTTTGATGAAAATTATTGTGGATCCTAATTTACATAAGTACGTAGACTTAATGTATAGCTATTCAATTAATTTGAGGCCAATTATCCATTAGCCAAATTTATGACAATTTAAGGGATTCTAGAACCTAATTGGGGGAAAGTTGAGGCAAAATCCTAGGCAAGGTAGTTCAGGAGACGTGATTCAGGCATTCATTTTGATCGCTTGAGCCTTTGAAGCTTATCATGTAATATCATTTATCCCTCGTTACCCTATCGAAGCCTGTAAGTGTTTCAATTTTGAACACGTAACAAATACCCTGACCAATTGAATTCTTTCCAAACCTGTATCGCTAAACCTAAGGTACAATTTGAGTGAATCAAGTTAGCATTCATGTATGCTACTTGAAGTGAGCGGTTGGGTTTAGGGCGAACTTGTGATTGGTTTGGTATTTGAGTACTCACTTGTCATTTTTCTTTCATTTTAACTACACCCGTGAAATTGTAATAATCGAATAGGTTTGGGGGTGTAGTACATTAATATATATATATAGTTAAATTTCTTTTTCTTTTGACAAGTGAGTACAATGTTCTGAAATAGATGTTCAGAGTTATTTCAAAATTAACCCGTTTTATATTCCTGATATACCCTTGGCCATGTTCCAAACCAAACCAAATCCTATTGATCTTTTTGAACTTCCAAGCCTACATTAGTGGAGAGTGGAACCCAGTCAGGCGTATGGATATCATAATCCTTTACGGTTTTAAGTCATGAACTTCATTGGTGGATAATCCAATCTAGTTGTTAGATAGTTATATTATTGAGTTTCGGACACACACGTAGAAAGGATCTAGAATGGCGTTTACCATTATTAAATGTTGAAATTCTAGAACACCACATAGTGCATTTTACTCCTGAACTCGATATGATTGGGGGTTGTTGAAGGAAATTTTTTTTGGTCGATAGCTGAATTCAAAACTCGTACATCGTTATGTTTAGATTGTTTATGTTTAGGTTGTTTGTGTTAGTTAATTTAGTTGTGTTTTTCATTTTAGTGTGAGTGTTTTGCTCGAGGACTAACAAAATTCTAAGTTTGGGAGTATTTGATAGGTGTAATTTGTCTATATATTCTCAAGCCAGTTTTAGTAGTTTTCGAGTATTTTTATAGCGTTTTATTATGTTTTAATACATTTTTATTTATTTTGTTATAAACTAGGTATTTGGGGTGAAAATGGACTAAAACGGTCCATAAACGAGCAAGTCGGTCGAAGAACAGTGGAGAAAAATAGCAAAAAGTCCAAATTCTGAACCTGTATCTATCGTTGCAGCGGTGAAAATATAGAGAGTTGCTGAAAGCTCCATGACTGTAGCGGTGAAACCACTGCTGTAGCGGTCAAAATGCAGAGAGCTCTACCACTGCAACGGTCACCCGCCAAAATCCTACCAACCTCTCCACTGCTGTAGCGGTCATGCTGCAGACAGTTTAGATATTTTTAGGATATTTTGATATATTTTGGATCCTATAAATATCGTTCCTCTTCTCCCCAAATGAAGAGTAGATGTTTTTCGGGAGTCTTGAGAGCTCTAAGGCCATTCAACTAAGAGAAGATCATCAAGGCGAAGAAGAGGAAACACTCTTGGAGAGATTTTAGCGTCGATTCTTCGGATAACGGCTAGTCTCCTCGTTTCTCTCTTTCTCTCTTAGATTTGGTTTATTGTTTTTGTATATGTTTAGCGTATATTTTGTTATATATTTGGTTAGGGCCATGTATAGCTAAACATATATTGTCTAGGGCTTGATGTATTTCACGAAAACGTTGTTTATATAAAATCTATGTTTTGTTAATGGTTATTCATGTTTATCCGATTGTGTTTACCATTTTATTACAATCTTAATATGCTTGTTATGGTATTAGGATTGATTTTGTCAATACGGGGTTTGACACTCAAGAGAGGTAACCTCAAATTCGGACTAGGGTTTAAGCACAACGCGACGATCTAATAACCCAGGAGGGAGTTAGAAAGTGTGAAATCCGTGACGTTGGGATAGGACTCATGTGACCAAGTGTCGTACAAAAGCTTGAGGGAGACTTCAGTGTTGACGCGAAATCACATATTCATTCACTTTACACTCGGGAGAGGTAGTGAATGATATTTTGATACTGAGATTGTCGATAAGATGAATTCCATTAATGTAAATTAGATTGAAACGAACACGTTTAAGTGAACGAAATTAATCCCTAGGCAATAATTTCCCATAAATGTCATATCACTATATTAGTATATTATATTAATTAGTTAATTAGTTTAGAATATTATTAATGTAAAAAAGTACATTTTTCTCGCCTAAATAAAGTTAGGTTATGACAATTACGGTACCCAACGATAATTTACACCAATCCCTGTTGATACGATAACCCTTACTCTTCCTACTCTACTAAAACTTGACCCGTACACTTGCGGTGAAAGTAGCGATGTATTTACACACTACCAATTGGTAATATCGGTAATGGGTCTACAATTATTAAATACATTCTCCTTGTAGATAGTCTTAAACATAACCTGCTTTGTATTAGCTAATTATGTGATAAAGGTTATAATATTGTTTTCGATGATAATAGATTCCTAATTAAGAATGGGCATGATAGTAGTATCTTAGTTGTTGCATCATGTTTTAAGAATGTGTATACATGTTCATTTGATGATTTTTCTCCTTTCTTGTAGGCTCGAAAATTCGACTTGCCTGTTTCGCTACTAAGCCAGGACTTTTCTTCAAGTGGAGAGCAAATTGGAAGACTTGTGTTTTTGTAAGCAAGTCTTGGTGTGCCCTTTGGTGAAGAATGAGATCCCTATTTATAGGGATTTCTTAGACTAATTTTGGAGTTAAATACTCCTTTTAATGGTGAAATTAGGCCACCACTTATTAGTGGTTAGGCCATTTTGTCGTAGTGGTAGGTTTTAGTGGTTAAATTAGGCTATAGTGGTGATTTTGATGGTAAATAGTTAGCAAAATTACCCATCATCAATATATATATATTTCATTTTTTTTACTAACAAAAAGCAAACAAAAACATTAGCCTTGCCTAAGCAAGTTGGTTTGATTGTGGTGTTCTTGAAAAGAATCAAAAATGCATTTTATTTTCAGATTTGTCCTTATTTTTCATTAAACAAACAAACTACAAGAAAACAACGAAAAAAGAGAAAAAAAAAAAATGAGTTTTACATAGAAAGTTTTCTTCACAAAAAGGGACTTTTGTTTTACTCTAAAAAATAAAACTTTAGTTTTCTTAGAAATGATTTTAAGTTTCTTCTTAAAAAAAGGGAATGTCTTTAAAAAGTGTTTTCTTAACTTGTTTTTATTCTAAAATATTTTAATTGTTGTCTTTCAAAAATCTTCTTTCCAAAAAATGATTCTTACAAAAAGTTATCATGTTTTTTCCAAAAAAAAAAAATCTTTAACAAAGTTTTTACAAGAAGGCATCGTGATTTATTTCATGAATATATGTTTTTTATTTTTACTTATTCTTATTTTTGAAAAATGTTTTCCAAATGGTTCTTGAAAAAGAAAGATTCTTCTTTTAAAAAACAAAAAATAATTTTTAAGATTTTCCTAAAACAAAGTTCTTCTAAAAAAGATTATTGTTTTCTTCGAGAACCCTTTTAAATGATCTTTAAAAAATTCCTTCTCAAAGTTTTTCATAAAAATAATTTTTTTATTATTTTCAAGAAGTTTTTTTTTTAAAAAAAAATATAGATATTTTTTATAATGTATTTACAAAACTTCTTTTATTTTAAAACTTATTTTTTGGGTTAAAATTTAATTCATAAAATCTTCTTTAAGAAATGTTTTCTTTTTTTAGATTTTCCCCAAAATAAGATTCTTGAAGTCTTTTGTTTTTAATTTATTTTCATCAATAAATATTTTATATACTTTATTTTTTGTAGTTACAACTTTTCCTTGTTTTTCTATACTAGGTTTTCCTTACTAAAACACATGTTTTTTTAACATTCTAAAAATATATTTTTTTAGTTGCTTAAATTCATTTTACCCTTTTTTTCTCTTTTAAAAAATGCATTGTAGTTTTGTCAAAACAATCTTAACTAAACAAAACAATAAAATCCCCTTCGGGCCTAATCTTGTTTATTATTCCATAATCGATAGGTGGACTAAAGGGGGAGCTTTGTTCTTTATTTATTTTATGTTTTATCTATTATTGTTTTAAAATGTTTTCTTTCCTTTGTACATAAAATAAACATAAAAAGACAAATAATAAAACAAAAATGGGAATTAGTGTGTTAAAAAACAAAAGGAATAAAATTACTTGGACTTGTTTTGAATTTATAGATTTATTTAAACTTAGGTACCATCTTCAAACGGGTGTTTTAGGGTGCCTAACACCATCCCCGAGTATAACTGATCTCCGAACTTTAAATATATCTATGGTAAAGACCAACTATTTTTCGAGTCAAAACTTGGGCCATTTTTAAAAATAAAGCGATTTTCCAAAATTCCGATGACCTAGTTCACCATTTAACTCAATGTTAGGTGGCGACTCTATTTTTTGTAAATAAATTTTGGCCCAAAGAAACGTCTTCAAAACAAGCGCCTAGAAAATCCCCTGAAACTATTTTTCTAAAATAAACGGATTTGAGAGGGAGAAAACCAAATTGCGTCTTCCTCTTCTCTCGCCTTTCTTTCTAAAATCCAGGGTACGTAAGCATTGCGTCTTCCTCTCTAAATAGGGGGGAGGGACAAAACTTCTTCTTTTATCCTCCAAGATGGTCGGATAGGGGTTCCTTTGATCTAGCATTATTTTCAAGGAGGTTATACCATCTTTAATATCCGCCAACATGGTCAAGTTTTCTGCTATCATTTTCAAGTCATCCTCGTAGCTGGATAAGAATATCTTTAGATGGAGCAAAGGCTACTTTTGGGGCGGATCAAATTTTGAATTTTAATGGCCAATTTTAGTTTCATTTTGAGAGTACCGCGTTTTGCGGATTTCACGGATTTGCTTGTGCTTATCATTCTTTATTGAAATACGCTGACCAAAAATCCTAGCTCAATAAGGCATGGCGTAAACAACGTAGGATTTTCTATTCTTCGTCTTTTGTAATAGGTTCATTGTCGTTTAGATATGATCTTGACTTTGAACATAATTACGAGTAGATGATAGAAACTCCTAGGTTGGCTATTTCCAAGTCTTATTAATCCTATAGATTCCTAGTGTATAGTTTCAGGCTAAAAATAAAGTAGCATAAAATAGTGTGTAACATGACTCTCCAGTCCTATGTAGTGTCTTGAGAATTCTTGATTTTTAACCGCATTCTATCCTAGGCTTACTATACGAGGTTTACGGTTTTTATACTGCATCCTAAAAAGGCTTAGTTCCCAGATCTTCAAACCTCTTCCATCCTCCCCGGGGGAACATCCATCGTTGCGTGGTGATCCGAGCGATGTGAGTTTCAAGATTAGATCCTGGCGGATGAATCACGCAGCCTAACCCCTATAGACTCATCTTTCTAGTCCTATAGGGTTTCGAGACATGGATCAAAAGTAATGAAATCGCATGATTTTAGCCCCTACTTGTCGGCCTCCTAATGAGGTCCACGACTTTGTATTTGCTATGTTATATGCAGATCAAATGAGGTGCTCGCGCCTTGGAGAGGATCATAAAAATAATATGTACAGTAAATGGTAAATAAAGTAAAATGCAAAATTTAAATGACATAAATTTAAAGCAATGAATTAAATGCAGGAATATAAACAAGGATATGATGCAATAAATTAAAGAAACTAAGCATGCTTATGTACTTATGCAAAAAGGAAAGAAAAGAAGAAGTTTATTTATTTATTTATTTTTTTGCTAAGGGAAAACGCATTACCTTAACCAATGAAATTGAACAAAATTTTGGACTTTAATTTGATTGGAAATTATTTAGACACCACTGGGCTTGACCGTCTAGAAGTCTACCCAACGGAGTTGCCAACTGATGTGCCCCGAATTTCGCTCGCGAATCACAACACCGACCGAGTTTCGATATTATAATTCAAAATCTTGTTTATTTTTTTAAAACAACTTATCCTTTAGAAAATGATTTTGGATAAGCTTTTATGGTCCAAGAATTACCCAAAAGGGAGGGTGAATTGGGTTTTGCCAAATAATTCGTTAATTAAAATCTACTCAATATAAACTAAGTGTTTATGTGATTTGTGTCAAGTGTACAACAGATATTCAAACAAGATTAATAATCATAAACACAAATATATGAGAAAATATAAATAGTAGAGTTAGAGAGATTGACACCATTATTTATAGCAGTTCGGTAAACACCCTTCGCCTAGTCTACTCCCTCGAGCTCCTTCGAGGATTTCACTATCTTTGATCTTCTTACAGTTGAAGAGCAAACCATTTAAGTCACCTCTTGAGAAGTACGTATCTCAAGACTTTACAATCTAGAGTGAATATATTTCACTCCCAAATCTATCATCTTGAGTAAAGCCCTTACTCAAGATTTACAATGAATATTCTCACCGTCTCACAAAATGGAGCTTCAACACTCACAAGATATAAAACTCAAGAATCTATTTGTGTAAAGCAAATACAACAAACACTTAAGAAAGAAAAGAAGTGTTGTTTGACAGATTTTAGCTTGGAAGCCTTTGGTAGTATCTTTTTTATCTTTATAGCTCAAGTTTAAGTGATTGATACTTGGTGAGTTTCTTAGTTGGTGATTGTTATTGAACTTCCAGCTATCTTCTTCCTTTTATAGATGTATTAAATGAATGAATAAAATCTCAATTGAAGAGTGTAGAGAGCATATGACCATTGGGGTTTCCTCTTCAAATGTCAAGTTTCAAAATGCAAAGCTCATCTCCATTATCTCTGCAGATTTGCTAAGATTCCATTTTCTTTTTTCAATCTCATTAATTCTAGATAGTCTAGTTAAATACAAATGACCCATAGTCCATTCATGTCTTTGAGGTAGTGGAAAATTATATCCATATATTCAATTAATACAATTGAGTATGGTTGGTAATAATGAATGTAGACAAATCATGATAGAGATATTCAAAGTTGGATTGGAATTATTAAATGTAAGACTCATCATCTTTGAAATATGCAGCAAGTTGTTCAAGATAAGATGTCATACACATTGTGGGAGACAATGTATGGGCTAGCATTTAATGAGCTACCTTACCAATAAGTCAAAATAATATCTTTTATATTCCCACTTGATTATCTTGACAAATTCAAATCTAATACTTGTATTTATATATGATTATGTATTTGAGCATGTGTATACAATATGTATAAAACATATATTATACATGTGTACAATCCAATTAAGCACATACAAGCATTTCAAGCATTTGAACACTTAGAATTCATTTGGCATGATGAAAACATAATTTTCAAACCCTTTGAGCCAATTTGTCAATTAATCATAGATGTAATCTTAAACATAATAATTGATCATGCATATATCATGTAGACATGTTAAACTAACATCTCATAACATGATTTGAACATTCCAAACAAAATATGATATGTAAATCCAAATTTGAGTTCATGACAAAATTTTGCATTTTGAGTTTTAAATGTTTCAAGATGTTTTAATCAATTCCATTTCAATTCAACATTGTATTATTCAAATTGAATTATGAAAATATGTTATATATTCATTATAAGGTATATGGATCATCATACAACAATTAGAACAAACATACGACGACAAAACGCAAATTTCAAAACAGAGCAAGAGAGAGAAAGACTACTGCCTCGAAGTAGTCGACTACTTCCAACATAAGTAATTGACTACTTCCAGGATAAGTAGCCGACTACTTATGCTGCAATTCCTGCAGCATGTTATTTTCAATCGTTTTGCATTTTTGATCTCGGATTATGACCGTTTATCATTCTAAACACTTTATAAAGCATGTAACTATTATTATCATTGTTAATCCTAAGATTTTGATGGATAATTAAAGGTTGATATTTTTTGTGGAACTAACGGTTTGATTAAGTATTTCAGTTTATTAGTTCTAAATGATGAAGATATGATGACAAAGATGGTGAATGATTAAGAGGTTGAAGAATTTGAAGAACCTAGAAAAAACAACTCAGGTTAAATTTCAACTCTTAATATCCCAATTAGGATCACACACGACACAAAAATATTTTTAAATGATTTTCATAAATATATGTGTTTTTAATAGTATCCTGATTAGCTAAATTATTTGCTTCTATATATAATTGAAAAAGAAATATCAATAATTGATTAAAATTGAATTTAAGTATTTAGTGGAGCTAATTGAGAAAAGAAATCGATTAAAGGGGCGAAAACATCAATAAAAATAGATTAAAAATGAATTGAGAAAAGTATTTCAGCATCTATAAGTCGACAGGTAAGTCGACTGATAGGTGTAAATTACCTACGTATTTCTAATCTGAATTTGTTAGTTTTCGAGTACGTTTATAGTTATTTTTATATATTTTAATATGTTTTTATACTTTTTGTATAAATCAGGTGTGTGGAGCAAAAAGATAGGAACTGGAGCGAAAATGATAAGATCGAACCGAAGGCGAGTCAAAGTTACGGTGGATAAACAAGCAAGGAGGCAAAAATATGAAGGAAGCCCACCGCCTAGGCGTCCAGACCTCCGCCTAGGCCGTGAAGGTGCCGCGAATGACAAAAGGCTACTGACAGCCCACCGCCTAGGCAGGAGATTCCTCTGCCTAGGTGGAAACCCTAGTAGAAACATTTTCAAGTCCACCACCTACTTCTTCGCTAGGCAATCACCAAACCTGCAAAGCCGGTGCAGGTGTTGTAACTTCAAGGCTATTTTGGACTATATTCAATCCGATTTTGGAAATACTCAAAACATGGAAGTTGTATATATTTTTCTTATCTTTCCACAAGTTTTTGAATCACCTCAATCGAAGTTCGGATGAAAAATTTATAGCCAAAACAAAATTGGAAACATGTAGTAACTTCGCCTAGCCGAAATTCCGACAGAAAGTTAACCGACTTCACTTTTCCTAGGCGAAGCCTAGGCGAAAATCCTGCAGCACAACCTTGATATTTATGAGATATTTTGAGATCTTTAGGCCAAATTTTAATCCCTTCTTTCCTCTTCTCTTCTCTCTCTTCAGCCCCTAAGGCTTTAGGCTATATTTTAGGGTTAGTTTGAGAGGTTTTTGAGGGAGAACTCTCAACCCGAGGTGGAAGATGAAGAGGGAAACGATTGTTCGATGGTTCTAGCACCAATTCTTCAGATATAGCCTAAGTTACTCGTTTCTTCTCTTTGTTTTCTTCATTTTGGTAATTGTTGAGCATGTTTAGCTCGTTTTACATTGTATAAACGGTTAGGGCCATGGATTGTAATAGGGATTAACGTATTATTTATGAAAATGTAGTTTTGGTTGGATTTGTGTTTCGTTTATGGTTGTTCCTTATAATTTCAATTGTGTTGCTGTATTTTCTATGATTATATGCTAGTTTAGATATATTGAGAATACGGGGTTTGACACTCGGGAGAGGTAACCCCGGATTCGAACTAGGGTTAACACAACATGACAATCTAACGACCCAGGAGGGCGTTAGAAAGTGTACAATCGATGAAGTTGGGGCAAGACTCACATGACCTAAAGTCGTTAAGACGTTGAGGGGGACTTCGGCGTTGACACGAAGTCACATATTCCCCCGTCTTACACTCGGAAGAGGTGACGAGAGAGTTTACGAACCGAGATTGTCAAATACGTCGAATGCCGTTAATGTTAACTAAAACGAAATCAAACGCATTTAAGTAAATAAAGTTAATCCCTAGGCAATCTACTCCCCTGAACAATCTTAAATTAGTATTTATAGTACAGTTAACTTAATTAGTATTTTAGTTTAGTATTAGTAATTAATTAAAATCCATTTTTAGCGCCTAGATAAAGTCAGGTTATGAAAATCACGATACTCGATAGTAATCTCAACCAATCCCTGTGGATACGATACCCGACCGAAAAGTTCCACTATACTAAAATTTAATCCGTACGCTTGCGGTGAAAGTGGCAGCGCTTATTTAGCAGCCACCAAGTTTTTGGCGCCGTTGCCGGAGATTGTCTTGTTGATTGCTATCGATATTGGGAGTAAATAACTTGATTTTAATCTAGGCATTTTTGTATATAATTTTCGTTTGTAGTTTTGTTTTTGTTTCCGGCAGAATGCTTGAAGATGTTAGATCGACAGGTGCTCTTGCGGTTCGATCATTGAATATCTCACCAGTCTTGAGGGCATGTGTTGGGCCGACGACATTAAACCAAGCACTTCTTGGGAGGCAATCCAGGGTCACAAATAAGTTAGATACATCTCCGTCAATTTGAGTCGGAGGTGAGATTCTCTTGCCTCCCAGGTATGTGTTCTAAACCCCCGTCTTCAATATCATGCCATATACTGTCATTGGGATCGCTGACAGCTTGTTTGGACACCACCTGTGTTGAGTTGGTGGTGATGTGTAGTATGTTTTGGTATGTCTATATGTTTTTAGTTAAATTTTACTGTTTTTATCGTTTGCATGCTTGTTTAAGATTAGTTTGTTTAGTTTAGTTGTTGTTTTATGCTGAGTTTTGACGTCATCTGGGCCTATACCCGATGATGATTCTGTCCCCTGATTGTTTTGAGGTCGAGCGTAAAGCTCATTCATGTGTGTTCTGTGTGCTTGACGTATCGTCTTAGTAAAAGTTATTGTGGATCCTAAATGCATGAGCACGTAAACTCAATATAGCACTATCTTATTGATTTGAAACTGATTATCCATCAATCAATTTCATGACAATAGGGATTCTAGAACCTGATTTGGGAGAAATTCGAGGCGAAATCCTAGGCGAGGTTGTTTAAGAGATATGATTTAGGCAGTCATTTGATTGCTTGAGCCTTTTGAAGCCTACCATGTAATATCATTATCCCTTGTTACCCTGTCGAAGCCTAATATCCGTTTCAATTCTGAACACTTAACAAATATCCTAACCGATTAAACTTTTTCCAAACCTATATCGCTAAACTGAAGGCACAATTTGAGTGAATCAAATTAGCATTTCGCTACTTGATGTGAGCGGTTGGGTTTAGGCCGAAATTCTAATTTGGTTCGGTATTCGAGTACTCGCTTGTCGTTTGTCGTTCATATTGTTTGCACATTCCTAAGGTTATAAGAATTCGAATACGTTTTGGGGTGTGTTACTTAATCATTTTTGCACACTCTTAAAATTGTAAAAATTCGAATGAGTTTGGGGGTGTGTTAAAAAAAAAATAGTTTCTTTTTTACATGACAAGTGAGTACGACGTTCTTAAATGTTTGTTCAGGGTTGTTTCTAAAAAATATAGGGTTTCGAGTGTGAGAATGCCAAGCGATGTGCCTCGGGTAACGTTAAGTTAACAACGTTAACCTGTTCTCTATTCCAAAATACCCTTGGCCATTATTCCAGAACCGAACCAAGCCCTACTGATCTTCATGAACCTCCGAGCCTACATTAGTGGAGAATAGATCCCAGGTCAGGCATAAGGATTCCCTATACCTTAAAGGTTTTAGTCATGATCTTTATTTAGGGATAATCCCATCTAATCAATGGATAGTAGTATATTTGAGTTTAATCACACACACACACTTAAACAGGATCTAGAATGGCACTTACTATTTTTTAACGTTAAAATTCTAGAACATCACATGGTGTGATTTATGCTTGAACTTGATAGGATTGGGGGCCGATGAGTGAAAAATCTTTCGGCCGGTAAATGATAATCAAAACTTACACATTTTTGTTTTTAATGTTTTTTGTTTGTAGTTTTTAATTTCGTAATTAGTTTGTATAGTTTTTCGTATTGTGTGGGTGTTTTGTTCGAGAACTAGCAAAATTCTGAGTTTAGGGGTATTTGATAGGTGTAAATTACCTACGTATTTCCAATCTGAATTTGTTAGTTTTCGAGTACGTTTATAGTTATTTTTATATGTTTTAATATGTTTTTATACTTTTTGTATAAATCAGGTGTGTGGAGCAAATAGATAAGAACTAGAGCGAAAACGATGAGATCGAACCGAAGGCGAGTCGAAGTTACGGTGGATAAATAAGCAAGAAGGCAAAAATATGAAGGAAGCCCACCGCCTAGGCGTCCAGACCTCTGCCTAGGCAGTGAATATGCTAAGAATGACAAAAGGCTACTGACAGCCCACCGCCTAGGCAGGAGATTCCTCTTCCTAGGTGGAAACCCTAGTAGAAACATTTCCAAGTCCACCGCCTACTTCTTCGCCTAGGCGGTCACCAAACCTGCAATGTCGGTGCAGGTGTTGTAACTTCAAGGCTATTTTGGACTATATTCAATCCGATTTTGGAAATATTCAAAACATGGAAGTTGTATATATTTTTCTTAGCTTTCCACAGGTTTTTGAATCACCTCAATCGGAGTTCGGATGAAGAATTTATAGCCAAAACAAAATTGGAAACCTGCAGTAACTTCGCCTAGGCGAAATTCCGGCAGAAAGTTAACCGACTTAACTTCGCCTAGGCGAAAATCTTGCAGCACAGCCTTGATATTTATAAGATATTTTGAGTTCTTTAGGCCAAATTTTAATCCCTTCTCTCATCTTTTCTTCTCTCTCTTCAGCCCTAAGGCTTTAGGCTATATTTTAGGGTTAGTTTGAGAGGTTTTTGAGGGAGAGCTCTCAACCTGAGCTAGAAGATGAAGAGGGAAACGATCTTTCAACAGTTCTAGCGCCAATTCTTCGGATATAGCCTAAGTCACTCGTTTCTTCTCTTTGTTTTCTTCATTTTGGTAATTGTTGAGCATGTTTAGCTCATTTTACATTGTATAAATGGTTAGGGCTATGAGTTAAACATGGATTATAATAGGGATTAACGTATTATTTATGAAAATGTAGTTTTGGTTGAATTTGTGTTTCGTTTATGGTTGTTCCTTATAATTTCGATTGTGTTGCCATGTTTTTTATGATTATATGCTAGTTTAGATATATTGAGAATACGGGGTTTGACACTCGGGAGAGGTAACCCCAGATTCAGAATAGGGTTAACACAACACGACAATCTAACGACCCGGGAGGGCATTAGAAAGTGTGCAATCGATGACGTTGGAGCGAGACTCACGTGACCTAAAGTCGTTAAGACGTTGAGGGGGACTTCGGCATTGACACGAAGTCATGTATTCTCCCATCTTACACTCGGAAGAGTTAACGAGGGAGTTTACGAACCGAGATTGTCGGATACGCCGAAAGCCGTTAATGTTAACTAAAACGAAATCAAACGTATTTAAGTAAACAAAGTTAATCCCTAAGCAATCTACTCCCCTGAACAATCTTAAATTAGTATTTATAGTACAGTTAACTTAATTAGTATTTTAGTTTAGTATTAGTAATTAATTAAAATCCATTTTTAACGTCTAGATAAAGTCAGGTTATGAAAATCACGATACTCAATAGTAATCTCAACCAATCCCTGTGGATACGATACTCGACCAAAAGGTCTACTATACTAAAACTTGATCCGTACGCTTGCGGTGAAAGTGGCAGCGCTTATTTAGCGGCCACTGTCGACCAAAGCATAGAAGGAAAAATCTCTGTATATCTCGGTCGACAGGTTGGTCGACCTGGGCTTAAATATGAACTCTCTGTATCTCTAAGTCGACAGAGCGGTCGACCTGTGACAAGAAATGGAACTCTCGAATCTCTAGGTCAACAGAAATGTTCACCGATGGGCACATAATTTTTGGCTTTGCTACATCTTAAATCGATCAGTCGATAGATAATCTTGGTCGGTTGACTTATGAGACTGTTTCAGGATATTATGGGATTCTAGATTTTATTCTAAAAGTAGCCGTTACTAGCCTTTTTTTGGTTAGGATTCACAAGATGTATTAGAGATTTAATGTTATTTGATATATGCAACACATATTATGATATCCCTATAGATATGGTTTATTAAGTTTGAATATTTTTCAATTTGGTACATGTAATATTTTATATCCTATTGAATTGTGATTGAGAAATATTTGGGGGACTTAATTGAGAAGTTTAAAAACTATAATTAAGTGATTTGAACCAGGATAAAGTGTTAATGATATAAGGGGTCTATAAGAGCAATTAAATGTCATAACAAGTGGAAACTAACCGTTAGAGAGCTTATTTTATTCCCATTTATATAAACCTGCGTTTTTCATATCAGTGAGAGAGATCAAGAGTATTATACTGAGCTTTTTTTTAAGAGAAATCATATTGAGAATTGTGAGAGTTTTTCTAAGAGTTATTCTTGAGAATTATTTGCTATCAATCATTGCTGCAATCGAATCTGAAGTGACATTACTATAATTATTCTTTCCGTTAATTCCGGGTGAGATCTTTCCAAATTACTTTCTATTTAGTATTGCTTGATTATATTTTGAGTTTGATATTTAGAAATTGTTTTCTGATTTTTTATTGAAAAATATTTTTGAAACAATTTCTTGAATCAATCTAATTACGTGCTCAATTACGTGCTACCCATTTTTGTTTAAAATTATATTTTGAATATCTCACTTTTCTATTACTAGTTTTTGAGATATTAATTGAGCTCTAATTTATTTGAGGTGATAGAAGCTCCGAGTGATAAAAATCATTTGTCAAGTTTTAATTAGTGAGTTGAGTGACGGATTGAATACTGTTAGGAGTATTTAATATAATGGTAGCTGGTTTCAGTCTTTTCCTGTAAAGAAATTAAGGTAGTAATTCTTCCTGGATTGAATTATTTTGTAAGCAATTTTGTAATGGTTCAATCCTTACCAGGTAAAAGGATATTTAGAATATTTATGAGGTTTTGATTCTTTAGCCTTAGTTCAAAAATAATTAGGTTATTCTTTAGCCTATAAAAATTAGAAGTTATTCTTGAGCCTGAGGAAATGAAATTGTAAAGGTTGATTCTGAGCTTGCGAAAAGAATCATTGTGAGTGTTTGGTTCCTACCTGTAAAGGAATCTTGAGTTTAGTGGGTGTGAATCTTCGTGAGGTTCGGTGGACTAGATTAGCCAACAGTAGTTTGGTGAACCAGGATATATCGGTGTGTACTGCATTGTTTATTTCCTTTATTTTATCTTGTGTTGTTTGGGTGTGCACCTAGAGCCTATTACACTTATTCGCTATTATAAAGATAATAATTAATTTTAGGATAAAATTAATTATTTGATTTTCGAAGTGTTATATTATTCTGATAATTTTTAATACTACCCAATTTACCACCCTTTTGAGTAGCTCACTAGGCCAACAATTGGCATCAGAGCTGGTTTTAACTTGATTAGGCTTAACATCCTAGCTAAACCGTCACCTGCACACACCATGGATGATGTGTTTTGTGTATCCTCTTTTGATAGTGGTAAATTTGTATATGAATATGTGGTTTATGATTCTTGTGATAGTGATGGAGATGATGATAATGAAAATTTTCATATTGTTATGGAAAAATTATTTTCTTTCACACTACTTTTTACTAAAGAGAGCTTGAGTTTAAAAATAAAAATTGATTCTTTTGAAAATGGTAGAAAAAGTGTCTGAAAATCTAAAGTGCATTTGGATGATTATTGTGGTACAAAAGAATTTTCGGATGTTGTTTTCGAAATTAATAATTTGCTCTCTAAAGTGAATTCTCTTGAAAATGAAAACAGAGTTTTAAAAAAATAATTTTGATATGATTTCTAGGCAAAGGTCAGATCTTATTTCTAAAATTGATTTACTTAAGAAAAAAATTTGAAAATCAAAATCTGACCTTAAGACTATTTCAAGATGTTGGCCCAGTAGAATACCCAAGAGGGGGGGTGAATTGGATAATTAAAAACATATCAGAATAAAACTTGATAATATCAAATAATTAATTTTAAGCCTAAATTAATTATTATCTTTATAATACAGTGGAATAATATGATCAATTTAAGTGCACAACCAAACAACAAAAATAGCAAAATAATAATGCAACACACAAAAGATTTATTCTGGTTCACTAAGCTACTCTTGGCTAATCTAGTCCCCCGAGCTCCACGGAGGTTGCACCCACTAAAACTAAGATCCCTTTAAAGGTAGGAACCAAACCCGCACACCAATTCTTTTACAGACTCAGAATCAACCTTTACAATTTTCTTTTCTCAAGCTAAGGAAGAACCTCTCTACTTTTTACAGACTAAAGAATAACCTAATTATTTTTAACACTGAGGCTCAAGAATCAAAATCTTACCAAAAAATACTCCAACTATCATTTTCACATGTAAGAATGGAACCTTTACAAATCACTCACACTAAATCTATTCAGGAAGAATTAATACCTCAATCTCTTTACAGGAAGAGACTGAAACCCAGCTACCCTTGATTAAATATCCCCATTAATATTTAACCCGCCACAACTCACCAATACAAAAATTGATAAGTAGTAAATCTCACTCAGAGCTTCTACCACCCTAGATAAATAAAAACTTAATTAATATCCCAACTAGTGATAGAAATATGTGAGATACAGAAATATGATTTTAACAAGAATATGGATAGCAAATTAGAGCACGTAATCAAATTCAAGAAATTATTTGAAATAATATTTTCTTCAAAAATCAAAAATAATTTCAAAGATCAATTTTCAAAATATAAAATAATAAACAATAAACAATATGGAAATAACTCACCCCAAATCCACATAAATAATTATTAGAACAGTATAGCTTCAAATCCGATATCAGCAAGAATAAATCGCTATTGATTACCAGAATCACTCTTAGAATAGCTCACAATAATGTAGAATACTAACTCTTATAAAATCTCTCTCAAAATGATATAGAATGATTAGCTTCTCTAATAAAATTCGCAAGTCTATTTAAAGGAACATGTAATCAGCCTTCTAACGACTAGTTTACAAGTGTCATGATAATAAAAAGCTCTTATAGACCCCTTATAACATAAGAACTTCATTTAGGTTCAATTTTACTTAATAACAACTTTTAAAACACTCAATTAAACCCCAAAGTATTTCTCAATCAAAATAAATAAGTATAAAATCTATTTTAATTACTAAATTGAGAAACATTAATATTTAATGAACCATATTAAAAGGATTTAATTAGTATATGGACTATATCTTAAATATAGAAAATATCCTTGAAATCACTCTCAAATTCTAACAAAAAATGACTACTTTTAGATTTAAAGTCAGATCAAACAATATCCTGAAACGGTGCATTCAGTCGATTGCCCAGTCGACTAGACGAATCAGGGAGTAACCATCGCAGTACATCGGTCGATCGCTCGGTCAACTCTTCGATTCAAAGAGTTTATCCACCATTAGCCAGTCGACTCCTCAGTCGACTGCTCCCTTCTAGATCTTTTCTTTGATCTCGCTTTTTACTCAATTTCTTTTACGATTTCGCCCATTTATCCATTTTTTCTATTAAATAAGCTCCACTAATATTCTTATATTTCATTTTAGTCATTCAAGATTATTTCTTTTCAATTCACATAGGATCAAATAATTTCATTTAACCAAAACACACATAAAATATCAAATTCATTTTGTGTCATGTGTGTATTTCTAAATGGGATATTAAGAGTTAAGATTTACCTGGGTTATTTTTTCTAATTTCTTTAAACTCTTAATTCATCTTCATCATCTTGATATCTTCATTTAGCATCCATTAAATTTGACGTCTTCATCACTGGAATTTTAAATCTCTGAAACACTCAATTAAGCATTAGTTCCACCAAAATATCAATACTTAATTGTTCATCAAAATCTTAGGATCAACACAAGAGATTCTTAGAATGATTTTTCTAGGCAAAAGGGATATGCTTTATCGTCTCATCCTTCATCACAAGCCAGTGATAGTTTTGTTGGAATTGTTAGAAATGATTCTTATTTTACATTTCATGCTTTCTATGATAAATTAGATTTGAGATATTATTATTGGAATAGAGTTGGGCATTTTAAAGTATCATGTTCATTTCGGAACCCTAAGTTTATGTTTAGCAAAGATGGATCCAAAATGGACTGGATACCGAAGAAAACTATTGAAATGTTTTGTGCAGAATTACATAATTTCGAAAGTGGACCTGAAGGAACAAACAAATAAGTTGTATCAAAGCTAAAACAGAAAGTCACCAAAGATCCACAAGCGACGCGTGTAAAGCGAAAAGATGCACCAAAGACAGAATATAAAATTACAAAGAAGCCACAAGCGAAATGTGTAAAGAGAAAAGATTCGTCAAAGCCAAGATGGAACATCACCAGAAAATTGCAAATGAAACGAGAAAATAAAAATATCAGAAAATCAAGTGGCAATAATCAAAAGTTGAGAGGATACAGACATGCCAAGAGGAATTATGCACCCAAAGAAATGATGAGTACAAATGAGGTAAAAGGTAAAGTCATCCTGAAAGATATAAAAGGTACTCCTAATCCCCCGCGATTTAAATTTATTAAATTTGTTAAAGAGGAAGATTCCTGACTTGCCAAATAGGTAAGTTGGTAATGGTTTCTAAGACTTATTTTAAATGATGCGTTCACTTGTTGTCTTAGAAACATTTTATGGTATCACATTTAGTTAAAATGTATTTACATGTTTTTATAATGTGCTTATATCAAGTAGTAATCATGTGTTTGATTTTGAAGCACATTATGTGATTTAGAAGATTAATTTAGTGTTTGTGATCTCGCTAAATAGTGCTAATTATTTGTTGCATATGCATTTTAATAAGATTATTTGTATAATGTGTTGTCATTCATGCAATTTACTTTTATACAAATGAGTTGAATTAAGCTAATTTTTTATGCATCTTGACTTATTAAAATGCATGATATTTTATATTAAGGTGATTTAAAAAATAAAGAATGATTTGGTTGATGCATATTGTATTAAGTCTATTTTTGATATTATATATATGCTATCATTTGAATATTCATAACGCATCAATCTGTGCTTAATGTTTTGAATTGATACTTTGTGCACATAAATATATTTATGGATATTAAGTATCTTGTTATATGCATGATAATATATTCTTCTCATAAGTTTTATATCTCCTGGTTTTTAAATGATTATTATTGAGGAAGGGATAGATAATACCTTTAATACGCATACTATTATTGAGATATACTTCTTGTTCTAGTGCGTTAAAGATTACATGGATTGGTATTATTTGGTATCATGAGAAAGACATACTGACTTAATTTAGTAATGTATGAATTGTGATGAATTAGCTAGACTTGATCTACTTAGTTAGATTTTTTATTCCTAATGAAGATCCACATGGTATTTGTTCAAAATGGTTTTAATGCATAAAGTTTATTTTATGGGTTGATTCAATATTTGTTTTTTAAAAGGTTATATATATATATATATATATATATATATATATATATATATATATATATATATATATATATATATATATATATATATATATATATATTCTGATTTAATTACTTTGAGTTTATTCTTTCAAAGTATATGTATGCCTAGAATAGTGTTTCTTTTGTGTTCCCCTCTCTCCAAATTTTTTTTGAGATGACAAAGAAGGAGAATTAATTGATGTTTTATTGAATATCTTAAGGAGGAGTTTATTTTTATTATATTTGTGCTTTGTTGATTATTTTATGAATATCTTCATTACTATACTTAAATGAGTTATAAATCCCGTCCTTGAATTCAGGGAAAGTGTGGTTATATTATTATTTTGAAGAAAACATCAAAGTTAATTGTCATCATCAAAAAGGGAGAGATTGTTGATCCTAAGATTTTAATGGACAATTAAAGGTTGATGTTTTTTGTGGAACTAACGGTTTGATTAAGTGTTTCAATTTATTAGTTCCAAATGATGAAGACATGATGACAAAGATGATGAATGATTAAGAGGTTGAAGAATTTGAAGAACTTAGGGAAAATAATTCAAGTTAAATTTCAACTCTTAATATCCCAATTAGGATCACACACAACACAAAAAAAAAATTAAATGATTTTTATAAATATGTGTGTTTTTAATAGAATCCTAATTAGCTAAATTATTTGCTCATATGTGTAATTGAAAAAGAAATATTAACAATTGATTAAAATTAAATTTAAGTATTTAGTGGAGTTAACCGAGAAAAGAAATCGGTTAAAGGAGCCAAAACGTCAACAAAAATGGATTAAAAACGAATTGAGATGAGTGTTCCAGCATCTATAAGTCGACAGGTAAGTCGACCAGAGCATCGAAGGAAAAGTCTTTGTACGGTCGACAGGAAGGCTGACTTGTGCTTAAATAAGAACTCTCTCTGTATCTATAAGTCGACAGAGCGGTCGATCTGTAACAAGAAATGGAACTCTCTGAATCTCTAGGTCGACAGATAGGTTGACCGATGGACATAAATTTTTTAGCTTGGCTACATCCTGAATCGAACAGTCGACATGTGATCCTGGTCTGTCGACTTATGGGACTGTTTTAGGATATTATGGAATTCCAGATTTTATTCTAAAAGTAGCCGTTACTAGCCTTTTTTTGGTTAGGATTCACAAGATGTATTAGAGATTTAATGTTATTTGATATATGCAACACATATTATGATATCCCTATAGATATGGTTTATTAAGTTTGAATATTTTTCAATTTGGTACATGTAATATTTTATATCCTATTTAATTGTGATTGAGAAATATTTGGGGGACTTAATTGAGAAGTTTAAAAACTATAATTAAGTGATTTGAACCAGGATAAAGTTTTAATGATATAAGGGGTCTATAAGAGCAATTAAATGTCATAATAAGTGGGAACTAACCGTTAGAGAGCTTATTTTATTCCCATTTATATAAACCTGCATTTTTCATATCAGTGAGAGAGATCAAGAGTATTATATTGAGCTTTTTTTAAGAGAAATCATATTGAGAATTGTGAGAGCTTTTCTAAGAGTTATTCTTGAGAATTATTTGTTGTCAATAATTGCTGCAATCGAATCTGAAGTGACATTACTATAATTATTCTTTCCGTTGATTCCGGGTGAGATCTTTCGAAATTACTTTCTATTTAATATTGTTTGATTATATTTGGAGTTTGATATTTAGAAATTGTTTTCTGATTTTTTATTGAAAAATATTTTTGAAACAATTTATTGAATCAATCTAATTACGTGCTCAATTACGTGCTACCCATTTTTGTTTAAAATCAAATTTTGAATATCTCACTTTTCTATCACTAGTTTTAGGATATTAATTGAGTTCTAATTTATTTGAGGTGGTAGAAGCTCTGAGTGAGAAAAATCACTTGTCAAGTTTTAATTGGTGAGTTGAGTGACGGATTGTATACTATTGGGAGTATTTAATTTAAAGGTAACTGGTTTCAGTCTCTTCTTATAAAGAGATTGAGGTAGTAATTCTTCCTGAATTGAATTATTTTGTAAGCAATTTTGTAACGGTTCAATCCTTACCGGATAAAAGGATATTTGGAGTGTTTGTGAGGTTTTGATTATTTAGCCTTAGTTAAAAAAGAATTAGGTTATTCTTGAGCCTGTAAAAAGTAGAGGTAATTCCTGAGTCTGGAAAAAAGAATTTGTAAATGTTTGTTTTGAGCCTAAAAAAAGAATCATTGTGAGGGTTTGGTTCCTACCTGTAAAGGAATCTTGAGTTTAGTGGGTGCGAATCTCCGTAGGGCTCGGAGCACTAGATTGGCTAAGAGTAGCTTGATAAATCAGGATATATCGGTGTGTACTACATTGTTTATTTACTTTATTTTATCTTATGTTGTTTGGGTGTGCACCTAGAGCTTATTACACTTATCCGCTGCTACAAAGATAATAATTAATTTTAGGATAAAATTAATTGTTTGATTTTTTAAGTGTTATTATTCTGATAATTTTTAATACTACCCAATTCACCCTCCCTCTTGGGTAACTCATTGGGCCAACAATCATGATGATTAAATGATCCAAAAAACTTAATGTACTTCATGATCATGTTAAGAATATAAAATTCCAATTTCGTACAATTATGATCAATGGGTGTTTCTCCAGTATAACATGTAATGATCAAACATATACTTCACATTATGATATATAAGCGTATTGGACATGTTAATATCAGTATATCACAATTACGAATACATATGGGGGGGGTTGTGTGCGTCCTATAGAGTTTCGAGTTTAATATCCCGCAAGTATTATTGAAATGAAAAATTGTTTCAATGTAAATTATAACTTTTCGACTTGATTTCGCTTTCATGATATGTTTCGATGATGTTCGGATATTCTATACTCAAAATCATTGTTAGTTCATTTAAAACATCAAATGTGTGTGTCATCGTCAAAATCACATTTATCCGAGGATCCTATGATTGAAACCTCTTAAGCTAACAAGTTTTATTTTTTAAAACAATTTTAGAAACAACAAGTTCAAGGAGGCATCAGTTTTTAACTAATTTACTTGGGCCAAAATTTTATGAAAAGTTTGAAGTCACTACATAGCATTGGTTTCGAAAAGGTGTGCTAGGTTACCAGGTTTTAACCAAAGTGAATAAAAGAAAAGAAAAGAAAACATTTTTGAAATGGCTCAAATTTGACTCGAAAAGGTCTTAACCGGAGTATTCATTAGGTTTAGAGGTTGGTTATGTTCGGGGAAAGTGTTAGGCACCCCAAGATACCCGTTCGAAAATGGTGCCTCAGTGTCTAAGTATTTCAAATTAAATCAAGTCCAAGTTTGTTTGATTTTTGTTGGTTAACATGATCTATTTTCCTTAATTTAGTTTGTTATGACGTATTTATTATGATAAGGTTATTACATATGCAAGATCAAATGAAACATATAAAATAAAGCAAGTACTAAGAATGTAGAAATGTTCCACTTTTAAACCACCTATCGATTATGGAAGAAATCAACAAGTTTTGGTCCAAGGGAGGGGGGACAAAGATTTTTCTTTTTATTTATTTATTTACTTGTTTATTTTTATTCATAATTATTATTATTATTTATTTTAGTTTAACTTACGATGACGAACTTTAGGTTTTAATAGAAAGAAAAGAATGGAAGAAATGAAGTAAAAGATTTTTATTTATTTTATTTTGAGAAAAACATTTATTTAAATGAAAAAAGAAAATTAAAGACTAAGAAAACATTTTTTTAATTGATGGAAAGATAATTTAAGAAAATAATTTATTTTTTTTATGTTTTTTAGAAGAAAAATAAATTTTTATTTATGGAAAAAATTAAGATTTTTTTTTTAAAGAAACATTTTACTTTTAATGTAAAACAAAAGTTTTTTGGAAAATATTTAAAGAAAACAATTTGAAATGGAAATAAATTTGTTTGAAAAAAAGAATTTTATGAAAACAATTTGAAATGGAAAAACAATTAGAAAATAAACATTTTTAAGAAATTTTGTCTTTTCTTGAGAACGACATTTTTAAAGATAAAATAAAATATTTTAGGAAAATAAAGATTTTATTGTTAAATGAAATCATTTAAAAAAATATTTTGATAAAAAAAAAATATTTTGCGCAGAATTTTGTCCTGTAGTGAAGAAGACCAATTTAGAAAAATATCTTGTTGGCCTAGTGATCTACCCAAGAGGAGGGTGAATTGGGTAGTTATAAAAATTAAAACAAATTATCAACTCTCAACACTTAAAAATTCAAATAATTAATTTAATTTAAAAATCAAGTATTTATCTTTATATCGCAGCGGATAAGTATTATTAACTAGGTGCATACCCAAACAACAAAATTTAAATAAATTAAACAAAGCAGGACACAAGGATATATCTTAGTTTACCAAGTTACTCTTGGCTAATCTAATCCTTCGGACCCCACAGAGATTCACACCCACTAAACTCAAGATTCATTTCCCAAGTAGAAACTAAACCCTTACACTGATTCTTTTCACAGACTCAAAATCAACCTTTACAATTATTTTTCATAGGCTAAGGAAAAACCTCTATTTTTTTCCCAGACTCAAGATTAACCTAATTCTATTACAAGAAGAATCACAATCTAATTCTTTTTTATACCTTAGGCTAAATAATTAAATCTCACTAAATCACTCCAAGTATCATTTTACCCGGCAAGGATTAAACCATTATCTTAATTGACACTTTAAATCAATTTTAATTACTAATATTTCTTAAATCAATATTTCTTCTTTAATTTCACATAGTAGCAAATATATTTAACTAATTAAGATCCTAATAAAAACACAGATAAACATAAATTCATTTTTGTGTCGTGTGTGATCTTAATTAGGATACATTAAGAGTTAAAATTAATCTGAGTTGTTTTCTCCTAAATTCTTCAAAGTCTTCAGTCATTTAATGTTTGTCTCCTTGTTAATCTCTTGCATCCTTAACTATCTTCAATCATTTCTTCATGATAAAATCATCAATAAAATTTTTACATTGAAACACTCAATAAACTCGTTAGTTCCTCCAAAAATATCAATATTTAATTGTCCATCAAAATCTTAAGATCAACAATGTCCCCCTTTTTTATGATGATAATTAACTTTGGTGTTTTCATCAAAATAAAATGTAACCACACTCCCTCTAAATCTGAGGATGGATTTTTTAACTAGATAAAGCACAATCATGAAGAATATTT
Organism: Eucommia ulmoides; assembly: GCA_016647705.1. Classification (NCBI taxonomy): domain Eukaryota; kingdom Viridiplantae; phylum Streptophyta; class Magnoliopsida; order Garryales; family Eucommiaceae; genus Eucommia; species Eucommia ulmoides. The sequence continues at coordinate 20,575,569 of CM028338.1, read as the reverse complement.
TCAAAAATACATAAAATATTCAACAAAACATAAAATATAATCAATAATCAATCAACTCCCCTTACATCAGTCCAACGCCTAGGCGAACAAACCTAAATATTAGCTAATCTCATTTTAAGCACAACTATGGTTTCCCCCTTATAGATTTTCAACAAAACATCAAATAATTCTCCCATTTTGTCATCTCAAAAAGTGGGGAAGGGGAACCAAAAACATCAATTTTAAGCATGCAATCTTCCCCTATATAATTGTAAATGAGCAAATTCATGCATAGGAGAATAATTTTGAGGCGATCATAACATTTCAACAATGTAGCATGATATAAATTAATATATTCCTTATAAATAGAATCTAGAAACATGTAATCGTTAATGCCCTTGGATATGAACCATATTTTACTAATAATTCATGAAATTGTTAATCATAAATCTAATGTATGCATTTATCACGGTTATGATCAATACTTAGAATTCAACATATATAGTTTATTTATCATTTAAATAACCGCAATATTTCTAAATCACCTAACATGTTTTTAAAATCAAACATACTTGATATAAGCATATAAAAACATGTTAATACCCCTTACTAAATATGATTCGCAGAATCATCATGCAATGTTTCTAAGATAACAAATAAGCAAATCATTTAGTGTAAATCTTAGAAACTAATATCAACTTACCTAATCGGCAAGTAGGACACATTTCTCTTTAACAAATTTAATAAATTTAAACTGCGAAGGGTTAGGAGTATTTTTTCTATCTTTCGGGACAACTTTGCTTTTTACCTTATTTATATCAATGATTGATTTGGGTGCACTATTTCTCTTAGCCTGTCTATATGCTCTCAACTTTTGATTATTGTCATTTGATTTACTGATATGTCCATTTGCGCATGTCACTTATGGCTTCCTGGTGATATCCAATCTTGGCTTTGACAAATCTTTTCTGTTTGCACATTTCGCTTGTGGTTTCTTTGTAACTTCACATGTTGTCTTTAGTGCATCTTTTCGCTTTGTATGTGTCGTTTCTAGATCCTTGATGACTTCTTGTCTTGACTTTGATATAACTTATTTGTTTGTTCTTTTAGGTCCATTCCCTCATTATGTAACTCTGCACAAGACATTTCAACCGTTCTCTTCGGTATCCATTTTATTTTGGTTCCATCCTTGTTAGACATAAACTTATGAATGGACATGATACTTTAAAATGCTCAACCCTATTATAATAATAACATCTCAAATTTTATCGATTATCATGGAAAGCACGAGATGTAAGGTATAAATTATTTCTAACAATAAAAACATAACTATCAGTGGCCTATGATGAAGGATAAGACGATGAAATATATCTATTTTGTCTAGAAAAATTATTTTTAGAAGCTCTTGAAATAGACTCAAGGTTGGACTTTTATTTTTCAAATATTTTCTTAGGTAAATCGATTTTTGAATCAAGATATGACATTTGTTTAGAAATCATGTCAAGATTATTTTTTAAAATTCAGTTTTTCTTTTAAGAGAATCTACTTTAGAGAACAAATTATTAATTTCAAAAATAACGTCCGAAAACACTTTTATACCACAATAATCATCCAAATGCGCTTTAGATTTTTAGCCATTTTTTCCTCTATTTTCAAACGAATCAATTTTTTTTTTTAAATTCAAGCTCTCTTTATCAAAAAGTAGTGTGAAAGAAAGTAATTTTTCCATAACAATATGCACATTTTCATTATCATCATTGGCATCACTACCACTAAAATCACAGGAATCATACATCACATTATTATATAGGGATCTATCACCCTCAAGAGAGGATACACAAAAAATATCATCCATGGCATGTACACGTGACCGGTTTAGCTAGGATGTTAAGCCTAATGAACTAAATCAGCTCTAATGTCAATTGTTGGCCCAGTGATCTACCCAAGAGAGAGGGTGAATTAAGTAGTTATAAAAATTAAAATAAATTATCAACTTTCAATACTTAAAAATTCAAATAATTAATTTAATCCTAAATCAATTATTTATCTTTATATCGCAGCGAATAAGTGTTATTAATTAGGTGCACACCTAAACAACATAAATTAAATAAATTAAACAAAGCAGCACACAAGAATATATCCTGGTTCACCAAGCTACTCTTGGCTAATCTAGTCCTCCGAGCCCTACGGAGATTCGCACTCACTAAACTAAAGATTTCTTTCCTAGGTAGGAACCAAACCCTTACATTGATTATTTTCACAGGCTCAAAAATAACCTTTACAATCTCTTTTCACAAACTAAGGCAGAACCTCTATCTTTTTCACAGGCTCAAGATTAACCTAATTCTATTACAGGAAGAATCACAATCTAATTCTTTTTATACCTTAGGCTAAAGAATTGAACCTCACCCAATCACTACAAGTATTCTTTTAAACTCAATTAATATCCCGATAAATACTAGTGATAGAAAGTGAGAATTTCAAAAACTGGTTTTAATGAAAGCGGGTAGCACACAATTTAGCACGTAATCAGTTTTTCACAGGAAATCATTTTAAAATATTTTTCAAGCAATTTAAAATTCAGAAAAATAATTTCAAAGATCAAAATTCCAAGTAACAAATAATAATATCAAATATCAATTAATAGCAAAGACTTGGAATGATCTCACTAGTTAAACGCTAGATCGGTAACAACAACAACAAATTCCCCAAGAACAATTCTCAAGAAAAATTTCACGATACTCTCAATATGAATTCAGAATAATCACTTTCAGAAAGCTCAGAAACTGAATAACTCTTGAAAATTGATTGATTGGGATCACTCATAAGTGAAAAACGCAAGTCTACTTATATGGATTTAAAAGAAACCCTCCAACGGCTAGTTTCTACTTGTCATACCACTTAATTGCTCTTATAAACCTTTTATATCGATATAACTCAATCCTAGTTTAATTTACTCAATTATAACTTTTAAAATATTCAATTTAATCCCTCAAATATTTCTCAGTCTCAATAAGATAAGATATAAAGAATTAAAATTACCAATTTGATAAATAATCAAATTATATAAACCATATCTGGGATATCAAAATACCAATCAAATATTTCAAATAACATCAAATCTCTAAGATATCTCTCAGATCTTAACCAGAAAACGGCTAGTAACGAATACTTTTTGATCAAATCTACGAAATTCTTGAAACCTAAAATCGAACCATCGGTTAACCGATCAAAGTCATAAGTCGACTGATCAATACAGGTTGTAGCCCAAGCTAAAAAGTTCTCGCCATTCGATCTACCGAAACTCTATGGTATGTCGACCGATCGATTCAGGATGCTCTCCAGGCCAATTTTCAACTATGGTCGGTCGACCAATTATCTTAAGTCTGTCGATCGATCGATTCAGAGAGTTCAAGTATTGGCCTTAGGTCGAACGATCCCTCATGATCTGTCGACCGATCGATTCAAAGACTATACCATTCTCAGCCACTTCTTCATCGATTGACCGATCCTCATTGGTTGGTTGATCGATTTTGCTGGAACATTTTTTCCTCAATTAATTTTAACTCCGATCTTCAACGTTTTTACTCCTTTAAACAATTTCTTTTCTCAGTTAACTTAATTGACACTTTAAATCAATTTTAATTACTAATATTTCTTAACTCAATAATTATTCTTCAATTCACATAGGAGAAAATATATTTAACTAATTAAGATCCTAATAAAAACACACATAAACATAAATTCATTTACGTGTCTTGTGTGATCCTAATCGGGATACATTAAGAGTTAAAATTAGCTTGAGTTGTTTTTTCCTAAATTCTTCAAAGTCTACAATCTCTTAATGCTTGTCTCCTTGTCAGTCTCCTGCGTCCTTAACCATCTTCAATCATTTCTTTATGATAAAATCATCAATGGAACTTTTACACTGAAATACTCAATAAACTCGTTAGCTCCACAAAAAATATCAATATTTAATTATTCATCAAAATCTTAGGATCAACATATCTATTTATATGTAAGTTTTGTCTTTTAGTGAATAAGCATTTATTAGGGATTTTTTTGGTCTTTTTGTGGGAAAACTTTTTTAAAGAATTTATTTTTTTCTATTAAAACAATATTTACAATCTTTGTTTTTTTGGAAGAGAAAAGAATTTTTTTTTAAAAAAAAATAGTTGTTTTTTTATTGGTATTTTTTTTAAACAAAAGACATTATTTTTAGAAGAAAAAAAAAGTATTTTTCCTTTTAAGAAGAAAGAAATGTTTAAAGAAAAAATATCTTTGAGTTTATTATTATTTTTTATTTTTTCATTTTTTTTAAAAAAAGACTTGGAAATGAAGAAAAAAAGAAATAAACTATTTTTAAAGTATCATTTGTTTTGGAAGAAAGAAATGAGACTTTTTTTTTTTTTTTTGGTTTTTAATCAAAATGAAAAAAATTAAATTTTATCATTATAACATTAACAAAAATCATTTTTTGGGAAGGGTTCATAGTTCAAGTAGAACCATTTTCTTTAATTTTTTATTTTTTTTTTCCTTCATGTTTTTTATATGTTAACAAAAGTTTATATATATAGGGTTTATACCACTTACCTCTCATGTCATTTTGCCCTAAACCAGATATCTCTCTTATCATTTTACAAACACTGGTCAACTTTCTTAGACCACTTACTTCCCTTATTGATAAAAAATTAATAAAGTTTTATTGAAATGACAATTTTGTCCTTGACTATTTAAAAATAATGAAATCATAAAAAACTAAAATACATAAATAACCTTTTAATTTTTATTTTATTTTATATTTTTCTCTTTTATCTCTTTATACTAACATCCTTATTTTAACAAACATATATATTTTTTAATCCCTCTCTTTTTTAACATCATCATCATCATCATCATCATAATAATAATAATAATAATAATAACAACAACAACAATGAAAAAACAAAAAAAAATCATGAAACATGAGAAACAAACCCTAAATTTGTTCGTTGTAATCAGAAAAATGAGTAGGGGTGGTCATGAGCCTGGGGGCCCGCCTAGCCTTTTTTTTTTTAGGGTTTGAGCTTTAGTTTTAAGTCCATGGGCAGAGCTTGGGCTTTGATTTTTAGGCCCGATCAAATTTAGGGTCGGCCTAGCCAGGCCCAAAGACTATTAACTAAAAAAAAAATATACATATATATATATATATATATATATATATATATATATATATCAAACAAACCCAACACATTAATATTTTTATGTTTATGTTTATGTATTTAGGATTTATTATTTATATTTTAGTATTTATATTATAGTGTTTATGTTTATGTTTTAGTATTTATTTTTTAAATTAAAAAAAATTATAGGTCCGGGTCGGGCTTGGGCATGAAAGTAGGTCCAGGCCCGGCCCAGCCCATGCCCACCCCTAAAAATGAGGGGATTTATGATTACTACTCACATAGAAGAATGGAGGATGCGATGATGATTTTAACTATTTTCCTCTTTTAACTTGAAGCCATTACAGTGGATTGAAGCTATTGAGTTGGGTTTCTATACAATAGCCAAGATGATTTTTTATTTTTTTTCGCCAGTGAAGAACAGTTCCAACTAGAGACCTACTAACTTTGTTTGGAATCTAATCCAACCAGAAGAACAAATAAGTAACAAAACAGGAATCAAAATCAAACCCATTAATTTTATGGCTAAATGACGACGACGATAGTAAAGAAGACAATGATGGCCAGATCTGTGGAGTTGTAGATCTGAGTTTTGAGAGAAAAGAGAGAAAAAAACAGAAATGAAGAGGCATAGAAGAGAAGAAAAAAAAAGAGAGAAAGAAAGAGAGAGAAAATCTTTACTTGATAGAGAGAGACAGAGATCTAGGCTTCTCAATACTCATTTGTCCAACTTCAATTCACACCAAAGATTGAAGGGACATTCAGTGTGAGGTCCTTTATTTCACTTTTAATTTTAAAAAAGTCTTAGAAGCAGAAGTAACTTATGTTTTAGTCCCGCCTATTTAAAAAAGGCAACAGTCTCACTACACGCGCTTGTACACGTGGGGTTACATATAACAACTTTGTGTGTAAAGTTTTGTTAGATGTAACAAATATTACTGTATTTTGTAACATATAACTAATTTATATGTAAAAATTTATCAGATGTAACAAAAATCACACAAAATACATGTAATTAGTTACATGTAACTAAATGTACACAAATACATGTAACTAATATTAAACTAATTTTTGTTTGTAATATTTGTTAAATATCACAAATATTATACAGATATATGTAATTATAATATGTAATTAATATTACATAAATACATATAACAAAAAATACACAGATATATGTAAAAATATAACAATTATTAAATTGTAACTAATGTTCGTTACATACAACTAATATTCATTATAATACGAATTTATTCACTAAGTTCTTCCTATAATCCCTGCAATACTAGATAAAAACGCATGCGAAATCCAATTTAAGGGACTAAATCAAAACTTATATCTTAAGTGAGATTTTTTTAAAATTAAGTCTATAATTTGGGACTTTCGGCCGATTAACCCAAGATTGAACTCGTCACTCAAATCTCCATCACACTGCAACATGTGGTTAGCGAAGGAGGTTCGCGGTGGTTCGAAAAGGAGTCACGATCTGATGGTGGAGGCTAGGGTTTAGCGTAATTGACCAGCGGGGACGGTGGCTAGCGTTAGGGTTTTGCAAGGTTACAGCTGTGCGAAGACATGGTGGGTCTCGATCTAGTCATGGTAGGGTAGCAACGCCGGCGACTAAGCTAGGGTTAGGGTTTCGCAAGTTCGCATTTGTGCCAGGGTTAGGTTTTTCGCGATTTTGCGGTGGTGCGAAGATTGGTTCACGGTGGCGTCCGGTGAGATTACGGTGTCGATGGAGAGGTTCGATCATCGTCGTCAAGGATAAAGATGAAGATGAATAATATAAAAAAATATACTATGTCCCCCTTAAGTTTTTGAATATATAAAAACAGTCCCTATAAAAAGTTAAGGGTAAAAAATATAATTTGCAAAATAGGGGGATGTTAGTGAAGTTTTATAGAAATAAAATAATAAAAAAAATATTTTTTTAAAAATAAGAGAAGGGTATTTATATCTTTTTATAAGAAATTTTTGGTCAAATGGGTTTACCAGTATTTGTAAAATGACAAAAGAGGTATCTGGTTTATGACAAAAAGATATTGAAGATAAGGGGTATAAACCCTTATATATATATTGTCAGTCCGAGGACTTAACTGAAAAGAGAAAAAGTTGTGTCAGGCCCAAGATAGCGAGTTAGTGCCGGTCCAAGGCCTAGGCTAAACAAAATGTAGAAATATAAAGCACAAAAAGACGCAGAATGGTAAAGTAAATGACAATAAAGTAAATGTGGAAAAGTAAAGTGTAGGAAAATGAATGACGGTAAAGTAAAATGCAAGAAAAGTAAAGTGCATTCTCGGAGAATGGCTTATGTTTTTTGTCGGTTTTTGACCATTTTTCGTGTTTGTTTTTCTTTATTTGTTTTTGTTTTTAGACAAGAATGTAATGAGTTTCTAGGTTTTTGAGAACTTACCTTGCCTTTTGGAAGGATGGTTCTTCTCATTTTCTTCTTCTTATTCTTCTTAGGTTTTTGTGTAGAAAATCTAATATTTCTAAAACTAAAACTATTTTTGAGAATTGTTTTCAGAGAGAGAGAGAGTTCTTATGTTCTAGATAGAGAAACACTAGAGGAACACAAGAGCATAGGAGGTGAATTAGCAAAAAAAAAAAAGGAAAAAACGGTCTCCTCTATTTATAGAGGAGGCTGTTTGCGCACTCCTTAGGGTGCGTGCCCTGGGCAATGCGCATGGCACCTTGTTTTTGGCCTATGTGACTTCATAAAACCTTCTTGATGTGACCTCTCCAAATCATATAATTTTGGAAAATGACTTTGATCACTCCCTTGGCTACTTTAGACACTCCAATTTTGGAATCCAATACTTCATCCTATTCCTGGAGGGTGTTTTCTTAGTGATTTTTTGTGATTTGAGCACTTTTTAGCAATTATACATGTATTCATTGATTTTTCTTGAAATTGAAATGATAAAAATAAAATTAGACTATCCAAATAAATGTTTGAAAGTTAAATTTTGGAAAATAAAATGTTTTTGATCGTCAATTTGATAAAACAGGCGAAAACGTACTTTTTTTTTTAGCCAAAATAAAAAGTAGATGAAATTTCTTAAAATTAAGGGGTGAAAAACAAAATTAATTATATCCAAAGTGATATTCTATGAAAATACACTTTCAATTTAACTAATTTAATCCTCAATTAACTTTTAAAAATTTCAATTTTAACCCTAAACTTTATTTTTGGATAATTTAATCAAATTGTCGACTTTTTTTTTTTTTTTTTCTTTTCTTTTCAAAACATTAAATAAAATTTAAACACATGAATCTAAGACGAAAACTTGTTCCTTTAAATGTGGTTTAAAGTTTGTCTAAATTTACACTTAGATTCAACATTTTTACCAAATGTGAAAACAAATGGGATAAAATGTGGTGTCTACAAATATTGGGTGAACATTCAGACAAAATATTTGAGTGAAAATTGATTGAACATGGAGTTAAGTGAACTGAAATTTTGAGTGAATATTTACATAATTGTCAGAATGACACGTTTTGTAAATAAGAATAAATATGGAGGACGTTTGTTGGAGACTTTTTTTCTTATAGTTTGTTTTAAGATTATAAACTTAATTATTTGAATCAAAAACTTTTTTTACAATTTTACCATCTTTGATGGACTAAATAATAAATTTTCCCCAAAAAATGACTTCATAAATTGTACATTTTTTTTTCTATTTTATTTTTCTTCCTATCTTTCATCCAAACGAGACAAGTTTTTTTTTTTTCATGACATTTTTTTTTTCATCATTGTTCCACCCAACCAAAGTTCTTTTAATTTCCGAGAAAAATATTATCCTTAATCACTTTTTGACAATAAGATGCTTTAAACAATTTAAAATCCCAAAAATAATATTATTCTTACTTGACATGGACCATCCTTAAAATCATTTCTTTAGCTAAGAGCACAAAAAAGATCAAAATGGGGACGAGGCTCCATTTGCAAATCGTTTACCATCATATTTCATCCATTCAAAATGGTCTTACTTGAATATAAGCACAATTTTAACGCTGTTTACAAAGTCGAAAAATAATAGTATCCGTTGATACCGAAAAGTAGTCTTTGGTCAACAGTGTGGTCCGGGAGGATACCTGGGATACGGGGCGGCCACTAATGCTGTAGCAAGTTGAGTTCAGGGGTGATGACGGACTCCGAGCTGAGTTCCACTCTTCTGCGCACAACACCTGCACAAAGACCCACCGGGGTTATCCCCAGTAAAGTCCCTCCGGCGTGAGGATAAATATTCCGAGATGGAGGGCTGAAAATATATATTGAGTTCAGTAGTAGTCACATACCGTTGGGCAGTAGATGCCCCGGTGTATTTATAAGCGTCAGTACCTGATTAGTGCCGCGAAATTAGGGGGCCAGCTCAGGTTAATTAACCTAATCTGCTGGACAACCAATGAGCAGACAGATCAGCCCTCTAATGGTCTGGGCTGGCTTTTGAGCCCATAACTGGAGGCCCATGGGCCATGGCCTCACAACGGCCTGGCGAACTCCCGAGTGCTGTGGTGGTGAGCAAAGGGTGTCACAGATCGTCAGTTCGGAAGGTCGGACCTTAGCTCGTCGGTCCTGATTTCTTCACTGAGACAACCCTCAGTTCGGCTGGGGGACACCCCAGCTCGGCACTGAGGGGTTTTTAGCCCTCGTTCTGGCCGCTCTTCTATAACTGGGTGAACTTTTGACCCTGTGATGTTCCTTACCAGATTCCCCTATATCAGTTGCCCCCCAAGTCCCGAGGGCAGGAGTGAAACATGACGGCCTCGGGATTTTGAAGGAGTAAGTAATTAGTAGGAGGTGAGGATATCGGGGTCAAAATGCAACAGTGGCACACCACGGATCCCTGGGGGGAGAAACGGCTGGAAAACGGAAGGTAAAGAGTAGAGTCTGGGCTGATGAGAAAATAGTTTCTTCTGTTCGGTAGGTCGGCAGTACGAAGGAAGCGGTGGTGGTAAGCGAGAGTTTGGAGAGCTTTCCCCTTTGTTGAAAGTGGCCGAGCTGAGAGCCCGTAGGATCGTGAGCTCAGCCAAATTATTATTATTATTATTATTATTATTATTATTATTATTATTATTATTATTATTATTATTATTATTATTATTATTATTATTATTATTATTATTATTGTTTTATTTTTTTATTTTTTTGGCCGGCTTCCTTGGGACTTTGTCCGAGCTGAGAGGCCGTCAGGTCGTAAGGTCGGTCATTGTCACTACCTCTGAATTTTTTGAGGGGTGGGGAGTTTGAGAGCCTTTCCCATTTGATTTGTCCGAGCTGAGAGCCCGTAGGGTCGTGAGCTCGGCCATTTCCATGCCTTAGAATTTTTGGAGGGTGGGAAGTTTGAGAGCCTTCCCCCTTTTTGATTTTGTCCGAGCTGAGAGGTCGTCAGGTCGTGAGGTCGGTCATTGTCACTACCTCTGAATTTTTTGAGGGGTGGGGAGTTTGAGAGCCTTCCCCATTTGATTTGTTCAAGCTGAGAGCCCGTAGGGTCGTGAGCTCGGCCATTTCCATGCCTTAGAATTTTTGGAGGGTAGGAAGTTTGAGAGCCTTCCCCCTTTTTGATTTTGTCCGAGCTGAAAGGTCGTCAGGTCGTGAGGTCGGTCATTGTCACTACCTCTGAATTTTTTGAGGGGTGGGGAGTTTGAGAGCCTTCCCCATTTGATTTGTCCAAACTGAGAACCCGTAGGGTCGTGAGCTCGGCCATTTCTATGCCTTAGAATTTTTGGAGGGTGGGAAGTTTGAGAGCCTTCCCCTTTTTTGATTTTGTCCGAGCTGAGAGACCGTCAGGTCGTGAGGTCGGTCATTGTCACTGCCTCTGAATTTTTTGAGGGGTGGGGAGTTTGAGAGCCTTCCCCATTTGATTTGTTCGAGTTGAGAGCCCGTAGGGTCGTGAGCTCGGCCATTTCCATGCCTTAGAATTTTTGGAGGGTGGGAAGTTTGAGAGCCTTTCCCCTTTTGATTTTGTCCGAGCTGAGAGCCCGTAGGGTCGTGAACTCAGCCATTGGGCATACCTTAGAATTTTTTGAGGGTGGGGATTTTGAGAGCCTTCCCCCTTTTGATTTTGTCCGAGCTGAGAGCCCGTAGGGTCGTGAGCTCGGCCATTGGGCATGCCTTAGAATTTTTTGAGGGTGAGAAGTTTGAGAGCCTTCCCCTTTTTGATTTTGTTTAAGCTGAGAGCCCGTAGGGTTATGAGCTCGGCCATTTGGGATGCCTAGAATTTTTTGAGAGTGGGAAGTTTGAGAGCCTTCCCCCTGTCACACGTGACAAAATGCGCCACACGGCCCTTTCTTCTGAATCGTGTGATAGGCCATTCCACCATCGTTGGATGGGTGCCACGTGGCAGGGGCGTTTAAACCAAGGCATCCCCAGCCGTTGGCCTTTGCGACCTTTCGTCTGGGCACACTGTCCTTTTATAAATGGTGGCCCCTACCTTTCATTTGACATTTGCGTAAAATCTAGAGCTCCCTCTTCCTCCTCGGTTTTAGTACTTCTTTTTCATTGTCTTTTTTATGTCTGAACAAAATGTCGGGATCCCCTTTTTACTCTTCTTTTTCGACGTCCGGCTTTACTGACGGCTCGGAGTCCGGTTCCTCGGACCGGTCGTCCTCCAACTCCCCTCAATTCAGGGTAGAGAGACGTCCCGCTCCGGGAGATGCCTCCTCGAGTGCTATAGCCAGGATCCATGAAACGAGCGGTGTTATCCAGTCATGCCTGGAAGACCGTGCATTTGTGGTGAGTTGTGCCGACGAGAGTGGTGGGGCCTCCACATCACTTGACGCTGGGGTCGGCGTCCCTCCCGAAACCGTCACAGTGGTGGAGATCCACACCGGCGTCTCCATTCCCAAGTTGCTTCGTGAAAACGAGGTGCACAACGCCGGGCCAGAGAAATTGTTCATAAAAGTCCCGCCCTCGAGTCCGGTTTGGAAAATCAAAACAACCATGACCGAGGAAGCCATGCTGTCCTGCCGGAGTGAATTCTTCATTCCGGAGGAGGTCACGACACTTGTTCCTAGGCCCGACGATCGGTCCTGTATGCCACCAGCTAGATTTATGACAGTATATAGGAAATAGCTGGAGGCGGGTCTTCGATTTCCCCTCCACTGGTGGGTCAGGGCCATCTGTGAGGAGTACCATTTGTGTCCGTCACAAATTGCTCCGAACGGCATGAGAGCCCTGGTGGCTTCGTATATTATCTTCCGGGCCGAGGGACTCGAGCCGAGCATTGAACTCTTCAGGGCTCTGTTCTTCCTCAAGCCACTCCCCCGGGGCGTTGGGTGGTATTATATTTCGTCTAGGTCAACTTTCCTGAAGGACCTGGACTCTTCCATTCATCGATGAAAGTCCCAGTTCTTCTATATTGGAGGGAGTGGTTGGCAATCCGGCCTGGAAGAAGAAGGAAGGTATCCGCTCCAGATGGAATGGGAAAAAGTTGGTAAGGCTGCGGCCCCGTAGGGGGAGTTTTTGGTTTGTTTGGCTTTACATACTGCCTTATGCATTAATACCTTTGTTTCCGTGACTTCCTGCAGCTAAGGAGACGCCCAAGAAGAAAATACCAGAGCCAAGCAGAACGATTTACGAGCAGAGAGATAAGGTCTTGAGGACTGCCTTCAAGGACGTGAACACTCTGATCGCTTTGCAGCTATTTTTAGCGTTCTGGTTTTCTCCACCGGACATCTCAACCTCACCCGATTTCTTTCTCGATTCGGACAACGGTAAGGAATTTTCTGCTATGTCAATTGTCCATACTTGGTAATTTTTACGCGTGTTACGCTTAATTGACGCAGATATCCTTGTATAGAATTAGATGCTGCCGGCCTAGACGGAAGAATTTCTAAAAATCTTATTAAATATTGCAACTATGGACAAGGCAATGGCAGTACAGAAGCTTCTGGAGAAGAAGGCAAAGGAAGCTGCCGAGGCGGAGAAAGCAGAGAAGGAACCCGGACGGCTTCCGGGGACGCCAGCCTAGAGTCACTTACCCGCCCTGCCGGGCGTGGTTATCCGGGACACGCCCCAATCCAAATCGGGATCCCGACAATCCGTGCAAACCTTGAGCGGTGACTCTTCTCCCCGCTGTTCTGACAAGGGGAAGAGGAAAGCTCACAAGGGAAAACACAAAAAGCAAAAGTCCTCGAAGAGAGCGAGGTTTGTGCCCGGGGCGTCATCCGAGCTAACAGTGGATGGATCCTTCTTTGGGGTGGCGAACACCGGGCTGCCAGCCGATCGTGCGCTACTGAAGAGCCTGGAGGTGATGCCGGGCTATCTCCGTCGTATGACGCCTCCCAACGATAAAGAACTGATAGAGGGAGAGAGCACTGGTAACCTGATGTGCCAGGCCATCTGCGACCAAGTCGCGGTAACACTTTTTCACACTTATATTTTTTTGCTTTGCATTTTGTGACTAAATTTTTCTAAGTGTAATGACATTCTCTTTCTCAGCAGGGCATGCTTCGAATGTCTGTGGTTTTTGACCGGATCTCAAAGAGTGCCATAGAATAGGCCATGCTGAGGTTCGAGAAGAATGCTGCTGAGGCAAAGGTGAATTGCCTGACGGATGACCTTCAGCTTGCCGCCCAGGCCCATCAGGGCCTACAAGCCAGGCACGTCCTCATGACCAAAGAACGGGACGACTTCGAGAGGCAGAAGGTGCAACTGGAGAAGAGGGTTGAGGAGCTGGAGAGGAGATTGAAAAAGGAAGAGCAGCAGAGAGGAAAGGCCATCCGTCGGGCAGAGTAGAAAGCCGTTGAGGACTATAAAGCCGGCGAAGAATTCGAAAATCTAAAGTATGAGCTTGCTGCCGAATTCATGGATGACGGGCACAAGGCCACGCTCCTCTACCTTCGGCGTCATTACCCGGAGTTCGACAGCTTGGGTATTGGGATGGAATTTCCCCAGTACGGCGAGTTGGCGGTGGAGCGGCCAGTTGAAGGGGCTGCCGAGGGTCCAGCACATGAAGCCGGTGCTGAAGGGGCTGGTAGAGAGGAAACTAAGGGTGAGGAAGACACCAACGTCGATGTTGTGGGCGTCGAAGGTGCTTCTGGGGAAGAATAGATCTTCACCTCGGCCTTTTTTGAAGACTTAGAAAAAAAAATTGGATTTTGGATTTTGTTAAACTCCCATTGTATGTACTGTTTTTTTTTTTTTTTTGAATACGGGCTAGAACCCCACCGATGTAAGCCCTTGTTTATTTTGTGGAATGGAATACAACAAAAAAAAAAAAAAAAAAAAAAAAAAAAAATTGAGCACTTGTTCCCAATTTAAGTGTTCGGGATAGGGTTGCAAACTCTTACACCTTCACGACCCCATCTTTCTGCACGCGTGTCAAGTCTTTACAAACCTTAATTCTCAACGCTTACAACTTTAAACATGTTATGGCATCATTTTGGTGATTAACTGTCGTGGTTACGACCCCCCTGCCCCCCAGCCTGTAGTAGGAGTGCCTTAGTGCGCCGGAAGGCCCGTTTAAGTAACAAGGTCGTTATATTATCATCAAAATACTCGATACTTAGCAGTATATAGATGAAACGATTACAAAATGACCTCAGTCCTCTAGTGGTATTGTTTGAGATGGTCGGCGTTCCACGGGTGTCGCAGCGGAACGCCTTCCTCAGTTTCGAGTTCATATGTACCCGGCCTTACAATTCTTATCACGCGATAAGGTCCCTCCCAGCTGGGGGCCAACTTTCCTGCATTTGGCTCCTTTGTCCCTAGAGTTACCTTTCTGAGGACTAGGTCTCCGACGTCAAAATGCCGTGGTCGCACCCTTCTATCATAGTATCGAGCTGCCCGTTGCTGGTATGCTGCCTAGCGCACTCAAGCGTTCTCCCGTCGTTCTTCTAGAAGGTCCAGATTAAGGGCCAGCATTGCGTCGTTCGTCTGCTGGTCCTGTCCATTAGGCGACGTTCGGTAGGTCGGTAATCCAATTTTCGCAGGCATTACGGATTCGGATCCAAAAGTCATCGCGAACGGTGTCTCTCCAGTCGGGTCCGGGAAGTAGTGTGGTATGCCTAGAGGACCGGGTAAAGTTCCTCTACCCACCTCCCTTTGGCTTTGTCAAGTCTGGTCTTTAAACCGTGTAGAACCGTCCGATTTGTGACTTCTACCTGTCCATTAGCTTGTAGATGACCAGGAGACGCAAAGTGTGTTCGGATACCCAGGCCGAAGCAAAAAGAAGTAAACAAGTCGTTGTCGAATTGAGTGCCGTTGTTGGACACGATTACCCTCGGGATTCTGAACCGGCACACCATGGACTTCCAGACAAAGTCCCGGATTTTCTCCTTGGTAATGCGGGCCAAGGGTTCGGCTTCCACCCACTTGGTGAAATAGTCGATGGCTACCACGAGGAATTTCCTTTAACTAGTGGCATGTGGAAAAGGGCCCAACAAGTCGATTCCCCATTGGGCAAAAGGCCACGGACTCGCCATGGGCACCATAGTCGTTGGCGGTAGATGAGGGTGGGGACCGAAGCATTGGCATTTGTCGCATTTTTTTACGAACTCACTCGCGTCTTCTAGCATTTTCGGCCAAAAATATCCTTGGCGGAGGAGTTTGCCAGTCAAGGCCCTACCCCCCAAGTGATTGTCACAGATTCCCTCATGGGTCTCTCTCATTACATAGTCGGCTTCTTCCGGCCGTAAGCAGCATGAGTATGGTCTAGAGAAGGAACGTCGATATAAGACCCCGTCCAGAATACAATATTTGACTGACCTGTACCACATACTTCTTGCTTCGTTGCGGTCGTCGGGGAGCGTTCCGTCTTCCAGATATTTACGGATGGGGTCCATCCAAGTGGGATAGTTATTAAGCTCACAGATTGGAGCCACCCGATCAGAAACTGTCGTGCTCGGAGCATCGAGATACTCAACTGGCACACTTCGCTTCAGGGTTAACGCTACTGCCGAGGTAAGGTTTGCCAAGGCATCGGCGTGCCGGTTCTCCTCCCGTGGTATTTTGGATACATTGATTTCTTGGAATTCCCCCATCAGGGTTTTGACCCTCTCAAGGTACGCAGTCATACTAGGGTCTTTCACCAAGTATTCCCCATTGACCTGGTTGACGACCAGCTGAGAGTCACAAAAAACGGACAACACCGTCACATTGAATTCCTTGGCCATGTGGAGCCCGGCCAGCAGAGCCTCGTATTCCGTCTCGTTATTAGTTGCTCTAAACCCCAGTCTCAGGGCGTACTCAACTTCCTCATTGCCTGGGGCAACAAGCACCATCCCCGCTCCACAACCACTTGTGTTGGATGATCCATCGGTGAACAGCTTCCATGTCGCCGGACCGTTATCTGGGCTTAAGTCACCCTGCACCTCTCCCTCTTCCACTCTTCTTGCTTCTGGTTGAGCGGTGGATGGCTCGAGGTCCTCAAGAAATGTGAGCTCAGCGATGAAATCTGCTAGGACCTGACCCTTAATGGCCGTCCTAAGGCGATATTCAATATGAAACTGACCCAGCTCAAGGCTATACTTCATCAACCGCCCCGAGATGTCTGGTGAATGCAAAATTTGCCTTAATGGCTGGTCCGTGAGGACGATGATCTGGTGTGCTTGGAAATACTGTTTCAGTTTCCGAGAAGCCACCAGTAGAGCATAAGTCAGTTTTTCAAACTTAGTGTACCTCGTTTCGGCATCCGAGAGGACCCTACTAGAGTAAAAGACTGGATGCTGGGCCCCGACGTCATCCCTCACAAGAGCAGCACTCACCGCTGTTGCAGACGCGACAATATACAGGTAAAGGGTCTCCCCCTCCTTCGGGGTGCTGAGCAGAGGAGCAGAGGACAGATAGTTCTTGAATGATTGGAAAGCCGACTCGCACTCGTCGGTCCACCCAAAATTGCCGCTGCCCCTTAGCACTTTGAAGAACGGCAGACACTTTTCTGATGCTCTGGATATGAAGCGGTTGAGTGCGGTGAGTCTCCCCGTTAGCATCTGTACCTCCTTCTTGTTCCAAGGGGAGGCCATTTCGAGGATCGCGTGTATTTGATCGGGGTTAGCATCGATGCCGCACTGGGAGACCATGTACCTCAAGAACTTTCCTGCAGAAACCCCAAAAGTACATTTGTTTGGGTTGAGTTTCATGCGGTGGACCCGGAGTTTCTCAAAGCAGTCGTGAAGATGTTGTTTATGGTCAAGGGCTCTCGAGCCCTTGACCAACATGTCATCAATGTAAACCTCCATCGTCCTTCCGATCTCTTCCTTGAACATTTTGTTCACCAATCGTTGATAAGTGGCTCCGGCATTGCGCAAGCTAGACGGCATTACTTTGTAACAGTATGTACCCCTGTCGGTGATGAACGACGTTTTGCTCTTATCGGGGGGGAACAGTGGAATTTGATTGTACCCAGCATAAGCATCGAGGAAACTCAGGCGCTCATACCCCGCTGTGGCGTCTATGACGATATCAATCAGGGGTAGGGGGACGAAGTCTTTCGGGCAAGTTTTATTCAGATCTTTGAAATCAACACAGAGGCGCCATTTGTTGCCAGCCTTGGGAGCCAAGACCACATTCGCCAACCAGTCCGGAAATTTGACTTCTTCAACGACGCCAGAGCTGATTAATTTATTCATCTCTGCTTTAATTAACTTCTGGCGTTCCGGATGAAATTTCCGTCGTTTTTGCCGCATGGGATGATGATGTGGATCAGCATGGAGGTGGTGCATTGCCACGCTCGGATCAATACCCGGCAGCTCGTCATGGGACCAGGCAAAGACTTCGTAATTGCGTTGGAGTAGTTGGATGAGTTCATCCCTCTGTTCGGACGGGAGACTAGCGCCGATCCTAACAGTTCGCTCTTCGATGGTTGGGTGTATGGAAACCTCTTCCAGTTCCTCGTGAGGTCGGGGACCAGCCTCCTCCTCCCTTGGATCATCGATGGGCACAGGCACCAGCCCCCGACCCAGAGTCATGAGTTCGGAATCTCCAAGCTCTGGCTCCACCTGTGATTGCTATTTCTTCCTCTCCAACGCCCTTCGCGCACAAGCCCGGAAGGATTCTTGGTCACCCCTCACCACTCCCACACCTCCCTCGATTGGGAACTTCATCGCTTGGTGATATGGGGAACAGACGGCTTTAAGGGCAGCCACCGTAGGTCGACCCATGATTGCGTTATAGGGCGAGGGCCTATCCACGATCAGAAATTTGGTCCAAACAGTGGAGGTCCGTGGATGGGCCCCGACTGTCACTGGAAGCGAGACCCACCCGGCGGCGTTCACAACATCCCCTCCAAAACTGACTAAGGGGGCCGTCGATGGTTTTATCGCGCTGGGATCCACGTTCATTTTCTCAAACGCCCATTTGAAGATAATATCGGCGGAACTACTACCATCTACCAGGATCCGTCCCATTTTGTAGTGATGGATGATCGCCACGATGACGAGGTCGTCGTCGTGGGGCACATGCACGTCCCTAAGGTCTGCCTCACTGAATGAAATAACGTTGTGCCCCACAGCATCAACCATGCTGACCTCGAAGACGTCTTCACCCACTTTTCTTTTGCCTTTGTGCTTATATCTCTTCTTGGATGAGAGGGTCTCTCCCCCGAGGCCCAATCCTCCATGGATGACGTTAATCTCGCCATCAATCCTGTACTCGTCATCGCCCCTGCCTGCCTCTGACCTAGGAGGGGGACGACTCCTGTTTCTTCTTCTTCTGCGACCTCTATGTTCGTCGCGGGAGTCGTGCTCCTCCGTCTTGGGAGCTCGGTCGTCCCTTCGAACGTAGCGACCCAGGTACCCCCTGCTAATGCGGGCCTCAATTTCTTCTCAAAGTCGAAAGTAATTCTCGGTGGAGTGTCCCCGGTCTTTGTGGAATTCACAGTATTTGTCCATAGACCTACCTATTGGTTTTCCGCTGGGCGGAGGAGGAGGAGAAAAGAAATCCCTCTCTGCATTTTCAGCTAAGACGGTGGCCACCGAGACCGTGAGCGGTGTGTAGTTCTGTTGGCGGTTCTCCTGGGGCGGAAATGGTCTCCGATCTCCGAGCAACGGCCCCAGCCTTCCTTCTGCCTGCAGCCTTTTAGAACCATGGTGTTTGTTCGACCCTTCTTCTGTCTTTCCTTTCTTCTTTTGACTGCCTCCACGATCTTTCCGTGCTGCTTCCCGCTCATCAGCGTTATAAAACCTCGTGTCTTTTTCCAGGGCAACATCCAGAGTAGGAGCTGGGTTAGAACAGAGGTCATACATGAGGCGTCGATGCTTCAGGCCGTCGATGAATGCGCTCATCGCGACCACGTCACTGAGCTCATCACATCCAATAATCTCCTTGTAAAACCTCTCCACATAATCCCCCAGCGACTCATCGGGTAATTACTGGAGTGCGAGGATGTAGGCCATGGTTTTTGGTTTACGCCGCGATCGTCCAAATCGTGAAAGGAAGAGTAGCTCCAACTCGTGAAAATTGGAGATGGAAGTTGGTGCCAACGTTCGGAACCAAGCCCCAGCGGCCCCCGTGAGGGTGAGGGGAAATGCCTTGCACCTCATTGCTATTGAGGCGGTGTGTAGGTCCATATTTGACCTGAAGATGGACAAGTGGTCCGTCGGATCAGTGACACCGTCATAGAGGATCGTTTGGGAATGGGTGTATCGCGCGGGCAGGGGTTCTTCCAGAATTTCATTGACGAAAGGAGATCTTACCTCCGAAGGAAGCCCAAACGGGCCCCTGGTTCCCCGGATCTGCTACATGGCCGCCTCCATGTCAGCTAAGCGCCTTTCCACCACCACTTCAGCTCCTGGCTGGACCCGAGCCTGGCTGAAAACGGCCCGAGGCGGGAGACGTCATGGTGGGGAATGTGAGTCTACCTCCCGAAAGCGACGGGGGTGATGATCGAACCATACGATAGCGCTATGGGCGGGGGGTGATTCAGCTCGGTCGCCTCTCCTTCGCCTTGGCGGAGGTGGCGATGGGGATCCCGAGATCCCAGGGGGTGCCAACTCCACTTCCCTCTGATCGACGTTGCGGGCTTGAGGTGGCAGGTTACGTCCGTCAGAACGGATGATACGTTCTTTACCCACGACCGCCCGACCCTCCCGACTAGCAACTTAGACTGTAGGAAGATCCATTGGAGGGACTGGTGGCAAGCGGGCCAAGACGATCTGGAAGAAAGTTTGGAACTCGCCGAGCTGACGCTCCAAAAGATCGACGCGGGCTGCCTCAGGCGCTCCAGAAACTTGCCCAACCAGCCGCCCTGGGGGCAAGATCGGCCCCTCCCTGGGCGGCATGCTGAGTTGTCGGTCCTCCAAGCCCGAACGGTGGTATGGTGGACAGGTGGATCCCTTCCTCAGGAGGTACCGGGGGATCCGACCTGGGAGCCCTCGACACACCCTACACAGACATGGGGGGTGGATTGCTGCTGGTGGCAAGCGTTTGATTGACCTGGCGGATTTCGTTCCCAGACCTTGTGATCATCAAATCTTAACTTCGAGAGGAGCTAACGATCAATGGAGGCTTTTAGTGCTTTCCCACAGACGGCGCCAAACCGTTGATACCGAAAAGTGGTCGCTAGTTAACAGTGTGGTCCGGGAGGTTACCTGGGACACGGGGCGGCCACTAATGCTGTAGCAAGTTGAGTTCAGGGGTGATGACGAACTCCGAGCTGAGTTCCACTCTTCTGCGCACAACACCTGCACAAAGATCCACCGGGGTTATCCCCAATAAAGTCCCTCCGGCGTGAGAATAAGTATTCTGAGATGGAGGGCTGAAAATATATATTGAGTTCAGTAGTAGTCACATACCGTTGGGCAGTGGATGCCCCGGTGTATTTATAGGCGTCAGTACCTTATTAGTGCCGCGAAATTAGGGGGCCAGCTCAGGTTAATTAACCTAATCTGCTGGACAACCAATGAGCAGACAGGTCAGCCCTCTAATCGTCTGGGCTGGCTTTTGAGCCCATAACTAGAGGCCCATGGGCCATGGCCTCACAACGGCCTGGAGAACTCCCGAGTGCTGTGGTGGCGAGCAAAGGGTGCCACAGATCGTCAGTTCGGAAGGTCGGACCTTAGCTCGTCGGTCCTGATTTCTTCACTGAGACAACCCTCAGTTCGGCTAGGGGACACCCCAGCTCGGCACTGAGGAGTTTTTAGCCCTCGTTCTAGCCGCTCTTCTATAACTGGGTGAACTTTTAACCCTGTGATGTTCCTTACCGAATTCCCCTATATTAGTATCTTATAATTATGTCGTTTTAAAATTGGAGAATTAAATAAAGTTGTACCAAGTTCAGTTTTAAAATTGGAGAATTAAATAAAGTTATACCAAGTTCAATAAATCAATATGAAAAAAAATATATATATATACAATTGGAGTAATGAAACAGTAAATCAATAACATTCAGTTGGAATATGAGAATTCTGAGGCAACAAAGTGCACCCTTTTCCCCCCTGCTTTTCCTTCGCTTCTAATAACTACAGCTGTTAATGATTCTAATAAACTATGTGGGAAAGAAGTGAGATAAAGTAAAACTTGGGGACGGAGAAGTGCAATTATTATCACCTGTAAGCACCAGTTTCACCGCAGAACTGCCTCTCTCTCTCACCTTGATCTTCGTTTCGTGGGGACAGTGTTCGATTTGTGTCGCGACAATCGCGTTAATGGCTCTAGAACAGAGTCTCTGTACTTGTACGGCAGAACCTGACTCCTCCCTCTTTTCGATCGAACCACAGGCGATGGGTCCCCCGTATGTCCATACATCCCCATATTTGCCGCGACCCAGCATTTATTTCGATTAGACCTCTTTCCTGTCCCTGCGCAGCATTGTTTGTTCGTTGTTTCGAATCCGGCAGCCCCAGCAGTTTCTTCTCCTTGCCGCAGGCGGACGAGGTTTAGGTTTACTGATTCCTGCTCGGAGTCGGATTCGTTTGGCATCAAATCGGCGGATAATAATTTTGCCGCTTCGATTAGCAATCCCAAGCATCCCTCGTTTCCGTACCTTTCTCGTGGATGCGTTCCCTTTTCGCTTTCTTCTTTGTTTCCCATTTGCGAATTCTTCGGCTCTGCAGAGTCCATCTTCATCTGCCCTTCCACTAGCGCAATTTTTTCTTCATTTTCGTCGTCTTTGATTTCATGCGAATAATTTCCGTCGAGAACCTTTTCATCCAGAGCGCATTCACCTTCCGAGCTCTTCACAATCACCGACATTGCCGGCAAATCAATCTTCTCAACTACACAATCAATGACATCACTAACAACTTCTCCGACGGCGTCGCCACTTGACCTAAGCTCGCCGTCATCGACTAGAGGATCGAATTCCACCGTCCCATTTGGCGTAGCGAACTTCATCTTCAGGTCGACACCAAACCCTCCATTGTCACCACAATACAAACCCCTCTTTTCCAATCCTTCGAGTTCGTGATTTGGCAAATCATGGGGCGTGACAGAGGTGATTATGTGCAGAATCTTTGCGAGGCACATTTGAGCTGTGGAACATCCATGGCGTGTTTTGCTAGAGAATGGGTTGCGCACCTGGTTGGGCTTGTCGAGGAATTGATGCGACGAATCCATGTTGATCGATCAAACCTGAACAGCGGAAAAACCAAATACTTCCCAAACCGACCAGTTAGCTTTCAATGCTCTGTAATCAAAGATCTTTGAAGATTGCGAATCATCAAGTCAGTTCGATGAGAGAGAGAGAGAGCAAGAGCAGTATAGTTATTTTGGAGAGGTGAGAAGTGATTCGAGATTTGAGACCCAAACTCTCGTGGGTTTCGATCGAAGTTATTTATGACAAGTTTTGGATAATTAAGGCTTGGTTACTGTTCCAACCAAACCAAACCCAACTCAACCCAATTCAAAAATTTTGGGTTTGATTTTTGGGAATGCATTTGGCAAACACAAAACTCAACCTAACCCAACCCAAAAATTAGGAATTGATTCTCAAAATCCTAAAAAAATCAGAAATAAAAAAAAAAATTGTTTCTTTTTGTGTCAAAAAAATTCAACCCAAAGTTCTCAACTTCCTTCTTCATCTGCCAGCTGACCACCACCACCCGCCACCGTACGCCGCCGCCGCCACCGTCCGGCGACCGCCCGCCGTCTCCGACCACCTCTGGTGACCTTCTGCTGCCGTCGGCCACCTCCGGCGACCGTCCGCACCGCCAGCGTCCACCTCCGGCTACCGTCTGCCGCCCCACCGCTGCCGCCGTCAAACACAAAAAAAAAAATCAAAAAAATAAATTAGTTTTAGGATAAAATCGTTACCAAACACATTCTGTTCTCAGGACAAAATAAAAATTATCGTTACCAAACGCAATTTTGTTCCCAAAATTCTCAACCCAACCCATTTTAGTTGGGTTTAGAAAAGTGGGAACACTAATCAAACGCCACCTAACTCTTTTGGTCCTCTAAAAATTAGGTAAATGTAAAACTAATGCACATCGACGGATTGTTTGGTTGGATAGAATGAAATCGGGTGGAATAAGATAGAAAAATGAATGCAATGAGAAAAAGAATAGAATGAATTTAAGAATAGAATTTGACATTTGATGTGGGTGAAAATCAACGGGTCTCCAAGTGTCTCCACCTAGGCCTACACATAAACCAGCAGAGGACATGTCATCAGATGGTCTGATTAGCCCGGTGTCCCATTAGCTTGACATCTCATCAGGTCGGTAATCTAGTAGGACTCGGATCATTGGCTGAGAATGGTCCATAATTATTGAGGTTCCAATCATTAAGCTTCAAGTCGATATCTTCACCTCGGCGTTTGTGTCGTTGTCCGAGCTGGTTCATCTGCCATCGTAATAGTGCGGCCCATGGATTTCTCCATCAGCATATAAAATCTTAGGTCCATAGCTCTAATACCTTCATACGCTTTTCATGTGCCGTGTTAAGGTCGATAACCAAGTTTAAGATCTTGAACACCGAGCTGAGGACGAACAAGAATCCCCGCCAGCTAGAGCGCCTAGCCACATTGCTCGATCTGAACACCGAGTCCACCGGACTCGTGAGGTAGATTTTTATTCCCTGGCAGTGTGTGATAATAACCTCGGTGATGATGACGACTAGTGCATGGGCAGAGAGATCAACGTCATCCACAGAGAACTTGGCCTTGGAGGGGAAATATCTTCTTCCCGAAACAGATGCGAGCATAAGGCAAGAAGGAAGGTCGACCAAGACGTATATAAGGTGAGCACAGTCGATGCCACCACGCACAATGCCATCTCCTTCAGTAAGGCCAACCTCAGAGAGGTGGATATCCCTCATGACAACGGGTTAGTAATCTCGGCCTTGATCAACTACTTTAAGACAGGGAAAATTCTGGTTGACGGGGACAATTTTGCCGACATAATCTTCAAATGGGCTTATGACAAAATGAAGATAGATCCAAGTGCAGTGCAGTCCATGAAGTCTCCACTAGTAGGCTTCGAAGGAGATGTCATCAGCTCGGCTGGATGGGTCTCTTTACCCGTCACGGTAGGCTCAAAGCCCAGGTTGGCCATGGTCTGGACTAAATTTCTCATTGTCGACCAACCCACACCCTACAATGTTATCATGGGACGATCGACTGTAGCCGCCCTAAAGGTCGTATGTTCTCTATATCATTAGATAATGAAGTTCCCCATGGATCACGGGGTGAGACAAGTCTGAGGAGACCAAGAGTTAGCACGATCATGTACCAGGAGGGCACTGGAGAAAAAGTGTTGATCCTAAGATTTTGATGAACAATTAAATGTTGATGTTTTGGTGGAACTAATGCTTTAATTGAGTGTTTCAGTGATTTAAGTTCCAGTGATGAAAATGATGCAAATTAGATGGATGCTAAACCATGATGTTAAAGATATTGAAGAATTAAGAATGTGAAGAAATTAGGGAAAACAACTCAGGTGAATTTCAACTCTTAATATCCCAATTAGAAACATACACATTGCACAAAAAGTTTTTTATTATTTATGTGTGTTTTAATTAAGTGAAATTATTTGCTCCAATATGTGATTTGAAAAGAAATAATTTTAAATGACTGAAATGGAATTTGAGAAAGTTAGTGGAGCTAATTGAGAAAATAAATTAATTAAAGGGACGAAAATGTAAAAAAGAAAGAGTTAAAAATGTATTCAGAGAAGAAATCTAATGACAACAGTCGACTGGTGAGTCGACCAGGCGGTTGACCGATGAACTCCATGGGCTACATCCTGAACCTACCAGTCGACTGGGCAGTCGACCGGACGCGCTATTTCAGGATATTATTTTATCCGAAATCATATCTAAAAGTAGTCGTTTTTTGTTAGGACTTGGGAGAGATTTAAGAGATTTGGCGATATTTAAGATATGGTTTATCTATTATTTAATTCTTATAGATTTGGTACTTGGAATTAAAGTGTTTTTCAAATTGGTCTTTTTAATACTTCATGTCTTATGGAATTAGGTTCGAAAATTCTTTTGAGAGACTAAATTGAATATTTTGAAAGCTATTATTAAGTGAATTATACCTTAAATTAAAGATATCAATATACGGGGTCTATTGGTGATTTTAAAAGACATATCTTGTAGAAACTAGCCGTTATAGGGCTTGTTTCATATACTTATAAAAAGATCTGCAGATTTCATATAAATGTAACACTATATCAAGAACTATTCAGTTCATAAGTTTTTATAAGAGTCATCATTATGATATTTTGAGGGATCAAATTGTGATATCAATTATTGAGGTGTTCTTGAGTTAAAGCGTTGGTTGTGTAAGTATCACCGATTTGAGCTATTCAACGTTTCAATCTATTATTCTTCGGTGTTATCCGGGTGAGATCGTTCTAATTATATTTTTCATTGTATTATTTGATTATTGTTTGGAAATTGATCTTAGAAATTGTTTCTGATTTTTAAAGAAAATATTTTTACAAATAATTTCTTGAATCTGATTACGTGCTCTAATTTGCTACCCATATTCTTGTTAAAATCAAATTTTATATCTCACGTTTTTATATCACTAGTTGGTATATTAATTGAGTTATTATTTATTTGAGGTGGTAGAAGCTCCGAGTGAGATTTTCTTCTTATCAATTTTTGTATTGGTGAGTTATGACAAATTAAATACTATTGGGGGTATTTAATCAAGGGTAGTCGGGTTTCAGTCTCTTCTTGTAAATAGATTGGGGTAGTAATTCTTTCTGGATATAATTAGTTTGAGTGATTTGTAAAGGTTCCATCTTTACCTGGGAAAATGATAGTTGGAGTATTTTGTGAGGTTTTGATTCTTGAGTCGTAGTGATAAAAAGAATTAGATTAATCTTTAACCTGTAAAAAAGATAGGTTATTCTTGAGCTTGTAAAAAGTAGAGGTTATTTCTGAGCTTTAGAAAAAAAATTTATAAAGGTTGATTTTGAGCTTGTAAAAGAATCGGTGTATGGGTTTGGTTCCTACCTTTAAAGAGATCTTGAGAATTAGTGGGTGCGAATCTCCATGAAGCTCGGAGGACTAGACGAGCCAAGAGTAGTTTGGTAAACCAAGATATATCTTGGTGTGTTGCATTATTAATTTGTTTATTTTTACTGTTTGGGTGTACACTTAGATTTATTATAATTCCGTTGTAGTATAAAGATAATAATTAATTTAGGCATAAAATTAATTATTTGATTTATTCAAGTTTTATTCTGATTATTTTTTAATTACCCTATTCACTCCCCCCCTCTTGGATATTCTACTAGGCCAACAATTGGCCTCAAAGCTGATTTTAGCTCGTAAGCCTTAACATCCTAACTAAATTGGGCACATGCATACACCATGGATGATGTGTTTTGTATATCCTCTTTTGATAGTGGTAAATGCATATATGATAATGTGATTTATGATTCTTGTATTTTTAGTGATAGTGATGGAGATGATGATAATGAAAATGTCTATATTGTTATGGAAAAATTACTTTCTTTCACACTACTTTTTGCTAAAGAGAGCTTGAGTTTAAAAAGAAAAATTGCTTATTTTGAAAATGGTGGAAAAAGTGTTTGAAAATTTAAATTGTATTTGGCTGATTATTGTGGTTCAAAAGAGTTTTCGAAAGTTGTTTTTGAAATTAATAATTTGCTCTCTAAAGTGGATTATCTTGAAAATGAAAATAGAGTTTTAAAAAATAAATTTGATATAATTTCCAGGCAATGGTTAGATTTTGTTTTTAAAATCGACTTACTTAAGAAAAATTTTGAAAAATCAAAATCCGACCTTAAGTCTATTTCGAGAGATTCTGAAAATGATTTTTCTAGACAAAGTGGATATATTTCATCGTCTCATCTTGCATCACAGGTCAGTGACAGTTATGCTTCTATTGTTAGAAATGATTTATGTTTTATATCTCGTACTTTTTATGATAAATTAGATTTGAGATGTTATTATTGCAATAAGGTTGGACATTTTAAAGTATCATGTCCGTTTCAGAACCCTAAGTTTATGTCTAACAAGGAAGGATCCAAAATAAAATGGATACTGAAGAAAATTGTTAAAATGTTTTGTGTAGAATTACAAAATATCGGAAGTGGACCTGAAGGAACAGTTGAAGAGTTTATATCAAAGCCAAACCAAGATG
The DNA here is from genome assembly GCA_016647705.1 of Eucommia ulmoides. NCBI lineage: Eukaryota > Viridiplantae > Streptophyta > Magnoliopsida > Garryales > Eucommiaceae > Eucommia > Eucommia ulmoides. Next base: position 20,547,920 of record CM028338.1, on the reverse strand, counting down.
TCACTAGAGATCCACAAGCAATGTGTGCAAAGCGAAAAGATGCACCAAAGACAAGAGGTATAGTTGTAAATGAACCACAAGAGATATGTGCTAAGAGAAAATCTATACCAAAGCCAAGATTGGATATCACCAGAAAATCACAAGCGATACGTGCAAAAAGAATCATCAATGAATCGAACGACAAAAATCAAAAGAAGAAAGGATACGATCAAGCCAAGAAGAATTGCGCACCTAAATCAATTATGAGCTCAAATGAGGTAAAAAGAAAAGTCACATCGAAAGATAGAAAAGGTACTCATATCCCTCCGCATTTTAAATTTGTTAAAGAGGAATAGTCCCAACTTATCAAATAGGTAAGTTGGTAATTGTTTCTAAGATCTATTCTAAATAATGCATTCTTCTATTGTCTTAGAAACATTCTATGGTGATTATGACAATCACATTTTATTAGGGGATATTTACATGTTTTTTATAATGTGCTTAGATGCTTACATGTTATTGAGATTTATAAATTGAATTGAGCTAAGTTTTTTTATTTATCTTGATTTATTAAAATGCCTGATATTTTAATTGAGGTGAATTAAATGATAAAGAATGATTTATTTGATTTGAATTGTTCAGGATCGTGATTGTATGCTTACAAGGATATATTTATATGAATTAATTATCTGGCTATATACATGGTAATAGGTCATTCTTTTGTTTCATGCCTCCTAATTTTTAAATGCTTATGCTTATGATGAGATAACATTATTATTGATTAAAATATGATTCGTGATTTTGGACATTAATGATTATAAGAAGCATGCTACTTGAGAAGACTCAATCTGAATTTATTGGTTTATAAGATTAAGATTGCTTGGAATGGATTAGTGATTATACATGTTGATGAGAATAATTGATAAATATATGTTCACTTGATTTCTACTAATTATCTTCTTCCAAGTATGTTCACAAGAGTTTCAGGCTTTAAGATTACTCAAGGAGAAACAAATATTCATATCGAAACTCATAGTTGAGTCAAGAATAAGAACGAGGTTGATTCAAGGAGATAATTGATTAGAGTTGAATCTTCCTTCAACTAAGTGGTAAAACAATCTCATTCTTGCATTATTATGAGAGAAATTTAAGTATCATGATTTGATTATATGACCATGCTATATGAGATACTCTATAAGTCATGTTTAAAATATGCGAAATATCTTGTATCAAATCATGACTCGTTTATCATTGAATTATTTGTCAATATCTCTAAACATATAGATAGCATGAGTTATTTATTAATGATTATTGTTGAAAAATAGAGCTAAATTTTTTATGAAATAAGTATGCGTTATATTGATAACTTCATAAATTATCATTTAGAAATGTTTCATATTTTAGTGGGTTAAATATCACATGTTTTGTTTCTATAAATGGAAGACATTATTTGGTATTATTAGTGAGGCATGCAGACTTAACAGAATATGATTACATGCTATATTGTTGAAATATTTTGATTGCCTCAGGATTATTCTCTTATGCATGAATTTACTTATTTACAATTATTTAAAAGGGGAAGTTTTTATAAGCAGGGGCAATAATGTCTTATGCTGAAGATTTTGATACGTTCAATTAGTTTGTGATATTCATTGAATCTCTAGCGGAAAATTAAAGTTCATGACATTTGTAGAGTAGAGGTGTTTTTGTGTTCCCCCCTCCCTAAATTTTGTGTTTGAAGATGACAAAGGGGGAGAATTAGTTGATGTTTTATTAACGGGGAGAATTAGTTGACGTGTTATTAAGGGGGAGTTTATTGATTAAATTTGTGCTTTATTGATTATGGTTTATAATATCTTTATTGTGATGCTTAAATGAGTTATAAAACTCGTCCTAGAATTCAAGAGGAGTGTGGTTATATTTTTGTTTTGAAGAAAAAATCAAAGTTAATTGTCATCATAAAAAAAGGGGGAGATTGTTGATCCTAAGATTTTGATGAACAATTAAATGTTGATGTTTTGGTGGAACTTATGCTTTAATTGAGTATTTCAGTGATTTAAGTTCCAGTGATGAAGATGATGCAAATTAGATGGATGCTAAACCATAATGTTGAAGATATTGAAGAATTAAGAGTGTGAAGAAATTAGGGAAAACAACCCAGGTGAATTTCAACTCTTAATATCCCAATTAGGAACACACACATTGCGTAAAAAGTTTTTTATTATTTATGTGTGTTTTAATTAAGTGAAATGATTTGCTCCAATATGTGATTTGAAAATAAATAATTTTAAATGACTGAAATAGAATTTGAGAAAGTTAGTGGAGCTAATTGAGAAAAGAAATAGGTTAAAGGGGCGAAAATATAAAAAAAAAAGAGTTAAAAATGTATTCAGAGAAGAGATCCAGTGACAACAGTCGACTGGTGAGTCGACCGGCCAAGATGTGCTGAAGTCTCTAAATCTATAAGTCGACTGATAGGTCGTCCGGTGAAGAAGTGACGAACTCTCTGAATCTACAAGTCGACTAGGCGGTCGACCGATAAACTCCATGGGCTACATCCTGAATCTACCAGTCGACTGGGCAGTCGACTAGACGCGCTGTTTTATGATATTGTTTGATCCGAAATCATATCTAAAAGTAGCAGTTTTTTGTTAGGATTTGAGAGAGATTTAAGGGATTGGCGATATTTAAGATATGGTTTATCTATTATTTAATTCCTATAGATTTGGTACTGAGAATTAAAGTGTTTTTCAGATTGGTCCTTTTAATACTTCCTATCTTATGGAATTAGGTTTGAAAATTCTTTTGAGAGACTAAATTGAATATTTTGAAAGCTATTATTAAGTGAATTATACCTTAAATGAAAGGTATCAATATATGGGGTCTATTAGTGATTTTAAAAGACATATCTTGTAGAAACTAACTGTTATAGGGCTTGTTTCATATACTTATAAAAAAACCTGTGGATTTCACATAAATGTAACACCATATCAAGAACTATTTAGTTCATAAGTTTTTATAAGAGTCATCATTATGATATTTTGAGGGATCAAATTGCGATATCAATTATTGAGGTGTTCTTGAGTTAAAGAGCTGGTTGTGTAAGCGTCACCGATTTGAGCTATTTAACGTTTCAATCTATTATTCTTCAGTGTTATCCGGGTGAGATTTTTCTAATTATATTCTTTCATTGCATTATTTGATTATTGTTTGGAAATTGATCTTAGAAATTGTTTCTAATTTTTAAAGAAAATATTTTTACAAATAATTTCTTAAATCTGATTACGTGCTCTAATTTGCTACCCATATTGTTGTTAAAATCAGATTTTTTATCTCCCGTTTTTATATCACTAATTGGGATATTAATTGAATTATTATTTATTTGGAGTGGTAGAAGCTCCGAGTGAGATTTACTTCTTATCATTTTTTGTATTGGTGAGTTGTGACAGATTAAATACTGTTGGAGGTATTTAATCAAGGGTAACCGGATTTCAATCTCTTCTTGTAAAGAGATTGGGGTAGTAACTCTTTCTGGATAGAATTAGTTTCAGTGATTTGTAAAGGTTTCATCATTATTTGGGAAAATGATAGTTGGAGTGTTTTGTGAGGTTTTGATTCTTGAGCCGTAGTAATAAAAAGAATTAAGTTAATCTTTAACCTGTAAAAAAGATAGGTTATTCTTGAGATTGTAAAAAATAGAGGTTATTCCTGAGTCTTAGAAAAGGAAATTGTAAATGTTGATTCTGAGCTTGTAAAAGAATCGGTGTGTGGGTTTGGTTCCTACCTGTAAAGGGATTTTGAGAATTAGTGGGTGCGAATCTCCGTGGGGCTCAGAGGATTAGACTAGCCAAGAGTAGTTTGGTGAACCAGGATATATCTTGGTGTGCTGTATTATTAATTTTTTTATTTTTGTTATTTGGGTGTGCACTTAGATTTATTATAATTCCGTTGTAGTATAAAGATAATAATTAATTTAGGCATAAATTTAATTATTTGATTTATTCAAGTTTTATTCTGATTATATTTTAATTACCCAATTCACCCATCTCTTGGGTATTCTACTGGGCCAACAAGAAGAAATAGCGACTACTGAAAGGTCCTGGGCTCAGTGAACATCAGCTTGTATTTCTTGAGTCTTGGCCCTGGATGAGGGCGCCAGGCTCATCGTAATAAACAACCCTCGAAAAGAAGAGCTCAATCCCCGACGTCATGAGGATCTATTAGAGGTACCCATTTGTTGCCCTAGTGAGCTACCCAAGAGGGGATAAATTGAATAATATTAAAAATTATCAGAATAATAACACTTAAAAAATCAAACAATTAATTTTATCCTAAAATTAATTATTATCTTTATAGTAACGGGTAAGTGTAATAAGCTCTAGGTGCGCACTCAAACAACACAAGATAAAATAAAATAAATAAACAATATAATACACATTGATATATCCTGATTCACCAAGCTACTCTTGGCTAATCCAGTCCTCCAAGTCCTACGGAGATTCGTACCCACTAAACTCAAGATTCGTTTACAGGTAGGAACCAAACCCTTACAATGATTCTTTTTACAGGCTCAAGAATAAGCTCTACTTTTATAAGTTCAAGAATAACCTAATTCTTTTTGTACCTTAGACTAAAGAATAAAAACCTCACAGAAACGCTCCAACTATCATTTCCCCAAGTAAGGATGGAACCTTTATAATTCACTCACAATTAATTCTATAAAGGAAGAATTAACACCTAAATCTTTTTACCGAAAGAGATTGAAACCAAGCTACCCCTGATTAAATACTCCCAATAGTACCTAATCCACACACAACTCACCAATTACAAGAAATTGATATGTTCTTCCTACTTAGAGCTTCTACCACCTCAAATAAATTTAAACTCGATTAATGTCCCGATAATTACTAGTGATAGAATTAACTGAGAAAACAAAAATCTGATTATAAAAATAATACGAGTAGCACAAAAATGAGTACGTAATAAGATTATCACATAAATTGTTTTAAAAGATTTTTATGCTTTTCAAGTTCAAAAAACGATTTCAGCAAGATCTTATCAACCAGGAAAATATAGAAAAATAAATATGCAATAAGATTAATAGTTTGGAAAGATCTCACCTAGATAACATCGAAGAATTATAGATTGGAATGCTAGACAACTCAACTCGGTGACACTTTTACAATCAACGCTTTAACTCAAGAACTCCTCAATAATTGATCTCATAATTTGATCTCTCAAAATAATATCCGAATGATTACTCTTATAAAAGTTTATGAACTGAATAGTTCTTCATGTTGATAGATTGGGATCAGACATAAGTGAAAAACGCAGGTTTATAAATAAGGAATTGAAACAAGCTCTACAATGGCTAGTTCCCACTTATTATGACATTTAATTGCTTTTATAGACCCCTTATATCATTATGACTTCATCCTGGTCTAAATCACTTAATTATAACTTTTAAACTTCTCAATTAAGTCCCCCAATATTTCTCAATCACAATTAAATAAGATAGAAAGAATTACATGTACCAATTTGAGAAATACTTAAAATATATATATCATATCAATAGGGATATTCAAATAGGAGTATCATATTTTTAAAATATCCATATCCCTAAAATCTCTCAATCAAGTAAACAAATAACGGCTAGTTAATGGCTAGTATTTAAATCAAAATCCTCAAAATCCAAAACTGGCTATCAGTCGATAGACACACATCTATCGGTCGACCGCCCAATTCAAGATATAGCCCAAACCAAAATTCCATCATCATAAGTCAACTTATCTATCGATCTAGAGATACCGAGAGTTCATCTTTTAAGCATAGGTCGACCTACCTGTCGACTAGGAGATTCAAAGATTTCTTCATTTAAGCACAAGTCGACTTACCAGTCGACTACCTATGTTGGAATTCTTCTATTTAATTATTTTCTTTGATATTTTTACCCCTTTAACTGATTTATTTTCTTGGTTAGCTCTACTAAAATCTTAAAATCAATTTTAATCAGTTATCTTTATTTCTTTTTCAATTACACATAGGAGTAAATAATTTCACTAATTAGGATCCTATCAAAACACACATAAACATAAAATTATTTTCATGTCGTGTGTGATCCTAATCAGGATACATTAAGAGTAAAAATAGATTAGAGTTGTTTTCACCTAGATTCTTCGGAATCTTCAATCTCTTAGTATTCGTCTCTGCATCTTTCACAATTTCTTTATGATATTATCTTCTCTACATCCTTTATAATTACTTCATGATGTAGTTTGGAACACTTTAAATTGAAACACTCAATAAACATATTAGTTCTACAAAAACATATCAATATTTAATTGTTCATCAAAATCTTAGAATCAACATCATTCACCATTCCATCGAAGGAAGGAATGTGAGTATTGGAGCTAGGCTCAACCTTAAGCGACATGCTGAGCTTACCTACATGCTGCGGAAGAACTACGACGTATTTTCTGGGTCCCACAACGAGCTTCTTGGGATCAATCTTAGGGTAGCCATGCACCAGCTATATGCCAACATGCATCACCCTCTAGTTCGGCAAAAGATAAGAAAGTTCTACCTAGACTGATAGAAAATCATTAAGAAGAATATGGATAAACTCACCAAGTCCGATGTCGTAGAAGAGGTAAAGTTCCCAGACTGGTTTGCCAATGTGATTCTCACTCCTAAGGCCGATAACAAGTGACGCCTTTGTGTAGATTTCAAAGACCTAGACAAGGCTTGCCCAAAGGACTTTTTCCCCTTCCGAGGATTGACAACGTGATCGACGCCACTGTTGGGTATGAGTAGTTGAGCTTCTTCGATACTTATGTTAGCTATAATTTAATCCTGATGTACCCACATGATAAGAGCAAGACCTCGTTCATTACAAACCAAGGTACTTATTGCTATAAGGTCATGCCGTTTGGGCTGCATAACGCCAGAGCAACCTATCTGCGTTTGGTCAACAAGATGTTCAAAGAAGAGATCGGAAAGACTATGGAGATGTATATCGATGAAATATTGGTCAATAGCAGTCGAGCTCAATACCACCTCGAGCATTTCCAATCCTGCTTCGACAAACTCTGGGCTCACCGCATGAAACTTAACCCAAACAAATGCATGTTCGGGGTGTTTGCAGGTAAGTTTCTCCACTTTATGTAGTCGTAGCGCGGTATCAATGCCAACCCCAACCAGATCAGCGTTATGCTCAGAATGTCCTTACCCTATAATAAGAAATAGGTTTAAATGCTTGCTGGGGAGTTTGGCAACGCTTAACTATTTTATCTCCAAATCATCCGAGAAGTGCACACCATTTTTCAAGATCCTAAGGGGTAACAAGGTATTTGAGTAGACCAAGGTATGCAAATATAATTTCCAAGAACTAAAGAAGTATATCTCCTCAGCTCCCCTACTCAGTACCCTGAGAAGAAGATAATAACTATTCCTCTATATTTCGATATCCACCATGGCGGTAAGTGCGGCCTTGATGAAAGAAGAAAACAACATTCGTAGTCTAGTTTACTACTCCAGCAAGGTACTCACCGATGTTGAGATGAGGTATTCATGGTTTGAAAAACTGGCCTACACCCTATTGATCACCTTAAGAAAGTTAAGGTAATATTTTCAAGCCCACACCATTGTTATTCTGACTGACCAACCCCTCAGGCAGATCATCCATTCTCCTAATGTCTCTAGGCGGTTGATGAAATACAGTTTTGAGCTCGCCTAATTTCACATTGAATACCGGCCAAGAACGACAATCAAGGGTCAGGTCCTAGTCAATTTCATTGCCGAGCTGACTTTCCCGGAGGAGTAGTCAAGTGCCGACCTAGAAGTTTCCAAGGAGACTTTTTAACTGAGCAAGGAGGCTGATGAAATCCCACTACGGGACCCAACCTAGGACCAAATTCCTGACAGCTCTTCACTGGCGGTTCTTCTAACTAGAACGGCTATAGGGTAGGGATGGTCCTTGTAGCTCCAAACAAGAAAGAGGTAGAACATGCACTTCGGCTGGGATTCCAGGCTATAAACAACGAGACAAAGTATGAAGTCATTCTTTCCAGGATGAGCGTAGCTCAAGAGTTCAATGTGAAGACTCTCCAGGTCCTATGCGATTCTCAGCTCATGGTTAACCAAGTAAACGGTGATTACCGAGCTAAGGACCCGAGCATGGTCACCTACCTAGAGAGGGTAAAGGCTTTGGTGAGTAACTTTGAGAGGATGCAAGTTGTGCAAATTTCCCTAGAAGAGAACATGTATGTCGACGCATTGGATAACCTGGCCTCCGTGGTGGAATATACCTTAAAATGGACCATGCCTATGGAGTACCTAGCCGAGCTAAGCACAACTACATCAAAAGAGGTCGCGACTATATGCGCGCTCAGTTCCGAGCTATCCTGGATTAATCCAACCAAAAATTATCTTAAAGATAGAACGATGCCTGAAGACCAAGCTAAGGCCAGGAAGATGTGTTACTGAGTTGCCAGGTACATCCTCCTTGACGGAGTATTGTATCGTAAATCCTTCTCGAGCCCCTACTCCAGGTGTCTCCAACCTGAAGAGACCAACTACATTATGCGAGAAATTCACGAAGGGATTCGCGACAACCACTCGGGGGGGCAGATCCTTAGCTCAGAAATTGCTTCGACATGGATACTATTGGCCAAAAATGTTGGAAGTTGTGGGTGAATTTGTGAATAAGTGCTGTTGATCTTAAGATTTTGATGAACAATTAAGTGTTGATGTTTTTGTGGAACTGACGGTTTAATTGAGTATTTCAGTTACTTAAGTTCTAGTGATGAAGATGCAAATTAAATGGATGCTAAATGATGATGTCGAAGATGATGAAGAATTAAGAGTTTGAAGAAATTAGGAAAAATAACTCAAGTGAATTTCAACTCTTAATGTCCCAATTAGGAATATACACACAACACAATTTTTTTATTATTATTTATGTGTGTTTTGATAAGATGAAAATATTTTCTCCTATGTGTGTTTGAAAAGAAATATTTATAATTGACTAAAATAGAATATAAGAAAATTAGTAGAGCATATTTAGAAAAGAAAATGGTTAAAGGGGCGAAAACGTAAAAGAGAAAGAGTTAACAACGAGTTCAAAAAAGAGATCTAGCAGATTTTAGTCGACTGATAGGTTGACCGGACCAAGCAGCAGAAACAACCTGTATCTCTAAGTCGACCGGTGAAGAGAAGTTGAACTCTTTGTATCTTTAGGTTGGCAGGTAGGTCGATCGGTGAAGGTAAAACGAACTCTCTGAATCTCCAAGTCGACAGACAGGTCAACCTATGAATGTAGCAGTGATGGCTTGGCTACATCCTGAATAGGGCAGTCGACTGATCGGTCTACCGGATTGCTGTTTCAAGATTCTGTTTATTCTGAGATTATATCCAAAAGTAGCCATTTTTTGTTGGGATTTGAGAGAGATTTCGGGGATATTATTATATTTAAGATATGCTTCATCTAATAATTAAATCCTATTGATTTGGTTAATTAATATTTAATGTTTCTAAATTTGGTACATAAAATTGATTCTATTCTAATTAATTGAGATTGAGAAATATTTGGGGGCTTAATTGAAAGTTTTAAAAGCTATTATTAAGTATATTGAACTAAAATGAAGTCATAATAATATATGGGGTCTAAGAGAGCATTTAATTATCATAGCACATGGGAACTAGTCATTAGAGAGCTGATTTATTTTCTATATATAAAGACCGACGAATTTCATAAATTATGAATTAATATCGAGAGAGTATGAGAGTTAAGATCATTTGTGAGCTGTTATAAGAGTCATCATTCTGAGATATTGTGTGAGTTATTCTGAGAGACGATCTTGAAGATCAATTGCTATCAATCTTTGTTGCTACCGGATTTGAAGTTACATTGCTTTATTTCTTTATTCTGTGGATTCCGGGTGAGATCTTTTCAATTACTTTCTAATTGTGCATTACTTGTTTATTTTTGGAAATTGATCTATAGAAATTATTTTTTGATTCTTTATTGAAGAAAATATTTTTATAAACAATTTCTTGAATCTGATTACGTGCTAAATTATTTGCTACCCATATCTTATTTAAAATCAGATTTTCAATCTCACATTTTTTCTATCACTAGATTTGGGATATTAATTGAGTTATTATTTATCTGGGGTGGTAGAAGCTCCGAGTGAGATTTTATGTTTATCAATTTGTATTGGTGAGTAGTGTAACTGGTTAAATACTATTGGGGGTATTTAATCAGGGGTAGCCAGTTTTCAGTCTCTTCCTGTAAAGAGATTGAGGTAGTGATTCTTCCTGGATAGAATTGTATTTTTGAGTGAAATTTGTATGGGTTCAATCCTTACGAGGTAAAATGATATTTGGAGTGATTGGTGAGATTTTGATTCTTTGACCTTAGTGTTAAAAAGAATTAGGTTATTCTTTAACTTGTAAAATGTAGAGGTTTTTTCTTAGCTTGGGAAAAGGATATTGTAAAGGTTGATTCTGAACCTATAAAAGAATCGGTGTGAGGGTTTAGTTTTTACCTTTAAAGGGATCTTGAGTATTAGTAGCTGTGAATCTCCGTGGGGCTCGGAAGACTGGACTAACCAAGAGTAACTTGGTGAACAAGGATATATCTTGGTGTGCTGCAATATTTACTTTGTTTATTTTTTTTGTTTGGTGTGCACTTAGGTGATTATTTAATTTCGCTATGATATAAAGATAATAATTAATTTAGGATTAAAATTAATTATTTGATTTATTAAAGTTTTATTCTGATAAATTTTTAATTACCCAATTCACCCCCTCTCTTGGGTATTCTACTGGGCCAATAAGTGCGATAAGTGCTAGAGGTTTGTCGTCCACCCTCAAGCACGCCCAACCGAGCTGGTGCCCATGAACAGCCCTTAACCCTTTGTCTAGTGGGGCATCGACCTCCTCGGTCCGTTCCCACAGGGCACCAGCCAGAGAAAGTTCCTAGTCGTGGCAATCGACTACTCCACGAAGTGGGTGGTAGTCGAGCCCCTAGCTAAGATCACCAAGGAGAAAATCTGGGACTTCGTGTGAAAAAAACATGATTTTCAGTTCGGCATCCTTAAGGCAATTGTCTCGGACAACGGTAAGCAGTTTGACACCGATTTGTTTGTCTACCTTGCTCGGGAATGGGGATCATTACGCACTTTTTCTCTCGGGGCCATCCTCAGGCTAATGGTCAGGTCGAGGTCACCAACAGGACAATTTTGCAAAATTTGAAGATACGGCTGGACTAGTCAAAGGGCCTATGTGTGGAAGACCTCTACCCCATTCTCTAGGCTTATCACACAACGGCCAGAACCCTAACTGGGAAAACACCATTTGTAATGACTTTCGGGTCTAAGGTCGTCATATCGGTTGAAGTTGGCATGTCCTCACCATAGACCATGACCTCCTTCAACTGAGCTGAAAACAAAGCAGCTCGACTACTTCACAAAATGGGTGGAAGCCGAGCCGAGCCCCTAGCTAAGATCACCAATGAGAAAATTCAGGACTTCATGTGGAAAAACATGATTTCGCCAATTTAGAATCCCCGAGGCAATCGTCTTAGACAATAGTAAGTAGTTCGATATCAATTTGTTTGCCGATCTCTGCTTGGGATTGGGGATCAGTATGCATTTTTCCTCCCGGGGCCATCCTCAGGCTAATGGCTAAGTTGAGGTCACCAACAAGACAATTTTGCAAAATTTGAAGATAAGGCTAGACTAGTCAAAGGACCTATGTGTGGAAGAACTTTGCCTTGTTCTCTAGGCTTATCACACAACGACTAGAACCCTAACTGAGGAAACGCCATTTGCAATGACTTTCAGGTCTAAGGCATTCATCCTAGTTGAAGTTAGCATTCCCTCACTACAGACCATAACCTCCTTCAACCGAGCTGCGAACAAAGTAGCTCTAGAATTAAGCCTATATCTCTTGGAAGAAAGAAGGAAAAGAGCTCGGGTACACCAAGTCGTATACCAACAAAGGGCAACTCGGTACTACAACTGAAGGGCCCGACCTCACTATTTCGACATCAGAGACCTCGTTATTAGTGTTGTTAATCTAGCCACCAAGGACCAAAATGCCGACAAGCTCCCTCCCACCTTGGAAGTACCTTACAGAGTCACTCGTATAGCTCGACCCGATATATACGACCTGGAAACGAAAGAGTGAGTACTCCTCAGACATCCTTAGAACGCCGATCACCTAAAGCATTACTACCCTAGAGATGAGGCGTCCATGTAAACTTGTAGAAATTTAAATTTTAGAGTTTGTAATGAAAGTCTCCATCAATTAAAGAAGCATTTAGTTCAACTCGTTCTCTACTCTTCGGAATCTACACATATAGCGGCGGAGCCGAGCAACCCTCCGTCTCACCATTTAGGAGAACAGGCAGCTGATGCGTGGTTTATTTCCAACAAATCAAGTACTTTTAGATTCAAATATTTGTGTATTTTTAATCACTTTTGTTAGTTTAATGTATTTTTGTATTGTTTTATAGGTTTTTGAATAAATGGGTGAAAAGAGGTAAAGTCGATACAGGTTCAATAACTTCAAGGCAAAGTTTGAACACGATTCCATTATAATTTTGAAACAACACTAAAAACATAGAATTTATATATATATTTTTCTTAGCTTTCAATAGGTTTTTGAATCACCTAAATCGGGGTTCGAATGAGAAAGTTACATCCAAAATAATAAAGGGTGTCACCACCGTAGCGGTGACACCACCGCCATGACGGTCAAACAACAGAGAGTTTCTAAACTCTCTACATTTCTACCACCGCAGCGCTGACACCACTACCGCAGCGGTCAAACAGCTAACAAAATTAATATTTTGGGATATTTTTTTATCCCTATATTATCTCTTCGTTTTCCAAACACCCTAGAACATTTTGGGAGATAATTTTGGACATTTTTGGAGCTTATTGATCAAATACCAAAGATGAGAACACATTTTAATGAAGTAGAAATAAGATTGGAGCGGTTTCGGCGGAAGTGGAACACCCCACTCTTAAGATTTGCTTTCATTTCTTCATTTCTCTCTTTGTTCTTAACTTTACATGTTGTATAATGTTGTTTTTCTCTTCAAATATTGAATATTTGGTAATGATATTGTATAGATAAATATATGTTATTTTGGGGTTAATTAGTTAATGAAAATATTATTTGTTTGAATATGTGTTTCGTTATCGATTGTTCGTCTTTATCCGATTGTGTTTACCATTTTATTACAATCTTGATATGTTTGTTATGGTATTAGGGTTGGTTTTGAGAATACGGGGTTTGACACTTGGGAGAGGTAACCCTGGATTTGGACTAGGGTTAAACATATCATGACGATCTAACGACCCCGGGAGGGCATTAGAAAGTGTGCAATCCATGAGGTTGGGTCCAGACTCATGTGACTAAGGGTCGTATAGATGTTGAAGGGGACTTCAGCGTTGACGCGAAGTCATATATTCGTTCACTTTACACTCGGGAGAGATAGTGAGTGAGTTTACCATACCTAGATTATCGGATAGTTTGAATGTCGTTAATGTAAACTAGACTAAAACGAACACGTTTAAGTGAACGAAGTCAATCCCTAAATAATTTATTCCCCTAAACGTCATCATTAGTATTATAATTTAATTAGTTATAAGTTTAGTTTATATTCTTAAAACAAAAACCCAAAATTCAATCGCTTAGATAAAATCTGGTTATGACAATCGCGGTACTTAGTGACAATCTAATCCCATCTCTATAGATACGACAACCCTACTCATTCACTATTCTATAAAACTTGACCCGTACACTTGCAGTGAAAGTGGTGATGTAATAATTCGCCACCAGCAGCCCTCTAGCTTATCTACAAGAAGAAGTGCACCCTGGATTAATCGCTGAGGGTAATAACCAGACCCCCTACATAGGTCGGTAGTGCTTGCCCGAGGACAGACCTCTGTCATCCACTGACAGTGCAGCACCGATCGGGTCTGAGGACCTGCAGTTAAAACATCCACTCCCTCATAGCCGAGTTGAGCTCAAGCAACACTAAGGGATGATACCTCTGCAAGGACGAGCTTGAGATAACCCGAAAATGCTCAAGTATATGCATGACTATGGAGAACTCATCTATGACTGGCCATAGGAATCCACCGAGCTATTGAGGTTTCATGGACTGAAAGGGCCTAACTCAGGTCAGACGCCTCTACTAGATAAATTAATCACACGAGAAAGGCCAAACCTACTCGTGTAGTCGAATGGGGGGCAGAATGACTGAGAAAAGGTAAAGGGCTAAAGGACCAACCTGATCACTAGTAGCTTGTGTGAGACCTTCTTTTCCTCGGTATGACCTCTTGGTGTTGTGATGGTAATCTGGATGGTCCTAGGTCCAATTAATTGAAAATTGCTTGACATTAAAACTAAGGCCGGTGTGAAACTCTACCCAGTTCTTAAAGTTGTTTACTTAGGCGATTGAATGAAAAACTTCACTGCCAAGTGCTTGAGAATGACTGTCCATTTTAGTAGGTTATCGACTTGAGTCCATATGGAGGCATCAGTTACATATAGCCGGTCAGCCAAAGGGGATCCAAATTCAACAATTTTCATAAGGCGACCGAGTTGATCTATGGTTATAAAAGTGTTTGATTGAGGTCGGTGTTGCACTTTGACCATTTTTTAAGGATTGAACGACTCTTAAACTTGTGAAAGAAGTCCAAGTGGTCAATAATTGATGACCTATTTACACGTGAAGAGCTCAAATTTTTTAGGCCATCATCTTTGTCCAGGGAGAGCCACCGAGCTGATTAATTGTCCGGTTCTTAAAGTGAAAGGGTGAATTATTTTATAATCTCCCAAGTTTTGTAATCGTCGAGTTGTGCCCAAGATGGTGAGCTTAGTTATTTAAGGCCGGTCAATTAAGTTGTGTTATAAACTTTATAAACTTTTTCAAAAGTCAAGTATGTGAAGATGTTTGAGCAAAATTGCATTTATAAGGCCGATTGCTTAAGGTCAGTTCAACTGGACAGTTTGGATGATGATTAAGCAACGAATACAAAGTATACAAAATGAGTAGACAAGAAGTTACCGAGAAGATATCATTCATTCATCCAAAATGGTTTTCACAATGGAGGCAAAGCCCAATATTACAAAGCCCAACTGGGCTGAAACAAAAATAATAATAATAAAAATAAAATTAAATCTATGAGGTTAGATGGTTGGTTGGTTAACCGATTGACCTTCATGGAGGCCCCCCAGTCTAAACTTCTCCACTACTGCCGTTAGTACTGACCCTAGTTTCACCGCCCTGGCCTCCGTCAACCTTCTCTACTGGGAATTCCATTCAAAGGGTCGGGGGTATTGGCAGCAGAGGGAGCGGATGGTGGACTCAAACCCTTCTTGCATCATCTCGGCGCTAATATTGATCTCAAGATTCTTATAGTCCTGGCTATTCATCTATATGCCCTCATAGCCTCCCTCTCGGCTTGGGCTACGGCCTCCCTCTTATCTACCTCAATCGCCTTTGTGAGATTATTCTTGTACTTCTCGGTCTGGGTACATAACGCCTGATTATCTTTCCTTAGCTTCTTGATCTAGGCCTGGTGCTTCTGATTTGTTTCTTCTAGCTTGTTCACCCTCTCGAGGGTTTCGTTACAGCTCTTCACCACCTTAGATTTCTTCTCAGCTAGGGTATTGATCGTCTCTTTAGCTCGGTGCAGGCACAGGCCCATCTCCGCAACCTTAAAGAGGCTCTGCATTAGGAAGAAATGAGAAGTCAGTGTGTGAAAAAAGGAAAAATTCTACAAGTTATAAAAAGACACCGAGAAGAAGACCTACCGACGTGACGTCCTTATAAACATCCGTGGCCAGCTTGGCATCAGTCTTAAAAGTAATCTTGTGCTGGTCATCAAGAGGGGTAATTTTATGGATAAAGGTCGAGAGGTTGTCAAGCTAATCAAGAATTCGGCTCCCAAGCTTCAGGCCGGTGTCGCCAATGAAGATTCTAGCCTGCTTGGGTTGACCATCATTCTTGCTTCTCTTGGTCTATGGTTCGACCTCCACTTCCGCTACTTTTCTCTTTCCCTACCTTTTCTCCACGAGGGTCAGGCTCTCCTCTCCGAGCTGAATTCAGATAGCAATGGGGACAGAGGTCTTCTCCTCAGGTGCTGATCGGACGGGTATAGCATGGGGTGTAACGCGGGCCGAGGTGTGCTAACCCCCTTGGCTTCTCCCACTGGGCTGGTCACCCTACTAGGAGCCAGAGCTGGCGGCGGCAGCCTCTTGCTAGGCTTGCTTCTCCATCACCAGTCTCCTCACAGCATCCTTGTCCATGACGGTACACAGAGAAGTGTGTTAATCAGAACAAAGATCCTTTTAAAGTACAAAAAATTTACTGAGCCGAGCTAAGAGAAGTTACTATTTTATAATTTTTTATTGAGAACCGGCATGGGAAAAGAAAGATCGCTCCAAAAATATAAGTCGTACAAGTTCGACGAGATCAACTTTTTAACGTGGTTGAAGGGCGTCTGCACAACCTGATCTCGGTCAATGATATTCTCATCATAGCCGCCCAGCGATATTCTCATCGAGCTGAATTCCCATCATTTTTCTCTAATAAAGAAGAACTTGGGCTTCCAATCTTTTATGGAATCATCGTAGCCACCCAGGAATTTTTGTCGGGCTGCGATGTAGCACCAGCCTCTACCACCGGGTATGGACTTGGCAAGGAAGAGAGCTTAGAAAAATTCCAGGGATAAGACGATGCCCTCCACTAAGAAGATGATGTGGGCCACCACCACCACCCTCATACCGTTGGGAGAGAGTTGTGACGGATACAACCCAAGATCCCAATAAATAACCTGTACCCATGGATGAATGGAAAACCACAGGTCGGCTAACAGCTCGTCCTTGTACAGTGAGGTGTATCCCTTGGGAGGAGCATAAGCTCAATCCTTGACTTGGGGAACCTCAGCTTCACCTCACTGGGAAAAGCGTACTTGGATCGAAGTTTCTTCACATTGCTCTTCGTCAAGCACGATTTTATTCTTTAGACCGAAGCTTCTTGAGGGACTTCACAGATGGGCTGGTCAAGAGCCATACTAACTAGCGAAGCTTGACCCAACGAAGGGAGGGGGGGATTAACTTCTTGGATAGTTGGGCCTGCAACGCCAAGATCGTCGGTAGGACCTGTACCGAGCTCAGCACCGGGACCCCCAAAAGAGCCCACCTCACTCTTGGCTCTTCAACGACTAGGGCTGCTGGTCACTTCAGGAGACTAGGAAGGCCTAGCCCAGCTGACCTGTGAGCCCTCTTGAATGACAAGGTCGTTCATTCACCCATAGTTGCAGATGAGCTAAGCTCGATTTGCTGGATAAGGGACCCCAACTTGGTCCGTTCAGAATCAAATGGGATGTACCTTGGAGAAAAATAAGAAGACATTGGAGAAAGAAGAAGAAAGAGTTTCGTGCTCAGAAGGGGTCCATTGGATCACTTACGTTACTCTGGTGCGAGAGAATGAGCGAATGTAAGTGCTTATTTATAGGCAGGCCGAGAAGTCGAATGGTCGCATTAATTGAAGTAGATTTACCCCAAGCTCGGAATTCTATTCTTCACTAATTTTATAGAAGAACACTCAGTGCCTCACGTTCCATCTCCACACTAAGGCTTAGGGGGCAACTGATGTGGATGAAAAGAAATCAATCTCTAAGTGGCTCCATTTAAGCCTGCTATGTAGACTAGCTGAAAACACATCATCGGACGGCCTGATCAGCACGGTGTCCTAATGGCTCAACATCTCATTAGGTTGATAATCTAGAAGGACCTAGATAATTGGCTAAGAACGGTCACAATTATTGAGGTTCCAATCATTAAGCTTCAGGTCAGTATCTTCACCTCGGCATTCGTGTCGTTGTTTGGGCTGATTCATTCGTTATCCTAATAGTGTGGCCCATGGACTTCTCCATTAGCATATAAAATCCTAGGCCCATAACTCTAATTCCTTCACGCACCCTTCAGGCACCATGTTAAGGTCGATAACCGAGCTTAAGGTCTTGGTTACCAAAATGCTATTGAGATTCTCACCTATAAAAGGAAAGGTGAACAGTGTTTTTAGGAGGTTGGAAAAAGGTAACCGCTTTTAGTATATTCAAAGAATCTTTAAATTCTTTCTCCTGAACTCTTACTCTCACACTGGAGGGGAAACGTCAGGCCAACCCTGGCAAGTCCTATGTGTAGGTAACGACCCGAAGGCCAGGCCAGACAACGTCAACCAAGCTCGGTCATTTGCAGATTCAAGGATAAGATTACTTAAAAGACTCAATTTTGCCAAAGACAATTTCCAGATCATCAGCCATTCTCCACATGGACGCTGACCAGACCATACTATTGGTCAATCTAGTTTCCGACACCAACAACATTCAATTCTTATGCTTAGTTGTAATTGTATGCTTAAAAGAATATAATAGAATAATACACATTTACATATCAATTTTAAAATCGAATTCATTTATAATATATTCCTAATAATAATTTATTTAAGAAAATGACTACAAAATCTGAGTAACATCCCATATGAAAAATATTCCAAATCTACCAAGTAAAATCACTTTGTTCTTAAATTTTTGTTTTCGCTTTGAGAGCATAAATACACACACACACACACACACACACACACATATATATATTATCAAATATTTATTTTTGTTTAAAAATGGAAACATATATATATATATATATTATCAAATATTTATTTTGTTTAAAAATGGAAACATATTTTTTGTTATCATATTTATATTTCCATTTCTTATATAGATTGTTTTTGGTTCTCAAATTTCTATATTTGATTTAGGAAAATAAATAGATTTTTTGTTCCCATATTTTTTATTCTGATAAGGGTGTTTTTGGGCATTACCAAGTTAGCACCAGTGCCCCAGCCACGTGTCTACCATCACCGTGACGTGGCCACATTCCAGATTCAAGAGGGCCATGCAGAATTATACACCGACTAAGGCTCCTTCCATGGAATCTCTTTTGTACCCATGACGGAGCAGTGTACCTCGCTGGGGCGCTATTACTCAGAACACTGGGTCGTGCACTTGGACAACCAACTTGAGGGATGTAGCCGTTTTTCTCAACCGACACTCCGTTTTAGTTTGTTTCTTTTCCAAAGCTCCACAGATCTCTGAGCTTCTCCACTAGCTCATCTCCATAGGTCTAGCAGAGGCCCGTGGGCTTCTACAGATAGGCTCAAAAGCCTAAGCCTTATGATTATCTCCTGAACGCCCTGGATTATCGGCTAAACACATGGTTTTGCTAAATTAACCGTGTTTAGGCCTGATTAGGTAAAGCTAATCATCTCCAACACCTATAAATACCAGGGCAATGCAAGCCCAACGTAACACTTAACGCTCAATGCTCATTTACCTACATTACGCGTTTCTATAACCTTTTCTCTCAAAGCTCTTACTATCGAACCGAAGGGGCTTCACTGGGATAAATCCTAGTCAAACCTTGTGCCGGTACAGCTCACTAAAGGGCAGGACTCTAGACTCCATCTAGTTAGACCCCAGGTTATCGGTTACAGTTGACTCGAAGAATTTCTAACTCTAGCTACGACTCAGCAACTCCACCTCAATAGAAAGACCCATCTACTCTTGACTGGACCATACTTGAGGTGTTTACACTTTAGGACACCAACAGTTTAGCATCGTTTGTGTGAACCGTGCAAAAAGCATTCCCCTGATCATTGCTCTCTGCGTAGTTAAACCTGGATGATTACAAGGTTTATTCAGATTTACAGACACAAAGTAGAAGCTCCCGCTGTAAGTAATAGTCTTCCCCTAGAATAATAATCTAGAGATATGTTGAAAACTTGAAGGCCACACCTTATGGTTCCCACAAATGAGGATAACTACCCCCAAGACTAAGCAGGACTATCTACCCTGCTCGCCGGGGCTTTTGCGCAATAGACCTTGGGAGTTTTAGAAGCATCTTGGATTGATCTCCGTGAACACTAGTTGGGTTATTTCAAGTCATGTGTGTAAATTCTCCTTGCGCGCTTGCTGCTGTCCCCCGTCCAATGTGGACCAACTCTCCATACCGTAGGGTTTGAAAAGTGACCCTAAGACCATGGCATTCGTATGATATCTCTGAATGGGAAATGCTTGGGGATCACCCTCTATCTCGCAACCACTTGTCTGGAAGACTAGGGAGGGGCCCCCCAGCGATGCCAAGATCCCCACCTCTTCTGCTGCGCGGACATGTAGCAAGGGACCTATTAGGGTCCCCCGATGGTAGAGCTCTCCATTATCCATCTAGGTCCAACCTCAAGGGCCGACGCAAACATAAATTCAATTCCTACTCGCTTCTCTCCTATCACACTATGGCTTAAGCTACGGGCAGTCATATACGGGGGAGGCCCGAGCAGTGGAAGCCGTGGAACGCTACCTTACTAACATGGAAGCTAACCTCTAGGAGGTGAACGGAGGTTGGGCAGGACAAAGCGTTATTATAGAGATGATATCTTCATTTGTAGAAGAAGTTATGGAAGAAGTAGTGCCGAGACACTTTGCTCACCCTCAAATGAGTTTATATGATAGAACATCAAATTTGATCGACCACTTGGCCAAGTTTAAGTCTCACATAGACATGCAGGTGGCCTTTGTAACCTGGTGGTGCAAAGTCTTTCCATCACTCTTTTAGGGATAGCGAGGTCCTGGTTTCAGGGCCTAAGGCCAGCACCGATTTCCACCTTCCGATAGCTCGAGTAGTTGTTTCTAGCTCATTTTAGTCACTCTCGACGGAGGCCAAAGACTATAGCCTATGTCCTTACTCTCTAGTAGGAGTCGGGTGAATCCTTGGTAGATTACGTCGAGCACTTCAATTCAGAAGCCAACACGTGCGATGAGCTCCCTAAAAGCGTGGCACTAAATTCTTTTCTTGATGGACTCTAGCATCAGAGGTTATCTTATGACCTTTGTTTAAATCCTGCCCCCACTTTTGATTAGGCTCTAGATTGCGAGACCAACTTTCATCATGCTGACCTCCGTGCTGCAATTAGAAGAAAGAGGAAAAGAATGAACAACCAGATTTCAAGTATGTATAAGTATAACACTTTTTCTTATTAATAAGTGGGGTGTTTAGGGCAATGTGCCTCATTTGATTCTTTAGAAGATGGCATCCTGACTCTTAGAGTCACGGATGACTCTTTAAAGATGGCTACCCGACCCTTAGAGTTATGGATGATTCTCCAACAATGACATCTCAACCCTCAGAGTCGCTGATGATTCTACAACAACAGCATCCCGACCCTCAGTGTCACGGATGATTCTCCAAAGACGACATTCTTACCCTTAGAGTCGCGGATGATTCTCCAATAATGGCATCCCAACCCTTAAAGTCTTGGATTATTCTCTAGAACTGCATCCCAACCCTCAGAGTCAAGGATTATTCTCCTAAACGGCATCTCGGTGCTTAGCATCGTGGGCGATTCTCCATAAAAAGAGACATCCCGGTGCTCAGCATCGAGGGTGATAACCGAACTCTCTCCAAAGGTCGATAGTCCGTACCCAGGAAAATATTAAGTTCATCCACCAAGGGTAGGGTATCGGTGGAGTCTGAGGGCCTGCGGCTAAGTACATCTCCCCACCAATAGATTATTAGTCCAACGTTCTGAAGGGGAAGGTGCTCCTGCATGGACTCAATTGGGATAACTTGAAAGGGTTCAGGAATAAACTTGACTACGAAAAACCCATTGATGATTGGCTATGGGGGACCAACCATCACGTTACTCCCCTAGGAACGAGAAAATGAAGAACCATGGAAAAACCTCCTCCTCAGTCTGTGATAGGATTTCCTTGTAATCAACTTGTGTCCTAGACTAGGGGACTAGTGGTCCATGGAGCTGGACAAAGACTAGAATGTTTTTAAAAATTTTCAACTATGGGGGCATTACCAAGCAAAAAAGAACTTGGCAAAAATGTCTAGAGGAAGGGATAGGCTCTAAAATCCCATGGCTATGTTGCTTAGAAGCTCACATGCTCGGGCGTAAAAAAGTAGGAATACACAAAAAAATTACTTGCATTGATATGTTCAAAAGGAGGTGTACATGCGGGGGTTATTAGCTCATTACAAGTCGACAAAAATAATAAGTGAAAAAGGCTACAAAATCTTAGTTGTTGAAGAAATGACGACCCAAAGCTTAGTCTTCCCCGCCCTCGTCTCGAGGGACGTCCACATAAAGGGACAAAGCATCAATCTCACCCTCTCCAGAGCCCCTTACCTGTATTATTCCCTCTGACATCTCCCTACCCAACGCCTCTGTACTCGGCATTGTCCTCCTGGTTTGAGAGCTCCATATCCACATGATCGGCGAGAAAGTTAGGGTACATACGGTGAATGGCCTTCAGTGTGTCCCAGTTTCCTACCTTTAGAAAGTCATTAGTCATTTTCTCCTAGAGCTTCACATATCCAGGGCCCTTTTTCCACTGTTCTACCACCTCCAACCTGGTCTTCACCCTGACTCGGTTGACGATGTCCCGTCACTGCTACTCTTAGCGCTTCATGCACAACTTGTAGTTGGCAAATTTGATCTCGATCATATCAACTCGGGATATGAGATTCTAGCGGTCAGTACGGAGACCGAGGCTCTTGGTCTGAACAACAGATAGGTCGGCATGAAGACTGGCCTCAACCTCATCATTCCTATGAATTGTGTCTCGGTAGGAATCCAGCTCAACGAGAAGTCTGCTATATGAGAAAAGCTGGTTCACCAGCCCAATGAATCGAAAGACGGCTTGTCAGTGTAAACAAGTTGGAAAAAGAAGGTGGAGGATTCAAAAACTAAAAAACTCAAGTGTTGAGATGTCAGCGACCAGGGATTTAAAGATCGACGATCAGAAAGATGTTATTCAGAAAAACACCGCCTAGAGATCGCCACTTAGCGGACCGTCGCTCAAAACTCTACTTTTTGGTCTCCGACCAGAGCTCCTTGGAAGATATCTAAGCTCTTTGTTCTTTGGTCTCTGACCAGATCTTTTCACTTTATTCTCCAATAAAAGCTTTGCACATAACCCAGATGATAGTAGTTCATGTGACAAGCACTGTAAAGTTGTACAAGTATGAGTTTTGTGTCGTTTAGAGGTCGACGGTCAGAAACGCGCCACTCAAAGGAGTGTTGATTAGAGCTCGACACTCCGAAGAGTGCCTCTCAGAGCACATTCTAAAAAAAACAAAAATGTCATCGTTGAAAAGATGATCCCTACGTAAAATCAAAAATTTGAAAACGGTTCAAAAATTACCGTTCAGAATTCTGCCCGTCGGCGTTTGTTACCCAGAATTTCTTTGCTTAAAGGATTATTGCTAATGGTTCAAAAAGTATTGTTCAGAATTCTGCTCATTGGGGGTTGTTGCCCATAATTTCTTTGCTCAGAAGGTCGTTTACTAATGGTTCGAAAAGTGTCATTTAGAATTCTGCCCATCAAGGGTGTTGCCCAGAATTTCTTTGCCAAAAGATCATCGACCTCAAGCCCGACAAAGTTAAAAAAATTCCCCGTCGGGCTGACGCGCTGCATCTACCCATTATAGGGCACATAAAGGCCCTCTCTAAATTGGTCTCCTGGAGAATAGCCGTATCACAGTCCATCACCCAGATATTTTCCACTCAGAAATGTGCCCTTAAGAGGTTTTCCCTCTAGGCGTTGGACCTCTAGGAAATAGAAGCTTGACTCCTAGAGTCAAGAGCTTAACCTCTTGGAATTAGGACCTTGACCTCCAAGAGTCAGGAGCTTGACCTCTAGAAGTTTGCCCTCCAGGAGCTTGACCTCCAAGAGTTTTCCCTCCAAAAGCTTGACCTCCAAGATTCTGCCTTTCAGGAGTTTGCTCTCCAAGAGTCTATCCTCCAAGGATCTTCCCTCCAAGAGATGACTGCCATGGATTCCGCCAGTCAAAAGGTCATTACTCAAAATTTTGTTACTCAAGAAATTACAGACTGTGGGCCCAACAAAAGTGAAAAATATTCCTCGTTGGGCTAATGTACTGCCTCTACCCGTCAGGGGGACAGATGGTAACCCTTCCCAAATTGGTCCCTAGAAGATAGTTATCTCATGCTCATTCGCCCAGAAATATTGCCGCTTTGAAGATCACTGGCCCTAAGCCTAACAAAAGTTGAAAACATTCCCCGCCGAGTTGACGTGCTGCCTTTGCCCGTCAGGGGGGGGGGGCATGTGGAAGCTCTCTCCAAAAGGGTCTCCCAGAAGATGGTTACTCAGAAGATTGTCACCCAAAAGATAGTCGCTTGAAGGACCGTCGGTCCCCCAGTGTCATTTTTTATGTTTTGAAGCCTCTAAGATGTTTGTTTCAGCCTAAAATTGGTATCCCTGACCGTCTCGCTTCCCTCACTACCTAGGGCTAGAGAGAAAACTGATGAGAGTATTTTTGGGCATCATTACATCAATATTAGTACCCCATCCATGTGTCCACCATCACCTTGATGTGGCCATATTCCAGAGTCCAGAGGGCCTCGTAGAAGCATACACCGACTAAGGCTCCTTCTTTAAAATCTCCTTTGTACCTAGGAAGGTAGTGTGCTTCTCAGGGGCGCTGCTGCCCAGGACTCTATGTTGTGCCCCTTGACGGCCAACTTCAGGGATTTAGCCATTTTTCTCAGCCAACACTCATTTCTAGTCTGTTTTGCCTCTACAACTCCACAAGTCTCTGAGTTTTTTTATTAGCTCATCTCCATAGGACTGACAGAGGCCCGCGAGCTTCTCCAAATGGGCCCAAAATTCCAAGTCCGGTGATTGTCTCCTAAACGTCCCGGATTGTCAACTAAACACATGGTTTCGCCTAATTAACTGTATTTAGGCCTAATTAGGTATTGCTAATCATCTCCAACACCTATAAATACCAGAGGCAATGCAAGCTCAAGGTAACGCTCAACGCTCAATGCTCACTTACATACTTGACAGGTTTCTATAATATTTTCTCTCTAAGCACGTACTCTCATGCCGAAGGGGCTTCGTCGGGACAAATCCTGGCCAAGCCATGTGTAGGTACAGCTCTCTGAAGGGCAAGACTCTGGACTCCAGCAAGTCAGACCCCAGGTTGTCGATTACAGTTCACTTAAAAAATTTCTAGCTCCAGCTCTGACTCAGCAACTCCACCTCAGCAGGAGCACCTACATACTCCTGACTGGATCATACTTGAGGTGTTTACCACTTTGGGACACCAACAGATTCTATTACGGTAAAAAAAAAATTTTAAGGAAACCTAAGCAAAAATCTAGAAATAAAAAATATGGTTCTAATTAAAAAAAAATGAAAACAAAAAAATCTATTTTTATTCCCAAAACAAAAACAAAATAGTAGAAAAAATATATATTTTCTTTTCCAAAAAAAATATAAAATTGAGAACAAAATATTTTATTTCCGTCATTTAACCAATAATATATATTTTTTTTAATTTTTTTAATTCAAAATTTTGCCATCTAAAATGAAGATTTTTCTTTATTAGACAATGGTTTTGGGTGTATATACATTCAATTTTCTTCTATTGTAAATCTTGATATCTAATCCATTGCCATGTGGTACAATCTCAACCTTCCATGTTTCATCCAAAGGTTTTTGAAAAGTTAAATTTTGGATTTCAAAAAAAAAGTTGCAAGTTTATATTAAGAGAGTTGTAAGAAAAAAACTGATATTTTTACTGGTGCCACTAGTATAAGCAATTGATTTTAGGATTTAAGGTATTGTTTTGCTTTTAGGATGTAGAGTTTAGGGTTTAGGTTTTTAGGGTATAGGGTTTAGGGTTTATTGTTAGAGTTAGTGTTAATGGTTTAGTGTTTAGTGTTTAAGGGTTTAGTGTTAGGATTAAGGGTGTGTTCGAAAGATTTTGGGGCATTCAGTAAATAACATTGTTATGTCTCGTTATAATTTCACGATTTAACTATGTATCTCATCAATTGACACGAAATCGAAATTCATAAATTAGCACATATTTATAAAAAAATTACATGCCAATTGGTAAAAGCAAGTTCAATTTTATCAATTGGGAATAAATTTGGTGCATTTTTTGAACAAGAATCGAGTGGAACCTTAAACCCTAAACGCTAATTGAAGCCTAAATATTAAACTCTAATTTTAAGGTCATTTTTTCATTGTTGAACTAAAATAGATCATTTGTACAAATTATGGTATGGTTGGATTGTGACGTAATTTATAAATAATAATTTAAGATTGTCGGATGTGTCATGTGATAATTTCACAATTGAATTACGTAACTTGTCAATTAACACCACCAATTACAATATAATTGATATATCTCTATAAACCCAGAACCCTAAATCCTAATTGATCCCTAAACGCTAATTTTATGGTCATCTTAAACTAAAATTGATTATTTGTACTAATTATAGTAATATTTTTACGTCATTAATTAGTTTACATGGTCAATTGAGACATTAATTAGAATGCATATTGAGTAAGAGTTATTTAAAAATAAGGTTAATTACTCTTTACCCCCATAGTTTGGCCTTATTGTACTTCTCCCCCCTGTATTATTTTCGTGAGCATTTTTCCCCCTATGGTGGTGGACTAAACTGCAACTGTTAATTTTTTCGTTAACTTTAACGGTCAAAGTGCAACAAAAATCTATTAAATAACATTAAATGATATTTATACCCTTATTTTTTTATTTTTTATTTTGTTAAAAAGGACAATTTTTACATATTCAAAAACTTAAGGGGTTATTGTGTATTTTTTAATTTCATTTTCACCATCTCCCACCCTCAGCCCCACCCCTTACTCCAACTCTTGCGACCCAGCCCTATCTTTACTCCATTTATGGAAACAAAAAACCCACCCACATTATCTTCCACCCCCACCCTTATCTCCACCATCTGCTCTAGCTCCTACAAACCCACTGTACGCCCCGCGTTTACACGCTCGCGTATTAACTACTCGCAAGTGCATGAGGTCTAGTTTTAATATAATGGATCTCTTAAGATCAGATATCATTCCACTGAGAATGGTCTAATTTAGTTGAATATGGTGCTTGGCATAGTCTCTTATTATCTCGACTAATCAAAAATGATTTGTATTCTATTTAATCTACTAAGATAAATGACAACTATTAGGTTAGTTTTAATTACACTAATTACTTAGGTATTGTTTTCTTTCACATAATGCATAATTGACTTCATTTAGTTAGCTATAATGGTGTTTATCTATTCCGGCAATCTCTGTATCGATAACTCTTTCGCTACCTCTCCCGAGTGTAAGACGGGGGATTACATGACTTCATGTCAATGAAGAAGTCCCCCTCAACGCCTTAACGACCCTAGTTCGCGTGAGTCTTGAGCCAATATCGTGGATTGCATATGTTCTAACGTCTTCCCGGGTCGTTAGGACGTCACGTTGCGTTTACCCTAGTCCGAATCCGGGGTTACCCCTCTCGAGTGTCAAACCCCGTATTCTTGGTTTATCAATACAAGAAAAATATCAAGAATAATGGTAAACACAATCGGATTTAGAATAACATCCATTAAAGAAACATTAATTCATTCAAACTAGCATTTACATGATTTTAACAATACCTAAGTAACATTTAACTAATACTACATGATCTTAGCTATATACCATACAAAACAAGAGTGATTCAACATCAATGGATATGAAAAAGTAATTACAAAGATAAAAAAACAATAGAAAAATGATCAAATCTGAAAGTGAAACGATCCACTGTCGCTAATGATCAATCCGCAATTGATTTATCTTTTTCCCAAATGATAAATCTCCTCCTTGATCTCTCAAAGATAGCTTAAGAAATCTATATTAGGGTTAGGTATGCTCAACAACCTTTTTCAGACGAGTGGGAGTGGTATTTAAAGGCCTAAGGTTTCAAAAATATCTAAACAGATATTTTCTTCTATGCAGAGCTGTTCCCCGTGGCGGTTGGGATCATTGCTGCGGCGATGGGTTGAGTTGGTTAGTGCACCACTGCGGTGGTGAAGCTTTTTACGAATTCTCTATTTTTTCACCGTCACGGCGGTGGCTTCTATCGCTGCGGCGGTAGAGCTTTTGAGCAGAAATCATAATTCTCTGTTGTTTCACCGCTGCGGCGGAGGATCTACCGCTGCGGTGGTAAGGCTTCAGAAGGAAAACACAACTCTTTGCACCTTCACCACTACAGCGGTAGATCTACCGCTGCGGTGGTAACTTGCTGTCATGAAACCTTATCTTTTTCCTTCCTTTCTTCGGCGTTCTCCCACCGTTTTGCTTGTTTATAGCTTGTTTATAGCTCGTTTATATCCCTACACCTGAATAACATAAATACTAACAAAAACACAATAAAAGATTAATAAAACACTCGAAAATTGGCAAATTCGGTTTAGAAATAGATAGGTATTTTACACCTATCAAATACCCCCATACTTGAAATTTTTCTAATTCTCGAGCAAAACATCCTAACATTAAATTAAACTAACTACTATAATTAGCTAATTTCTAAACCAAAAATAACTAAACATTAACAAAACAGAAATAAACACATGTGAGATTCAAATTCAATCAAAGAAACTATGTGGTCTTCCCCCAACAGCCCGTAATCAGATCAAGTTAAGGAATAACACACACCACATGGTGTTCTAGAATTTCAACACTCGATATCAGTTAAAACCATTTTAGATCCATTTGAAATATGTGTGTGTGTGTGTGTGTGTGTGAACTCAGATGTATAACGAATCAAATAACAGATTGGATTATTCAATAAATAAGTTCATGACTTAAACTTTTAAAATATTCAGGACAACCAAATGTTTGACTGGGCTGAACTATCCACTAATGTAGGTTTGGATATTCACAGAGATCAATCTAATGATACCCGAGACACAAACATTTGTCACTAAATCTCTCTCGTGACCCCATACGTTGAAAATACAACCCTGAACAAGATTTAATAAACTTGTATTCACTTGTCACTAGAACTGAAATTAAAAACTATATTCACATATTTGTTTTTTTTGACAAACCCCCAAACTTATTCAAATTTGTACATTTCAGGGGCGTACAAATAGACTAAAAAGATTGACAAGTGAATACGCTAATACTGAACCAATAACATTCTCTCCAAAACCCCAATCGCTTACTTCAGGTAGCATAAACTAATGCTACCTAATTTCACTCATTTTTTAGTTTTATCCTTAGCGACAACAGTTTAGAAAGATTTAATTGGCATATGTATTAAAAACGAGTTCAGAAGTGAAAAGTTTATGGGGTTCGATAGGGAAACGAGAGAATAATTTTTCAGGTTAGATTCAAAAGGTTCAAGCGATAAAAGTAAAGGCCTATATAATGCCTCCGGGATTACCTCACCTATAATTTTGCCTCAAGCTTCCCCCAATCAAGTTCTAGATTCCTTATTTTTTCATGGACTTATTACTAAATAATCGTTGTCAAATCGTTCAACTAATTATATAATGAGTCCATGTGATTGTGCGATTTTAGGATCAAAATAACTTTCACCTAATCGACATGCTAAGCACACAAAACACACATGAATGGTATCACCCCCGACCTCAATATACACTTAGGGGATAATTTTCATCATCGGGACATGGCTCAGATGAACACAAAAACTCAACATGCACTTATAACTTCATTCATTAACATCACTATTCTAAATCTAAAACTAACATACATACACTAACTAAACATTATACAAACATAAACGGAAATCTAAAATGTAACTTAACTAGACATTAACATCTACATTATAAATTAGAACGTCTACAAAGCGTAATTACGCATACATAAGCATCCATATAATATACATCAAAAAAATTTGGTCAAATTTTTGTTCATCATTTTCTACAAAAAATTCAAAATGGATGAATACTATGGATAACATCATAATATAAACACCATCACACTCTCCCAAACTTAAACATGACAGTGTCCTTATTGTCGGAGCAGTGAACCCAATTTCAACATATAGCATGTAGTGAAACATATCGAGTCGGAACACATACCTAGGAGATGAGACGTGGAAGTCTCACCTCCTACTGTCCTTGTGGTGGAATGTCATCGCCACCACTGTCGGGTGTGAAAGGAAATTGTGGTGGCTGTGAAAGGTCAGGCTACATCTGTGGCATCTGCGGAAATGAACTTATGTCATAGCCAGATCGTTCGCACATGAACTAGTACACATTGTTATTATACTGCATACATTGCTCCATGTAAGCCCCGAACGCTGTAATCCATAGATCAATATTGTACTGGGCTTGGTGTAGGACCCGGTTATCTAGTTGAACATTCTGGATATCTTGCGAAATATGTTCTAAATCATCCGGCGTTTGCGTAGGCACCTCGGGAACAGAGGCCTCAGAAGGCCCAGCCTCAGCTTCTTAATATGCTTCTCGTGCTTCCCGTCTTCCTTCGCCCTGCTCCGGCGCTCTCTCTTTTCACATTCAGTTTATTGATGATTGATCAATTTGAAGGATAGGGGGCAACAAATTATCCACGCCAATTATGACACCAGCTTGACTGAAATGTTCAGTCAAGAAAGATAGAAAAGAAAGACCTGCTTTCGTTGATCAGGCTACATGGAGAATCGATGAATAGATCAATTCGCCTATATTAATTGGCTCTCCGGATTGGATTGCATAGAGCACCCGAGCCCTCTCCTTGGAGACATCGGAGTGGTGAGCGGTTGGAATGAGATTCCCGCAAATGAAATAATGCCACACCTTTGGAATTGGATTTAGGAATCTTGTGGGAAAATTTACTGGCTCCAACCCCACGGTAGTCCATTGGACATTTTCGGTAGTTAGGGCCGGGAGGACTCTTTCCATACTCGCCCAATAACTGCCTACGGCCTCCTCAAATGGTGCCGGTGGGACTACTTCCAGCAACGCATTTAACCGAGCAACACTAAAATCAATTAAGTGACCTCGGGCTCTAGTTTGGGTGTCCATCTCTACAGAAATATTGGCATAAAATTCCCGGACGAGTGTGACGTCAGCTGGAGGAGGCGATCTGCAGAATCACTCCCAACCCCTTGCGCGGATAACATTTTTGAAATCCACTGGAAGAGCCGCCACAGGTCCAAATCCACGCTGTTTGATGCAAGCCATGTTGTGGTCATGATTCTGATAGTGTTCTTCTGCAGCCTTGGATACAAATTTCGTAGAATTGAAATCCGGAGGAGGCTCCAATGCTTATCCTCTTCTTAGCCTTTTGGTCGCAACCTTTTTCGGCATGTTCCCTAGCAATCACAATCACAGAATAGAACAAGGCAATCAAAACTGAACAATCCAAACCACTTTTAAAAGTCCAAACCGTCATGAATACCACCTATTCACAATGCGCATAAACTAACCACAATGTTTTCACATGAAAATCCAACAATGTAGCTAACAATTCTTTCCACACAATACAAAATCCATATCTAAAGATAATCACTACCAAAATCGAGTAAAAACCCATAAATAAAATAAATTTCGCAAAAAAAGAGACCTAGTGTTTGGGGTTTACTCCAAATTCAACCATTTTTGCAATGTAGACGCAAATCATCCTATAATTTCATTATAGACATGAAATATAAGTTGAAAAACACTTACTTGATGGAATAAATAAGACTAATCAGCTTGAAACCCGTCGAAAGCGCTCCTTATGGCCGAAAACCCTAAAAATCCGAAAATGGGGGTTGAATGCTCGGATTTGGAGGATGATTTAAAGTTTAAATTTGTAATATGGAATGAGCAAGGTGAAATTTTTGGGTTTTGGAAAGGTTTGGTGGAAGAAATCTAGAGAGGTTTTGGGTTTTGGGAAGATAGTTTTCGAAAATGTGAAGCAGCGGTTGTCTTAAATTGAACAGACGGCTTCATCGCCGCGGTGGTGAGGATTCACTGCTGCGGCGATGACGCGCTGATTTTTTTTAAAAAACTCTCTGTTGTGTTACCACCGTGGCGGTGGCTTGTTTGCTGCGGTGGTGACCCATTTTCAAATATGGCAAAACAATCTGTTGTGTCACCACTACGGCGGTGAACTTCTTGCCGCGGCAGTGACCTTTTGCTAAAACAAAAATTCATTTTTTCTCAACATAACTCTACACCACTTGTTTCCACCTTGCTATTTCATCAACTTTGGAGTTCAAAACACAACCCGGAATATCCATAGTCCTAGATTTATCACCAAACATGTTCCGAGACCTTTATGGCCTCCAAAATAAAATAAATTAATACAAAAGTTGGGTTATTTCATACCCTCGAAGACATATAAAAAAGAATTGCTTGATTTAACATCTCTAGCTGGACGTTGTGAATTTCGGTCTAGCCTTCAACGAGGGAGATGTTCTCCACAACTCGTTCTTCATCTTTGAAGTAGTACTTGATCCGCTCCCCGTTGACTCGGAAAGTTCATCCATCTTCGCCTTCCAATTCGATTGAGCCGAAAGGAAATACTTGCTTGATCCGAAATAGTCCAGACCACCTGGACTTCAACTTTTTGGGAAAGAGCCTCAGCCTTGAATTAAACAACAGAACTTGCTGGCCCGGACTGAACTCCCTCCTGACTATCATTTGATCATGCCACCTCTTCGTTTTATCTTTGTATAGCTTGGCATTCTCATAAGCCTCATGTCAGAATTCCTCCATTTCATTCAATTGGAGGAGACGTTGCGCACCAGAAGCCTTTAGGTCAAAGTTGAGTTTCTTTATCGCCCAGAATGCACGGTGCTACAATTCAATGGGCAAATGACACGCCTTCCCAAACACCAATTGATATGGAGACATAGACCTATGGAAGTCAAAACAAGGGTCACATCAAAAGGAAAAATAAATTTCTTAAATCCCGGTGACCTAGCACACTATTTAACCCTATACTAGGTGGCAACTCCATTTTTTAACCAAAATCTCTGCCAAGAAGTTCTTCAAAATCGACGCCTAGAAATCCCTTGAAAAACTATTTTCAAAATGAACAGATTTGGACAACTTAGAGACAAAGGGATGAAACTTGTTTTCATCCTCTCCCGGATTCTCTACTTCTTCCACTATCAAAATCTGGGGTGCATCAACTGGCGACTCTGCTGGGGACTTCATACGAGAGTCAGGCCTAGTTGGAATCTAAATCCATATTCACTATTTAATAACATCCAAGCATTATGTCATTGATTTTAAACATAAACAATTCTTTACCAAAATCATAACAGTAACAACAACAACAACAACAACAACAACAACAACAATAATAATAATAATAATAACAACAACAACAACAACAAAAACGTAATAAACATGTCATTTTATATGTATATATCAACATGCATACATATTTACTATTTTTATTTACTGCATTTACATTTACTGTCTTTAAATACCCCATTTAAATATTGTCTTTACATTTCTGCATTTACATTACGGTATACTCTCTCCAACTCATGAGCACTCACTTTGCATTTCATAACATTGATGAAAAAAACCCAAGTCGTAACCCTCTTAGGGATAAAGAGACAATCAATAGGGGTTAACGTCGGTGATTTCATCATGCCAATCTAAGCCCTAAAAACCCTTAAGTTAAAAAGAAAAATTAGTAGAACCAAGGCCGAGGAGGATGCCGGAGGTTTGAAGGTCTGAGAACCGAGCTTTTTACGATGTGCACGAAGAAAAACCAAAAACCGCATATAGTGAGCCGAGGATAAAGGAAAGCCAAAACATTTTCTACTTAGGACACAATGTTGTAGAGAGATATTTAATTTTGCTATCAATACATCATTACCCTGAAACCTTACACAAAGAACTACCTCTAGGACTAATAAAGAATGGAATAGTCAAAATAATAATTTTCATTCTTCTTTGTCTATAAGCCTGCTCACAGTCTCTAATTGTATCTGAATAAATTGACTGCTAAACAAGTCATAGAAAAGAGTAAATAGAATCCTTATTGTGACTATACGAGGCTTTATTAGACTCATTAACTTTATTACCAAGAGGTCAAGAAACCATACAAGAAAAACAAATAAAAGAAGAATAAGGAGAAAAATGTAAACACTCAGGCAAAGACCATCCCCCTAAGCTAGGTAAGTTTTTTCTTCAACCCTCTTTTGAGTATCATTTTTGTATTTTGTCAAGAAAGACAAGAAACCAAACTCAAAGAACCTAAAACAAACTGACTATTATAACAACTAACTATTACTAATTATTTTTTCGCCTACGTCGTTCCACGCTTTATGTTTTCGGCACTTCTATCTTTTTTTTAGCCTAGGCCATGGACCGACACTGAGTCACAAACCATGGCCTAAAGCCCTTTTTTTCTTTTTATTTAGCCTAGGCCTTTGACTTGTACTAAGTCTCAGACTTTAGCCAGACACCATTTTTACTTTCTTTTATCCTAGATCATGAACTTGCATTAAAGTATCAAGTCATAGACTGGTACTATTTTTTTTATTTTTTAGCCTAAATCATGGATCAGCACTAAGTCACGGACCATGGACTGGCACCCTATATATATGTTAGTTAAGTCTTCAGACTGGCCCTATATAAATCTATGTCAAGTCCCTTGCAGTTAAAAGGCAGAATCGAGGGAGACCTTCTATTCCTTACGTGATAAGTGTGGCCTTCTTAAGAAATATTTTCCCCTTCTTAGTTATATGTAGGACTGACGATATATATATATATATATATATATATATATATATATATATATATATTATTTTTTATTTTATTTTATTTTAGTTCCTTAACTAACAAAAGCAAACAAAAAACATAACCTTACCTAAGCAAGTTGGTTTGGTTGTGGTAATATTGACAAAATCAAAAATGTATTTCATTTTTTAATCTCATGTTTTGTCCTTAATTTTCCTTAAACAAACAAGAAAGAAAATGAGTTTTACATAGAAAGTTTCCTTCACAAAAATGGACTTTCGTTTTACTCTAAAAAAGATAATAAAGCTCTAGTTTTAATTTAGCATGAATATGGGTGTGTGAGTCCTACTTTATTTCTTGCATATTTCCTCCTTTATACCTTGCATTTTTTTTGCATTTATTTTTCATCTTTACTTTCCTATATTTACTTTACTATTTTGTACATTTTTACATTTATCTTCTAAAAGCTTTCTCCAAGGCACGAGCACCATATTTCATTGGCATATATTATGAAAAACCCAAAGTTGTGGAAATCATTAGGAGGCTAGCAGTAGGGGATGAAATCATGCGATTACATCACACCGATCTAAGCCTCGAAACCCTGTAGGATTAGAAATATGAGTCAATAGAAGCTAGGCCACGTGGTTTATCTATCGGGACCGATTTTGAAACTCGCCTAACTCGGATCACTATCCAATGATGGATGTTACCCCAGCGAGGATGCCGGAGGTTTGAAGATCTGGGAGCCAGATCATTCTACGATAAGTTAGAAGAAAAGTCGTAAAGCTCGTATAGTAAACCTAGGATAGCCTCGTGGAATCCATAACCGGCTTCGTCTAATCCAAAAGTAAACTCATAGTTGGATTGATTCACCACCTGTCCATCATTTCCAAGAAACAGATTATGTTCTTCATTGTCACAATGTTGATCTATTCACCCTTCGTCATGAAAAAAGTCATATAAGGGCAAAAAACCTCTCCACGACTGGAAAACAAGGTTGGCCGAATTGTTTTTGTTTCTACTTTAGCATTTTTGTGTCCGTAAACGACATCAAGAAGATGACTATGTTTCTTATCGATAGAAATGATCCATTGAGTTTAATTTTCTTCTACTAGGGCTCCCAGCATACAACTCAGAGCAAAGGGTTTTGCCGTAAGATTTTTGTACACCGTCGTTAGTTGTTGGCATTTGTCACCATTTGCTTGTGTTGGGTGGAGGTGGTGGCCAGAGGGAAAAGAGGCTCGATGGTGAAGAAAGGAAAAAAAAGGAAAAAAAAACGAAAAGGAATAAAAAAATAAATAAAACTAAAAATAGGGATGTCTGTGAATTTTGAGAAAAAAAAAAAGATTAAAAAATATTTTTTTTTTAAAATGAGAAGGGCATTTATGTATTTTTACAAAAAAAAAATAGTTAAAGGGGGTGACTGATATTTCTCAAATGATAGGGAAAGTTTATGATATAGTACAAAATGATAAGAGAGGTAAATGGTATAAACCCAAAATACACTTAGTAATTTTTGATAAGAAAGGTCATTAAAAAAATAGTTAAAAACTTGTACTAACTAAGAAAATCTTTTTTTAAAAAAAAATCAATTAAACATTGTAACGTTCTACAATAAAATTTTTTTTATATATATATATATATATATATATATATATATATATATATATATATATATATATATATAATACTAATACTTAAAAGTGGAAAGAAATAGAATGTCTTAATTAGGTTGGAGAATATCTCTTTCAAGCCTTTTGGTGAATTCTTACATAATTTTTTAATTTTTAATTTTTTTATATCAAATAATGAGTTGCCCCACTCAATTTTCTCTCTTTTTTGTTTTAATTAATTAGTTTATTTTTTAATTAAAGCACAAATATATGATTCATTTTCCTGGTCCACATTTTAAAATACTTAAAAAAATTATTGAGATTCAAAAAATATTTCCACCAAAAAAAATTAGATACGATATAAATTAATTATATTAGAATATGTTTACTTGCAAAAAATATAAAATTAATCTTAATTTATTATTATTTGTTTGTGTTGGCCCAAAAAGCTACCCAAAAGGAGGTAATTTGGATAGTTAAACATTTAAACAATTAAATACTTAAACGCAAAATCTCAATTATCTTAAATTGATTATTATCTTGATTAGCAGAAGAAATGCCTTTAATCTAAATTCACACCCAATCAATCAGAAAAGAATAAACAATGCAGTATACAAAGATTTATCTTGGTTCGACATACCAGTCTTACCTACGTCCACTCCTCTGAGCTCCACGGAGATTCGCAATCCACTAAACCCCTGATTTCTTTCACATGTAGGAGCCAAATCCTTACAATCTCGATTCTTTTCACAGGCTTAGAATCAACCTTTACGCACCTGATTCTTTTACAGACAAAGAATCAACCTACTACTATTACACTTATCTTTTTCGCAGGCTGAAGAATAACCTTTACAATCACTCTTACAGCTCGTTTGGTTGGACGGAATAGAATGATGATAGAATGGAATGGAAGAAGTAATGAAATGAGATAAGAATGGAATGGAATTGTTAATGTAATTACTATTTCATTCACTTGTTTGGTTGGTATGAAATAAGTGAAGGAATGGAATAGTGAAATATAATAAAATTCCCTTTATGCCCTTATAATAAAATTTTATTATTTCTCTTATTTTATTGTATTTCACGATTCCATTTAATTTTCAGTTTATGTTCTTTAATTTCTGTTTATGTTCTCAATTTTTAGTTTTTGTTTTCTAATTTCTATTTTTGTTCTCAATTTTCAATTTCCGTTCTCAATTTTTTGTTCTCTAATTTATGTTTCTGTCCTCAATTTTCTGTTTTTGTTCTCTAATTTCTGGATTGGACTGGATCAACGATGAGCTTTTTTGTAAGTTTAGTTTTGATTTCATTTGCTTGGACTTGATTCCAGTCCATTTCAAATAGAATTCCATTCCCTTGGTTTTCATTCCAATGGAATCACAAAAGTGATTCAATTGGAGAACCAAACAATGGAATGGGAATTGAGGGTGGAGTGGCGATTCCATTACGCCCTGATTTTGTCCAACCAAACATGTCGTTAATTTTATTACAAGAAGAATTAAAACCTAATATTTTCAAAGGAAAAGACTAATCTAATATTTTTGCAGGCCAAAGATCAAACCTTAATCTTTTTCACATGAAAAAAATCAAAACACTAGCTACTCTGATTAGACACTGACAGAAACATGTTAAATCCGCTCAAACTCTCAAATACATAAAAAATAACAAGTTTCTTCCCAAAAAAGAGTTTATACCACCTTAATGCAGATATACTTAATTAATGTATCGAATAATACTACGTGATAGATACAATAGGAGGCAAACAAATTTGATTTTAAAAAATAGTTAACACATAAGTAACACGTAATCAGATTTTACAACAAAAATCATTTAAAAGATTTTCAAGAATTAAGTTCAAAAAACAATTTTTCTGAAACACCTTAACCAAGCAATAAATAAATAATAATCTAAGAAAGCAATAAAAAAAAGCTTGGAAGGATCTCACTGGGATTCCCCGAAAGTAATAATGATTTAGTAATAAATAACACAAACCGGTGACACAACAATGAGCTCCTTAGATAAAGAACTTTGAGTGTAATCTCACTTATAAATCTTAGCAATAAAATCTCTCTTAGAATGATAGAAGATTGATGTTCTTGATGTGTTCAATCGCAATCCCGTAGGTCTCTATTAGTACACTTAAAACTATATCTTCAACGGCTAGTTTTCAAATATCATGACTAAAAATGACATCTCAAGACCCCATATATCATATATATTCAAAATAGTTCTTTTTCAGTTAAAAATATTCTTAGAAAAACTCATTTTGGTCCTTAAATTTTTTTTATATCAAAATCCATAGAAAGAAGAAGTGTTTAATCACTTTAATTAAAAGAATATTTAATTGAATAGACCAATTAAATAATAATCACATATTTCATGATATATAACAAAAATATTTCAAATTCCCTTAAAAGCCTCCATAGGAATTATCAAAACCGAATTAGATTGAGAAGAAGCAGATTAGTCAACATTTTGACTAAACCAGTCAGTCAATCGGCACCCTGCCATCAGTTGATCGACCACTCACAATGGTCACTTTATTGACCA
Organism: Eucommia ulmoides; assembly: GCA_016647705.1. Taxonomy (NCBI): domain Eukaryota; kingdom Viridiplantae; phylum Streptophyta; class Magnoliopsida; order Garryales; family Eucommiaceae; genus Eucommia; species Eucommia ulmoides. The sequence continues at coordinate 20,509,145 of CM028338.1, read as the reverse complement.
TTGTGCTAGTTTAGTTGGTTGACCAATTAGACTAGATGGTCCTTACTTCTTTCAATTTTGGCTATTGTTTTCATCAGTTAACCTATCCATCTTGCCAGTTGACCAAATAGACCAGTAGGTCACCCATTCCACTTCCAAAACACACTGTTTTGGTTAGTCGATCGACCCTTTTTGTCGGTTAACCGAATTAATCTGAAAACTTATCCTTTTAGGTATTAAAACCAATTTTTCAATGAGGTCCTTAACCAAAACCATTTCACATACTTAGCATATTATGAAACTCACTTTAGACCCCTAAATTAATCACAACACACATAAGATTCACTCATTTTAAAGTGTCGTGAAAGATTCTAATTCGTGTTGCAGTAAAAATATATGAGTAAAGAGTTGTTTTCACTTAGTTGTTTTGAATGTCTTCAAAACTCTTCACATCTTCATTATTTCTATTTTGCACCCCTTACATTTTCTTCTACGATTTCTTTTTGATAATTCCTCTTCTTAGTCAAATAATATGGAACTATAAATCTAAAATCACTCAGTAAAAAACATTAGTCCAATAAAAATATCAACACTTAATTATCCATCAAAATATTGAATTCAACAATCTCTCATTTTTTTATGATGATAATTAATTTTGATGTTTTCTGACAAATATAATATAACCACGCTCCCCCTAAACCTGAGAATATGTATTTTAAACTTATTGAAGCACCATTAGTCAAAACATACAAAAATTTAAATTTCTTCCCCAATATAATTGTAAAAGACAAAAGATTTCTCCCTTTTATAAATGCAATTCTTAGGTAAACAAATGCCCTAAATATCAACTTCTCCCCCTTTGTCATCTCAATAAGCGGGGGCGAATGATTAAAATATTACTCTAGGCATATATCATTATGTCTAGCTATACCTAAACCTCAAATAATTTTCACAAATTGATCTTCCGCTAGAGGTTTAGTAAAAATGCCAGCAAGCTAATTAGAGGCATCAACATATTCAATAGATACATTCTTTTTCTAAATGTGATACGAATAAAATGATGTTGAATCTTTATGTGCTTAGTTCGTGAGCACTGTGTTGAATTCTTACTTCAGCAAATAACATTTTTATTATCACAGTAGAAAGGGACTTCCTCCATACATATCCCAAAATCATATAATTGTTACTTAATATATAGAATTTGAGCACAACAATTACCAGCTACTAATATTCTACCTCATTTGTAGATAAGGCAATTGAATTATATTTCTTACTAGACCAAGAAATTAAGGCATCTCCTAAAAAGTGACATGAACAGCTTGTGCTTTTACTCTCAAATTAGTCTCCATCAAAATTAGCATTGGAGTAACTAAGGCCCCATTTGGTTAGTGTTCCCAACCAAACCAAACCCAACCCAAAAATTCTGAGTTTAATTTTTGGGAACGCGTTTGGCAAATTCAAAACTCAACCCAACCCAACTCAAAAAATAGAAATTGATTCTCAAAATATTAAGGAAATGAGAAACAAAAAAAACTTAATTTTTTTTGTGCCCAAAAAACTCAACCCAAAGTTCTCAACTCCGGCCACCGTTCAACGACCACCCGCCGCTGTCCACCGCCACTGGTCACCGTCGGTTTCCGTCCAGCGACCGTCGCCGGACACCATGCGTCGTCGTCCATCCGCCGCTGCTGGTAGGCTACCACCGTCGTCGCCAGCTTCCGGCCACCATCTGACACCGCCACTGCCGCCGTCCGGTCGCGCGCAGCTGCCGTCCGGCCGCCGCCAAACACAAAAAAAAAAATTTAAAAACAAATTAGTTTTAGAATAAAATCGTTACCAAACACATTCTGTTCTCAGCACAAAACAAAAATTATAGTTACCAAACGCAATTTTGTTTCCAAAATTCTCAACCCAACCCAATTCAACTCAACCCAACCCATTCCAGTTGGGTTCAGAAAAGTGGGAACACTAACCAAATGCCACCTAATCCGTTTAAAGTCACTCCCCCTAGGATACCATAATCTTAGATCACTTGTCCCTTTTAAATATCAAAAGATTCACTTGACAGCTGTTAGATGTGATTCTTTTGGATAAGATTGAAATCTAGCGCGCAAGCATATACCAAACATTATGTCAGGTCTATTAGCAGTAAAATACAATAAGCTACCAATCATACATCGATACATTTTCTCATTTACATTTTTGCCCGTATCGTCTTTGTCTATTTTTGTAATTATTGCCATGGGAGTTTTATACTCTTTAGCACCATCCAAGCCATACTTTTTCAACAACTTTTTCGTGTACTTGGATTGATTAATAAAAATACTTTCTTTGGTCTGCTTGATTTGCAACCCAAGAAAGAAGGTCAACTCCCCCATCATACTCATTTTAAATTCGACCTACATTATCTTGGCAAATTCTTGGAAAAAATCCTTATTAATAGATCCAAAAATATTATCATCAACATAAATCTGTACTAATAGGATATCAGAATTAGTTTGTTTGATAAATAATGTTATATCAGTAAGACCCCGTCAAAAACCATTTTCGATCAAATAGCGACTAAGTCTCTCACACCAAACTCTCGGAGCTTGTTTGAGTCCATACAAAGTCTTTCGAAGTTTAAACACATGATCAGGAAGTTTATCACTCTCAAATCCCGGGGGTTGTTCGACATAAACTTCTTCTGCTAGAAAGTCATTCAAGAATGCACTCTTTATATCCATTTGATATAATTTAAAATTTCGTGAACATGCAAATGCAAATAATATTCTAATAGCCTCTAATCTAGCCACAGGCGCATAAGTCTTATCATAATCAATTACCTCTTCTTGATTATAGCCCTGTGGTACTAATCTTTCTTTACCCAAGATAGAAGGCTAATTCTCCCATTATGCTCATTTCAGAATTTACCTGCTTAATTTTGACAAACTTTTGACAAAAATCCTCATTAATAGATCCGAATATAATATAATCCACATATATTTGTACTAATAGGATATTAGATTCATCTTTCTTAATGAACAAGTTATATCACGAAGACCCCGTTGAAAACCATTCTTGGTTAAATATCGGCTAAGTCTCTCATACCAAGCCCGAGAAGCTTGTTTGAGTCCATAAGTCTTCCGAAGCTTAAACACATGATTGGGTAATTTATCATTTTCAAACCCCAGGGATTGTTCGACATAAACTTTCTAAGTTAGAAAGCCATTTTTGACACCCATAGAAATAATTTAAAATTTTGAGAACACGCAAATGTCAATAACATTCTAATAGCTTCGAATTTAGCCACAGGTGCATATGTCTCATCATAAGCTTTTTTTTTTCTTGATTATAACCATGTGCTACTAATCTTTGTTTCTAATTACCATTTATGCTTCATCTTTTTTATTACAATAAACCCATTTAGTAACAATAACAGGATGAAAGTCAGGTCTAGGAACTAGAGACCAAACTTTCATTCGCTAAAATTGAACCAACACCTCTTACATCGCAGAGGTCCAAGATTCATCAATTAAAATCTCGTTTACATTCTTAGGTTCAATTTGAGATATGAAAGTAAGAATAATTATATTCTTAAGAAAGGATCATGTATTTACACCTTTTCTGAAATTACCAATAATTTCTTTTACCGAATGTCTCAGAACTATCTTTATAGCTCGTCGTAAAGTCATCTCTTCACATTTTTGCTCCTCATTCTTTGGATTTGGTAGATCTTTTCCTATCCCAATTCCTTGGTTGTTTTGCTTAGCCATTGTACGTGCGTCATCATCATCCAAATCATTTCTCAACACAAGTAGATCAGATTCCCCAAATACAATATGTATAGACTCTTCCACAAACAATGTACGTTTATCATAAATTCTATACACTTTACTATCTGAAGCTTACACAAGAAAGATACCATAATCAGATTTGGCATCAAACTTGCCCTAATTATCCTTATCATTTAAAATAAAACATTTACACTCAAAATATTTAAAATATGATATATTTGGAATTTTTTCATTCCAAATCTCATAAGAGATTTTATTAAAATCTCTTCAGATAGAGACTCTATTAATAACATGACACATAATACTTACCGCTTCGGCCCAGAAATATTTGGGAAGTCAAATCTCATTCAAAATAGTCCTGGCCATTTCTTGAAGTGTTATGTTCTTTCTTCCCACAACACCATGTTGATCCCTAGGTTTTGATGAATAATTAAAGGTTGATATTTTTTGTGGAACTACTGTGTTTATTGAGTATTTCAAAAAAGAGTTCCATTTATTGATTATGTTGAAGATATCATGAAGAAAACATCAAGGGTGTAAAGATAGATACAATAAAGAAATAAAGAGTGTTGAAAACCTTGAAAAAATTAGGTGAAAATAACTCAATACTCTTATACTCTTAATACAACCCGAATTAGGATCACACACGACACTATTAAATGAGTTATGTTTTTGTGTGTTGATATGATGGATTTTAGGATCCTAATTATTGATTAAATGCGTGCTCCTTATGTGAAATTAAAATGAAAAATTGACCTAAAACAAAATCATGATTAAAGTATTTATAATTGAAGTTAAAGGTCAATTCAGTCAACTGAGAAAAGAAATCAATTAACTAAATCAAACAGTGGGTTTTAGAGTAGAAATTGGTGAAGGAATCGACCAACCAGCATCAATCGATCAACTGATCAAGAAGGATTAGTCAACCGATTGAAATAGTGAGGTTTTCGGAGCAAAATATGAAGACCCTGAACTAATCGGTCAACCGACCAAAGGCGATCAGTCAACCGATGGGCTTAAGGGTTTAAAAGTAGAAGTCTCTAAACCAATCGATCAACCGATTGGGACTCAATTGGTCAACCGACTATACTGGAGTTTGGTAAGAAAAATTCTCTGAGCCAATCAGTCAACCAAACGAAATAGGATTGGTTAACCGACTGGATGATCTGTTTGGCCTAGTTTCTAGGCTAAATCAATAGGTCAACCGACAGGCTTGGATCGGTCGACCGACTATTTCGGTTGAGATTTCGAAGATCTTGGTCTTCTAGTAAAAAACTAGTTGTTTTCGATGATTCCAAGAGAGAAATATGGGGGATCTAATCTTGTTGATGATATGGTCTACATATTTTGAATTCATACTGATTTGGTTCATATAGTTAATGATTCTCTCAATTTGAATAGTTAAATACTTTCTATCTTCGTGATTGATAATTGAGAAATAGTTTTTGGACTTATTTGAGAGTTTTGAAATTTATTTTTAATCGAAATATCCCAAAATTGAAAGGTATTATTATATGAGGTCTAAGATTGCCTTTTAGAGGCATATTTTTTTTAAAGTAGCCGTTGGAGGGCTTGATATTGATCTATATATTAGACCTGCGGGATTAAGGTTCAATACATCAAGAACATCAGTTCCCACTTTTTTTAAAGAGTTATTATTCTGCTGAGATTATTCAAGAGAGATATTATGTTAAGTTCTTGATCTAAAGCGCCGATTGACTTAGCGTCACTAATTGGTTCTATCTTGCGATTCTATTTTCAATCTTTGGTGTTATCCCGGTGAGATCTTCCATGTTATTGTTCTTCATATTGATTTGATATTACTATTAATTTCTTGGTGTTAAGATCGTTAGAAAATCATTTTTTTCATGTCTAAAAACCTGAAAAATCTTTTTAAAACAATTTTGTGTGATAATCTGATTACGTGCTATAATTTGTGTTACTCACACTTATTTATTAATCAAATATTAATTTGCCTTACATTGTATCTATTACGTTTTAAATTTCAGGACATTAATTGAGTTTATCTATATTGAGGTGGTAGAAGTTCCTTGTGGGAAGGAACTCATATTTGTGTATTTGTGAGTTTGAGCGGATTAGACATAGTTGGGCCGATGTCTAGTCAGGGTACTAGGTTTCTATCTTTTTTCCTGTAAAAAATATTAAGATTTGATCTTTGTCCTAAGTATAAAAAGGTTAGGTTATTCGTTTCCCTTGAAAAGAACTAGGTTCTGATTCTTCCTAAATTGAATTAGTTTGAGTGATTTGTAAAGGTTTCATCCTAATCTGGGAAAAGGATACTTGTGAGTATGGTGAGATTTTGATTCTTCTTGTAATAGAATTAGGTTAGTCTTTAGCTGGTTGAAAAGATAAGGTCTTAGCCTAGGAAAAGAAAAATTGTAAATATTGATTCTGAGCCTGGTAAAAGAATCGTTATAAAGGTTTGGTTCCTACATGGTAAAGGGATCAAGTAGTTTAGTGGTTGCGAATCTCCGTGGAACTCGGGGAACTAGATTACGCAAAGCTAACTTGTCGAACTAGGATATATCTTGGTATGCTGCATTGTTATTATTTTTATCATATTTTGTTTGTGTGCACTTAGAATATAAACACGTATCTGCTGTGTAACGAAGATAATAATTGATTTTGGAAAAATTGATTATTTGATTATTAAGTGTTAAAAGATTTAATTGTTTAAATTTTTATAACTACCAAATTCACCCCCCTCTTGGGTAGCTCATTGAGCCAACAATTGGTACCTGAGATGATCTAGCTCAATTAGCTTAAAACACTAGCTAACACATATCACATTGCGCACCTGATAAGCACACTAGATGAGGGGCATTCTATGCACCAACCACCTTTGTTAGCAGGTGAAAACTATTCATTTTGAAAGGATAAAATGATTGATTTTCTTCAAGACACTAATTACGATGTGTGGCTAGCTATTGAAGACGGTCCATTCATTCCTAAGGAAAATGGAATACCTAAGAAGAAAAAGTAGCTAACCACTTCTGATGAATAGAAACTTTCTATTAATATTTTGTTTTGTTCTTTAGATGCTAACGAAAATACTAGGGTTTCAAGTCGTAGTTCGGCGAAAGAACTGTGCGACAAGTTGCAAATCACCCACGAAGGGACAAATCAAGTGAAACAGTCTAAGATCAATGCCTTAGTTCGTCCATTCAAACTAGTCAGACTGGGTAAAGCAAAATCTATTCAAGACATGTAAACAAGATTTAACAATATCTATAACAACCTCAATCACCTTATAAATCCCTATACTATGGATGATAAAGTGAGAAAGATTCTAAGATCATTGACTAAAGTCTGGGAGCCAAAAGTAACTGCGACAGAGAAAGCTAAAGATCTTACAGTCTATATTGTTGATGATCTTATCGGTAACCTAATGACACAAGAGACATCTATATGAGGATATGAGAACGAAACGAAAAATATCAAAAAGAAGTCATTGGAACTGAAAGTTTAAAAAAATGATGAAGAAGAAGACAGTGATGAAATCAGTCTTGACAGCGAGCAAGAAAAAGATGTGGTGCTTCTCACGAAGAATTTCAAAAAAATGCCTCAATCAATATTCTAAGGAAAGAAAAAATTTAACATGAGCAATGTGGAATGCTTCAATTGTGACAAGACCGGACATTTCTAATCCGAATGTTCCGAGCCAAAGAAAAAGAAAGAGAAAAAGAGAAGGGAGAAGAAGAATGTAAGGAAAAATAAGAAGAAATCAATAAAAGCTACCTAGGATGACTCTGAGTCAAGTAGCTCAGAAAAATCGGGCAGTGACGGTTCATCCATGCTTGCTTTGATGGCCACTGAAGATAAGATACCAAAATATTCTACTTCTTGTCCTTTAGATTTTGATGATTTATTTGATATTTATCAAAAACTAACACATGATTATAAAAACCGGTGTTCTCAAATTAATGCCCTACAAAGTACAATTAACACACTTAACAAGCAAGTTTTGAAATTTTAATTTGAAAACATTGAATTGAAATCCAAGATGTTATATTTACATTTGATAGTTCTCAAATTCACAGGTGGTGAGAATAATTTAAAATACCTTTGGGGAGTTCACGAGGAATCTTTGATAAAGTTGGTATTGGGTTTCAAAAAAAAACTTAAACAAAAGAGATTTCATAAATTCTTTTATGAAATCGGGGATCGTGTTAAATGTTTTAAATGTAATGTTGTGAGGCATACTATTAGTAGATGTTTTTCTAAATTATATAAATGCAGACAATTTTGGGTTCCTAAAGAAACTAAAATTGTCCTGACTAACAAAATCGAACCCACGTAGATTGGGTACCACTTAGGAACTATTTGAGGTGCTCCTTTCAGGTTATTCTAAAAGCATCAATAGGTAAGGAAAAATGGTTCCTGGATAATGGTTATTCTCGGCACATGTCGGGAGATAAATCAAAATTTACGTCTTTGACACGTAAAGACGGAAGTCATGTGACATTTGAAGATAACCCAAAGGGTAAAATTATCGGTATAGGTAATATCGATAATGAGTCAACAGTTATTAAAGATGTTCTCCTTGTAGATGGTCATAAATATAACCTTTTTAGTATTAGCTAATTATGTGATAAAGCTTATAATGTTGTTTTTTATTATGATAGATGCATATTTAAGAATGAGCATAACAGTAACATTTTACTTGTTGCATCACGTTTTGAGAATGTTTATACATGTTCATTTGATGATTTCCCCTCTCAAAATTTATCATGTTTAAATGCTTTATCTGAAAGTAGGTTGTTATGGCATAGAAGACTTGGACATACTAGTATGAAATTACTTTCAAATTTATCTAAGAAAAGTCTTGTATATGGTTTACCTGATTATGGAATTTTCTTGGATATGCTACTAACGGTAAAGCATGGATAATTTGGGTAAATTTAATGCTAAATCTGATTATGGAATTTTTTTTGGATATGCTACTAATAGTAAAACTTATAGAGTTTATAATAAACGCACGTTAGTAGTAAAAGAATCTATACATGTCGTATTTGAGTAATTTGATCCATTTGTATCGAGAAAGGTTTTGGATGATGATGATGCAGGTACACAAAAAATCCAAAACCAAGGAGAAAATACAATAAATGAACCACAGACTGATGATCCAAAAGGAGAGACGACTTTACCACAAGCTACAAAGATAGTACCGAGACAATCGATAAAATAAATTATTGGTAATTTCGAAAAAGGTGTAAGTATACATTCTGCCCTTAGAGATATTATAAATCTTACTTTTCTATCTCAAATTGAGCCTAAAAATGTGAATGAGGCGTTAACTAATGAATCTTGGATCTCCATGATGCAAGACGAATTAGTTCAATTTGAACGTAATAAAGTGTAGTCTTTAGTTCCTAGACTGGACTTTGATCTTGTAATTGGTACTTGTACGACGAGCGTTTGTTACACGCTCGCGTATTGACTACTCGCAAGTATACGAGGTCAAAGTTTTAGTGTAATATGATCTTTAAGATCAGGTATTGTATCTATAGGGATTGGTTGTCATTATTATCGAGTACCGCTTTTATCATGACCTAACTTTATCTAGGCTAAAAACAAATGTATTTAATTAATTAATACTAATACTAATATAATCTAAATTAACTATACTAATATAATGAGATGTTTTAGGGTAAATAATTGTCTAGGGATTAACTGGGTTTACAAATACGTGTTCGATCTCGATTAACTTACGTTTACGGTGTTCGACCTATTTGACAATCTCAGTTCGTAAACTCCCTCGCCACCTCTCCCGAGTGTAAGACCTAATACATGACTTTGTGTCAACGAAAAAGTCCCTCTCAACATCTTAACGACCCTAGGTCACGTGAGTCTCATCCCAACGTCATTGATTGCACACAATCCAACTCCCAACCGGGTTATTGGATCGTCGCGTTGTGTTTATTCTATCAACAATCTCAGTTCGTAAACTCCCCCGCCACCTCTCCCGAATGTAAAACGAGGGAATGCACGACTTCATGTTAACGAAGAAGTCATCCTCAACATCTTAACAACCCTAGGTCACGTGAGTCTTGCCCCAATGTCGTCGATTGTACACAATCTAACTCCCTCACGGGTTATTGGATCGTGGCGTCCGTTTACCCTAGTCTGAATCTGGGGTTACCTCTTTCAAGTGTCAAATCCCATATTCTTCGAATATCATTCTAAGCATAATAAACAAATAATACGGAAAACACAATCAAACTACGAAGAACAAACATAAACGCAACACCGAAATCATACGAATCACATATTTATAAATATATTGTTAATCCCTATACAATCCATGTTTAACTAACGACCATAACTGTATTGACAAGAAAGCACGAGCTAAATATGCTCACAAAATCCTAAGTTAAAGAAATAAGGGAAGAAATCGAAGAACTTAGCCTCATCCGAAGTTTAGCCGCTAAGAACGTTCAACGATCGTTTCGCCGTCTTTCTCTCCCTCGGGATGTGAGCTCTCCTTCTAAAACTCCTCTACCTCACCCTAGATATGTTCTGAGGGTGGTAGCATGCCAAGAGAGGCCAAAAATGAGGGAGGAGAATGGATTAAATAGGCAAAATATCCTAAAAATATCCTAAAAAATATCTAAACTGTGCAGAGGCCACCGCCTAGGCGTTGGGTATGTCGGTTCAGTGATCGCTACAGCGGTGAAAATAACAGTGGATTTGGTGACCATCCTGCAGTTCCACCACCTAGGTAGTGAGCTTCCAGCAGATTTAGGCCCTCTCTACATTCTCACCTCCTAGGCGGTGGTCTGGACGCCTAGGCGGTGGTCTGCTGTTCTGAATATTGCTCTCGTGCTTGTTTTTCAACCATTCTTCGACCGTTTTGGTTCAATCTGATCGTTTACACTTTGTTTTCATACATTTTCACCCCGCATACCTGATTTATAAAAAAGAATAAAAGGTAATTAAAACATAATAAAAACACTATAAAAAATACTCTAAAACTAACAAAACCGGTTTGGAAATATATACGTAGATCACACCTATTAGTACTAAATGGGTTTTTCATAATAAAAATGATGGAAATGGTATGGTTGTAAGACCCCGATTTAGCACGTACGTTATTTTAGTTGCATTTTAGAGCAATTGGGAAAAATATGAGGTAGAATTGAATTAATCATTATCCGAATTAAAAGTTTAGGGGGCGAATTATAAATTTGTATACATTAAATCCAACCTTTAGGATTCAAATTGTCTTTCAATTGATAACATTTAAACTTTTAGGGGTGAAATTACAATTTGAAGAAAATTATAAATGGTGAATTGGGCTAAAATAAGGAATTAAAGAAATTTGGGGGAGAAAAGAGTAATTAGAATAAAAGAGTTTTATATAAATCTATATATATATATATATATATATATACGCATATGGTGTGTGTGTGCCGAGAGAGCAACCAGAGACAGAGAGAGAAAAGATCGAGATCCATTGACGTGGCAAGCTAGGAATAAATTGATCCACTTAAATCATGCAATAGTGATCTTCAACGGAAAAAATAAGGAAGAGCAGAAATAGAGGAGAGAGAGGGGGGTAGGTCCGGCGGTCAAGGGGTGGTGAGATCCGACGAGCGTGGGTGTGAGCGATTCGTTCGGTCGTTCGTCGATCGTTGGTGGTGCCGACAGTGTCATGTCCCGTTCATTGTCGATGGTGTGGAGTGCCGATGGGGTGATTGTCACTGTTTCGTCGGAGGTTGTTGTCGGTCAGTTCAGCGGTGGGCTATTTAGCAGCCGGCGGTGGTGTGCTGGGTTGACGGTAAGCGTCCGGTGGCCGTTGTTGATGTTGTGATGTGTGTGTGCTATCTGCTCTGTTTAGTTTTCTATTTTTTGTATTGTGCAACGTGTGTTCGTGGGTTTGTCGTTCTGTCCAACGGTGACGATCGGCGGCATGTGCGACGACGTTGGTGGCTCTGCTCAATTGGTGTGTGTTGTCCCTGCAAGGTGTGTGCATGTTGTGTGTACATGGTGGTCGCCGGAGTTTTCGTCGGAAAGCTCTAGAGAGAGAGTTGTAAGTGTGTGGGTGTGGGTGTGGGTGTGGGGACGATCGGTAGTACATGGGGGTAAACGTGGAAGTGTGTGGCTTTGTTTGTCTGGTGGTGCATGTGTTCGGTTGGTGGGACGGCGAGGCTTGATCGACGGCGAGATCTCATCGGCGGCGGCGAGACAGTGTAACAGGAAACAGAAACGCAAACCAGGAAAAGGAAAAAAAAAAAAAGGAAAAAAAAAAAATTACGCAAACACCCCAATAAAAATCCAAAAATTTATCTCGCGACCGACGGACGATTCAGAGCAGGTAAAATCTAAATCGATTACCAATGTTATTAAATTGAATTATTAGCAAACGGGATTATAATTTAGAATCGTTAATTCTACTAATTCTTGTCACCATCCATATTAACAAATGCGTACAGTAATTATTAACGACACAAAATTTACCGGATAACAATTTTTCGTAATAAAAAGTGGGTACGGGGGAAATTACGAAATTTAGGGCCTGCATTGCATGATTCGGTTATTTTACATAAAATATTAATTTAGGCCCTATCACTATTAGGCTCGCAGGCACTGGAGTATCGGTAGAAGATAGTCAGTAAAAACTGTTCGGAACGGATAGCCAGGTGAGTGTACTGTCTTCTTGCCAAACTATTTTTATATCTATATATGATAGAAAATGGTTGTATTTACATTAGATACTTTTAAAATTTTGTGGATCAAGCAGGTTTTGGGTGAGTTGATAAAAATGGATTTTTGGTGAAATTACGATGGTTTTCGAAAAAAATGTGAAAATGGTTTTCGTTGGATTTGGTGGTTTAGCCGAGAGTGAAAAATATCTGTTTTTCTAAATATGTTTGGTTTTCTAAAAATAAAGAGTGGAAAAATGGTTTTAGTAAAATCAGACGTTTCCTTTTTAAAAGAAAGTGAGAAATATGATTTTTGGATAAAAAGACGGTTTTGGGAAAGAGAGGTAGTTGTGTGAGTTGACGATATTGATTAGACGATATCATTACGTTGTGATTTGATGATGATGTTATTAATTTGACAATGTTGTTGATTAGACGATGCTATAGTATTTATCCGCTTCGGCAGAGTGATGTTTATCTGCTTTGGCAGAGTGATGTTAGACGTTTATACTGCGCAGTGATTATTCACTTCGGCGGAGTGATGGGTGTTCGTAGGAAGGCATATCCTATGGATAGTACGATACTGTTGCAAACTCCTGATCGTGAGGTTAAAACGATCACTAGGGATGGCCAGTGTGTGTGTTTGAGGTGTGTGTTAAAGATTAGGTGTTTTACGTATATTGGTTGATTTGATATTTTTTATCGTGGTGATTAGTATGATTTTTATATTAGTTGGATTTGAATGGAACTTAATTATGACGCTTTATTTTCCCTGCTTATATACTGGGGATTTTACGAGCTATGTGGTATTTTGTTGTTAGTATATTTGGGGAACGGGTGTATTCCCATAGCAAAATATGTATAGTTTCATATAGATGATGAGTTGTTTGTATATATGCATATTGTCGTGTAATAGATGGTTGGTTGGTTGTTTTCCGTGATGTCATGATGTCATCACGCCAGTCCAGGATATCGGCACTTCGAGACGGGTCATGACAATGGTAATTAGAAATAAAGCAAGATTAGTAGCACATGGCTATAATCAAAAAGAGAGAATTGATTATGATAAGACTTATGCGCCTGTAGCTGATTAAAAGATACTAGAATGTTATTTGCATTTGCATGTTCATGAAATTTTAAATTATATCAAATGGATGTAAAGCGTGCATTCTTGAATGGCTTTCTAGCAAAAGAAGTTTATGTCGAACAACCCCCGGGATTTGAGAGTAATAAACTTCCATATCATGTGTTTAAACTTTGAAAGGATTTGTATGGACTCAAACAAGCTCCGAGAGATTGATATGAGAGACTTAGACGCTATTTGATCAAAAATGATTTTCGACGGAGTCTTAGTAATATAATGTTATTTATCAAGAAAAATGATTATGATATCTTATTAGTACATATTTATGTTGATGATATTATTTTTAGATCTACTAATAAGGAATTTTGTCAAGAATTTGCCAAGATAATGCAGGTCGAATTTGAAATGAGTATGATGGGGAAGTTGACCTTCTTTCTTGGGTTGCAAATCAAACAAACCAAAGAATGAATTTTTATTAATCAAGCCAAGTACACCAAAGATTTGTTGAAAAAGTATGGCTTGGATGGCGCTAAAAAGTATAAAACTTCCATGGCAACAGCTACAAAAATAGACAAAGATAATACGGACGAAAATGTAAATGAGAAAATGTATCGAGGTACGATTGGTAGCTTGTTGCATCTTACTGCTAGTAAACCTGATATAATGTTTAGTGTATGCTTGTGTGCAAGATTTCAATCTTGTCCTAAAGAATCGCATTTAACTGAGGTTAAGCAGATCTTTCGTTATTTAAAAGGGATAAGTGACCTAGGATTATGGTATCCTAGAGGGAGTGACTTCAAGTTAACTAGTTACTTCTACGCTGATTTTCCTAAATGTAAAGTCGAGAGAAAAAGCATAAGCGAGTTATGTCACTTTTTAGGACATGCCTTGATTTCTTGGTCTAGCAAAAACTAAAATTCTATTGCCTTATCTACTACTAAGGCTAAGTATATAGCAGCTTGTAATTGTTGCGCTCAAATTCTATATGTTAAGCAACAATTGAATGATTTTGGAGTATGTATGAAGGAAATCTATTACCTTATCTACTACTAAGGTTGAGTATATAGTAGCTGGTAATTGCTATGCTCAAATTCTATATGTTAAGCAACAACTGAATGATTTTGAAGTATGTATGGAGGAAATCACTACTTATTGTGACACAAGAAAAGTGTTATATGCTTAAGTAAAAATCCAACACAACACTCACGAACTAAGTACATAGAGATTAGAGATTAGATATCATTTCATTCGTGATCACATTGAGAAAAGAGATGTTACTATTGAGGATATTGATACCTCCAATCAACTTGCCGATATCTTTACCAAACCTTTAGCAAAAATTAGTTCATGAAAATTATTCGAGGTTTAGGTATGTCTAGGCATAACGATATATGCCAAGAGTGATGTTTTTGAGTCTCCGCTCCCACGTTTTGATATGACAAAGGGAGAGAAATTATTTTATATTTAAACGAGTTAGTTGATGTTTAAGAATTTGTTTACCTAAGCATTGCACTTATTAAACAGAGATCTAAGTTAAATTGGTTATGTTGAGCTTTATTTAATATCATTATCGTTATATTGATTTATTTATTTTTTGGCATATGTTGAATATTCGTTGAACTGTTTGAATTTGTCTTCATGATCATGCTTACATAAGTTAAATTCCCGTCCTCGAATTTAGGAGGAGCGTGGTTATATTTTTTTTTTTTGAAGAAAGTATCAAAATTAATTGTCATCATTAAAAATGGGGAGATTGTTGATCCCTAGGTTTTGATAAACAATTAAAGGTTGATATTTTTTGTGGAACTAATGTGTTTATTGAGTGTTTCAGAAAAAGAGTTCCATTTATTGATTATGTTGAAGATATCATAAAGAAAATATCAAGAGTGCAAAGATGGATACAATGAAGAAATGAAGAGTGTTGAAGACCTTGAAGAAATTTGGTGAAAACAACTCAATACTCTTATACTCTTAATGCAACCCGAATTAGGATCACACATGATACTATTAAATGAGTTATATTTTTGTGTATTGATATGATAGATTTTAGGATCCTAATTATTGATTAAATATGTGCTCCTTATGTGAAATTGAAAATGAAAAATTAAACTAAGTGAAAATCATGATTAAAGTTTGTATAGTTGAATTTAAGGGTCAATTCTGTCAACCGAGAACAACAATCGGTTGACTAAATCAAACAGTAGGTTTTGGAGCAAAAATTGTTAAAGGAATTGACCAACCAACATCAATTAGTCAACTGATCAAGAAGAATCGGTCAACCGATTGAAACAACGAGATTTTCAAAGCAAAATGTGAAGTCCCTAAACTGATCAGTCAACCGACTAAAGGAGATCGGTCAACCGATAAGCTTAAGAGTTTAAAAGTGGAAGTCTCTAAACCAATCGGTTAACCGACTTTACTAGAGTTTGACAGGAAAAACTCTTTGAACCAATCGATCAACCAACCGAATGAGTATCGGTCAATCGATTGGATGATCTGTTTGGCCTGGTTTTTACGTTGAATCAATCGGTCAACCGACAGGCTTGGATCGGTCAATCGACTATTTCGGTTGAGATTTCGAAGATCTTGGTCTTTTGGTAAAAAACTAGCCATTTTTTATAATTCCAAAGAAGAAATTTGGAAGATCTGATCTTGTTAAAGATATGATCCACATATTTTGAATTCATATTGATTTGGTTCATATAATTAATGATTATCTCAATTTGAATAGTTAAATATTTCCTATCTTTGTGATTAATAATTGAGAAATATTTTTTGGACTTATTTGAGAGTTTTGAAAGTTATTATTAAGTGAAATATCTCATAATTGAAAGATATTATTATATGGGGTCTAAGAGTGCCTTTTAGAGGCATATCTTCCGAAAAGTAGCCGTTGGAGGGCTTGATATTGGTCTATATAATTAGACTTGCAGGATTAAAGTTCAATACATTAAGAACATCAGTTCCTACGCTTTTCTAAGAGTTATTATTCTACTGAGATTATTCGAGGGAAATATTGTGTTAAGATATTGATCTAAACCGTTGATTGATTTGGCATTACCGACTTGTGTTATCTTGTGATTCTGTTTTCAATCTTTGGTGTTATCTTGGTGAGATATTTCTTAGTTATTGTTATTCATATTGATTTGATATTATTATTAATTTCTTGGTGTTAAGATCGTTTGAAAATTATTTTCAAATCTAAAAGCTTGAAAAATCTTTTTAAAACAATTTTGTGTGATTATCTGATTACGTGCTTTAATTTTTGCTACCCACACTTATTTATTAATCAGATAATAATTTACCTCACATTGTATCTATCATGTAGTAAATTTCGGGACATTAATTAGTTTATCTGTACTGAGGTGGTAGAAGCTCCTTGTGAGACGAAACTCATATTTTATAGTATTTGTGAGTTTGAGGGGATTAGACACAGTTGGGCCAGTGTTTAGTTAGGGTAGTTAGGTTTCTATCTTTCTCCTATGAAAAAAATTGAGGTTTAATCTTTGTCCTAAGTATAAAAAAGTTGAGTTATTCTTTCCCCTTCAAATAACTAGATCCTAATTCTTCCTGAATTTAATTAATTTGAGTGATTTGTAAAAGTTTCATCCTTACCTGGAAAAAGGATACTTGTGAATGTGGTAAGGTTTTAACTCTTCCTATGATAAAATTAGGTTAGTTTTTAACCTAGTAAAAAGATAAGGTCTTAGTCTAGGAAAAGAAAAATTGTAAAGGTTGATTCTGAGCCTAGTAAAAGAATCGTTATGAATGTTTGGTTCTTTCCTGGTAAAGGGATCAAAGGGTTTAGTGGTTGCGAATCTCCATAGAGCTCGGGGCACTAGATTAGGCAAGGCTAGCTTGTTAAACCAAGATATATATTGGTGTGCTGCATTGTTATTATTTTTATCATATTCTGTTTGGATGTGCACTTAGAATATAAACACTAATCTGCTGCATAACGAATATAATAATTGATTTTGGAAAAATTGATTATTTGATTATCAAATGTTAAAAGATTTAATTGTTTAAATTTTTATAACTACTCAATTCACCCATTCTCTTGGGTAGCTCATTGGGCCAACAACCATTTTATTGTGGTGTTCTTGGTGTAGAAAAATTTATGTACATACCCATGCTCATCACAGTAACTTATAACTTTATCATTCTTAAATTCTATGCCTCTAGCACTACGAATCTTAATAATTAATTCTCATTTTGCACACGTTTGCAAAATTTAGAAAAAATAGAGGCAGCCTCACTTTTCTTAGATAAGGAAAACATCTATATTAATCTGGAACAATCATCAACAATCACGAATGTATAAAATTTGCCTCCGAAACTAGCAATAGCATTCAGACCAAACAAATCAAGATACAACAATTCAAGACATTTCGATGTTAATGTGTGAAATTTCTTCTTAATCGATGACCTAGATTGTTTACCTAGTTGTTATGCATCACATACCTTATCCTTAACATACTTCAATGCAGGCAAACTACGTACAAGACTCTTCTTAGACATATTAGAAATTAACTTCATACTAGCATGCCCATGTCAATGCTATAACTAACTATTCTTAGATAAATCATTCAAACATGATAAAGTTTGAGCCGAGAAAT
Organism: Eucommia ulmoides; assembly: GCA_016647705.1. NCBI lineage: Eukaryota > Viridiplantae > Streptophyta > Magnoliopsida > Garryales > Eucommiaceae > Eucommia > Eucommia ulmoides. The sequence continues at coordinate 20,491,021 of CM028338.1, read as the reverse complement.
CATCAAATGATTATGTATAGACATTTTCAACATGTGAGGTGACAAGTAATAATGCTCATTTTTAATAATGCATCTATTATGATCAAATATCACATTATAACCCTTATCACATAATTGACTTATACTAAGCAGGTTATGTTTAAGACCGTCTACTAATAGTACATCTTCAATAGTAGTAGACTCATTACCGATATTACCTATACCGAAAATCTTACCCTTTGCGCTGTCTCCAAAAGTCACATGACCTCTGTCTTTAGGTGTTAAAGATGTAAATTTAGATTTGTCACCCATCATGTGCTGAGAAAAACTACTATCCAGGAACTATTTTTTCGTATATTGATACTTTCATAATAACTTGCAAGAAGCACCTCAAATAGTTCCTAAGTGGTATGCAATCTAAGTGGGTCTAATCTTATTAGTCGGGACAATTTTAGTTCCTTTAGGAACCCAAACTTGTTTACATTTAGAGACCTTTCCAAAATATTTCTTTACGGTATACCCCACAAGGTTACATCTAAAACATCTAACAAGATTTCTGGTTTCAGAAAAGAATTTGTGAGATCTTTTTTGTTTAATTTTTTTCTGAAAACCAATTCCGACTTTATCAAAAAATCCTCTTGAACTCCCCAAAAGTATTTTCAAATTATTTTCACTGCCCATAAATTTGAGAACAATAGAATGTAAATCAAAAATGTTGAATTTCAATTCATTGTTTCCAAATTCGAATTTAATTACTTGCTTTTTAAGTGTGTTTAATTGTATTTTGTAGGACATTAATTTGAGAACACTGTTTTTATAATCATGCGTTAATTCTTGATAAATATCAAATAATTCATCAAAATCAAAAGGACAAGAACTAAAACATTGCATTACCCCATCTCCAGTGGCCATCAAAGCAAACATAGATGAATTATCATTGCTCGATTTTTTCGAGCTACTTAACTTCAAGTCATCCCAGGTGACTTATAGATTTTTTCTCACTTTTCTTCATGTTTTTCTTTTCCTTTCTTTTATTCTCTATTTCCTTATTTGGCTCAAGACATTCGGATTAAAAATGACCGATGTTGTGATAATTGTAGCATTCAAGACTTATGTCATCACTGTCATCATTTTTCTCATTCTTTTGTGCTTTCAGCGCTAGAGATTTCTTGTTGTTATTTCCTGATTCATCCTCATATCCTTGAATAGTTGTCTCATGGGTCATTAGGTTGCTAATAAGTTCATCGATAGTAACTATTGTAAGATCTTTAGCTTCCTTAATTGCAGTCATGTTTGGGTCCCAAATTTTAGTCTACAACCTCAGACCTTTCGTACTTTATCCTCCAAGGAATAAGGCTTTCCGAGTTGACCAAGGTTGTTACTTATATTGTTGAATCTCGTGTACATTTCCGAAATCGCTTCTGTATCACCCATTCTGAATAACTCGAATTGACGACCCAAGGTATTGATTTTGGATTATTTCTCCCACTTTGTTCCCTCATGTGTGATTTGTAATGTATCTCACATTTCTTTCACCGATCCACAACCTGAAACCCTGCTATATATTTATTTGCATCTAAAGAACAAAACAGAATGTTAATAGCTTGAGAATTAATAGATAATTTATGTTTATCAGAAGGAATCAATTGTTCCTTCTTCTTAACTACTCAATTCTCTTTAGAAATGAATGGACTATCTTCAATGGCCAGCCACACATCATAGTTACTAGCTTGAAGAAAGGCGATCATTCAGTCCTTCCAGAATGAATAGTTATCAACTGTGAATAAAGGGGGATAATGCATAGATTACCCCTCATCTAGAGTATTTACGTGATACGCCATGTGATCGTTTTAGATAGGATGTTAAGCCAAATGAGTTAGACCAGCTCCAGTACCAATTGTTGGCTCAAATAGTTACCCAAGAAATGGTGAATTGGGTAGTTAAAAATTTAAACAACTAAATACTTAAACACAAAATCTCAATTATCCTAAATTGATTATTATCTTGATTAGTAGCAGAAATGTTTTTAATCTAAATGTACACCTAAACAATCAAAAAAGAATAAACAATGTAGCACACAAAGATTCATTCTGATTCGACAAGTTAATCTTACCTATCCAGTCATCTGAGCTTCATGGAGATTCGCAATTCACTAAACCCCTGATTCCTTTCACATGTGGGAACCACACGCTTACGATCTCGATTTTTTTTACAGACTCAGAATCAACCTTTACACACTTGATTCTTTTACAGACTAAGAATTGACCTACCACTATTAGACTTATCATTTTCGCAGGTTAAGGAAGATCCTTTACAATCACTCTAAATTTTATTACATAAAGAATTAAAATATAATCTTTTCAATAGAAAAGACTAACCCAATATTTTTGTAGGCCAAAGATTAAACCCTAATCATTTTTACAAGAAAAAGATCGAAACCCTAGCTACCTTGATTAAACACCGACCCAAACGTGTCTAATCCGCTCAAACTTGTAAATACAAAAAATAGCAAATTTCTTCTCACAAGGAGCTTCTACCACCTCATTATAGCAATACTCAATTAATGTCCCGAATAATACTACGTGATAGATACAATATGAGGTAAACAAATCTAATTTTAAAAAATCGGTAGCACATAAGTAGCACGTAATTAGATTTTTCAATAAAAATCGTTTAAAACATTTTCAAGAAATAAGTTCAAAAATGATTTTTCTAAAACACCCTAACCAAGCAATAAATAAGTAATAATCTAAGAAAACAATAAAGAAAGCTTGGAAGAATCTCATCGGGAATCGCCGAAAGTAATAACGATTTAACAATAAAGAATACAAACCGTTAGCACGACAAAGAGCTCCTTAGATCAAGAACTTCGAATATAATCTCACTTATAAATCTCTGTGATAAAATCACTCTTAGAATGATAGAAGGCTGATGTTTTTGATATGCTCAATTCCAATCCTGCAAGTCTCTATTAATAGACCAAAAACTAGACCTCAAACAGGTATTTTCAAATGTAATTACTAAAAATGACATCCCAAGGCCCCATATATCATATATATTCAAAATAGATCTTTTTCATTTAAAAATATTATTGGAAAAACTCATTTTGGTCCTTAAAAGTTTTTTAAATCGAAATCCATAGAAATAAGAAGTATTTAATCACTTTAATTAAAATAATTTTAATTAAATGGACCAATTAAATAGGAATCACATATTTCATGATATATAATGAAAATATTTCAAATCCCCTTAAAAATCTCCATAGGAATCATCAAAACCGAATTGCATTGACTAGAAACAGATCAGTCAACCTTTTAACTAAACCAATCAGTCGACCGATACCCTGCCATCGGTTGATCAACCACTCATAATAGTCACTTTGTTGATCATTGTGCTGGTCCAATCGGTTGACCAATTAGACCAAAAGGTCCTTACTTCTTCCAATTTCGGCTACTATTCTCGTTAGTCGGCTGACCCATCTTTCCGGTTGACCAAATAGATTAGTAGGTCACTCATTCCACTTGCAAAACACACTATTTTGGTTAGTCAACTGATCCCTTTCATCGGTTGACCGAATTGACACGAAAACTCATCATTTTAAGCATTAAAACCAATTTTTTAATTAGCTCCTTAACCAAAACCATTTCCCATACATATCACATTAGGAAACACACTTTAAACCCCCTACATTAATCATAACACACATAAGATTAATTCATTTTAAAGTGTCATGCGTGATTCTAATTTGGGTTGCATTAAGGGTACATGAGTAAAGAGTTATTTTCACGTAGTTGTCTTTAATGTTTTCCAAACTCTTCATGTCTTCATCATTTTCATTTTACACCCATTACATTTTCTTCAACGATTCATTTTCGACGATTCATATTCTTAATCAAGTTATATGGAATTATAAATCTAAAATCACTTAGACAAAATATTAGTTTAGTAAAAATATCAATACTTAATTGTCCATCAAAACACTGGATTCAACAATTTGTTATTTTATAGTATATTAGTAAAAGTTAATTTATTAAAATATTATTTTACTTTTATGATTATTTAAGTAATCTTTGATAGTATATTTGTATTTGGTATTTATAACATCTCATAATTTACTAAAATTATACATCCAATCTCGAATATTGTTAGTAAAATAACCAAATGATATCATTGTGTTTCATATCTCAATATTAATATTATAATTGTTTTCTACCCGCACAAGGTGGGGGTCTAAAATTAGTTTTTAATTAAAACTATTGATTATAGGATCAAAATTTATTGATTGTACCGTATTTGTCCATTCTTGCAATCAAATATACCATTTGAATTATGTTGTAACAAACTGCTAATTAGGTATTGAATTAGTAATAGGAATGACAAGAATAAAAATAAGCACATAAAAGGAAACACACGATTTACATGGTTCAACAATTTGTCTATGCCATGGGCGAAACCAGACCTTTTATTGATAGAGAACAGAGAGTTACTATACAAAAGCTAGACACTCAAATATATCCCAAGTAACCCGAGCCCTAAAACCCTTGTGCACCCTCTCGCAACTATCTCTACCCAAGGTACCTCACAAAGATTACAAGAAAGCTCTCTAAGCTTTTTTCTCTCTAAGAACACTCTCTATCAAGATATGATTGAGAATGTGATGCCCTCCTTTGGCCAAGGCTCCTCCTATTTATAGGAGATAATCCACTTAACCTCATTACTCCAACCTACAACTCTCAACTCCTACTTAGTATCATTAATACAAAGAGTTAATGTTATTACAACTCCTACCTAAAACATTTATGGGTAATCATAAGCAATGTAAGTGGTTGATACCTCCAACTAACTCACAAATCTCTACCTTGGCCGAAAACCACTTAGGTCCTTCAAGATCTTCAAGGTCTCGTGTCCTAGTAAGACACCCATCCTCTCACCATGGATACTTCATCAATATTTAGTTCCTTAGATTGATTAAGTCCAAGCAATGCTTGAACTTTGTGACTGCAAGTGGTTTCGTCATCATGTCTATTGGATTATCTGATGTATAACTTTTCTTCAGCAAAATTCTTAATTTAGACATCATATCTCTGATAAAATGAACTCAAATATTAATGTGTTTGGTCCTTTCATTGAACATTTAGTTTTTAGTCAGATGTATAGCACTCTGGTTGTCACAATATATTGTTGTCAGTTTTTGTACCAACCCCAGATCACTAACCAAACCACTCAGCCATATGGCTTCCTTTACTACTTCTATAACCGCCATATATTCAACTTTCGTTGTAGACAATAGAACCGTTGGCTGTAAAGTTATCTTCCAGCTTATGACACTTGAACAAAGACTAAAGACATACCCAATCAAAGATCTTCTTTTATTGAGATCAAGTACTTTTAGATTCAAATATTTGTGTGTTTTCAAGAATTTTTGTTCGTTTAATGTGTGTTTGTATTGTTTTATAGGTTTTTGAATAAATGGATAAAAAGATGTAAATTTGGTTTACGTGTAGTAACTTCAAGACCATTTTTGACAATTATGCAATCCGATTTTGGAAAATCTCAAAACATGGAAGTTGTCGATCTATATCTTAGATTTTCATAGATTTTTTAATCACCTCAATCGGATTTCGAGAGGAAGTTACGACCAAAAGACCACCTCTGTAGCTGTAGCCTTCACCGCTGCAACGGTGAAGGGTTAGTGGACCTACTGACTTCCCACCGTTGTAGCGGTCCAAATCCACCTGGATAAGATATTTTAGGATATTTTTTGAGATATTTTGGATCCCTATGATATTTCCTTTTCTCCCAACACCTAAAGGATGTTTTTGGAAGTGTCTTAAGAGCTCCAAGACGTACGAACCAAGGAGGATCATCCATTTGAAGAGGAGAAAACAACATTGGAGCGGACTTAGCGCACGTAGAATCACTTGTTCTTCAGATTTGGCTATTCTTCTTTGTTTCTCTATTTTATTTTTAGCTTTGGTTGGCAGTTTTGATCATGTTTAGCTTATTTGTTATTGAATATTTGGTTATGACCATGTATAGCTAAACATATATTGTCTAAGGTTTGATGTACTTCATGAAAATGTGGTTTGAATAAATCGATGTTTTTGTTAATGGTTGTTTATCTTTATTCGATTATGTTTACCGTTTTATTACTTCCATTATATGCTTGTTATGATATATTGGTTGGTTTGAGAATAAGGGGTTTGACACTCAGGAGAGATAACCCCAGATTCGGACTAGGGTTTAATCACAACGCAGCGATCTAATGACTCGGGAAAGTATTAAAAAGTGTGCAATCCGTAAGGTTGAGGCAAGACTCATGTGATCAGTGTCGTTTAGACGCTAGATGGGGGACATCGGCGTTGACGCGAAATCGCATATTAATTCACTTTACACTCGGGAGAGATAGTAAGTGAGTTTTCAATACCTAGATTATCGGATAAATTTGAATACCGTTAATGTAAACTAGACTAAAATGAACATATTTAAATGAACGAAGTTAATCTCTAGATAATATATTCTCATAAACGTCATATTAGTATTATAGTTTAATTAGTTAATTAATTTAGTTTTATTATTTCTATAAAAAACTAAAAATTGGATCGCCTAGATAAAATTAGGTTATGACAATCGCAGTACTTAATAACAATTTAATTCAATCCCTGTGCATACGACAACCCTACTTATCACTATTCTATTAAAACTTGACCCGTACACTTGCGATGAAAGTAGCAACGTAATATTCCGCTCACCAGCATAATCTGAGTCGACATATCCAACAACATTGACAGAAGTGTTGTTGTTTTTGTCATAGACTAAACCGATATCTGTAGTACCCCTTAAGTATTATAGTATCCATTTCACGACTTGTCAATGTGTCTTCTCGGTCAATTTTTGTAACAACTAACCACGCTTACTGCATATGAAATGTCTGGCCTAGTGCAAACGATGGCACACATGAGGCTACCAACAAGACTAGTATATGGAACACGTGACATGTGCTCCACCTCATCCTCAATTTGTGGTGACATAGCAACAGAAAGTTTGAAGTGAGCAACAAGTGGGGTACTTACAGGTTTTGACCTTCGTAATCTAAAGCGTTCCATCACATTCTCGATGTATCTTCTTTGAGGAAGACACAATCTACTTGCTTTTCAGTCTTTGTAAATTTCTATCCCTAATATCTTATTCACAGCACCTAAATCTTTCATCCCAAATTCACTACTCAACTGAGCCTTCAGTTCGTTGATATACGACATGTTTTTAGCAGCTATCAACATGTCATCCACATATAAAAACAACTAGACATACAAATCATCTGAAAGCTTCTTATGATAAATACAACTATCATAATTACTTCACGAGTAACCATTATTGATCATAAAAGAATCGAACCTTTTATACCACTGTCTAAGTGACTACTTCAGACCATACAAAGATTTCTTCAACAAACACACGTGATCTTCTTTTCCCTGAATCACGGATCCCTCCGGCTGATGCATATAAATCTGTTCCTCCAGCTCGCCATGCAGGAAAGTTGTTTTGGCATCGAGCTGTTCAAGCTCTAAGTCACACGGAGCAACCATGGCAAGTAATACTCTGATAGAGCTATGTTTCACCACAGGAGAAAATACTTCATTGAAATCAATACCTTCATTCTGTGTATAACCCTTTGCCACCAAACATGACTTAAACCTTGCATCTTCTACCTTTGGAATTTCATCATTCTTCTTAAAGATACATTTGTAACCTACAATTATTTAGTCTTTGTAAGGTTTGACCATCTCCCAAGTATGATTCTTATGAAAAGATTCAATCTCCTCATTTATGGCTATGTTCCACTTTTTCGATTTTGTACTCCTTATAGCTTCGTGGTAGGTCGCTAGCTATTGCGTTTAAATACCTTCAGCTATACTTAGTGCATAAGCAACATAGTCATTGTATCTTTGAGGTGACTTGATGTGCCTCCCCACTCTGTCCCGAGAAAGCACATAATTCTCTAGCTACTGAGATTCGCCAAAGACATGAGCTTCTTCATCATCTTGCTCGTCTTGGACATTTTCTTGCAATTTGTCTTACAAGTTCCGTGAAACTTAAATTTAAGTTCCATCTGTCTACCGGCATCGTGGTTTGTTCCAGCATCTTGACTCTCTTTCTTTTTCAACATAACAGACTCATCAAAAGTCACATCCCTGCTGATGATACACTTATGTGGTTTCAAATCAGGACACTACAACTTATACTCTTTCATCCCATCTACATACCCTAGAAATATGCACTTCTTTACCCTTTGCTCAAGTTTACCATCATTTACATGAGCATAAGTAGGACAACCAAATACTCTGAAGTTAGAGCATTTTGCAGGAGATCTGGACCATACCTCTTCAGGAGTCTTATAGTCAATTGTTGTTGATGGAGACCGATTGATCAAGTAATAAGATGTGTGAACAACTCCAGCCCAGAACTTCTTGGATAAGCCTGCATTCGAAAGCATGCACCGAGCTTTCTCCATGAGAGTCTTATTCATCCGTTCTGAAACCCCATTTTGTTATGGTGTAAGTCAAATTGTGCGGTGTCTCATAATTATTTCTTTCTTGAAGAACTCATTAAAAGCACCTTCGCAGAATTCCAATCCATTATCAGTTCTCAAGCGCTTGACCTGTTTTCCAGATTGCTTCTCGATCATAGCCTTCCATTGTTTGAATTGATCAAAAACTTTATTCTTATGCTTTAATATGTATACCCAGACCTTTCAAGAGTAATCGTCAATAAAGGTCAACATGTACCGTCTACTACCAATTGACGGAACTTGAGAGGGACCCCAAAGATCTGAATGGCTATAATCCAAAGCACCTTTGGTCTGATGAACAACTTTCCCGAATTTCTTCCTATATTGCTTGCCGAAAACACAGTGCTCACAAAAATCCAACTTGCTTGTCTTCTATCCATCCAACAAGCCCTACTCGCTCAGCACTTCCTAATCTTAAGTCGTCCATTTTTCCCTTTCCTTTTTGCTCTGGACAATCTTTCCTGATATGCCCATCCTTTTGATAAAGTGCTTGTATGAGGGTGGCAACGAACACAATAGAATAATTGCTTGATCTTCATCATCTACCTTGACATCAATTTTTTTCAAATCAATAATGATTTTATTCAATTCGTTAAGGTGGTCTTGGACCGGTGTACCTTCATTCATCTGCAACGTGTACAATTATTTCTTAAGATACAAGTGATTTGTCAAAGACTTTGTCTTGTACAAACTTTCTAACTTCAGCCATAATCTGGCGGCTGGAGTTTCATTTGTAACTTCCCGCAGCACTTCGTCACTCAGGTATAATAAAATTATACAATATGCCTTTTCCATCAGATTATTCTTGTCAGTGTCTAACATCATGTTGGGTAAAGATGTTTTACCTTTCAATGCTTTATGAAGTCCCTGCTGCACCAGTAAAACGTGTATCTTGATACGCCATATACTGAAATCATTCTTGCCATCGAACTTTTCTACCTCAAATTTTGTGGCCGTTGCAAAATTTTGGATCTATGTCAACAATTTCTGAGAAGTCTGGTACAACGACGCTGACAAATAGTATCATATATGAACAAAACCGACCTAGTTCTGATATTAGTTTGTTGTAACAAACTGCTGATTAGATGTTGAATCGGTAATAGCAATGACAAGAATAAAAATAAGCACACAAAAGGAAATACACGATTTATGTGGTTCAACAATTTGCGTACGCCACGGGCGAAACCATACGTTTTATTGATAGAGAACATAGAGTTACTATACAAAAACTAGACACTCGAATATATCCCAAGTAACCCTAGCCCTTAAACTTTTGTACACCTTCTCTCAACTATTTCTTCCCAAGGTACCTCACAAAGATTACAAGAAAGCTCTCTAAGTTTTATTCTCTCTAGGAACACTCTCTATCAAGATGTGATTGAGAATGTGATACCCTCCTTTAGGCAATGCTCCTATTATTTATAGGAGAGAATCCATCTAACCTTATTACTCTAACCTACAACTCCCAAGTCCCACTTAGTATTATTAATATAAGGAGTTAATGTTATTACAACTCCTATCTAAAACATTTACGGGGAATCATAAACAATGTAAGTGGTTGAGGCCACTAACTAACTCACAAATTATCGTGTAGATTTCTCACATAAGAAGAAAGATCTAAAGATACTTATGTTTCTTTGCACGCGTCTCTTTCTTACTGTTTCTCTCTTCACGTCGGAGCCAATGACAACCACATAAAAAAATGGGACAGTTACCAAAAAATCCTCATATGAGGACAAAACTACCATATACACATTTTTGAAAAAATATGTTACAAAATAATCATTTTGTCTTTTTGTGACGATTTTACTCCTCGCGTTGAATATAACACGGGATCGAGTTGAATATAACACGAGATCATGTTATATTCAACATGATTATTCAACACGATCTCCTGTTCAAATTCTATCAAGTCTGCGTACTCATTCTATCTCACCAAAACAACCAGACATATACCCAATATAAGCTCGAGTCCACCAAGTGCATAGATCAAGTCCCTTTTTTCTCTCTCCCTCTCACATTTATTTAGGGCAATGAGTTCGGGACTATCGTCATCTTGTTATATTCAACACGATCTCATATTGAATATAATATAAGATCATGTTATATTCTATTTTTTCATCCAAATTGATAATTCTCTCTCTACATTTCATCAAATGACTAAACAATCAAATTCAAAAATTGATAAAAAAAATTTCCACGAATCTGTAAACTCAAGCAGTGTATAAGCAAGCCAAAAAACACAATTGTCTAGTATTATTCATCAAAATCTATTAAAAGAGAGAACTAAGACCCTTGGACATCCTAACGAGAAAGAGAGATTTGGGGACATCAAATAACACAATTGATGTGATTCTAAGCAAAGCAAACCAAACCCAACTAGATAGAAAATCCCCACTAAAACAAATGGGTCCAGAGGTGGCGGCTAGGATTCCAACGATGACATCATTGACGAAGTGCAAGCTGAGACTTCTTAAAAGCCATTATTCAGGTTTATCTCCATTTTCCGTTTTCCTCACATTATCAAAAAAAGGCGATTTGATTTTTTCTTTTCAGTGAAGAAATTATTTGACGGATGTAGCTTGAATCTGTTCACAATTGCTTGTTCTAGGATTTTTTGATTCGGAAATTAATGGGTGTGAATGGTAGAAGAATGGAAGAAGAGTTTGCAGCAAATCAGGAGATACTGATGCTACAGGAAGAGAAGACCGAAGAAGATCGATGACCTACGTCGGTCACCGAAGAGTTGGGAAAATCTGGTGAGTGGCGAGATTAAGGGAAAGTGAGGAGCAAATCGTAAAAGACATCAAGGCAAAGAGGAGGGCAGTGAAGGAAGGGTAACATCGTCATTTAAAAAAAAGATTATTTGGTGTAAATTAGCATTTTTTGTAAGACTATTTGGTGCTAAAAAAAAATTATTGGACCATCTTGTAGATTTAGCATTTTAAATGAATTTTTCGGTATTTTTTCCTAACAAAATTTCACCTTACCGCGAAAACGTATGGAACACCTCCATCAAACCAAAATCGAAATTTTTTGCCGAAAAAATGTTTTCGGCAACAGCGCCTCTCATCGACCACAACCACAGCCCCTTGTTGTTCCTCCGACGGCACCCTAGATTCTTGCACACATTCACGAGACCAAATACCCATTTCACAATTCGTTCCCTTTCGCGATTGCAAGAAATCGAGAAGCCTGTGGACAAATCATCAGATGGATATTTGAGTTCAGAACAATATGATTGGACGCCGTTTCCGCCTATTAAGGCGGCAAAGAGAGTGGTGCTGGTTCGGCACGGCCAGAGCACGTGGAACGAGGAAGGTAGGATTCAAGGAAGCTCCGATTTCTCGGTTCTCACCAAGAAAGGTGAGTCGCAGGCCGAAACTTCACGCCAAATGCTCATTGATGACAACTTCGACGTCTGCTTCTCAAGGTTTCATTCACGTTTTTTTTTCTCAATTTTGTTGCCAGCTGCTTGTTTTCGAATATGTTCAAAGTGGAAGTTTGGTCTAATATTTAAGTATAAAGATGTAACTTTCTCCTAGTTTAGATTCTTCGCTTCATATCTATAGGCAGTTCGTGAGAATTTGGGACCAAGGCCACTTTTGAAAATGAAGTCCTCATATAACTTTATAATTATTACATTCATTTCTTTTTTCTAGTTATGTGCAATTAAATTGATTTGCATGTATATTCATTAAAATACGCATGTATTTGTATTGGTGATATGACACCGTAGTTGTTGAAGTAAGTGAAGTCACAGAGTTAAATCACAAAATAATTCAAGAATATGAACAAATAAAATTAAAATATTTATTAGACAAAAATAGTTTATGTGGTGATTGAACATGGATTGAGCCTTTTTATTTCGTATATAAATATTAGTAAGTGTTGGCTCAAAGAGCTGACCAAGAGAATGAGTGAATTAGTTAATTAACAAAATTTAAACAATTTAATCAATTAAACACAAATAATCAATTTCCCTAAATGGATTATTATCTTGATACGCAATGAAAATGTGTTTACTTCTAAATGCACACCCAAACATAATATAAGAAAATAAGTAATGCAACACACAACTATATATTTTGGTTTGGTAAACTACTCTTACTTATATCTAGTCTCCCGAGCTTCACAGAAATTCGCAATTCACTAAACCCCTGATTCCTTTCCCAGGTAGGAACCAAACCCTTACAATTTCGATTATTTTCACAGGTTCAGAATTAATCTTTACAATTATCCTTTTCCCAGACTCAAGAAGAATCTTACCTTTTTACCAAGCTCAAGGCTAATCTAATTCTATTACAGGAAGAATCAAAACCTAATCCTTTTAACAGGTTAAATATCAAACCTACCACTCCCTCACACTTTTACACTTCTCTTTTCACAGGTTTAGGAAGAACCTTTACAATCACTCAATTATATTATAGGAAGAATCAAAACCTAATCCTTTTCAAGGGAAAAGAATAACCTAATCTTTTTGCAGGACAAAGATCAAACCTTAACTTTTTTCACATGAGAGAGATCGAAACCTAGCTACCCTGACTAGACACCGTCTCAAACGTGTCTAATCCGCTTAAACTCACAAATACAAAAAGTGTAAGGTGGCGTTTGGTAACTGTTTCTGTTTCTATTTCAGCAGTGGGATGAGAATTTTGTTTTTTTCTTGGGAGTACAATCTCGTTTGGTAACGATATTTTTTTTTTGTTTTAGGAAGAGAATTGCATTTGGCAACGATTTTATCCTAAAATCTCTTTTTTTTTTTTCCTATTTTGGCCGGACGGCGGTGGCTCCGATGACGGCCAGACGGCAATGGCGCCGGCGGTGGCGGGTGGGTGACAGTGGTCGGCGGCCGGAAAGTTTCCGGCCGGACGGTGACTGGCGACGGTCGCGGGAGATGGCCGGCGGCGGCGGCAGCCGGTGGATGGTAGCGGACGGTGGCCGGCGGTGGCCGGCCGGCGGGTGAACAGTGACTGTGTGTTTTGGGAATGAAATGAGAATAATGAGAAATAATTTTTTTTTTTGTTTCTCATTTCTTAAGAAAAAAATGGGCATAATTCTCAAATGGGAATAGAATGGAAATGGAAACAAAAATTACCTAACGCTATTCCCAAACAGAATTCCCAAAAATCTGGGAATGGAATGGAAAATTCTGGGAAGGAATGGATTACCAAATGGGGTGGCCTAAGTTTCTTCCCACAAGGAGTTTCTACTACCTCAATACAAATATACTCGATTAATGTCCCGAATAATTACTACATCATAGATACAATGTGAGGCAAATAAAATTTGATTAATAAATAATATGAGCAACACAATTTTAAGCACGTAATCAGATAATCAAATAGAACCGTTTAAGAAGATTTTCAAGCTTAAGTTTAAAATGATTTTCTAAACAATCTTATACCAAGCAATCAAGATAAAAATAACTTCAAAGTAAATAACAGAGCTAGAAAAGATCTCACCAGGGAAACACCGAAGATAATGATAATATAGCAATAGAACACAAATTGATGACGCCAAACCTTAAGCGCTTCAGATCAAGAACATAGAATAAATTTCTCACATAAATCTCAGCGTAAATATAACTCTTAGAAAAGTTTGAATTGATTGTTCTTGATGTATTGATCTCAATTCCCGCAGGTCTATATTAATGGACAAATATCAAGTCCTCCAACGGCTCGTTTCTCAAAGATATGCCTCTAAAAGACACTCTTAGATCCCATATAACATTACCTTTCATTTCAAGTGTATTCGACATTAAAACATCTTTCAATTCTCTCATATAAATCTATAAAACAATTCTCAATTTAAAACCATACAAATAAAAAGTATTAATACATTTAAACTAAGAGAATCCATAAGTATGTGGACCATATCAATAGGAATAATAGAATAGATAGACCATATCTTAATTAGGTTCAAATCCCCCAAATCTCTCCCTTGGAATCCTCAAACAGATAGTTTTTAACTAAGAGACCAAGTCACACGAAACCTCAACCGACTCAGTCAGTTGACTGAGCCCTGACGATCGGTTGACCGACCGATCCTGCACCATATTTCAACCATTGGCTTTAGGCCAGTCGGTTGACTGACTGCCTCCAATCGGTTAACCGATTGGATCAGAGTGATCCAATTTTCCTCCAATTCTCCTTCTAACTCAAACGGTTGACCGACCCCATTTAATTTGATTGACCGATTGGATCAGTGTGCTCACTTTCTTGGCCAATTCAGCCACTGTTTCAAACGGTTGACTGACCTCTTTAATTCGGTTGACCGACTGGATCAATAGTACCTCATTTCAGCTCCAAAACTCACTGTTTGATTCGCTGACCGATTGCTTTTCTCTGTTGACCGAAGTGACCCAAAAATGCAACTTTTTATACTTTAAAACATGTTTTCCAATTAGGTCAATTTCATTTCACATAAGGAGCACTTACAATATTTCATTTTAGGATCTTGAACTTATCATTTCTTATCATGACACACATATAATTAACTCATTTAAAGTGGCGTGTGTAATCCTAATTCGGGTTGCATTAAACGTATATAAGTAGAGAGTTGTTTTCACTTATTTTTCTTCAAAGTTTTCAAAACTCTTCATATCTTCATTGCGTCCATCTTGCACCCTTTATGTTTTCTTCATGAGGTCTTTTTCTTAAACACATGCTTGTAACTTATAAATCTGAAACACTTGATAAAATCATTAGTTTCATAAAAAAACATCAATACTTAATTGTTAATCAAAACCTTGGATTCAACAGTAAGGCTTTATACTACTCACATCTCATTTTGTCCAAAATCACAAACTGATGAGAATATATCAGCTGCACCAAGAGATCCGTTGCATGTTCCAGTCGGCCCTTGGTGAGGTTCGCATCATTAACTTCCTCTGTCATTTGGAAAATACCGTTCACCCTCTCATTATTTTGGTCAAACACCATTTAGTTACTCTATAGGTTAAAAATTAATAATTTTCATTATTGTAATGACAATTTTACCCTTAACAATTTTAAAATAATTGAATAATTAGAAATTAAATTACATAAATATTCCATTAAGTTTATTTTTAATATTTACCCCCTTTATCTTTTTACACTAACATTCCTTTTTTTTTTTTAACAAATTAAGAAAAAATCTCCCCCTCCCCCCACCGCCTACCCTGTCGGAACAACCACCACAACCTGCTGGACCCTCGTTGGAATTTGCTTCCTCTGTCTTCTTCTTCTTCTTCTTTCTCATTTTTCTTTTTCTTCTTTTTCGAAGAAGAAGAAGAAGAAGAAAAAATAAGAGGAAGAGGAAGAAGAAGGAGAACAAGATTCCAGTTGGGGGCGGAGGTTGTGGATGGGGTAGGGGCAATGGCGGTGGGCGGGGGGCGGGTAAATGTAATTGTTTAAAGAATTAGAGGTCAAAAAAATATTTTTAAAAACAAGGGTGCTAGTGATTTTTTTTTTTAAATAAAAGAATAAAAAAAATATATTTAAAATTAAGAGAAGGGAATTTATGTCTTTTTACAAGAAAAAATTGGTCAAAGGGGGTGACTGAGATTTTTCAAATAATAGGGGAGATTTATGGGGGAGGTAAGTGGTAAATACCCATATTAATAAATATTGGTAAAATGTGATTCATAAATTAATTAAATAAATAATTAATTGTGAAAAATAAAATATTATTTCAAATTGAAAAAGAAGTAGATTACTGGTTACAACAGATATTCTAGATTAACAGATTAAAATAAAATTGCAGAACAAAAATTGAAGTTGCAGTAAGAAATTTAAAATTCAAAATCTTGAATTAACGAGGAAGAGAATGATAAATCAAAAAGTACTTACTACGTTTACAAAAGTAAATGTAATACCATACCAGAATTGTTTGATCGAGTCCATCGTATTATAATATCTCCTTAAAGCAGATTTCGTGCACATTATGGTGTTGACGGTTTGATTGAGCGTTTGTATCTCAGGATACAACGAGCACAACTCCAGGTACCAGCACTGGAAACCAGATGTTCAACGAACATAACTAGTGCGTAAACTCTCTCTCAAGAATATTGACACAGACAAAATTAGTAAGTGCAAATGACCTTTGATTGTATGCTTATATACTGAAGAATACCTGCGCTTATATAGGGAGCAGAAAAAGAAACGGAAAACAATGAAGAAACCTTAGCTATAGGTCTTGAATTAAATATCAAAAGTTAATTTTGTAGTGCCTATCAGTAACACATCTGAATAGACTTCATATTTTGTAACTCTCTTTAGTTAAGAATCTGAACACATTAGAATTATGCTCTATTTGGATTTTAGAAT
Organism: Eucommia ulmoides; assembly: GCA_016647705.1. NCBI lineage: Eukaryota > Viridiplantae > Streptophyta > Magnoliopsida > Garryales > Eucommiaceae > Eucommia > Eucommia ulmoides. Next base: position 20,474,164 of record CM028338.1, on the reverse strand, counting down.
TTGATTTTGGATAATTTTTTCTCCAAAAAGATAGCAAGGGCAAGTTAAACATTCCCTAAGACCCCAAGATCCCAGGGCCAATCCTAGGCTCAGGCTTGAGCTGGAGCGTTGGAGCCTAGCCTAGTTTGACACGACGTTGATCAGTTGGACAGATGGATTTGGCACGCATGTGTGATTTTATTTATTTTATAACCATTTGCTTATTTCCTGTCCATAACACTTGGTGCTTTACGGGTCTTGTCTTCAGAAGTTAACCTGAGCCTTATAAATGCTTGTTCATATTTTTCACTAGCTGATGTGGGATAATCCGCACAATATACCAATCAACAATCTCAAGTGGATACTTTAAGTGAATTTTTATTCACCTCTAAATGATTTTTGACAAATAAATATACCACATTCATCTCCCCACCAAGGAGAATATGTTGGTATATTCACATGTCAATCGAAAATTGATTCTCACAAATAATTGGGTCTAAAAATAACCAAAAATCATTTTTTTTATATAACAGTCTCCCACACGAATGAAAATTGACTAGATAAACATGCATATGTAATGCAGACTCGCAAAAGAAAGAGCTAAAAAAATGTATCAGGATGGGTAGATTTTGGCCTTGAACCTTCCCTAGTGTGAACCTATCGGAAATGTTTCTAACCGTATCCATGATGTATCCATATTGGAAGTACGTCAGAAATGTTTCTAACCGTATATGATGTATCCATATTGGAAATATGTCTGACAAAAATACTTTGCCTACCTAGGTGTGTAGGTGCTTTCAATTTGCTTTAGTTGTTAATCAATTGGTTAAATCCATGGGCAACAAGTTTTCCCTAAAAGATCTGGAGTCCTTTTCATTCTTTATTGGAAAACAAGCTGAATAATCTCCTCAAGGCTTGATCTTGCATAAAAATCAGTTTGCTACTAGTATCCTAGAAAAGCATGGGTATTGAATTTTAATCGTCTCGTTCTCCTACTGTTAGCAAGCAGAACTCTAGTATTTTGCCTCTTGAGACTCCTTACTCTAATCTAACTCATTATAAGAGTACAATATGGGCCTCACAATACCTCACTATTGCAAGAAAAGATATTTCATATTTTGTTAACTCTGTGTCAGTTTATGCATGCTCCAAGAATCATTATTTTCAATGTTAAGAAGAAGGTCCTTAGATACATCAAGGGCACATATCACAATGGGTGTTTTGACTCACAACCTACTCGGATTTTTACCGGGCTAGGCATGCTACACATAGGAGGTCAAGTTCTGGACATTGCGTTTTTCTTGGATCAAGCGGTGCGTCACAGATCTCAAAGAAGCAACATACTGTGGCTCATTCATCCACAAAAGCTGACTGCAGGTCTTTGGCTCAAGCGGCAGCAGCAGCAGAAGTTAGTTCGCTGGACTTCCTTCTCAAAAATCTACATGTGATAATCAGTCGGCTCTCGGCTTGTCTGGAAACCTTACTTTTTCATCTAGGACTAAACATAATTAGGTTGGTTATCATTTTTTTAAGGGATAAACTGATCGCCAGTGGTCTTAGAGTGCTTTTGGGTAAAGAATTTGTTGATTCATGGTATTTGCTTATGATGAGATTTTGAAATCAGAATTTTAAAATCCTATAGTTTGAAAGTTCTTTACTTGGATACATTTTATGTGTCTTCTAAAGTTGTACAAAACCTCTTGCAATGAATATCACAGAAGAAGAAAAACAATGAGTTGAATCGATGGATTTGTGAGGAGTTGTGACACCAAGAGAGAAAAAAGGGGAGGGAGGGAGGGAGAAAGGGGAGAGAAAGCAAGAGAAAGGGAGGGAGGAGCTGAGATAGAAGAGAAAGGAGGGGGAGAGGGTGGGAGAGAGAGATGGCTGAGGGAGGGGAAAGGGGAGAGAAAGAAGGAGAGGGAGAGGGAGAGGGAGAGGGAGAGGGAGAGAGAGAAGGGGGGGGGGGGGGGAGGAACAAAGAAGGGGAAAGAGAGAGGAGAGTTTCTCACTCATGTGGATTTTGAGAAATAAATTCTTCTCAAATGAATTTTGATTTATTTCGACCCATCTAAGTTGCATATAAAATCAACCAGAAGTTATGAATTTTGACTTTTGATTTTTATAAATTTATTTTAAAAACATTATTTTTTAAAATACATCACCGAAATGGACTCTAATGTTTGTTACATTCCTTCCAAAGATCAACCTACAGATGTGTTTCCAAAGGCTCTTCCTATTTGCTGGTTTCATCTTTTAAAGCAGAAGCTCAAATTCATGAACATTATGAGCTTGAAGGGGCGTATAATAAACCTACTCTACATTCTAGTGATCATAATCTTAGTTCCAAACACAATCACAACAGCTCCACAACTTGTTTGTGACTAGAGTTAGCAAGGCAGCTAAGCAAGCTCAGTTAGTTACGCATTAAACCTACTCTATATTCTAGTGATTATAACCTTACTTCCAAACACAATCATTACAGCTCCTCACCAGTAAAATTAGTGACAAGAGAGATAACTAGGCAGCTAAGAAAGCTCAGTTAGTTACGCATTCTCCAGCTAATAGTTGTAACAAATTAATTGTATAACTTTGCAACTATGTATGTGAACTGTAAACTGTTGTACTTGAGTTTGATTCATTGAATGAAGATTAGACCTTTCTCAATAATAAAATTCGAATTTTTCCGTTTCTCTCTGTTTTACCGTTTCCGCATTCATGTTTCATTCTGAATTCTTTAGTTCGAATATTTCAGTCCACTGATTAGATCAAAGAGAACAGCTGAAATCATTTGGAGCGCTCGTGAGGAGGACATCATCACTGATATTGACTTGAGAGAGATTGATCTGTACTCTTTCCAAGTCAGTTTACTTCTCCGGAATTTTCTCATCAAAATTCTTACAAAAATGAAAAAAACAAAAAGAAAAAGAAAAAGAAAAAGAAAAAGAAAAAGAAAAAGAGAAGATATATATCTGTATGTAATAGCGCAAATAATATTAGTCATAGCTAATATCAGGTTGACTTTAGGGCCTCCTAAAGCATGAGGGGAAAGCAAAGGTTGGTGCAGCATATCGCCAGTGGCAAGTAGATTCATCAAACTTTTGTATTGATAATCATTATCCAGTAAGAGAGTTATGGACACGTGCTAGAAACTGTTGGACAAAAATCCTAAGTCATGAAAGCAGGTCCGCTCTTGTGGTTGCTCACAATGCTGTTAATCAAGCTCTTGTTGCAACAGCAATTGGTAATGTATGCTCCTTCAATTGTAGAATTATGTTGTTTTTCTATAGCTGTTTTGACACATTTTCTTTTCTCTCAATTGTGTCTTCCCCAAATCAAACAGGATTAGGACCCGAATATTTCAGGATTTTACTTCAGAGCAATTGTGGTGTGAGTGTGTTGGATTTCACCCCACATCCTGAGGATGGGTCTCCATTGATATGCCTTAATCGTTTGAATCAGGCAGGTGTCGTATTATTCTTGAAAATTTCCAAATATGATTAAAAAAAAAATAATTGTTTTGATGTTTAAGTTTGATCTGGCAATCATTAAGCAATACTACTAGTTGGACTTACGAAAAGGGAATCACATCTTTATTTTCTTGATTTCAGATGCCCCAATCATATGGTGTTTCTATTCCCTTACATTAGGGAAAAAAAACTTGTAATACAATCATAAAAGTCATCAAGCAGCCACGATCCTAAATGATTTAGCTGTTGATGATCTGAAAATACATTCTCTCTCTCTCTCTCTCAATAGGAGATCACATATACATTTACATGGTCTGAGATATTGGTGGAAGAAGCACTTTTCATAAGGTGCCGAAAGCTTGATCATTATATATTCTGAGGCAAAAGCTTAATCATTACATTTGAAGTTGTTTTATTTTATCATCTTCCCTATTAAGCTATTTAATGAGTATCACTTTTCAGTTGTAGCTTTTCACTCATATATCTTCCCTTTTTGGGTTGCCACAAATTATTTGGACTTCGGTTATATTTTGGAACATTTTTTCCATGTCTCTGTTAAGAACCCACATCGACTAAGTATGGGATTGGTTGGTGAGTTATAAGTTCCTAGGCACCCTTCCCTTGTAAGCCGGTTTTCAAGAGTGAGTTTTACCTAGTGGGTTTGTAACCGTTGGTTCATATCAAGTATGGGCTTGGTTCGTATCAATTGGTATCAGAGCATGGTCCTGGAACTACGTCGTTGCCTACGTGGCAGGCTGCCTAGTGCACAGGGGTAAAGAGGCCGGAGGGGCAAAGAGGCTGACGTGGACATTGGTTGTGGAAACGTGAAGGAATGTTAGGATCCCACATCGGCAAAGTATGGGATTGGTTGATGGGTTATAAGCTCCTAGACACCCTTCCCTTGTAAGCCGATTTTCAAGGGTGAGTTCTACTTAGTGAGTTTGTAACCATTGGTTTGTACCAAGTATGGGGTTGGTTCGTATCAATTGGTATCAAAGCATGGTCCCAGAACCACGTTATCGCCTACGTGGCAAACTGACCTCGGCAGACTGACCAGTGCGCTGAGGGGCAAAGAGGCCGACGTGAACGTCGGCTGTGGAAGCATGGGGGAATGTTAGGATCCCACATTGACTAAGTATGTGATTGGTTGGTGGGTTATAAGCTCCTAGACACCCTTCCCTTGTAAGCCGGTTTTCAAGGATGAGTTCTACCTAGTCGGCTTGTAACCATTGGTTCGTACCAAATATGGGCGTGGTTCGTATTAGAGTCTTAGATCCTTGAGAAACTAAACTCATCAGATGGCTTGCTCATTTTTCGTTCTTGGCATGTCATATCTTCCTATGGCAAATACACGATTATGAGATTTTTCTTCATTATTTCCTTTCTTAAAGAGTCTATTTTGGCAAATACACGATTATGAGATTTTTCTTCATTATTTCCTTTCTTAAAGAGTCTATTTTGGTCATGTTGATCAATCTGTTATTCTAATTTTATTTTCCATTACTAGGGTTGATTGGTTTTTCCTTCTTTAGCTTGTAGTTAGGGTTACATAAACTAGGGGAATTTACATGAACGAATATGAGAAAATATACCTAGAAACTCAATTTTGTATCAAGAGCTAGACCATAGCCGCCATGGCACAACCTTGGTGCAGCCTTGCGGGACGAGCCTGAGGCAACCCACAATCTTTCCGGTGAGCAAGCTTTTAGCCAACCATAGCCCTAGCACCTTCACCACCTGCAGAATTGATCGACAACCAAACCTAGACCGACCAGTTGGCAGATTTATTAACTAAACCGCTTGGGGGTTCTTGGATAAAATACATTTATATGCCCCAAATTGAGGAGTGTTAGAGGGTTTTTAGTTTTTATCTTTGTATTGGGGCTTCCATGTATGTCCCATATTTTATTATTAATAGAAGGAGATGCTGACTGCTAAGGTTAAGCTGCAACCGTCTCATTATTTCTTACTCTCTTCTTACCGTAACAATATCCTCAGTCATATTGCCCAGCTAATAGAGGAATGTGATAATGATATGTTGTTGGCCATGCCTGATTTGTAAAAATTGAAATAAATTGAAATAAGTGGCACGGGACATGGATGGTGATAGCGTTGATGGTCATGTTGGTTTTGCCGGAAAATTCTTTTATGCTTGCTAGGACAATATAGGTGCTGATCTCCTTAAAGCTGTTTGTGAGTTCTATGGTGGTTTGATGGCCTGTTACACAAATTCCTTAATCACTTTGATTCCTCAGACTGTTGGGTGCCAAATTTCAGACCTAATAGTCTCTTTAACTTCACTAATAAAGTCATAACTAAACTCATGGCTACTAGGCTGACTAAGGCGTTCCTGTAGATTATTTCACTAGAGCATGTTGTGTTTGTGAAAGGCAGAAACATCATATATAATATTAGCTCAGGAAATGGTGTTGTGAGTGAATCACAAAGCTAAAAAGGGCAATGTTCTAATTAAACTAGATATATGGCGAAGGCATATGATAGAGTTTCTTACTTATATCTTGCGTAAGTTCTCAAGAAGTTTGGTTTTTTAGAGCAATGGATTGACATGGTGTGGAGAGATATTTAGAATTGACAATTGTCTGTTTTAGTGAATAATTCAGTGGGGGTTTCTTCCCGTCTCAGCGGGGCCTGAGACAAGGGGACCCATTATTCCCTAGTCTCTTCATCATTGTTGCTGAAATTTTCTCTAGAAGTTTAAATCAAATGGTGGCCAACTGGGACATTATGCCTTTTTTTTTTTCCAGTCATCTGGGAGTGTGTTCGTTTTTACCCGGCTTATGCTAATGATGTTTTGTTTTCATTAATGGGCGTAAAACTCTTTTAATACTGTTAAAGTAATAGAATGAGATGGCTTAACCATTGTGTTAGCCTCTCCCTCTATTTATAATAGTAATTAGGGAACTATACAAGAAACCCTAAACAATATGGGAAAACCCTAAACAGTACTGGAAAGATATAATTACCCCTTTAACACTCCTCCTCAAACTGGAGTATATATATTGTATACTCCTAGTTTGTTATAAATATACTTTATCCTTGAGTCCCCTAACGGTTTAGTGAATAAATTAACTAACTGGTCTACCGACTTTACATGTTTAGTCTCTATCTGCTTCTACAATACTTTTTCTCGAATGAAGTGGTAATCAACTTCAATGTGCTTTGTCCTCTCATGGAAGACTGATTTAGATGCAATGTGAAGTGCTGTTTGATTATCACATACCAGATCCATTGGTGAAGTGTGTTCGAATCTAAGTTTTTTCAACAAATGTTTTAACCAGGTTAACTCACAAGTGGTATGGGTCATCGCCATGTATTCCAATTCTGCACTTGACTGCGCTACAGCTGTATGCTTTTTACTCTTCTAAGAAACGAGATTACTTCCAACAAATACGCAATACCCTGTAATAGACTTCCTATTTGAGGGAGATCCGGCCTAATCTGCATCTGTATATCCCTTAATTTGAGTGTGATCGAAGTTATGATCCAACAAACCACATCCTGAAGAACCTTTCAGATATCAAAGAATACGAATCACTGCATCCCAATGATATATTGTGGGACGTTTAAAGAACTGACTAATAATACTCACAGCAAAGGAAATATCTGGTCTAGTAACCGTTAAGTTGTTCAACTTCCTAACTAACCGTCTGTATTATGCTGAATCTGTCAGTGGTACACCTTGATCTGCCAATAGTTTGTTGTTTGGATCCATAGGTGAATCAATCGGTTTAGCTCCTAGCATTCCTGTTTTACTCAATAGATCAAGAACATATTTCTTCTGACACAAATAAATCCCTTGACTTGATCAAGCAACTTCAATTCCCAAGAAATATTTCAATTGACCTAAATCTTTAGTTTGAAACTAGCTATGCAAAAACGTTTTGAGTTGTTGAATACTCTGGTGGTCGTCCCCGGTAATCACGATATCATCCACATACACAATCAACAATATTCTCCCGACTTTGTTGTGCCTGTAGAATACATAATGATCGACTCCACAACGACAAAGACTAAATTCAGTGACCACTTCACTGAATCTCTCAAACCATGTTCGAGGGGACTGTTTGAGATCATAAATGGATTTCTTCAATCGACATACCAAACCAGACTCCTCTTGAGCAACAAATCCAAGAGGTTGCTCCATGTATACTTCCTCAGTCAAATCGCCATTTAAGAACGCATTCTTGATATCAAGTTGATGCAACGGCCAAAGAAAAGTGGCAGCCAAAGATATGAACAAACGAACAAAAGCGAGTTTAGCAACGGGGGAAAAAGTCTCTGAATAATCAAGACCATATATTTGAGTGTAACCTTTGACAACTAAACGAGCCTTAAGCCGATCAATGGTGCCATACGAATGAACTTTGACTGTGTACACCTATTTACATCAAACCAATGTTTTGTCAGGCGGAAGCGAGACAAGATCCCAAGTACCATTCTGACGTAAAGCTAACAGTTCCTCTTTCATTGCGGTCATCCAACCAGGGTGAGTGAGAGCCTCTGTAACAGACTTAGGAATAGAAACAGAGGATACAAAAGCAACAAAAGAGGAATATGAAGGAGATAGATGTGCATACGAGATAAAGTTAAAAATAGGATGTTGAGTACATGTGCGCTTACCCTTCCTGACAGCAATGAATATGTCCAAGTCAGACGTAGATGGATGAACTGGAGAAGAATTTGAAGACACAGGGACAATGGGCTCAATTGCGGAAGCGCTACCTTTTGGCGACGAGAGTATACCTGCAAAGGTGTTGAAAGACGACTACGCGGGACAGGTTCTGGAGCGGAAGGAAATGGTGTCGGGTCTGGGAGGCTTGGTAGAAGAAGGATGACATCCAAATCATCCCTAGACAATGTGGCAGAAAAGTAAGGAGTGGACTCAAAGAAAGTGACATCTGCACAGATGAAAGAGCGACGTAAAGAAGGACTATAACATTGATAACCCTTTTGTGTGCGAGAATATCCAAGGAAGACACAATTTATGGCACGGGGATCTAACTTATCCGTACCGGGAGTCAATTGGTGAACAAAACAAACACATCCAAAGATACGAGGAGGTAAAGCAAACCAGGGTGATCGGCGAAAAATAATGAAATAAGAAACTTTGCCATTTAGGGTAGAAGATGGCATTCTATTGATCAAGAAATAAGCTGTAAGAACTGCATCTGCCCAGAAGTGTTTGGGAATATTCATCTCAAATATCAGAGTTCGAGCCACTTCTAGGAGATGTCGATTCTTACGCTCAGTGACTCCATTTTGCTGCGGTGTATGAGGACAAGAAGACCGATGCAGTATGCCAAATTATGACATAAAGGAAGTAAAGGGTTGAGAAAAATATTCTCGAGCATTATCACTACGAAGTATACACACGGGCACATTAAATTGAGTTTTAATTTCAGCATAAAAGGCAGAGAAAATAGAGAACAATTTGGAACGATCTTTCATTAAATATAGCCATGTAACCCTAGAGAAATCATCGACAAATGTGACACCTAATGTAGAGGCAATACGAGAAGGACCCCAAACGTTTAAATGAACTAAACTAAAAGGACTCGATGCTCGAAACTGAGCTGGGGCAGTAAATGAAGTACGGTAATGTTTTCCCAAGTGACAAGACTCACAATCTAAAGAGGACAAATGACGTAAACTAGGAACAAGTACCTTTAGATTGGCAAGACAGGGATGACCTAGGCGACAATAAATTTGGTGGGCAGATGCAACTGCAAGACAGGCAGTGGGCGAGATAGCAGGTGTCTCGTCGAAGTAATAAAGACCATTTTTCTCATGCCCTACGCTAATTGTCTTCTGTGTTTTCAAATTCTGAAGAATGACAGAATCAGGAAAGAAGCAAACAGAACAATTAAGTTGTTGAGTGAGCTTACTAATTGATATCAAATTGAAAGCAAAAAAGGGAATATACAAGACAAAGATAAAGAAAAAGAGGATGAAAGTGCCACAATGCCAATACCACGAACAGGGACGGTGGAACCATTAGCAACAGTGACAGGGGACAATAAGGGAGATGATTAAATAGACGTAAATAAAGAAGAGGTACCTGACATGTGATCGGTGGCAGTAGAGTCTATGATCCAAGGTGTAGAAGGTGAAGGATGTAAAGAAAGACATGCAGTAAGATTACCTCGTTGAGCTAGCGAAGTAATGAGGGTAGATGTCTGCGTGGAAGCTTTAAACTGGAGGAACTGATCATACTCATCATCAAAAATTGCCTTGGGAGTTGAAAAGTTGGATGATGAAATGGGAGCAACTTGATTAGAAGTTTCTGCATGAGCATACTTAGGAGAACGACCAACTCTGTACCAACAAGTATCTTGGATATGATTTTTCTTTCCACAAAGTAAGCACTAACGATGTTGACCACGACAATGGCCACAGTGGCCACCCCGAAAGCCAGTACTACGACCACCTCTTTTGCCTTGATCGGTAATGGCAACTTATACAACTTTGGACCCATTCAACTTACGAGTGGGTAACAATGGAGGCGCCACACTTGACATTAATAACCTGTTAAACGAATAGAACAGTACACCCAATACAACAACTAACAATGACGATCAAGGGAAATAACCCCACAAATAATATAAGAATGAGAACTTAAAACATTTTCATTTTTCATTTTTTTTTAAAGAATGAAAACTTAGGTGGCGTTTGGTAACCGTTTCTGTTTCCCTTCCAGCAGTGGGATGGGATGGGATGAGAATTTTGTTTTCTTTTTGGGAGTAGAATCGCGTTTGGTAACGATAATTTTTTTTTTTGTTTTGGGAAGAGAATTGTGTTTGGTAACGATTTTATCCTAAAATCTTTTTTTTTTTAATTTTTTTTTTTTTCTGTTTTGGCCGGACGGCAGTGGCGCTGTCGCCGGCCGGCCGGCGGTGCTCCGGCGCCGCTTGGACGGCCGGACGGTAGTGACGGATGGGTAACAGTGGCCGGAAAGTTTTCCGGCCGGACGGTGACCGGCGGCAGGTGGACGGTGGTCGGCGGCGGCGGACGGCGGTCAGACGGTGGATGAACAGTGATCGTGTGTTTTGGAAATGGAATGGAAATAATGAGAAACAACTTTTTTTTGTTTGGGATGAGAATTTCTGGAATGGAAACGGTTACCAAACGGGGCCTTAGCTAGCTTAGCTTGAGGAAGCTCATGGGCAACTCACGGTGGACGATGGCAGCGGTGAGCCGGTGACGTCAGATCTGTACAGTGGCAGCGACAACGGCGACTATTGTGTCGCAAGAGTTTGGCGACACTTCAAACGAGGTCGCGAAGTTCTGGATCTGGACGGAAAACAGTAGCAGAGAACAGATCGGGGCCTAAAGAGCCGTTCGGCGTGATGATATGTGATCGGGGAAGGTCAATGAGGCTCGGCGAAGCTCCAGTGACGGTCAGATTGGCGATGGTGAAAGTTGTCGATTGGCGATGGCAACGGTCAATTGGGATCGCAAAGGTCGTCGATTGGCGATGGCAAAGGTCGGAGCTGTAATGCCGAAGTAAGATCTGGCTTGGACGGCGCCGGATCTGAGTGGTACGTGGAGAGCGACGAGTTAGGGTTTTGGTGGCTGCGGGGATGTGTGAGCTAGAAAAGTGGTTTTCTTTTTTTTAATGGAGGGAAGGAAAAAAAAATTATGGTTGAACAGAACTACGGGAATAGGATCCCATAACCTGCTCTGATACCAGATTAAAGTAAAAGAAGAGTAGGAAAAAAATGAGACGACTTAACCATTGTGTTAGCTTCTCCCTCTATTTATAATAGTAGTTAGGGAACAATACAAGAAACCCTAAATAATATGGGAAAACCCTAAATAGTATTGGAAATACATAATTACCCCTTTAACAAACACTTTTGGAGTTCCTACAAAATTATTAGGAGTGTTAGGGGAAGACGACTAATGTTGCAAAATCTTTTGATTCCTGCCAATTATATTAGTTACAATCATGTGAGTTTGTTGCTGTCTACCTCCGATTTCAGCAGCAATAAACTAGCTTTCTTGTACTTGTAATGCCCCTTGTATACTGGAAGGAAAACTATCTCCTTATTTGATGATCAGGTGCTGATGATCAGAGCCAAGTTGCAGGGTTGGCAAGGAAGTTGCTATCAATGAGGGAGAGGCTGATTCTTGTCAAGTGTCATGGGCTAAGTGTTTTAGGCTGATAGATGGTCCATACAGCGATACCTATTTTGCGTGTCTGGTAGCAAGCCTTAAAATCAAGTAATCAAGAGTGGCGGAAGCAATAACAATTTGTAAGCAACAAGGTTCACCGCAAGCACATGGAAGAAAGAAAGTGAACAACAACAACAACAAGTTCATTAACAACATGACAATAGGTTACAAGGTGTGAAAGGTTATAAGAGCATGTCCTCCCACAAATTACTTTAGGTGTAAAAGTAAAGTGACATCAGTAGACATCATTATGCACGATGAGACATAATGATTCCCTAAAATAAAGTAATGAAAATAACAACAAACTACACTAGTGTTTACAAGATAAAGCTCACGGATAAGCGACCGTGTGTGAGAACAAGCACTGAATAAACTTAGACCGTGGCATCCTCCCCCACTTCCACAATCGACGCCTTCGTAGACTTCATTTCGTTGTATTGTCTGGTCATATATGCAAACAGTTGCAAGTCTTATTCTTTCTCACAATTGATGTCTTTCTCTCCAAGTCCCCTCCATTTCACTAAATAAACCTGATACTGACGCTGCAAAGAACGAACCATCCTATTCGACATAATCTCCTTTACTTGTTGAACAAAAGGCAGTTTGATGCTGATTGTGGTCTTGGAAGAATGCTTGCGAGTTACATCTTCTTGATCGACATGGAATGGCTTTAGGAAATAGACATGAACACTGGATGCACCTTCATCCATGCCGGAGCTCAATCTTGTAAGAGGCCTTATTGATTTTTGCAAGAACTGGGACGGGGCCTTCATATCTGCAAACCAAATGCTTGTCCACTCGACGCAGGAAACAAAGCTATTCCGACACAAGTTTGGTCATTACTAAATCTCTCGGGTGGAACTGTAGTGGTGTGTCCCTTGGCCGGCCCACTTCTTTATTCCTCTTGGAAGCTTTCTCAAGATAAGCTCTGGCAATTTCGGTAATTTGCTGCCATTCTAATGTGAAGTTAAAAGCCCTCAGAGACTTCCTTTTATATAGGATATCCACTGAGCGGGGTAACACAGTTTGCTGGCCTATAACAATCTCAAAGGGATTCTTATTGGTAGTTGAGTTTTTGTGAGAATTGAAATAGAGTTGGCAATGGTGAGTATTTGTAACCAATTTTTTTGAGTGGAGCTGACGTAATGGCGTAGGTACTCCTCTAAAAGTCCATTAAATCTCTCTCTTTGACCATCAATTTGGGGATGATAGCTGGAGAAGAGGTTGATGTGTGATTTGAGAAGTTTAAAGAGTTTGGTCCTAAAGGTCCCTGTGAATATCACATCCAAGTCATTGAGCATAATCTTTGCAACACCTCAATACTTAACATGCTTGAAAAATAATGCCGTAGTGTCCTCATCGGAGCATAATTTGGGTGTTGGAATGAATATTGCATACTTTGAGAATCAATCCATCACAACCAAGATTCCACACGTCTCCCACTTTTGGCAAACTTGTAATGAAGTTCCAGGAGATGCTCTCCCATGGCTTACAAGGAATTGGTAGAAGCTCCAATAACCCTGGGATCTTAGCCTTTTCAACATTGTATTGTTGGCAAGTAAGACAAGTTTTAGTGTATTCCATCAAATCATTGCGCATCTACGACCAATAGTATCCCTGTTTTAATAAATCCAATTTTCTCTACCATTTTGATTGCCCATCTCTACTGTATCATGGAACTTTCGATACTCCTCATCATCCAGGATGGTCTTCATAGAAAAAGCTATCGAAGATCCAGTGCCCCAGGCACATAGAGTCGGTTTCCTGCTGAATGAAAGTTTATCTTCCACCAAAAATGTAATACCCCGAAAATTTATATTTTTGAAAATATTATTCTATTTAAATAAGTTATAATTTTTGGGGGATGATTTTGGCAACAATTTATATTTTTGAGCTTAATTTCAAGATAAGATATAATTTTTGGGGGTGATTTCGATATACTATGAAATTTTAGGGTACAATGAATATTTAATAAATATGGAGTCAAAGTGAGATCTTGGTCAAAGTTTAGGGGCACAAAGTGTATTTATTATAAAAATCATAAATAGTAATGATTCTTATCCATTACAATGGTTTAGGTGTCTCGATAACCATTGTGCCAACAAAAGGATAAAGAAAAGAAAAAAGGAAAAAAAAAAAAAAAAAAAAGAGATAAGGGGATAAGAGAGAGATTATATATTATCATTATTATTATTATATAGAGGATAGAGAGATAAAAGGAGAGTCAAGAGAATTAAGAGAGTAGACAAAAGAGGAATTCAGGAAGGCAGAAGAAGAACTGAAAGAAGAAAGAAATAAATAAACGGAGGATTATTTGATTTGAGTCATTATTAATTGTAATTTCAGGTAGAATTTCTAACTCGTTTAATATTTGTATTTAATTTCTCTTAATTATGTGATTCATGTTAAAATTGTTGTTGAATTATAAGTGTTAATTTCCATGAAATAATGGTGATTATGTAAAAATTATGTGGAAATCATGTCAATGTGTTTTATTTATTGTATTAATTAAATACACGTATTAAAGGGGTTGTAATTCTACTGAGCGTTAGTTCACAACCCTACAGTTTTGATTGCAGGACTGGTGAGAACGAAACGGCATCCAGAATTATATTAGTAATTGAATTTGCAATAATTGTACTGATTATTTACCGTTGAAAAATTGACTCGTTAAGTCGACAAATTTAATTATCGCCATCGCAGTCAAATTTTATCAAATTTTTATGAAATGTAATTTTAGGTCGTTCGGTTGCAGTATTAACGGTGCCGGAAATTTTAGTTGAATTTTTATTTAAAATGTAAAAATTGCATTTATTATTCACCGTTGTAAAATCGATTTGATAAATTGATAAATTATAAATTCGATAATTATAATTATCGCCGCCGCATTGTAAATTAAAATATTGTTATAAAATGAAATATTAATTACTTGTCGCCGTCGCATTATAAAATTTACCAGATTTTATAGAATAAAAATTCGGTTAATCAGTTTTAGTGTTAATTCTCCAAGGGGAGAAACCGCGTGACGACTCTGGGAAACCGGGTCTTTACAAAAAACTGGATGGGTTTTCCCTTCTTTGGCTAACTTTAGCAAAGATTGAGCCAATGGGTCCTTAATTGAATTCTCCTTTATCCTTCCTCTCAAGCTAGTGCTTAGCTCACCGGCAACGCCATGAGCCAACGCTTTAATCGCAACAAGCTTGGCCTTTTGACTCAGAGTAGCAGCGACTTGGTTGGTTTTGCCAGCTTTGTACTCAAAGTCAAAGTCAAAGTCAAAGTCAAACTCGGTCAATAATTCCTACCATCGAGCTTGTTTGGAAGTTAGCTGGGGTTGCATTTGAAAGTGGCTCTTGTTGTGTTGTTGGTGTTCACCACGAATTTGGTCCCTAGTAAGTAATGTCTCCACCCCCGAAGACAGTGTACCACAAGTTCTTTTTCATGAGCTTGAATACTTCCTCTCGGTGACATTGAGTTTACGACTTTCATAGGCTACATGGTAGTTGTCCAGAAGAAGTACTCCACCAAAAGCGAAATCTGAAGTGTTAGTCTGAATTTCAAAGGGTTTGGACATGTTCTGTAAAGCTAAAACGGAGTCACTCATTATTGCGTTTTTTTCAAATCTTCAAATGCAGAATAGCATGTCACGGTTCAATCTCAAGTCTTCGCCTTCTTCAACAGTTCCGAAAGCGGGGGCACATCTTTGCAAGAATCCTTAAGTGAACGACTATAATAATTAGCAAATCCTACTAAAGAGTGTATTACCTCCTTGAGGTTGGAGGGGACTCTCCAATCTTGAATCACTTTAATCTTGTTGGTATCCATGTGAATTCTTCCTCATTCCACGATGTGCCCAAGGAACTTGATATTTGTCTGTGCAAAGGAGCATTTTTCCTCTCTTACATAAAATTCATTCTCCTGAAGTGTATGGAATACTAGTTTCAAGTGTTTGAGATGCTCATCCATAGTTGAACCATAAACAAACAACAATTTCATGCAAGTAGACGACCACAAATTTGCTGAGATAGTCACAGAAGACTTGATTTATCAGAGCGCAAAAGGTTGTAGGAGCATTTGTAAGCCCAAAAGGCATAACAAGAAATTCGAAAGAGCCATAGCGCGTAACACACACCGTCTTTCCTTTGTCCGCACTTGCAATATAGACTTGATAATACCCTGACCGTTGGTCAATCTTAGTGAAGTATTTTGCCCACACTAATTGCTGGAACAAATTCGCACCCAATGGGATCAGGTACTTGGTCTTGATCGTGAGTTTGTTGAGGGCTCGGTAGTCTACATATATTTGTAAGCTGTCATCTTGCTTCTTCTGAAAGAGCAAGTAGGAACCATAGGGAGATTTGGAGGGCTGTATTGAGCCAGAGTCCAACATTTCAATAAGTTGTTTTCTTAACAAGTTCTAGCAGTGATATCCTGCCAGGTGCACGAGTTGGTAGTCGAGCGCCATAAACTAGCTCAACATTTGGTGATCTACACTTTGTCGAGGAGGTCAAGTTCTTTGGAAGCTCTTTTGGCATTACATCTCTAAAATGGTCCAATAAATTCTTCACTGCGGTAGGAGTCGTACCTCGGGATGTATCATTTTCTCTAGCAAGGACATCCACATACATAGGTTCTCCATTTTGCACTCCATTCTTGAATTGCATAGCTGAAAGGAACTTAATTGAATTCGGTTGCTGTACAGAAAGGATGATGCACAGTTTGTCTCCCATCAAACAAAGAGAACAAGCAAACGACATTGGGATTGACTCAATCTCCCTAAAATATTCTATCCGCAGTGTGACCAGAAAGTTATCCATCGGCACAACTGTGAAGTTGGTCGTCCCGTCCCATATACTTATCTTCACGGATGTACCTTTAGTTATTCCAACAATAGGGCGCATTATAGTATTCATAGCTTTCATCCTACCACAATCTAAGCCCAAACGATCTGCTTCAGTATTGGGCATCATATTATAGTAAGACCAGTATCTACCAACGCTTGGGTGTTCTTCCCGATGATTTTTAGATCCTCAAACATGAGACCCTTGGGCCAACCCTTTCTATCATTTGCAGCCTGTTGTTTTACCGCAGTGTGCATGTGGACAACACCAATCCAGGCCTCTTATGCTTTCTCTTCTTCTTGCTGATCATCTGAGTGATTCTCTTGGATAGATGCTTGTAGAGCTGTCAAGGCATGTCTGTGAGGACACTCATAAATTGGATGAAAGCTTTTGCATAACAAGCAGAGAGTGGGGGTACTTCATTGAGTCTTATTACCCCAATAAGGCGACCTGTTGGTTGAATTGAATGATTTGACTGAGTAGGAGGGCTGACCCCTATACTGATTCTTCTGTGAAAAATTCGTATTGGTAGCTCCCCCATTTTTGGACATCCCAAACTTTTGTAACTGGCCCTTATTCTTGTCATTTCGATTGTCGTTTTTGTCTTTCCTTCCTTCATTACTGTTGGTAGACTCAATAGAGTGGTCGACCAAGTCTTCTGCGGCAGGTACAACAGAAGTTAAACCACGAGGACGTTGCCTTTGGACCTCTTGTCGTGACCAATTCTTGAGACCATCCAAGAACTGAAACAATCTCTCCTTCTCTAACATTTAACAAATGTCCGACATTAGGCTTTGGAACTTCTTGTACTCTGAACATTTCCAGTTTGCATCAGTTCTCTTAATTGCTGTAGAGCCAAGTACTCGACATATTCAGGGAGAAATTGAGCCTTGAGTTCCTTTTAAGATCATCCTAGGTCTCAATGATGCAATTACCCAGCTTGATGTTTTTTGTACTTTGTTCGACACCATAGTTTGGCATGTCCACTAAGATGCATGGTAGTAGTTGTATCCTTCGCATCCTCGGAGACAGCACGGGTAGCCCAAATATATTGCTCTATATCAAAGAGGAAATTTCAAGTTCCTTAGCGTCCCTCGCACTGCCATAGTGTTGAGATTTGGAACTCAAACCTTTGTTGTCTCTTGAGCAATGGGGCTGGTACAGTTAACTAGTATTCGGTACCATGAGCTACATTGTCGATAATATGATCAACTTCCTTTTCGAGGGATTGGACGCGATCTTTCATCGACATAGCTCCATCAATGTGGTCCGGCAATAGATCAGACCATTGCTATGATACCAACAGTCAGGGGCCATGCCTTTTAGGCTGACAGAGTGCAGTACTACATAGTGCGCATGCCTAGTGGCTAGCCTTTAAATCTAGTGATCGAGAGTAGAGGAATCAACAACAATTTGTAAGCAATAAAGATCACCACTAGCACATGCAAGCAAGGAAGTGAACAAAAACAACAAAAATTGTACTAACAACAAGAAAGTATAATGTATGAAAGTTTATAAGAGCATGTCCTACCCCCAAATATTTTAAACAAGAAAATAAAAGTGACATCAGTGGACATCATTAAGCTCGAGGAGACATAATGATTCCCTATCACAAAGCAATGAAAATAACAACAAACTACACTATCATTTACAAGATAAAGGTCACGGGTAAGTGGCCACGTGTGAGAACAAGCACTGGACAAGTTTAGATTGTGACATCAAGCATGTGTTACAAAGCTTGACTCTTTGTATGCTGATGACAATTAACCCTCCTGAGAAGGTATCAACACTATTGATGGGATTTTTGTTGGATTCCTGTTCGGAGCTTCAATAGAAGGAAAGACAAGGCATTGGAAGCGGTGGTCTCAAATTTTCTTACCTTATGAAGAAGTGGGTTTGGGTGTGAGGTCCTTGTCAGACTATGACAAGTGTTTCAAGGCTAAGGTTTGGTGGCGCTTTAGATCTCAAACCACTCTTTGGGCTTTTCTATGGCGACTAAGTATTGTAAGAGGAGGCATATAAGTTTTATTAGGAGATTTGTGGTGCTAAGTCAGGTATGGACTTCTGTTTTGGAAGGCAATGACTTGGTTTTGGAAGGCAATGACTTGGTCATGTTCAATTCATGGTTGGTAAGCGTCTAGATCTCTATGTTGGGATCCCTAGTTGCTTTAAGTTCCTTTGGGTGACCTTATGATGGTCCCTTCTGAAGTTGCAGATGTGCTTGTTTGTGACTTAAGACATGATGGTTCGTGGACTTCATTACTACCACAAATTTATTGTTGCTTCCTTTCCTTTCCAAGTTGCGTTAATATGAAGTTGTGCCTGTTGAACAGGATGACAGAATGGTTTGGACTTAACTCAGAATGGTAACTTCACAGCATCTTTGGCGTGGTTATTTGTTAGAGAGGAGAGGTGTGCTCACCCCCTTTTCAAGTTGATTTTGGTTAAAGACTTGCCGACTAAGATTTCTATTTTATGTGGAGAGTTTTTTGCAATACGCTCCCCTTCGATATTAATATCCAACCTCTTTGTCGTAGGTTGACTCGAAGGATCATGTCCTTTCTCAAGGGATTTGGCACAAATTGTGTGGTAAAACTTTGGCTCTATTAGGGTCCCTTGTTCTATTCATGATAGATTGGTAGAACATAATTCATCAATTTTGGATATTAAACAGTTAAAGTTGATGCTTCATTCTATTATTTGCTGGGAGCTGTGGAAGAATCAATGCAAAGCCTGGTTTGAAGGCACTTAGATATCTCCAACCTCTGTCACGTGCTCAAGGGCTACCAACTAAAGCTGTCTTGTAACTTTACGTCTCATCATAAGTGCAGATCTATTCTCATTTATTGGCAACCTCCTCCACCTAACTTTTTAAGTAAAACACTGATGTGAGCTTTTTTAGCAATCCTTGCCCACAGGTTGTGGTGGAATTGTCAGAGATCATTTCAGTAAGATGCCGCCAACATTTTCTCTTCCATTTGGTGTTGCAACATACATGGTGGCTGAGGCCAAGACGACTCCTCTTTAGTCTTTCTTTCTGCTGGGAGAAAAATTGGCTGAATGTTCAGATAGTTTCTGATAATATGATTATGGTGGATATGATTACGAAAGCGCTAAGCTGTTAGAGATTGGTTCTTCTCCTTGCTGTATCAAGCATCTAATCTCAGAAGGAACTTTCTCTCTCTCTCTCTCTCTCATTGCTTCAGGGAAGCTAACACAGTGGTTGATTGGCTAGTGCTGGTTCTTGCTTTCAAATCTTTGTATATTCCATTCTTTCTGTTTCTATCAGGGGTGCTTACAGCTGTGATAATTTTTTTCCCAAACCTAGGGTGGGTGAGATGATTTTGTTTCACTTTTCATTCATTCATTATTATCTGTTTGTTCTTCGAGGTTAGGTTTCTGTCTCTCTTTTGATTAAAAAAAATGAATGTTAGGAGGTTCAACAATAAAGTACACTTGTAACAAGTTATAAGCATACGATATATATGCTCCAATTTGAGGGGGAGTGTTAGAGGGCATTTTTGTTGTTTCCTTATATTTTAAGTTCCTGTACTGTTTTCCTATTTTATAATAAATAGATAGGGAGCTTAACGTAGTAGTCAGGTTGTCTCATTCTTCTAATGTTTGCTTTTATTTTAACAATTTTAAAATTTCACTATCTACTATTTTGCATTAAAGATCATCATACAAATCAAATCAGCTGCTTTGAAGTTTTTGTGGTAATTTTTTTTTTTGGTACAGACCCCAAGCTCTCCTGTTGCCATCGGAAGCTCTACAGGTAGGAAAACAAGTAACAGGATCATACTTGTTTGTCATGGATCCTCACAAAATGATTCAGAGGTATGTAATGGATATTTTTTAAAGCAGTCAGTGGTTTCTTCATCTCAACAACTCATTGTTTGATTATGTTATAAACACCTACCCATACACACACACACTAGCGGAATGTCCCAAACGACGTTCAGAGTTGGAAGATATTATGTGTATATATATATTGAAATGAATGGAAACATAATATCATTCTTGTAAGTTTTTAGGACAAGTTCTCATTTCATACATATAATTTTTCTAAATCAAACATATTATGCATCTTGTATGAGTATCGTGCCACTTAGTGATTGTCAAATAGAAGAATACTTTCCTTTGATAGATGGTGAGTTTAAACCTCTCTGTAAGTGAGGTTATTGTGTTACGAAGGTATTAGCACCACATTTAGTCAATGTTGTACACAAGTTGCATAGCGACCCCCATCGCCTAGCCTTAGGTGTAAGCTAGATCATGGCTTGTACAAGAAGAGAAAATAGAACACTAATAAAATTAGAGAGTTTGCATAATAGTTGTTGTTGAAAGGTTTTTCTGTCATTACTGAACTGTTTAGGATTTACGCACTGTTTCTGTATTTTTATCATAAATAGAGTTATAGGTTGATGCAATGGTCAAGCTGTTTAATTCTTTTTCTACTTTAACATGGAATCAAGTAGGTTCTAATGAGGCACTAATCCCGATAGTCTTGTTCTACCAATTTATTTTTCCTTTTCCCTCTATTTTTTCCAACAACCATACAAATAAAAATAAAAATTGAAGAGGCAGAATTTGTGCACAGTCCTAGCCATCGAGCCCTAGTCGCTACATTTGTTCATAGCAATACTTGGGCGCTTTAGGCAAGCCGCGCACCTAAACCTAGGTGAGGCATTGGACCAGAGCATGTACGTGCCTTGCGCCTTGGCGCGCCTTTAACAACTATGTTTGCAACCGTAGAAACACTTCTTCTGAATCTTAAAGATAATTATGGGTTTTTTTCTGCTTTTGTGAACAAGTTCAAGATCTCATTTTGCAATTGAGATTTTTCATTACCGATTATAATAATCTATTAGAGTATTGAGTGTTGAAACAAATTCTTATGGTCTCATTTCATTTTTAATTATCAGAATCTGTAGTGATAAATGTGTAATCAAAGTAAAATTAGGTATAGAAGACACAGCATTTGAGGTTATGAGAGGCGCGACAAGTTGTTATCATGAAGTCATATACTCCCCCTGTGCAGATTATGACAGTTGTACACAACTCCAAGATGCAATACAAAATCTATATAGGATGTCGGATCCACGTCACACGTTTACAATCAATGGGATGCTAGTACGAATCGACCCAAATAAATAAAATATAGAAAATATATGGTGTAAAAAGCCCCTTGTAAAATAGGGTAGAATTTCTAACATTTAATTGAAGAAGAGATTTAATGTTTATTGAATATTAGAAGTCTTATATCGCTGCTACTATTTTTGAATGGGACATAACTCTTCTTTCCAAAAGAACGTGAAAGATAGTTTTTTAGCTTTTACTATTTCATAAAGCACCAAATTACTTTTTAGAAACAATTCTTTAATCTTTAATTCCAACGGAAAGCCCATCTGGCGGGTTGCTTAAAGACTAAATAAAGTTGTGATATTGGTAGGTTGACACCTCTCCTACCTTCAAGCTTCGCGTTGCTCACATTGAAGCAATGAGACCTCCAATTTTGATAGGCTGTGGTGGCGGAGTTTTTAGGGAAGGTAGAGATGGTGGCCGTGGATACAAGGGTGGCAGAGAGGGAGGTCGTGGCAGAGGTGGCGGTCAGTGATCATTTCACAAAGGGCCCCCTACAAAGTCGTAGAGGTAATTGCATCTTTACATGCTTGTTAGGGTTGACAAGGCTTAGCAATGAGAAGTTACGATATGTTAAAGCTCCAAATCAAGATCCAAAGTGGCAAAGTTGATGAAATGTTTGGTCCAATCAGTGAGTCTTATTTTTTTGATTAAAATGTTGGAAGGCATTGTAGCCACACCTTCTACATTGACCCAGCTAAGCTTTTCCCGCTGGCTCGATTTCTTCCACAGCCAAAGGGACAAGCACAGGCCAGAGGAAGAGGCGTTGGTCGTGGAGGAAGGGGTGGAAGAGGTGGGCCACGAGGTGGTGGTGGCTTCCTTGGAATGGGTGGCCCGAGGAGTGGTGGTGGCCATGTTGGTAGTTTTAGGGGCCAAGGGAGGTCATGAAGCCGCATTGTATATCTCATATTGTTCAATTTTTTTTATTTTTAATTTTTTTTTCTTTTGGATAATTCTGGGATGCTTTGGAATTCATTGGTGGTGTTATTTTTATTGTGACCTAAAAGAGAAAGGTTTCACCATTGGTGCATTAAGTTTACCGATTAATATTTTTCATGATTTTCATTTTACCCTTACAATCCACGCTACACATCTCATCAGCAAGGTTCTCCAAGTTGTGCTTTATCCTATTATTTGCCCGCTCCGGAATACCACTTTCATCAGATTGCAGTATTCTTTCCTTCGAACATCACTTCTCATATTTTCATTTCAACATAACCGTCCAAACCTATTCATGTTAAACAATCGGAGAAAGATAAATGGTGGACCGGTGGTGATCAATTTTAAGTAGTGGAGCTGGGTTAGTGGTAGTGGTGGTGGTGGTGGTGATGGGTTTTGGGGCTACTATGATTGGTATTCTAGGGAATGATGCTGGGTGGGTCAGTGGTGGTGGTAATGGTTTTGGGGGCTACTACGAATGCTGTTCTGGGGAATAATGGGGATGAAGGGCGTTGGGGTGGAAAGTGAAAGAGATGAGAACCAGGGGGGTAAAAATTAGACTAAAGGACCAATTTAATACAATTCTGAAAGCTTTGGAATTAAATTGTGAAAAATCAAAAACTCAGGACCAATTTTACACTATCTTTAAACTTCAAGGACCGATAATGAAATTTAACCTGAAGTTTGGGATCAAAATCTTGTTTTTGCTAAATTAGAAAGTAAAATTATTTGACAACTATATAAGCTATAGTATCGACATGGTAGCACCATCTCTATTCTGTAAATTAGCTTTCCTAATGGAAACAATTCTTTTTTTGCTAGGTCTAATGGCAACAATTCCAATGTTGTGAAACAGCGTTTGTTTTATTTTAATGGCATGTTTTTTGATTTTCTAATTGCAATCATAACTATGGTTATATCATTCGACTCACGCAGCTATATTAATTCAATGTTCTTTTCATGTAGGTTTGTATTTTTTGTAGTATGTAGGTTTTTATATT
Source organism: Eucommia ulmoides (assembly GCA_016647705.1). Taxonomy (NCBI): domain Eukaryota; kingdom Viridiplantae; phylum Streptophyta; class Magnoliopsida; order Garryales; family Eucommiaceae; genus Eucommia; species Eucommia ulmoides. Next base: position 20,450,599 of record CM028338.1, on the reverse strand, counting down.
TTATGCCAAAGAGTTGAACTTCATCATATAACAGGCTAGCATTCTTTATGCTGGGGACAGACCAATGAACATGCTTGGGGTTATACAGGCAAGACAACAATCTCATTACCATGTTGCACAGTTAATTGAGATTTTTGTCATCCAATTTTTATTTCTCCCATGCAACAGTCTCAGAAAACAGCGGAACTACTTCTTGATTTAAAGGTTCACACCATAGTCAGCTGTCCGAGAATGGCATCCATCGAGACAGCAAATGCAATCTCTAGAGTATGTTCGTCCTCCAAGTGATTGTGTCAGCTTCCAAGAACACTTTTTGAACCAATAATTTATTTTTTTATTTTATTTTTGAAAATTGAATGCATTTTTTTTTAAATCATAGGTTCAAGAAGCTGCCGAGTGTTTGGGTGCTGACTGTGTACCACGATTTGTGGAAATGAAGCAGATACAGGACCTTGATGTTGAAGCAGATATTCAAGAATCAAAAAAGGCAAGTGACTTGAAATTACATTCTAAGATTATCTGCCGATTTGATAACTAAAATATGGGTGGAAGACATTCCTTTTTTTTAGGGAAACCTTGGCGGCACAAGGGAGATTTTATTGATAACTTAAAAAAGAATTACAAAAATAAGAAGAGCTTAAAACCTTACCTTTGCAAAGAATGCATCAATTGAATACAACAATAACAACTAAGCTTTTGTCCCACTTATGTAGGGTTGGCTACATGAATCCATTTACACCATAGTGATCAATCAAGGGCCATCTCTTCCGTCAGATTTAATATCATCAAATTATTTCTAATAATCTCGTCTAACGTCTTCTTAGGTCTATCTCTCCCTCTAGTAGCTCCCTGCACTTGAATTAAATCACATTTTCTCACTGGTGCTGCTATGGGTCTTCTATAAACATGCCCAAACCATCGTACACTATTTCTCTAATTTTCTCTTTGATGGATGTTATTCTTAAATTCTCTCTAGTAGCTTTATTCTTAATTTTATTCATTCTCGTTTTCTCACTCATCCACCGCAACATCCTTATTTCTGTCATCCCAATTACCTCCTCCTGTTCGAACACTAATGACTATACCTTCATACATATCCTTAATTACCTCGATGTATACAGTGGATACCTATTTCTTTTCTAACACCTACTACAAAACTTCTCTGGGTACCCTATCATAAGCCTTTTCCAGGTTCACAAATACCATATGTAAATCTTTCTTCTTTTCTCTATATTTTTCTATTAATCTCCTGAGTAAATAGATAGCTTCAGTGGTTGATTAATTGAATATGTTGGAATATTTAATATTTCCATCTATACATTAATTATTATTTAGAACTTTCTATTTAAGTCATGTTGACCAATTTGATAGTTTCATTTATTCTATTAATTAGTCCATTTATTAGGGCAATATTCTTTTTAATTTAGCCCACTATTATGACTATATAATAGGAAATGTAGAGTTTTATTATATAGAACTATGGCATCATAATAAAATAATTCTCGAATTCCTTTTGAATATAAAATAAATGAATGCAAAAGAACTATATCCTAACATAACCATCATGAGTAGAGTCCAAGCGCAAAATGCCTTTAAGTTGAGTAGGCAAGGCCTGCCAATCCAAGAAAGAACAAAGTCCTCTAGAAAGATTGAGATTGGCCACGAAGTCTGCTCATAGTTAGCATCCGTGAATATATGAATGAATTGAGATAAATATTTATGTTTCCATTGAGAAATTAACGCAAACAGACACCTACTAATTCAAGGAGTTTGGCTCTGTTAAATTCCACATCATTTGTGTTACCTAATCCTGAGCTACATATAAGACTAGAGGCAATTGTCCTTTTACAAGTCGTCTTTTGAGAGTGAGTTAGGTCCATTTGGTTTACTACATGATATCAGAGTCAGGTCCTTTGTATGATGTTGGGCGTGTTGAATCCCACATTACTGTTGCGCCCCTAGATATTCATTTGCAGTGCTTTGGCAAAGTCTGCCGTGCGATGTTGTTTCCGTCGACCATGCGTGTAATGGGGCGTGTTGAATCCCACATTGATGTTGGCCCCCCCTTGATATCCATTCGCAGTGGTTTGTCAAAGTTCACCCTGCCCAAGAGGGGGTGTCTCAAATCCCACAGTGATGTTGGGCCCCCCAATATCCTTTCGCAATAGTTTGGTAAAGTCCACCTTGCATGTAAGAGGGTATGTTAAATCTCACATCACTTGTGTTACTTGATTTTGAGCTATATATAAAGCATAGGGGCAGTTCTCCTCTTTCAAGGTATCTTTTAAGAGTGAGTTAGGCCCTTTGGGTTCTTACATGGTATTTGAGGTAGGCCTTTTGTCTGATGTTGAGTGTGTTGAATCTCACATTAATGTTGGGTTCTCTGATATCCGTTCACAGTGGTTTATCATAGTTCACCCTGCAAGTGAGAGGGTATGTTGAATCCCACATTAATGTTAGGCTCCCCGATATCCATTCGCAGTAGTTTGGCAAAGTTCACCCTGCGCGTGAGGGGGTGTGTTGAATCCCATCTCGCTTGGGTTACCTGATCTTGAGCGATATATAAGTCTAGCAGTAATCCTCCTCGTACAAGGTGTCTTTTGAGAGAGAGTTAGGCCCGTTGGGTTTCTACTGGCTCAGACCATGAATAATATCAATAATCACCTTTGAGTCCATTTGAATGTGAAGATCAGTGTAACCATTAACATTGCACCATTTTAGGCCATGCATTAAGGCCTCAAGCTTAGCCTGGAAAGTTAGAACGCATTGAAGAGGAATAGAGTATTATGCAGAAATGAATGTACCATCAGCATATCTTAGAAAGCCATCTCCACTAGATTGACTGGGGATTTGTTTTGAGGCCCTATTAGAGTTTAAAATCACAGTATGAACTGTTGTGCTCGGAGCGACAAAAAATATGAATGTAGAGAATATGCAGAAGTAAAGAAAAGGACAATGAAAAAGGACACGGGATATAACATAGTTTTGCGCAACTTGCCTACGTCCACGGGTAAAGAATAACGAATGATTTCACAAATATGAAGAAAATTTACACATAGGAGATAAGTTCTTGAACTCAAGAAGTAACAACACAATCTCCTAAGGAAAAAAAAATCTCTCAACAAGTACATTATCTTTGGGTACGGGCATACAAAATTTCTCTTTGCAATTTCTAATACACTTTGACCCTCTACCATTCAACCAACGACTCTTTTGAAGAGCAAAATGAACTCGTAATTGTTCAACAAAAAAGAAAAAAATAGCCCACATTTTTTTACCAAATTCAGCCCCCAATTATGACCTCTTTTTTTTCTTCTTCCTTAAATGCATACACATGCATGAAAGTCTCCAAGAATGGCTCAAAATTCTTTACCAAATTGAGCCAATTTTCAATAATCTCCACCTTGGCGAGATTTGTAAGCTAAGAAAATTTTCTTCTTACTTGAGAACATTCTTCCTCATGTTGTCTTCCTCCAACACAATCTCAATTTTAGAGATTAACTCTTACCAAGTCCAAGAGTTCTATGAACTTGTCTATCGATTCCAAAACATCAATCGATGTATCAAAAATCTGTAGACTAGACTCACTTTGACAAATCTGGAACATGGAACTCCCATATTTTCTGCCACAATAAGTGCTTCTAAATCTGTGGTTTTGATCTGAGAACGACCAACCCGTCTTCTTTGAAAATTCTCTTCCACGGACTGAACTGGAGTACTAACTCGCACTCCATCTAATTGTCTCATCCGAAGCTCCACCTGCTTCTGATACCCCAAAACACCTGTAGTACCAACTATACCACCTTGAAGAACATAAAGACCGCCAATCTTTTTCCTTGTCATCATTGTTGCGACTCTTTTGCTTAACTTTAAAACTCCACCTCTCGCGGAGAACCTACAGCCTTTGAAATCCAAACTGCTAAACGACACAAAACTTTTCTACAAATCTGGTACATAACGGACACTCATCAATGTTCAAAGAGCTCCATCATGCAACCGGATTCAAATTGAGCCTATCTGAACAATTTTGTAAGAAGTATCGTTACCCATCAGACTGTGTCACCATGGACCAAATCATTAGTAAACACATCCCTATTAGGGGACACGTGACAGGAGCAACACAAATCTAAAATCCACTCCATTTGGAGCGAATTTGTGGAACTCTAACAAAAACAACAAATTATGAATCTTCACCAAAACCATTATTCGCCTCTGGATCTGTCCCTTGACCATCACGTTTTTTGACTAAACTGATGACAATAATAACACTTAATATTTTTCTTTGATTTATGGTCGCCTTTCTTGGAACCATTCTTTCCCTTAACGAACAGAACTGTAGCCTGATGATCATTATATTCCCCATTCGACTTAGTCCTTAACTCTTTCGAGTTTAAGGATGTCTTAACTTCAACCAAAGAAACTGAATTTCGTCTATATAACATGGAATTAACAAAGGAATCATAGGATATTTGGCAGTGAATACAAAAGCATAAGAGTTTGGTCCTTATCATCAACCTTGACATCAACATTCTTCAAATTCATGATAATTTGATTAAAATTATCAAGGTTTTGGTGTATGGACATATCCGCCTCCATCCTAGGATTATACAACCGTTGCTTCAAATACAACCAGTTCGTGAGAGATTTCGTCATATACAAGCTTTTTAGCTTGTCTCATACCCCCTTAGTTGTTTCTTCATCTCCAATCTCCATGAGCACTACATCCTCATGATATAGTTGAATAGCACTATGTGCTTTTTTTTTTCATCTCTGTTGCCTGCGACTTGGATAATTTGTTGCCTTATTTGCATGCAAATTTTTTACCAAACCTTGTTGTCGCAAAAGTACGTGTCTTTTGATATGCAACAAACAAAAGTCATTATCTCCATCAGACTTCTCTATTTCGTATTTTTTTTAAGCCATTGAACCTTGGGCTCTGATGCTATTGGTTATGCTCGGGGCAACAAAAAATATGAATATAGAGAATATGAGGAAACAAAGAAAATGACAATAAAAAAAGACGAGATATAACATGGTTCGTCACAACTTGCTTACGTCCACGGGCGAAGAACAATGAATAATTTTACTAATATGAAGAAAATTAACATATAGAAGATAAATCCTTGAACTCAAGAACTAACTACAAAATCTCCGAAGAAAAAGACTCTCTTAACAAATACACTATTTTTGGGTATGGGCACACAAAATTTATTTTTGGAATTTGCAATACCAATACACTTCCACACACTACCATTCTACCAAAAACTCTTTTAAAGAGCAAAATCAACTCACAAAATTGTTCAATGAAGAGGAGAAAATCAGCTCGGATTTTTGACTAAATTGAGCCCCCATTTATGATCTCTTTTTTCTTCTTCCTTAAATGCATGCACTTGCATGAAAGTCTCCAAAAATGACTCAAAAGGTCTTTTACCAAATTGAGCCAATTTTCAACATGAACAGTGGGAAGTCTCCAAAATACGAAAGTGGGATTAGAATTCTTGACCTTTTCACTGAAATCAAAGAATTCTCTATACCAGCAATCACTATGTTTATTAGAGGCAACAACAACATTGGAAAGCACAACAATGGTATTAGAGCTAATGACATAATTGTTTTGCTGAGCATTAGGACTTAGGAGTGTCGTCTTAATGAAAATACTTGCATCTAGCGCGAATTATGTCAATAAATCCAACTAGGGATGAGCGACATATGTGCTTACAGAGAAAGGTTTTAGAACTATTATTGATCCAACATAAAATAATATGATCAAAGAGAGAAGAAAACGGATGGTTTTATGGATAATGTTGAAAATTGGCTCAATCTGGTAAAGAATTTTGAGTCATTTTTGGAGACTTTCGTGCATGTGCATGCATTTAAGGAAGAAAAAAAAAAAGAGGCCATAAATGGGGCTCAATTTGGTAAAAAATGTGGGGTGTTTTTTTCTTATTTGTTGAATAATTGTGAGTAGATTTTTCTCTTTAAACGAGTCTTTGGTTGAATGGTAGAGAGTGGAAGTGTATTGGAATTCCAAAGAGGAATTTTGTGTGCTCATACCTAAAGATAGTGTATTTGTTGAAAGAGTTTTTTTCTTGGGAGATTTTGATATTAGTTCTTGAGTTCAAGAACTTATCTCCTATGTGTAATTGTTCTTCATATTCCGTGGACGTAGACAAGTTGTGTCGAATCATGTTATATTTCATGTCCTTTTTTATTGTCATTTTCTTTGCTTTCGTGTATTCTCTATACTTTTATTTTTTTTCGCCTCGAGCACAACTGGCATAAGAGCCTGAGGTTTAATGACTTCCACAAAATATGAAATAGAAAATTTTGATGGAGGGAGTGACTTCAGTTTGTGAAGTATCAAAATATGCGCACTTTTGCAACAAGGCTTAGCAAAATTTTGGACCCAGATAATGCATCCAAATTATCCAAGGAGTTGGCAGTAGAGATGGAAGAAAAGGCATATAGTGTGACTCAACTATCTCTTATGGATGCAATGCTCAAGGAGGTTGCAAACAAAGAAACAACAAAGGGGCTATGAGACCAACTAGAAAGCTTGCATATGACGAGATCTCTCACGAACGGTTGTATACTTATATTTGAAGCAACGATTGTATATTCTCAGGATAGAGACGGTTATGTCCATACATCAACACCTTAATAATTTTAATCGAATTATCATGGATTTGAAGAATGTTGATGTTAAGGTTGACGAGGAGGACTAAGTTCTTATTCTTTTGTGTTCACTACCAGTATCCTATGATTCATTCATTAACCTTGAATTCAAAAGAATGGTTAACAAAGGAATTCAATTTTCTTAGTCGACGTCAAGGCATCCATAAACTCAAAAAGAGTTAATGACTAAGTTGAATGGCGAAAGTAGTGATGATCAGGCTACAGGTCTGTTCGTTAAGAGAAAGAATGGTACTGAGAAAGACGGCGATAAATCAAAGAAAAATATTAAGTGTTATTATTATCATCAGTTATTATTTATGCCCAGCCGATCAACCAATAAAACTATCTATTTATTCATTAGATTAAAGAAAAAATATAGATAAAAGAAGAGAGATTTATATATAGTATTTGTGAACTTGGAAAAGGTTTATGATCGGGTACTCAGAGAAATTTTGTGGTGGATGCTAGAGAAAAAATATCCAATATGTATATTGAGGTAATGAAAGATATGTATGAAAGTATAGTCACTAGTGTTTAAATAGGAAAGGGAAATACTTGTGCATTTCCTATTAATATAGGTTTATATGAAATATCATCTTTAAGTCCTTACCTCTTTGCTATAATGATGGATGAGCTCACAAAACACTTTTAATATAGGGTACCTTGGAGTATGTTGTTTGCCGATGATATAGTACTAGTTCATGAAAATAGAATAAGTCTTAATACTAAGTTAGAAAGATGGAGAGAAGTCTTAAAGTCTAAAGGTTTGAAGGTTAGCACAAGTAAGATAGAATACATTCATTGCAATTTTAGTAATGCTCGGAGAGATGATGGTGCGGTCAAAATTGGAGATGACGAGATTCCAAAGGTTGATCATTTTAGATATTTAGGTTCAATGATTCAAAATAATGGCGAAATCGAGGAAGATATTACTAATAGAGTCAAAGCAGGTTGGTTAAAGTGGAAAAGTGCAGTTGAGGTGATTTGTGATTGTAGAATACCGTTGAAACTCAAAAGGAAAATTATACAAAACTGCAATAAGACCGACACTTCTTTATGGTTCAGAATGTTGGGTGGTAAAAACAAAACATGTTTAGAAATTTGGTGTGAAAAAATTGAGGATGCTACAGTGGATGAGTGAAAAAATGAGAACGGATAAAATTGATAATGAAACTATTAGAGAGAATTCAGGAATAGTACTCATCGAATAGAAGATTGGGGAAAATCGTTTACAATGGTTTAGACATGTGCATATAAAACCCATAGAATCACCAATGAGAAAATGTGATTTAGTTCAAGTGTGGGGGCTACTAGAGGGAGAGGTAGGCTTAAGAAGATTTAGGACAAGACTATTAGAATTGATTTGATGACATTAAATTTTGACTGAGGGGATGACGCTTGATCGATCACTATGGTATAAACGGATTCATGTAGCCGACCCTACTTAAGTGAGACAAATGCTTAATTGTTGTTTTTGTATTGTTATCAGTTTGGGCATTATAAATCGGAGTGTCCAAAGCTCATAAAATGTGGTGGTCAAGGGACAGATATAGAGGCAAATATTAGCTCAGGTGAAGATTCACAATTTGTTCTTTCTATTACAATTCCAAAAATTCGCTCCAAAGAGGAGTGGATTTTAGATTGGGGTTGTTCCTGTCACGTGTCCCCTAATAGGGATGTGTTTACTACCTATGATTCGATCAATGGTGGCACAATCTTGATGGGTAATGATACTTCCTATAAGATTGTTGGGAAAGACTCAGTTCGAATTCAGTTGCATGAGAGAGCTCTTAGAACATTGTTGAGTGTCCGTCATGTACCGGATTTGCAGAATAGTCTTGTGTCCTTGAGCAGTTTGGATTCCAAAGGTTGCACGTTCTCCGCGAGAGGTGGAGTTTTAAAGGTGAGCAAATGTGTCGTAACAATGATGACAGGGAAAAAGATTGGCAGCCTTTATGTTCTTCAAGATGGTACAATTAGTACTACATGTGTTTCGGGGTATCAGAAACAGGTAAAGCTACGGATAAGATAATTTGATGGAGTGCAATCGTGGTAGAGAATTATAAGAGAAGGCAGGTTGGTCGTTGATGGATGAAGAGCACATATTTAAAAGCACTTATTATAGCAGAAAATATGGGGGTTCCATATTCCAAATTTGTTAAAGTGAGTCTGGTCAAGGGATTTTCGGTACGTCGATTGATGTTTTGGAACCGATAGGCAAGTTCAAAGAGCTCTTGGACTTGGTCGAAGTTAATCTTTAAAATTGAGATTGTGGGAGAAGACAACATAAGGAATAATGTTCTCAAGTAAGAAGAAAATTTTGTTAGCTTACAAGTCTCACTAAGGTGGAGATTCTTAAAAATTGGCTCAATTTGGTAAAAAATTTTGAGTTATTTTTGAAAACTTTCATGCACATGCATGCATTTAAGAAAGAAGAAGAATAAAAAAAAAGTCATAAATAGGGGCTCAATTTGTTAAAAAATGTGTGCTGATTTTTTTCTTCTTTGTTGAACAATTGAGTTGATTTTACTCTTTAAAAGAGTCTTTGGTTGAAAGATAGGGGGTGGAAGTATATTGGAAATTCCAAAGAGGAATTTTATGTGCCCATAGACCCCATTCCCAAAGATAGTGTATTTGTTGAGAGAGTTCTTTTCTTGGGAGATTATGTTGTTAGTTATTGAGTTCAAGAATTTATCTTTTATGTGTATATTTTCTTTATATTAGTGAAATCATTCGTTGTTCTTCGCTGGTGGACGTAGGCAAGTTGTGTCGAACCATGTTACATCTTATGTCCTTTTTTATTGTCATTTTCTTTGTTTCTGCATATTTACTATACTCATATTTTTGTTGCCACGAGCACAACACATAATTACGGCAAAAGGATATAGGAGAGGAAGATAATATTTTATTATATCAAAATAAAATCCAATCATATAGCCCTAACGGCGGAGTAAATTATGAAGAATATCGCCTTGATAAATGAGTCAATAAAAGGAAAACAAAAACTAGAAAATGGTCAACATGACTTGTAAAATAATAAAAGCTTATTATACAGAAAACAAATATTTCAACACTCCCCCTCAAGTTAAGGCAAAGATATTGATGAGTCCCAACTTGACAATGGTCAACTAAACAAGGGATGGTCCAATAAGCTTTGTGCACATGTCAGCGGTTTGCTTGGACGATGAGATGAAGGTAAGAGTAATAATTCCTGACCAAATTTTCTCTCAAATGAATTGGATATCAATTTCGATGTGTTTATCTCTCACTCCCAACCCATTTTTTTCCTCGAGAAGCTGATGCTGGAAAAGTTATAACTTGGCCAAATTAGCATTTTCTTGTTCTTTGGACTGTTAGTTTTTAGCCATTTAATTATGCAATTCCTTCTTTATCCTTTCTTGAGTTAGTTTTGTCTTTATTTTTTCTTTAAACTTAGTCAGTGGGTAAATAAATAAATAAAAGGATAGTTGATTGGGGATCCTAATAATAACACCAAATTAATAAAAACTCTCAAACTAAATAACTACTTTAGTTTTACTCTCACCTATTCGAGTTCATGGAAACATTAATGTTCCAATTAGGGTTGCGTCGCCAATTGCGACCCCATCACCTCCGGTCATTAGATTTCCGTCGTCGGATTCTGGCCTTCCAATCAACGGTTGCTTGAATTCTGGACAACAAACGCCGGATTTTTTTTTTTAATTACATTCAACTAATTTTTAGTAATATCTTTTTAATATATATTTTTTACTTATATTGAATTAATTTTTCGGTTGTCCGTCACTGAAAAATTACATGAAAGTAACTAAAAAATATACTAAAATGTAACTAAAAAATGTAACTAAAAAATATATTAAAAATAATTACATATAACTTAAAAATATATTAAAAAAATAGTTACATGTCACTAAAAAAAATTCCAGTGGCCGGAGGTTGGAGGTCTAATGGTGGGCAACGGTAGGTGGGGACAGAGGGTGGTGCCGGTGATTGACGATGCAAACCTTGATTGGAAGCATTTTATTGGAGATATAAGGAGCATTGATACCCAACTTAAGGGATTTATACCCAACTTAAAATTAAAATAAAATAAATAATGACTTAAACTCTGGGATTATTGACCAATCATCCCATCAATATATAAGAAACTGGTTGAATACACCGGCTAATCTTCATGCCAGTTAGCCGAGTCTCAATAAGGCCGCTGAACATTTAAGCTTTTTTTTTTTAATTGACCATGACAATTCCAACCGTTCTCACATTTCTTTTACTCAACAATTTATCGACTGTTTGTTTGCTATTTGTTGGGTGTGGCTCAGTCTGGTGAGTTGAATGGATTTGAGGATGAAATAGCTACTGCATGGTGGAAACAATCAGGGAAGGCCTGGAAATCTTTGTTAGATGAATTGTCTTCAGAATCTGAGTCGGAAACTATAGTTGTTGCTGTTGCCAGTCCTGTCGTTCACATTGCATTGTTGGGGCACTGCCTGAACCTTGGAAAGGAATGGATGGGTTCATGCCATCTCGATAAAGGTAGCATCAGTGTTGTTGACTTCCCCGACGGGCCTGCTGGAAGGGGTGTCATCCGGTGCATAAATTACACTTGCCATTTGGGAAGGTGGTCAATACCAATCACACGATCATCGCAAGACGATGATGAGTTCTGAATTTACTGGCCTTGTTGACTGGAAACAGATGTAGCAGTTCAATTTATGTGGTGTAAATAGTTTGCTATTTGTCGATACATCTTTTCTTTAAGAATTGACTAAAACTTATGTTCTGAAAAATGTTTCCTTGTCTTTTTTTTAGGAAATTGTTTTTTGTAGTCCATAAACAAGCACGTAATCTATGTTTTACCTTATGATTTGATTATTACTTACCCAAAAAAAACAAAATAAAAATAAATAATGGTTGGATATTAATATTTTTAAACCTTCAGAATTATATATATATATTAATTTAACTTTATACAATCCACATTGTATCGAAATAACTATGCCTACGGAATATATTTTCGAAAACTATTGTTAACAATTTATAGAAAGAATCGTAGCTCTTTAATTTAATGAACTTTATTTTTTAATAAATCATTTTTTTCATATATAATTAGATTTTGGAAACTAAATGACTAACTATTAACTTTTTTTTTTTTTTTTTTAATATCTACGAGTGTCTTCACATCCACACAGAGTGTGAGACTAATCTCGTACAGAGTGTGTGACTGTCTCTCTCAACAAATGATTTCGTAGATTTGAACCCCTGACCTTATAGAGGTTCTTCAACTACTTTAACTCAAAAGGATTTTACCACTGGAAATACACTATGTTAGTGACTAACTATTAACTAAACAAAATGGATTTTAACAAATTATTTCCTCCAGTTTATAGTTACTTGCTAACAATTGTTGAATGTAACAAAATGAATTTTAACAAAATTGATAGTACAGATTCTAATAAATGAAACACAAGTGAAATATGAAGGCTTTTTTTTTTTTTTTTTTGACTCACACACCCGGTGAAAATCGAATCCCTGACCACTGTCTGGAGAGGAATAAGTTTTACCACTAGGCCAACTCACGATTCTCAAGTGAAATAAGAACACTTGTCAAATTTAAACTAGCTTATTTCAAATATGAAAATTCGTTAAATTCAACCAAATAAGTTTTAATATATTAGATTTTAAAATGCACCAACTCTTGTTGAACACTACCATTTTTTTGTTAAATTCAACCAAATAGATATTAACGAATTAATCACTAGTAATATTTCCTGTTCACTTCAACACAAATAAATTGACAAGGGATTTAATAGAACATGTGTGTTTCTTATTGAACACCAATGTTTTTTTTTTTGTTGTTGAATTAAAATAAAGAATGCGGATTTTAATGAATAAAGCATTACACATGGGTATCAGTTTGATATTTAAATGTGAATATGATTATTTTTTAAGTTCGTTCAAATTTTCTTAGTATTTTATTTGATTTCACTCAAGTCACTAGCGCTGCCTTTGACATCCCCCTCTTTGTAGTTGAAGGGAGATAGTGCATCAAGTTGTTCGTAAGAGTCAACTTGATCCTATTCCCTAGGGTTCCCTCCTCTGGAAACCCTGGGAGAGCCGCTGGCTCCAACTACTGTCCATGTATAATCCAACTAGATCTGACCAAGTTTTGACAAAGAGAATTAATTATTTATGATTTTTCATTATGTACAACCAGGTGTTTTTGGTTGTACCAACAATTATTTTCAAATGCACAACAAACTAAGGATATTTATTACTTAATCATTTTGTCTAACATCACAAATTCACTCTATCATTTGCCAAGTACAAGTCAACATCTTTGGCTCATTTTTTTTTTTTAAACAAAAATATACAAATTCCCTTCTCATATTTAAAAAAAAATATATATAAATTTTTTATCCTCTTATTTTTAATAAAAATCATGAGCACCTAGTGGAGACAAAATCTGTTTTAAGGACAAATAATTAAATGATTGCCTCGATCTTCTATTTTGACATTCCTATTTTTGTTTTTTATTATTACACGGTAAGTATTTTGTTTCTGTCTGTTTATTATTAAATGGCAATAATTATTCTTTCTGTTTTATTATTCTGGATTATAATTTATTTTCTTCTTATGTAATCTGGAATGTTTCTGTAACAAAGAAATCATAATTGTTTCTTCTTTAATTTTATTCTCCAATTAGTAATTGATTAAATAATTAATTGTTTAATAATTTATTAATTTTTCACCATAATTTACCAACAATCTTAAAGCAGATTTCCACTGAATTATTTTATATAATTTTATTTTTGTTTGAAAACATTCAAGTAACAAAGTTTCTTATATTTTTTTTGGTTTGTTTTTTTTTACAAGAAATATGTCTTCAAATGATGTAGTTGTTACCGCTGCTGCAGCTACAAATCAAGGCGTTGCACTACCTACTGTGCTTGCGCTTGTTGCGCATCCTGTGCCAACTCCACATGGATAAAAGCCGGAGAAGTTTGATGGAAGTTTCTTCAAGAGATGACAGTAGAAGATGTTCTACTTGACAACATTAAACTTGACAAGATTCCTCCGTGATGATGCTCTTACTATGACTGAACAGTCTGAGACTCAGACTGTTACTGCTGTTGATGCATGAAAACATTTTGATTTCCTATGCAAGAACTATATTCTTAATGGACCGAGTAATACACTCTACAATGTGCATTGCTCGGTCACGACGACAAAGGAACTGTTATAGTCCTTAGAGAAGAAGTACAAACTGAAGATGCTGAGACTAAGAAATTTGTAATCGGAAGATTTTTAGACTACAAAATGGTGAACTCAAGGACAGTCATCAATTAGACTGAAGAGCTCAAAGTGCTTCTGCATGACATTCATGCTGAAGGAATGACTCTTAATAAGTCATTTCAAGTGGCAACTGTGATTGAGAAGTTGTCATTATCATGGGGTGACTTCAAGAATTATCTCAAACATAAACGAAAGGAGATGACTCTTGAAGACTTGGTTCTCAAATTGAAAATTGAAGAAAAACATCGGATCTCTTATAAACGTGAGAGTCGTGATTCTATTATGTCAAAAGCCCAAGTAATAGAAACTCACAAGAAGAGGAAACAAACTGAATCAAGCTCGAACAAAGGAGCTGCAAACAAAAAGTTCAAGGGCAACATCTATACTTGTGCCAAGATGGGATATCGTGCTCAAGATTGTTGCAAGAGAGCTGTACCGAAGAGAAAGAAACCTAAAAATCAGGCTCATGTAACTGAATTGGAACACCTCACTGATGAGATTTTCAAGATGAATTTGTCAATGGTTGTATCTGAAGTCAACCTCATTGACAATCCCAGAGAATGGTGTGTGAATACTAGTATTACCCGCCACATATGCTCAAATAAGAAAATGTTCATTGTTTATCAGTCGGTAGAATCTGGGGAAAAGCTCTATATGGGGAACTCTTTAACTTCTAAGGTTGAAGGATAGAGAAAGGTCATACTGAAAATGACCTCTGGTAAGGAACTTACTTTGAACGAGGTACTGCATGTATCAGATATTCGTAATAATCTGGTTTCTAGATTGTTGTTGAGTAAAAAGGGTTTTAGGCTAGTGTTTGAATCTGATAAGTTTGTACTTACTAAGAGTGGTATGTATGTGAGAAAATGCTATATGAATGAAGACATTTTCATGCATAATGTGAGGACTGTAATCCCAAAACATAATAATAATAATAATAATAATAATAATAATAATAATAATAATAATAATAATAATAATAATAATAATAATAATAATAATAAAGTTAGTACTTCTTCTTATTATATAATTAAGTCTTTGGTTGTGTGGTATGGTTATTTAGGACATGTTAATTATGATGTTTTACGTAAATTAATTAATATGAATTTAATTCCTAAATGTTAAGATAATACAAGTCATAAATGTGAGACTTGTGCGGAGTCAAAATTGACTCGAACTTCTTTTTATTCAATGGAACGAAAAGGTGAACCTCTAGAGTTAGTGCACACAAATGTTTGTGATTTAAAATTTGTACAAACTAGAGGAGGTAAAAAGTACTTTGTTAGTTTTACTGATGATTGTGCAAGATATTGTTATGTTTATCTTTTAAGAAGTAAAGATGAAGTATTAGACATATTTGTACATTATAAAACTGAAGCTGAAAATCAACTTAACAAAAAGATTGAAATGTTGTGTAGTGATAGAGGTGGAGAATATGTTTCACCTTTTTGTGGGTTTTTTGCACAACATAAAATAATCCACCAAACTATAGTACCTTATTCACCTCAGCAGAATGGAGTTCCTGAAAGAAATAATAGAACTTTAAAAGAAATTATGAACTTTTTGTTAATAAGTTTTGGCCTACCTCAGAACTTGTGGGGAAGGCTATTTTAATAGTGAATTTTGTTTGAAATAAATTACCTCACAAGAAATTAGATAAGACCCCTTATGAATTATGGAAAGGAATAACGTCTTCATATTCATACTTAAAAGTGTGGGGGTGTCTTGCAAAAGTTATTGTTCGTGATCCTAAGCAGATTAAGATAGGATAAAAAACTATTGATTGTATATTTATTGGATATGCACAAAATAGTAGCGCATATCGATTTTTGGTTCATAAATAAGAAATTGAAAATGTGCATGAGAATATGATTATCGAATCAAGGAATGCATCATCCTTTGAGAATGTGTTTCCTTATAAGGCTTCTTTTGAGTCGAGTTCTATAAAAAGAACAAGTGATACTACTTCTAGTAATTCCCAAGATGCTGAGATTAAACCTAGACGTAGTAAAAGGACAAAAGTTTCTAAATCTTTTGGTTCTGATTTTTATACCTATATGATAGGATATGAACCTCAAATTTTTGGGGAGGCTATGTCTACACCTGAAGCACCTCTTTGGAAAAAGACTGTGAATAGTAAATAGTAAAATTGAGTATATCATTCAAAATCATACATGAGAACTGATGGGTCTTCTATATGGAACGAAACTACCAGGGTGTAAATAGATCTTTAAGAAAAAAATGAAAGTAGATGGATCAATTGATAAATATAAAACAGAACTTGTAGCAAAAGGTTACATGCAAAAAGAGGCTATAGATTATTTTAATACTTATTCACCAGTAACAATAATTACATCTATACGTATGTTAATAGCAATAGTAGCTATACATAATCTTGTAATACATCAAATGGATGCTAAGACTGCTTTCTTGAATAGTGAATTAGATGAATAAATCTATATGAAACAACCAGAAGGGTTTGTGGTTCATAGAAAAGAAAATAAAGTATGTCGACTTATAAAATCCTTGTATGAATTAAAGCAAGCACCAAAATAATGGCATGAGAAATTTGACAATGTTACGTTGTCAAATAATTTTAAGATCAATAAATATGACAAATGTGTCTATATTAAGACAACAGAGTCTTGTTACATTATTGTATGTTTATATGTACATGACATACTTATTATTGGTAGTAGTAATAAAATCATAAAATCTACTAAACAAATGTTAATATATATATTTGAGATGAAAGATTTGGGAAAAACAGATGTCATTCTTGGAATTAAAATTACACAAACATCCAAAGGAGTGATCTTATCTCAATCTCATTCTATCGAGAAGGTCCTTGAAAAATTTAACAAGGATGACTTTGGTATAACCAGAACACCAGTAGATGTTAATCAACATATTTTTTAAAAATACTGGTGAGAATGTATCTCAATTGGAGTATTATCTAATAATAGGTAGTTTAATGTACATAATGAATTGTACAAAACTTGATATTGCTTATGTAGTAAGTAAATTAAGCAGTTTCACTAGCAATCCAAGTAGAGCACACTAAAAAGATATTGTGAGACTTTTGAGATATTTAAGATATACTCAAAATTATGGTTTGTATTATATGAGATATCTAGCAGTACTTGAAGGGTATAATGATAAAAATTGGATATCTGATACTAAAGACACCAAATCTATGAGAGATTATGTCTTTATATTAGAGGAGCTGTTGTGTTATGGAAATCCTCTAAGCAAACATGTATTTCCATATCCACAATGGAATCTGAATTTATTGCTTTAGATAAAGCAAGAGAAGAAGCAAAATGGTTTCAAATTTTTTGAAAGATATTCCAATGTGGACTAAGCCTGTGTCAGCTATCTGCATATATTGTGATTGTCAATCAACAATTAGAAGAGCATAGAGTAGTGTGTATAATGGTAAGTCTCGACATATACGTCGAAAATGTAATGCCGTTAGGAATTTACTTTCTAATGGAGTTATCTCAATTGATTATATAAAGTCAAAAGATAACTTTGCGTATCCATTGACCAAAGGTCTTACAAGAGATAGAGTAAACTGCTTATCGAGAAGAATAAGTTTAAAGCTTATTACAAAATAATCATCATAATGGCAACCCAACCTAGTTGACTGGAGATCCCAAGATCTAGGTTTAAAGGGACAACTGAATTATGAAGGTGACTGTAGGTATATCACTGAGTAGATAAAATCTACGGCTCATTCCTATGATATAATAGTGATATCTGCAATATGGTTAAGAATAAGTATTACTTTTAATGATTTCTATATCTTGAAAATTTCAAGTTGAGTATAGCAGAATACTCTTTATATAATATCACCTATATGAGTGAGAATTGGGTCGATTATGAGAGAATGGAAAAGGTTAAATTCTCTAGAAACACTCATGAAGTACTAGGGTGTTCAGGACCAAAATGAACAGAATCATAGAGTTGAAAGTGTCTAGAAGATAACTATTTAGTTTCTATTGTTTTGATTTACATGAAAGGCCAAACAGTTCATGACATCTTGTTCATTGTTTAGTTGAGTAAATCCGATGGATTCTTACTAAAGAAGGTTCAAGGCCAAAAACAACATGTCCTGATATGGTTAATTTCTTTTTGAGCTCTCTCTCTCTCTTGTTTTGAGTTTGCATTTCATATGCATGTTTATCTAATCAATTTTCATTCATGTGAGGGACTGTTGTATTAAATGATTTTTTTGGGTATTTTGTGACCCAATAATTTGTAGGACCCAATAATAATTTGAGATATATAAATATACTAATGTGTTCTTCTTGATAAGGAGATGAATGTAGTTTATTTATTTGTGTAAAATCATTTAAGATGTGAATTAAAATTATTTATTAAAGTACCCAATTGAAGACATTGATTAACGTGTAGTGTGGGTTATCCCACATCGGTAACCTAAGAAGATAAAAAATTATTTATTAAGGCTCGAGATACCTCTTGTAGGTAAGCCTTATAGGGCGTTGAAAAATATGAACAGAAAGAAGGTTAAAGGCTATAAAATAAATAAAGCCACACAGTCTAAGTATATATTGCTCCCTGTAAAAGGGACTGGGCCTGGGCCTTGGGCCTTATATTTTGTCCCAAAGTTGTAAAATTTCAAGCCAAACACAACTTAAAATATATATTGCAGGTTTTACAACTTGAGAGAAGTTATAAACCTGAAAGTTGTCTTTTAGGTGTTTAACTGCTAAGAATTACAAAAACCTGAAGACTCTTCAGGTGTGTAACTGCATGAAAATTACTGTTGTCCATTGAATGTCTTTAATCTGAGACTTCTTTAGGTTGATTTTTTGCTCCCTATAAAAGGGCATGCATTCTCAGCATTAGGCATCCATAAGCTGCATTGCATTCTTCTTTCCTGTCTTCATTGTTTTTGATCTTGAGAGAGTTCTGCACTTTTCTTGTTCGTCCGACTTCTGGTTTCTAGTGCTGGTAGCAGTAGCAGTCTGATCGTTGTATCCTAGAAGGCAAATGCTCATTCAACCATGAGTACCTAGCGGGGGAAAAATCTGCTTTAAGGATAAATCGTTAAACGATTGCCTTGATCTTCTATTCTGGTATTCATGTTTCTGTTTTTTGTTATAACACAGTAAGTATTATGTTTCTTTTGGTTTATTATTATATAGCAATAATTATTCTTTTGGTTTTTCTATTTTGGATTGTAATTTATTTTCTTCTTCTGTAATTTGGAATGTTTCTATAATAAAGATATCAAAATAGTTTCTTCTTTAATATTATTCTCTAATTAATAATTGATTAAATAATTAAAATTTTAATTATTTAATTAAATTTTCACCATAATTTACCAATAGAAATTTCCTCTCATAAATCATAATCTCAAATCAGAACTTGAAGTTTCTCCAATTCTCACTTGTTGAACATAATGTTTCGAGGGACAATTAAATGTTAATATTTTTTTGAATTAATGGTTTTATTGAGTCATTTTAGATTTAAAATTTTATAGATTGAAATGAGAAAAAGAATAAGTTAAAAAGATTAATCATTGAAGAATTCATGGAGCGATTATTGAAAAATCAAAGGAATTAAAGACGGGTGAAAGATAAAAATAATGACGATTTTCAGAGCATTGAAGACATTTAGGTGAAAACAACTCATTACTTTGATGTTCTTAATGCAACCTGAATTAGGATCACGCACAATACTTTAAAATGAATAATCTTATATGCTGCATAATAAGAAGTGATAAGTTTAAGATCTTAAAATAGTTTTTATGAAGTGTGAAAACATAAAAATGTTTTTGGTAAAGTGTTTAAGTAAAAAAATAATTTTAACACATAAAATAATGTGTTTTCTGGTCAATTTGGTCAACCGACGAAATGGGTCGGTCGACTAATGAAAACAGTAGCTTAAGAGAGTTAAATGGGTGAACCTACTGGCCAATTCGGTCAACCAATGATTTAGGTCGGTCGACTAACGAATCTAGTATCCGAAACAAAGAAATAAGAGAAACCACACTAGGCGAATCGGTCAACCGATGGGGAGGTCGGTCAACTGACCGCAGGCAGTGCAACGGTTAGAAAGTTGGCCATTACAGGGGCGGTCAACTGATAGGGGATCGGTTAATCGATCGGGTCAAACAGTCAAATGTTGATTGTTTTGGTTTCTTTTAGCCAAATCACCTTATTTTAAACTATTTTAAATGAGATTTTTAAGGGATATGGGTATTTTACTTTTATATATCATATATTACTAACAACCTATCTATTCGGTCCTTATATTAAATTATTCTTTTAATTGAATTGGTAAAACTACTTCTTATCTTTAAGATTTTTTAATCTAAAAAGTTTTGGAGACCAAATTGAGTCTTTCTAAAAGTATTTTTAAATGAAACATACATATTTTGATAGTATATTATATATGGGGTATTACAGAGTCATTTTAGGTCTTGCAATTTGAAAACTAGCCGTTGGAGGTCTAGTTAAAAGTATATATATAGAGGCCTGCATTTTTCAAATGAATTAATCAAAAACATTTAGCTTTTGCTATTATGAAAGAGTATTTTACATTGAGAAATTTATAAGAGAGTATTATAGAAGCAAAAAAAATGTTTTAGTCATCGGTCTTTGTACTTCACTAAGTTATCATAATCGTTTTCAAGAAAATCAGATTTTTCCAAGTTAATTAAAGTGCTTTCTTAGAGTATTTGTTTGATTACCTGGATTAAGTGTTTTAGAAAAAGTGTTTTCAAATATAATATCTTGAAAATCTTTAAAATGATTTTTATTTGTGAAATTTGATTATTTACTATTTGTGGTTTAAATTGATTAAATCAGATTTGTGCCTCACATAAATTTTATCACATACTTTTCGGGGCATTAATTGAGCATAATTGTTTTGAGGTGGTAAAAGCTCATGTGGAAAGAAATTTTTGTATTTGCGAGTTTAAGTGGATTAAACATATTTGGGACAATGTCTAATCAGTGTAATTAGGGTTAATCTTTAGCTTGAGAAAAAGTTTGGGGTTTGATCTTTACCCTGCGAAAAATATTAGATCAATCTTTAGCCTTTTAAAAGATTAGGTTTTGATTCTTTCTGTAATAGAATTAGAGTGAGATAAGGTTCTTTCTAAATTTGTGAAAATTAAGTATAAAAGTGTAAGAGTGTAAATATTGATTCTGAGCATGCGAAAAGAATCAGGATTGTAAGAGTTTGGTTTCTACCTAGGAAAGGAATCAAGGGTTAGTGGGTTATGAAATCTCAGTGGAGCTCGGGGGACTGGATGTAGGTAAAAGTAGCTTGCTGAACCTGGATAAATCGTTGTATACTGCATTGTTAAATTTATGTTGTTTGGGTGTGTACTTAGTTATACACATTTCCACTACTTAATAAGATAATAATCAATTAGGAAAATTGATAACTTGTGTTTAAATTAATTATTTAAATTTTTGTCACTACCTAATTTAGCACCCCCCTTCTTGGGTAAATCTTTAAGCCAACATCATTGTTGTACTTGGCCGTACAAAAGCCAAAGGCGTTCTCACACTGCCTTCCATCTTTTTATATACACACTAATGGGGTTTAAATCCCCGTCAATCATCTCGTCTACTAAAGTAGGCATGTGACATTGATGGACCGAGAAGCTAGGCTTAGGAATACCACAAGCCTTGATCAACTAAAGGAAAATGAAGTAGAGGCCCGAAATTAATCCGCACCAAACTAGTGTGGTAGCCAGTTTAGACAACCCAAGGCAGTAGCCTAGTGCGGTAGTCCAATATAGTGGAAAGCCAAAGAACAACTAAATCAAATCCATCACCCTACTACTTACACTTATTTCACCAAACATGAGCCTAAATCCACCGTGGATCATGTGCATGTTTCCTCGGACCTCAAGTCTTCCTTTTTCTTCGTCAAGGCATTGTTCATCTTAATCTCCTCTAGTAGTGAATCTTTGGAGGTGGCCTCTTCGGATTAAATGTCTGATCTAATTTTTAAGGTTGTAGCAACTATCGGTGGTATGGCCATGATTCTGGTGGAAGTCACTCCACTTGTCTATATTGACTACCTTCCCTCGGCTATTTTTAGCTGAGGCCATTTGAGTAGCCTCTTGTCGTCAATCTGCATCAGAACCTTTCCTAACTAGTCATTGAGAGGTGTATAGTTGGAGAAGCACCAGGGAGATATGTTTATCCCTGACTTCTTGTCAGTGTTGCATTTTTTTCCCCTCGTTCTGTCTTTTCTTTGACCGGGAGTCATTTCTCCCAGACTTGTAGTGTCAGGCTCTTCAGCCTTCTAGTTTTTGTTTGCATCTTCCTCTTCCTTGGCTTGGGCTCGATAGACGTCCTTTGAGCGATAAACTCGGTGGAGAGGGCGAAGGCCACGACCAAGGTCTTTGGTGGGGCACTGGTCATGCAGGAAATGAATTGTCTATACCTCTGCCATTAGGGTGGTTACTAACACCCTATTGTTAGAATCCTCAAGTTGATTGGACTCACGACAAAACCTTTCGATGTCCGTTTCCAGTCTTTCGTCCTTCCTTTGTTTCACCAACATAAGATGCGATAGGTTTTTGGCCTACCGTTTGCTACTCACAAACCTGTGTGTAAAAGCAAGGATAAAAGTTCTGGTTAACCCTAGATGTTTTGGTAGACAAATTAACATTGATAATTTACAAAACTAATATTTTATTAAGTGGTTTCTGAATTGAGTTCCGATTGAGAAAATGAGAAAAAAATTGAATTTCAAGATAATCTTTGATGATAGTTTTCAAGATAATATTTGGCAAAGTATTCAAGATGGTTGCAATGAATACATTTAATAATTTTTGGAGCAGAAAATATTTTTTGTATTTCTAAGTAAAATAACTCAATACGTTTACACTCTTAATGTAATCCGATTAGGATCATTCATGACACTTACTAAATTGATTAAATTATGCGTGTTATGGTAAGAAGTGATAAATTTAAGAGTCTAAATATTTTTCAAAAAGTGTCAATCTAAGAAAAGATTTTAAAAATATAAAATAAATGATTTTTGGCATGAATGGTCAACCGACAATATGGCCGATCGACTAGGAGATTCAGGATGGAAATTTGAGCTTTAGGTCTGAATGGTCGACCGACAAGATTGCCGATCGATAGGAGATTCAAGATGGTATTTTTGGCAGTTAACGTCCGGTCGATCGACTGGCTCCTGATAGATTGATTTTATCTATATATTTCCAAACAAAATTTGGTAGTTTTCGAGTGTTTTAATAGTGTCACACCCCACCCCGGACACCCATCACCTTGGGGCTGGCGTGACGTCGACATAACATCACCTGCATGCCGAAACAACTAGGAACCGACAAGTGCATACATAAATACGCAATCACCAAATCAGACCATATATATATATACACTCTCTAATTGGGGACACACCCGTTCCTACAAAATTATTATAACAACAAAAATAAAAGAACCACAAACCTCTCATAGGTTCGCCTCAACCAGCATCTCCTAAAATACTCCCTCACTACCGCATCGCCAGAGTCTACCTAGTGCCAGTAGGAGACTGACTCCTAACTACTGTACCTGCAAGTGTACTGTCTTCTTAATAAAAATCTTTTAGATGGATCAAGCATAAAACATATAACATCATATATCAAATAAAAATCTCATAATATATAAATGTCTCATACCACAAGGAAATATACAATTTTCCTGTCACCACAGAATCGACGTCTATATACATACATATATATATATATAGCACCCTAACTAAACAGTGAAAATCAACTAGAATAATTCAACTAACCATCTAGTAAAATGAAATCAAAACAATAAATAGACTAACATAAATAAATATACCAATCCAATATCGAATAATATGTATAAATATACTCATCTCATTTACCTCATATGACAAAACACTACACCACACCACACCACATCGCACCACACCACACCACATCACACCGCCCCACATCACACCACACCTTACCTCATCACATCACACCGCCCCACATCACACCACACCTTACCTCATCACATCACACCATGCCCCAGCTAGCCATGTGATTGTTTTAACCTCACAATTGAGAGTTGCAACAGTACCGTACCATCCGTAGGATTTGCCTTCCTGACAGACACCCATTACTCTGCCGAAGTAGATAATCATCACTCTGCTGAAGCAGATAATCCATCACTCTGCTGAAGCAGATAAATACTATGGTATCGTGAAGTCAATAACATCGTCAAATCAATAACATCATCATCAAATTACGAATCAATAACATCTTCTAATCATCGTCAAATCAATAACATCAACCTCTATCTCCCAAAACTGATTTAATTTAAATATGATTTTTCCATCTTCTTTTAACACCAACGAAATCCACATTTCCACAATTCCACAACCAACCAAAACCGTTTGATCCATATAAGTTATAAAGTCGTCCAGTTTTAAATAAACACATTTTTCATCATATATATATATACGAAAATAGATTTACTAGAAGACAGTACACTCACCTGGTGATTCGCTCCCAAAAGTCTTTATCGACTATACTCTGTCGTTCCTCAAGTGCCTGCGAACCTATTAGTGACAGTGCCTAAATTAATATTTTAGGTAAAAAAATGACCTAATTATGCAAATCCAGACCCTACGTTTCGTAATTTCCTCGTCCCCACATTTTATTTATAACAATTATTATTCGGTAAATTTCATTCCGTTAATTACTGCATAAAATTTAATAATACAACGGTCCCAAATTTATTATTCCGGTTACAAAATTTTGATGCTAGAATTTGATTTAATAAACTAAAATAAACTTAACGAAAAACGTTACCTGTTCCAAATCGTTCACAGGCCGCGAGATGGATTTTTGGTTTTTTATTGGGGTTGTTTGTGAAATTTTTCTTTTTCTTCCTTTTTTTTTTTTTTTTTTTTTTTTTTTTCCTGTTCTATTCTGAGTTTCAACCGACACACACCTACGTGCACTCTCTCCCACCCCAACGACCAAACACTGATCACACACATGCACACGATGAACAAAGCACGGTAACCCACCGGCGATGAACTGCCGACCTCTCTCTCTCTCTCTCTTCGCTTTCTCTCTCTTTCTCTTCCTGTGTTGTTCCCTTTCAACAAGCCAACAACGACACACACACCACTAGAGGAGCCACACACACCGAAGGACACACACACACAGAACACATCACCACACACCCACCTGACCGTTGGAACACATACATGCGCAACACTAATCAGAACACCCACACACGATCGCACACCCCCACACACACTGCCAGCAAATCACACACCCATACATACATCATACATGCATGCTCATACACATCACACACACCCCCAATTGACCAGAACAGAGTATTCACACACACTTACCAACAATCACCGTCGATAACCCAATTTCGCTGGCCGACCTTGATTTGTCTTGCTTCAGTTGGCATTGGAATCCCCCACACGCTGAAAAACACCCACTGTCGCCATCTGTAACCACTACCGATGATCACCAAGAACGATCCACCGTTCTTCTCTTTAAATTCTACTATTTCTCCTCTCTCTCTAGCCGGACTGCCAAGCCTTCAACATCGGCGATCAATCCCCATGTACCTCTGACTCTCTCGTCGGCAATCGCTCCTTGACCCCAACTCCGGCCTGCTCTCTCTAGATTTTTCTTTGATTTTCAGATTTGATTTTAGATTTTGCTGATCTCTACATGTATGATCATGTATATATATATGCATGTAAGTAGTGGATCAACCTGTTTTCTCTTCAAGCCACGTCGCCTACTATTCCTCTCTCTCTGATTCCGGCCTCCGGTTCAACGCTCGACACCCACAGACATAGATGTATATATGTATATATATTAAAACAATTCTTTTATTTAATTGCTCTTTTCTCCCCCAACTTCCTTAAAGTCTTCTTTTGAGTTCAATTTACCATTTATAAGTTTCTTAAATTACAATTTAATCCCTAATAGTTAAACTTTTATAAATTGAATGACAATTGGGATCCTAAGTTTAGAATAATGTTTTTAAATTTGCAATTTGACCCCTAAACCTTTTAATTTGAATTTTAATTAACACCATTTTACCCCGTATTTTTCTAAATACTCTAAAATGTAACTATTAATTAAGGAAATACAAAACATTATGCAAGAAATGCATAATCTTCTCAACAAGCATAAGACGAGACTTGACAACATTGAGACAACGTGCACCAATACAAATTCAACCATAACGTTGCTGGAAACTCAAATTGGTCAGCTCGCTAGTGCCATAAAGGGGCAAACCTCGAGGAAGTTTCCAAGTGATACGGAAACTAACCCAAGGGATTATAAAGCTATCACCTTGAGGAATGGAAAGGAAATCGAAGCAACAACACAAAATGAGGAAAAGACAATGGAGAAAACCAATGTTGAAAAAGAACCTGTTGATCCCAAGATTTTGATGGACAATTAAATGTGGGAAAAGTACGATTTAGACCCTCTAACTATTGACACATTTCTAAGTTGTCCCTCTAAATTTAAACGTTTCATTTTAAACCCTCTACGTATCTAACGTTTCAAATTCGTCCCTCCGTTAGAGATTCCGTTAAAACTAATAGAATCTCAGGGCAAAATGGTTATTTCACATTTTTTTAATTTTTTAATCATTTTTAATTATTTTTTTTTCTTCCTCTCTCTCTTCCTCCCCTTCCTCTCTCTCTCTCCCGCCACCTCCCTTTCTCTCATTCCCTCTCCCCGCCACCTCCCTCTCCCTCTCCCTCCCCTTCTCCTCTCTCCCTCCCACCCCACCCCCTGCAACAGGGGGTGAAAACACCCCCTGTTGCAGGGGGTGGTGCCACCCCCTGCAACAGGGGGTGTTTTCACCCCCCGTTTCAGGGGGTGGTTGCACCCCCTGAAACAGGGGGCGCAACCACCCCCTGCAACAGGGGGTGATTTTTCAGCCCTTGTTGCAGGGGGTGGGGTGGAAGGGAGGGAGGGAGGGGAAGGGGAGGAAGAGGGAGAGGAAGGTGGTGGGAAAAGAGAATGAGGGAGAGGGAGGTGGCGGGAGAGAGAGAGGAAGGGGAGGAAGAGAGAGAGGAAAAAAATTTTTTTAAAAATTTAATTAAAAATGATTAAAAAAATTTTTAAATGTGAAATGA
Source organism: Eucommia ulmoides (assembly GCA_016647705.1). Classification (NCBI taxonomy): domain Eukaryota; kingdom Viridiplantae; phylum Streptophyta; class Magnoliopsida; order Garryales; family Eucommiaceae; genus Eucommia; species Eucommia ulmoides. The sequence goes on along the minus strand of CM028338.1, from coordinate 20,423,479 downwards.
CCATTTTGCCCCTGAGATTCTGTTAGTTTTAACGGAATCTCTGACGGAGGGACGAATTTGAAACGTTAGATACGTAGAGGGTTTAAAATGAAACGTTTAAACTTAGAGGGACCACTTAGAAATGTGTCAATAGTTAGAGGGTCTAAATCGTACTTTTTCCATTAAATGTTGATGTTTTTTGTGGAACTAACAATTTTATTGAGTGTTTCAATTTATTAGTTCCAATGAAGAGATTATTATGAAGATATTGAAAAAAATGCTAAATGGATGCTATGATGCATGCTAAGAGTTTGAAGAATTTGAGGAACCTATGAAAAACAACACAGGTTAAATTTTTACTCTTAATGTATCTCAATTAGGATCACAACCGACACAAAATATTTTTACAATTATGTGTGTTTTTGATAGGATCCTAATTAGTTAACATATTTGTTCTTATGTGTAATTAAAGAATAAACAATTGATTTAAGAAAGATAATTAATTAAAAATTGAATTTAAGGATTTAGTGGAGTTAACCGAGAAAAGAAATCGGTTAAAGGGAAAAAAAACGTTAAAGAAATTTAGTAGAAAACTAATTAAGCAAAGGTATTCCAGTAGGGTCGATCAACCGATCAACATGGATCGGTCAACCGATGGAATGGAGCTGGGAAGAAGATTCAGTCCCTGAATTATTCGGTCGATAGGTAGGTCGACTTATGAAAGTGGGACAAACTCTCTGAATCTCTCGGTCGACAAGTAAGTCGACTTATAGTTAAAAGATAAACTCTTTGAATCGTTAGGTCGACAGGTAAGTCGACTTGGGAAACTCTCTGAATCGTTCGGTCGACAGATACAAAATGAGCGGTTGACTTATGGAGAATGAATTTTAGCTTGGGCTACGTCCTGAATTGGGCGGTCGACCGATGGGTGTTGGGCAGTCAATCAATGGCTAGTTTCAGGATTCGGGATTTTTATGATTTTGATCCAAAAAGTAGCCGTTACTAGCCGTTTTATGGTTAAGATATGTGAGATATCTTAGGGATCTGATAGTTTTTGAGCTATTTAGTTAATATTTTAATATCCCTATAGATATGGGTCAAGTATTTTGGATATCTCTCAATTTGGTTTATGAAATTCTTTCTATCTTATCTAATTGAGATTGAGTATAAGTTTGAGGGACTAAATTGAATGTTTTAAAAGATATAACTAAGTAAATTATACCAGGAATGAGTTTTAATAATATAAGGGGGCTATTGGAGTAATTATTTGTCATGAAATGTGGAAACTAGCCATTAGAGGGCTTATGCTAATCCCCTATAAATAAACCTGCGTTTTTTAGGTTTAAAAATAAAAAAAAAATAAAAATAAAAAAATCAATTCTAAAGAGCAATTCAGTTCTTGTGCTTTCTAAGAGTTATCATACTGAGAGTATTGTAAGAATTTTCTTAAGAATCATTCTTGAGATATTTGAAAGTGGATTATTGTTGATTGCCGACTTGAGGTTTCATTGTTTATCATATTTATCGATGGATTCTTGGTGAGATTGTTCCAAGTTGATTAATATTAATTGATTGTTTACTATTATCATTTCTACTTGGAATTTGATCTTTGAAATTATTTTCCTATTTTTAAATTGAAAATTATTTTTGAAACAATTTCTTAAGAAAATATGATTACGTGCTAAATTGCTTGCTACCCATTTTTTGTTTAAAATCAAAATTTTGAAATTCTCATTGTATTTCTATCACTAGTATCGGGACATTAATCGAGTTCAAATTTATCTGGGGTGGTAGAAGTTCTGAATGGGAAAATCACTTATTAATTTTGTAATTGGTGAGTTAAGTGTCGAATTAGATACTATTGGGAGTGTCTAATCAAGGGTAGTTGGTTTCAATCTCTTCCGATAAAGAGATTGAGGTTTTGATCTTTGCCTAGAGTATAAAAAGATTAGGCGTTAATTCTTCCTTGATAGAATTAATTTGAGTAATTTTGTAACGGTTCAATCTTTACCGGGTAAAAGGATATTTGGAGCGTTTTTGTGAGGTTTGATTCTTAACCTAAGTATAAAAGAATAAGTTAATCTTTAGCCTGTGAAAAAGATAGGGTTATTCCTGAGCCTGTGAAAAAGAATTGTAAAAGTTGATTCTAAGCCTACAAAAATAATCGCTTTGTAAGGGTTTGGTTCCTACTGGGTTAAAGGGATCATAATGATTAGTAGGTGTAACTCTCCGTGGAGCTCGGGGGACTGGATTAACCAAGAATAACTTGGTGAACCAATATAAATTTGTGGTGTGCTGCATTCTTTTATTTATTTATTTTTGTATTGTTTAGTGTGCACCTAGTTTATATTTAATTTCCGCCGCTATATAGATAATAATTAATTTAGGGTAAAAATTAATTATTTAATTTTTGAAGTATTTTATTTAAATTAATTTTTATCTACCCAATTCACCCCCCCTTGGGTAGCTCACAGGGCCAACAGAACCCATTCCAGTTGAGGAGAATAAAGAAGCTCCAAGGGTAAATTCAGGTTCCATATCTTTTCTGGACAATCCACTAATGATCACTCCACCTTTGCCATATCCGCAACGGTTTCAAAAGAAGAAATTGGATTCCCAATTTGCAAAAATTCTTGACATTTTCAAGAAAATCCATATGACTATACCGTTTGCCGATGCATTGGAACAAATTCCCAATTACGGGAAATTCTTGAAGGATATAATGACCAAGAAGAAGAAATTGGAAGAATATGAGACCGTCAAGCTTACGGAGGAATGTAGTGCGATTCTTCAACGGAAGTTGCCTCAAAAGTTGAAAGATCCAGGAAGTTTCACTATTCCGTGCGCGATAGGGAAATCTCACTTTGAGAAACTGCTTTGTGATCTTGGAGCAAGTATCAATCTCATGCCATCATTCGTTTACCAGAAATTGGGGCTTAGACATGCAAAGCCAGCTAGGATTTCTCTACAAATGGTGAATCGTTCATTAACCTATCCGAAGGGAATACTTGAAGACGTGTTTGTAAAAGTGGACAAATTTATCTTTCCGGTGGATTTTGTCGTATTGGAAAAGGAGGAAGACCGAGAGATTCCTATTATACTTGGGAGGCCTTTTCTCGCCACAGGGAAGGCGTTGATTGATATTCATAATGGGAACTTGACATTGAGGGTCAATGATGACGAAGTGAAGTTCAACATTTTCAATACAATGAAGTTTCCAGATGAGTGCCCAACTTGCAATCGGGTGGAAATGGTGGACTCGTGCATTAGGGAGTTTTTTTCATGAAAACTTGAATCGGGATCCTTTAGGGTACACTCTCACAAATTCCCTATCTATGGGGGACTTTGGTAAGAAAGGGTCTTCCACAAATAAAAGTGTTGTGGACTATGTCCTATCTCTCGAAGCTGTACCTAAAGATGTAGTGAAATCGGTTCAAGTGGAGACCCTTGATGAAGAAGAAAGTTCAGAAAATCCCTCAAATCCACCTCACGGTGGGTTGATTCTCAAGCAATTACTGGATCACCTTCGGTATATATTCTTGGGGGAGGCCTCCATCGATCTGGTCATTATTTTATCGTCTTTGACTCAAGAAGAAGAAGCAAAACTGATCATTATCCTAAAACGGCACAAGTCCACATTCACGTGGTCTATTTCCGACATCAAGGGAATAAGCCCGACTATTTGCATGCATAAAATCTTGATGGAGGACTCATTCAAGCCCTCAATTGAGCATCAAAGAAGGCTAAATCCTGCGATGAAGGAGGTGGTCTATGTTTAAGTGTTAAAGTTGTTGAATGCCGAAATTATTTATACTATATCAAACAGTAAATGGGTAAGTCTAGTGTAAGTGGTTCCAAAGAAATATGGCATGACTGTTGTGAAGAATGAGAGGAATGATCTAATTCCCACACAAAGCATTATGGGATGGAGAGTGTGCATTGATTATAGAAAGTTGAACAAAGCCACAAGGAATGATCACTTTCCTCTTCCGTTCATCAATCAAATGTTGCATCGTCTCTTCGGTTATGACCACTATTGTTTTCGTGATGGATATTCAGGTTATAATCAAATAGCCATTGCACTGGAAGACCAAGAAAAGATAACGTTCACTTGCCCGTACGACACCTTTGTATACCATCGTATGCCGTTTGGTCTATGCAATGCTCCGACAACTTTCCAACGGTGTATGATGGCGATCTTTTTTGACATGGTGGAAGATATAATGGAAGTATTCATGGATGATTTCTCGGTCTTTGGTTCAACCTTTGACCATTGACTTTAAATCTATCACTTGTTCTCAACCAATGTGAAAAGAAACATTTAGTTCTAAATTAGGAGAAGTGTCATTTCATGCTTAAGGAGGGAATCGTCTTAGGCCATCGGGTCTCTTCCAAGGGACTTGAGGTGGATCGGGCAAAGATTGAGGCAATTGAGAAACTTCCACCACCGATTAATGTGAAGGGAGTAAGAAGTTTCCTAGGCTATACCAGCTTCTACCGGAGATTCATCAAAGATTTTTCTAAAACGGTGAAGTCGTTATGCCATTTACTTGAAAAGGACTCCCCATTCATATTTGATTATGCTTCTGTGGGAGCATTTAATGCTATGAAGGAGAAATTGATCTTGACACCAATTACAGTCACTTCGGATTGGAATGAGCTATTTGAGATCATGTGTGACGTGAGCGATTATGTTGTCAGAGCTGTTTTACGCCAACGCAAGGAGAATTTTTTTTTATCAATATACAATGCAAGCAAAACGCTCAATGATGCTCAAGAGAATTACACCACCATGGGGAAGGAGATGTTGGCGGTGGTCTTTGCTTGTGATAAGTTTCGTTTATGCATTATAAGGTCCAGGATGATCATCTATACGGACCATGCCACTATCCAACACTTATTTGCAAAGAATGACGCTAAACCTCGTCTAATCCGGTAGATTATCTTGCTTCAAGAGTTTGATGTTGAGATTCTAGATAAGAAGGGGAGTGAAAATATGGTAGCCGATCGTCTCTCATGGATTCTGTTAGAAGATGTTGGTAATGATTCATGTATCATGGAAGTTTTCCCGGCCGAGCAATTTTTCAATATTGAAGTTAAACTTTAGTAGTTCGCGGATATAATCAATTATCTCGCGTGCAAGGTGTTGCCGCCGGACCTATCCAGTGCCCAAATGAAGAAATTCCTATTTGATATGAAGCATTATATGTAGGATGACCCCATGTTGTTCAAGAAATGTGCCGATTAAGTCATCCGACGATGTGTTCTGGAAAAGAAAATTGCAAGCATTATATATCATTGCCACTCATCGCCGTGTGGGGGGCATTTTAGAGCAACACGGTCGGCCGCTAAAGTATTTCAATCAGGTTTTTACTGGCCGATGCTTTTTCATGACTCATATACGTTCGTAAAAACCTGTGATCAATGCCAGAGGGTCGACAATATATCGAGATGCCATGAGTTGCCCTAAACATCCATTCTCGAATTGGAGCTCTTTGACTTTGGGGGAATTGATTTCATAAGACCATTTTCTCCGTCCTTTGGTTAGGAGTATATCTTGCTAGCGGTGGATTACGTGTCAAAATGGGTAGAGGTTGTGGCCACGCTGACCAACGATGCTAAAGTGGTTAGGAAATTTGTTCAAAAGAACATAATAACAAGGTTCAGAACCTCTCAAGCTATCATTAGTGTTTAAGGAACCCATTTCTACAACAAAATGTTCAATACTCTACTGACAAAGTATGGAGTCCAACACAAGGTGGCACTTCCTTACCATCCCCAAACAAATGGCCAAGTGGAAGTGTCCAATGGAGAAATCAAACAAATCTTGGAGAAGATGGTTCACTCCAACTGTAAGGATTGGGCAGTGAAACTAGACAACGCACTGTGGGTATATCGCACGGCTTCTGAAACACCGATCGAAATGTCTCCGTATTGGTTGGTGTTTGGAAAAGCGTTTCATTTGCCGATTGAATTAGAGCACCGTGCCTATTGGGCGATAAAGAAGCTTAATTTTGATCTCAATGCTTCAGGGCAAAAACGTCTCATTTAGCTCAATGAGATGGAAGAATTCCAGAATAAGGTATATGAGAACGCCAAACTATACAAGGAGAAAACCAAGAGATGGCACGATAAGTACATCGTCAGGAAAGAGTTCAACTTGAGACAACAAGTATTACTTTTTAACATTCGGCTGAGACTCTTTCCCGCGAAACTGAAGTCCAGATGGTCCGGACCATTCCGGACAAGCAAGTATTTCCATTCGGTTCTGTTGAATTGGAAGATAACGATGGACAGATTTTCAAAGTCAACGGGGAGAAAATCAAGCATTATTTTGGAAATGAAGAACGAGTTGTGGAGAGTATCTCCCTCGTTGACGACTGATGTGGATCGCCATTGAGTCCAACTAGGGACGTTAAATTTAGCGCTTTTTTTTTTTTTAAATACAACCCACGGGAATGGTTCTCGACTATTTTTGCTAAAATAATTTTTTGGAAGTTGAAGTGATCACGATGCGTGTTTGTTGAGTAAATAGAGGAGCTCAGATGTTTGGGGATGTTATATGATCTTCAACGAGAGGAAATAGTGGAAGGGCAATGAAACGGTGGCCGGCCGTTGGCATAAATGCAGAAAAAACAAGAGAAAGGCCAACAAGCCTGCACTCGCTGCAGTGACCACCAAGGCAGAAAACTTTCTGCCTATTTTTCGCTGTAGCGAGAAAGCCTACTTACTGCAACGAGAGTGCCCCTATTTCGATAAATAGGGGCGCCGTTTCATATTTTCCATATTTTTAAACCCTAACATCCCGAAATCTTCTCCAATATTTCTCCCAAACCATTTATAACCTCAAATCCATCCCTCCCCCCCCCCCCCCCCCTAAAAAACCAAGATCCCCACCACAAATCACCTGCAAAAATTGCTATTCATAACCCTAAATTCAATGGTTCTAAAGGTTGGAGTTCAAGCAAAGAAATCTTCGTTTCAAACCATTGGGCACTCAAAATTTGTCAAGTAAGTTGTTTGAAACGCCATTCTACTTGTGTACTTTCAATTTGTTGCTGATTTCCGTGATTGGATTGAAGTTTGAATGTGAAATTGTTGAATGAGGTTAAAACCCCTGACCCTACAATTGCCATTGGGGATTTTATTTGTGTTATTGTGATTGTGGGTCAGTTTTTGGTGAATAAAACATTGCTTTGTGGTGGTTTAATTGTTGGATTCAAGTTTTTGTTGAGCAATTTGTGCATTTGTGTTCAATTCTTGGGATTGTTTGGGGATTTTCTGTGTTCTTGAGGTTGTGGGTTCAAAATTCTGAATTTGTGAAGCCACATTGTGATTGGTAAGGGTTTTGGTATGTTGATTCGAAGAATAAACATGCCAAATAAAGCCGTTGCAAAATGACAAAGGGGTGAAGAATCCGATTCGCGAGCTATCAATCCTGCATCGGATTACGATTCAAGCTATTTCGTTTCGAAGCAAGCAGAGCAACATTTCAATAGGTTTTAGCAAAAATAAAATTGCATTATGAACACGGATTCACTGATATAGATGACCTTCCGGAAGAAATTGCGCATGTAATACGAGACAAGGATTGGGAGCGTTTGTGTAGACAACCGGGCCCAGGTGACGCCACATTGGTTCGTAAATTCTTCTCAATTGTCATAGATTGCGAGAACCACCGGACCATAGTCCAGAATCATGTGGTGAAGTTTGATTTTGAAACTATAAACGAGCACCTGAGGTTGCCTACTGAAAGGGCCGATGAAGATTCGGAAGAAGACATGACGAAAGAGGATTTAGACATAGTCATCAAGACGATTTGTTCTAGAAATGTGCATTGGGTACATACGAGGCCAGATCTGGCTATTTTTATGTCCAAGCACTTGAACAAATTCTCGAAAATCTAGTTCCACTTCATCTGCTCCAAACTGCTTTCGATTGCTCATTTGAGTGATGTTACAAAAAATAGGGCCTTGACTCTATATTCTATTGAGACAAATCAGCCATTGAACGTCGATTTTCTTGTCAATTCTATCATCAAATATTCCATCTGAAACACTGATACCGGCTTGCCCTTCCCCTCTCTTGTCACAGAGCTATTTCGAAAAGCGGGCGTTACAATTTCTGACGATAACTTGTGCCACCCCAAAAGAGCTTTGGATATCCTGACCATGAAGTGAATATGGAGCAAGAAAGTTGAGGGAAAAGATGAAGAAAAAGCAGGGTCGTCCAGAGCCCAAAGTTCCGGGGTTCCCGTCAAAGCGAAAATCACATTGGATAGTCTTCACCAACAAGTGGTGTACCAGGGAGAGCAACTTCAGGCTCTATGTCTTGACGCCACCGCGATTCGAAATGAACAATACCAAATTTGAAATAAAAATGATAAATTCTAAATGTACTAGGATTCGTACAACCAGACGATGCATCAGGCTCTCTTGTACTTCAGAATAGTAGCAGGCTATGACATGAGCAGCTATCCCCCGATGCACTCGCTCCCAGCACATATTTGGCAACCACCACACAATTCTTCCCATCACGACGGCGGTGGGGACGACATGCCTCACGATAGTCAGTAGGAGGTAAGACTTAAATTTCTTACCTCCCAGGTACGTGTTCAAAACCTTCTTCGTCATCATGCTACATGTCTATTGTTGAGATCGATGTTGGGTCACTGTGGACACTGACCAATCTAAGTTTGGGGGGATGTTTTTGTTTTGTATGCTTTATGTTTTGTATGTTTTTCTAGTTTGATGTCTTTTTGTTGGTTAAGTCGTTAAGTTTAAATAGTTGTTAAACGTTATGTAGTTTAAGTTAAATTGTTGTTTAGTTTCATGCATGTTTAGTTGTTAAATGTTGTGCTATTTAATTTTATGCATGTTTGTTTAGTATTAGTATAAGTGTGTTTATGTTTGTAGTTGTTGTTTTTGTGTGTTGACTTTTGTAGTTCTTTTGGACTATTATCCGATGATGATATTATTCCCTAGTTGTTTATTGAGGTCAAGGGTAATGCCCATTCATGTGCGTTCTGTGTGCTTGACATCTCGTTTTGGTAAAAGTCATTGTGGATCCTAATTTGCACAAGGACGTAGAATCAATGTACTAGCTATCCAATCGATTTGACACAAATTATCTAGTAGCTAAGTTCATGATAATTTAAGGGATTCTAGAACCTGATTGGGGGAAATTCGAGGTAAAATCCTAGGCAAGGTAATTCAGGAGATATGATTTAGGCATTCATTTTGATCGCTTAAGCCATTGAAGCCTTCCATGTAAATGTTTTACCCTTCGTTACTTTGTCAAAGCCTTTTAGCCGTTTCAATTCTGAACACGTATCAAATACCCTGGCTAATTAAATATTTTCCAAACCATTGTCGCCAATACCTAAGGCACGATTCGAGTTGTAATCAAGTTAGCATTTGTTTATGCTACTTGAAGTGAGCGATTGGGTTTTGGACGAACTTTTGATTGGTACGATATTCGAGTACTTATTATTTTTCTATCATAGTTCCACACCCGTGAAATTGTACAAATCAAATAAGTTTGGGGGTGTGGTTGTAAAACAAAATTGACCGGATCTTAGAAACTCTTGGTACAGACTGTAGATGCAACCTTCTCCCTGTAGCGAGTTAATACTCGTTGCAGCACCAGCAGCCAAGGCCACTGGCCCTTGCTCGCTTCAGCGAGCAACAACCAGTGGTTGTTTTGCTTGTAACTCGCTGCAACAAGTTTCTTATCACTGCAGCGACCAGGCACAACTGGCAATGTATTTTCTTGATATTTTTAGGATATTTTGGATCTCTACTTATATCCCTTCACCCTACCTTTGCAAAAGACGTTTTAGAGAGCCCTAGATCAGACCAAGCAAGAGGAACACATCATTGGAGAAGAGGAAACGTTCTTGGAGTGAATTTTGCAGAAGTGGAACCATCTACTTTATAGATTTGCTTTCCTTTCTTATTTCTCTCTTTGTTTCTAAATGTTTGTTGTTTGTTTGATGATGTTTATATAATGTGTTGTTGAATATTCGGTTATGGCCATGAGTAGCTAAGCGTTTATTATCTAGGGATTGATGTAGTTTATGAATATACATGTTTGAGTAAATCTTTGTTTCGTTAACGATTGTTCATCCCTATTCGATTGTGTTTACCGTTTTATTACTTTCATAGTATGCTTTGTATGATATTGTGGTTGGTTTGAGAATACGGGATTTGACACTCGGGAGAGATAACCCCGGATTCGGATTAGGGTTAAAACACAACACCACGTTCTAATATTTTAGGAGATTATTAGAACGTGTACAATCCGTGAGGTTGGGGCAAGACTTATGTAATCGTTTAGACGCTAGATAGGGATATCGTCGTTGACACGGTTGCATATTCACTCACTTTACACTTAGGAGAGATAGTGAGTGAGTTTTAGATACCTAGATTGTCAGATAGATTGATAACCGTTAATGTAAACTAGACTAAATTAAATACGTATAAGTGAACGAAGTTATTCCTTTGATAATCAATTTTCATAGAATTAATTCCAAATATTTAGGTTTAATTAGTTTTCAAATAGAGAACACATATCTATCATATATTTTGAAGATCTTATTAGTTAGTTCCTATCTTACTTGATTATATGAGATTAATTGAAAAAAATATTGTCTATATTTAAGGGGTTCGAATCAAAAAAGTTTTAGGAACTAAATTGAGATTTTTAAAGAGTATTTTTTGGTCAAATATTTCATAATTAAAAGAGTATATTATACGGGGTCTACATGTGACATTAATAGTCTAATGTTTTGAAAAATAGTCGTTATAGGCATAATTTGAAATCTATATATATAAACCTATGAATTTGAATACAAATGAATTAAAAGAGTTTAAATAAGCATATTCATAAAGAGAGTGTCATTTAGCTAAAAATATTTTTGAAAGAAAAAGTTTTGCATTGAAGAAATCATTCTTCTTGCTATACTGGTTTAAATCTTTACATTTGATCTTCTTAAAGAAATCCCAGTGAGACTGTATTTGTTTACATGCTCAAATTAATTGTGTTGTAATTTATTAATATCTTTGGATTGAGCTTGTAGCAATTTATGTGTGAAAAATTATTTTCTATTTTGAATATCTTGAAAAATCCTATAGAACGATTTTTGCTTGGGAAATCTTATTTATATTATCTTTGTGCTATAATCGAGTACAATCAAATTTGTATTCTCACTTAGTTCTATAACATAGAATATCGAGACATTAATTGAGCATATATTCTATTAAGGTGATAAAAACTCATGTGGGAATAAACATATATTTTTTTATATTTGTGAGTATGAGAGAATATGACACATTGGGTCGGTATCTAATCGGCGTTTAGGTTTGATTCTTAGCTTGTAAAAGGATTAGGTTTGATTATGCATATAAAAGGATTAAATTAGTCTTTAGCCTAGTAAAAAAAAAATAGTAGGTTTCATTCTTAGCCTGCAAAAGAATTAAGTTCTTCCTGAGCTTGGTAAAAGAAAAATTGTAAAGGTTTGATTCTAAGCCTGAGAAAAAAATTAGGTTAATTCTGAACTTGTGAAAATGATTATAAGGGTTTGACTCTTACTTGAGAAATAAACCAAAGTTAGTGGATTGCGAAATCCCTGTAGGAGCTTAGGGGACTGGACCTAGGCAATAACAGTTTGTCGTACCAGGATAAATTGGTGCGTTAAATTTATCTATCCCTATCTGTTTGGTTATGCATTTAAATAAACATTATTGGTCTAAAGATCTACCCAAGAGGGGGTAAATTGGGTAGCAACAAAAATTTCATCAATAAATTCAAATCCAATATATCAATTTTCCTAATTGATTATTATATTGTTAAGCAGCGGAAATATGTTTAGCTTAGTGCACACCCAAACAATCAGAAAACAGCGCACAAAAATTTATCCTGATTCGACAAGCTACTCTTACCTATGTCCAGTCCTCCGAGCTCCACAAGGATTTCACAATCCACTAACTCTTTGATTCCTTTCCCAGGTAGGAATCGAACCCTTACAATCCTGATTCTTTTCGCAGGCTTAGAATCAACCTATACAACACTGATTCTTTTCACAGACTCATAATCAATCTATCACTCTATCACACTATTACACTTATCCTTTTTGTAGGCTTAGGAATATCCTTCTCACACTCTAATTCTATTATAGGAAGAATCAAAATCTAATCTTTTAAAAGGCTAACGATTAACCTAATCTTTTTTGCATGCTAAAGATCAAACCTTAATCATTTTCTCAGGCTAAGATTAAACCCTAATCTTTTTCACATGCTAAACATCAAAACCTAACTATGCAGATTAGACATTATCCCAAATGTGTCTAATTCACTCAAACTCGCTAATACAAAAATATTTACAAATTTCTTCCCACAATGAGCTTCTATCATCTCAATACTATTATGCTCAACTAATGTCCTGAAATACTACGTGATAGATTCTATATTAGGCACAAATTTGATTTAAACAATTTAACACACAAATAGCAAATAATTACATTTCTAAAAAAAAAAAACGATTTAAAATATTTTTATAATATTAGATTTGAAAATGATTTTTCTCAAAACAATTAACCTAAGTAATTAAGCAAACAATCTACAAAACCAAAATAATTAACTTAGAAAAATCTCACTGGAATTCATTGAAAACGACTACGATAAGTCAGTAACGAACACAAACCGGTGACCAAAACATTTAGCGCCTTGATCAAGAACTATTTCAAAAATCTCTTTTTATAAATTTCAGTGAAGAAAAACTTTCTTATAATTGCCAAAAGTCGATTGTTCTTGATTAATGAATTTGAAAAGCGCAAGTTTTTATTTATAGACCTTTAACTAGACTTGCAACAGCTAGTTTTCAAATTCTAAGACTTAAAATGACCCTTTGATACCCCATATATCATATATTTTCAAAATAAGTATCTTTCATTTAAAAATACTTTCAAAAAAGCTCTATTTGGTCCCCCAAAACTTTTTCAATTCAAATTCCTTAAGGATAGGAACTAGTTTCATCAATTTAATTAAGCGAATAATTAAATATGTGGAATAAATAAATAGGAAACAAATAATATATGATATATATAAGTAAAACATTTAAATTCCTTTGAAAACTCAATAAAATCGTAAAAAACGAGGAGGTTTGACCCAAAAACCGAGTCAGTCAAAAAGCTGACTACGGACCGTCGGTTGACCGAGAACCCTATCAGTCGATGGCCCTCTCCAATGGTCAATATAATGACCGTTGCCCAGCCTCTGGTTGGTTAACCAACCACTTGTCCGGTTGACCAATCCATCCAGTATGTTTCCCTTTTTTTTTTCTTATTTCGGCTACTGGATTTGTTAGTCGATCGACCCTACCAATTGGTTGACTAAGTTGGCTAGTAGGTCACCCATTTCACTTTCTTAAGCTACTATTTTGGTTAGTTAACCAACTCTTTTCATCGGTTGACTGAATTTAACCCGAAAACACACTATTTTAAGTGTTAAAACCATTCTTTTTGTTTGACTCTTAACCAAAAACATTTTTATGACTTAATATTTTATAAAAAACATATTAGGATCTTAAAATTATCATTTCTTATTAATATATAAATAATATTTATTCATTTTCAAGTGTCGTGTGTGTCCTAATTTGGGTTGCATTAAGAGCATAAAGGTATGATTTGTTTTTACCTAATTATCTTTAATGTCTTCAATACTCTGAAAATATTCATTGCTTTCATCTTGTAACTGTCATGAATTCTTCAACAACTATTCTATTCGAACAATTTTTTTTTTCTCATTTCAATCTATGGAACTTAGATCTGAAATCATTTAATAAAAATATTAGTTCCATAAAACATCAATGTTTAATTGTCCATCAAAATATTAGGTTCAACAAACATGTTTTTGCTATAACTTAAGATAACAACCGGTTAGAAAAATTAGTGATTGCTTGATAAATAATTTATTTGTTTAAATTTTTATAACTACCCAATTCACCCTCTCTTGGGTAGCTCTGTAGGCTAACAGATTCAAAGGAGTTAAAATGACCTAGCTTCAGGGCCTTGCATAATTTGCATGTTGCACCAGTAAGGGTGACCTGGAAGGCCTAGAATTTATTCGAGTCTGACGTTTTTCATAGATCCATACATGCGTGGTAGATATCAAGGTGCTCTGTTAGATCGGAGTCTCCCTAGTACGTCCTAATTTGGGATAGGATCTTGAAATTGCCAAGGACCATCTCTCGTAGCACGCACATAGTAAAAAGAGAAGTATTTTGTTTCACTATCTTATAGATGTTGGGCTCCTTCTTCCCAATCTGCCACGACTTCTCATTAATGGCTCTAACCTGCCCATGCAACTCTTTGTCGGCTTGTCGATCTGAGTCTCATTATTGAGGCCTAAAATGGAATGTCAAAGAAGCTTCCACCGAGTTCGGCAAAGCCTGCCGAGATATGATGCAAGTTTTGCCCGTGGCGCGGGTGTGTTGTGTTTTATTCCTTCGTAGGAGAGCCTCATACGTATTATCTCATATTTTCTCCGTGGATACCCTTAGCCCTAGCTGGGAGTATATGTTGGGGGTCCTTTTAAGGCCTAGGGCTTTAGTATCCCATCGTCTGTTTCAACTCTATTAGCACAGCTCGTCCCATTCTTTGTGGATCCTTTCCAGCTCCTGTCAAAGGTCACGTTGCGTGTGGTATCATTCTTTTTCTTGACGTTACTCACATCGGGTCCTTCGTCCCTTGTTTATGATAAGTTATGCCTTACTAACAAGCGACACAAATCCTTGCAAGATAGGCGGCAGCGGAGGTAGTTGGCTTAGATCAGTTTGTCCAGTAAAGTACTAGATAATTTGGGAGAGATCTTAGACTTCTCTCATTATTTCCATCAAGAGTGATGTTGATTCCCCTTATGGGCCAGCTTCAAAGGCATTTGTGCAGAAAGGTTGCCTCTCGTTTTCATCTTTGTTGGTCATGATTTCGAACCTCAAGTGTCCATTTACTTAGTGGATATTGAATCTAATATTTTGATGGATAATTGAACATTGATATTTTATGGAACTAATGGGCTTATTGAGTGATTTCAGATTAGAAGGTTTATACGTTTAAATGAGAAAAATAATGAATCGAAAAAGTTATTCGTTGAAGATTTACAAGATAGAGGTTTTGTAAAGAGATTCAAGATGGGTGCAAAATGAAGATATTGAAGATTCTTTGGAGTATTGAAGATTTTTGTGTTCCTAGGTAAAACAACTAATTACTCTTATACTCTTAATACAACCCGAATTAGGATCATGCATGACACTTTAAAATGCGTAATCTTATGTGTGTCATTATCAGAAGTAATAAATTCAAGATCCTAATATGCTGGTGTCCCAAAGTGGTCAACACCTCGACTATGGTCCAGTTAGGTGATAGTATTCTTTTGCTGAGGTGGAGTTGACGGTTGAAAATTCTTCACGTGAGTTGTATTGGGTCTTGGGAGGATTGACCTACTATGTCCGGAGTCCTGCTCCTTAGAAGGTGGTACCTGCAGAAGGCTCGGACCGAGATTTGTCCCGGCGAAGACCCTCCGACGTGAGAATAAGGGCTTAGAGAGAAGTACAAAAATACATCAAATAAACAAATAACTCAAAGCATTCGCGTAATAAATCATACCTCGGGCTTACATAGCCCCTAGTATATATAGGCGTCAAAGATTATTAGTCAAGCCTAATGATAGGTGTAAAATACTTACGTATTTCCAAATTGGTTTTGTTAGTTTTCAAGTATGTTTATAGTTATTTTTATGTGTTTTAATATGTTTTTATTATTTTTGTATTAAAACAGGTGCGTGGGATGAAAATGTATGAAATCGGAGCGAAAACGATGTGATGGAACTAAAGCGGACGAAGTTACGGTGGATAAATAAGCAATGAGGTAACATTGTGAAAGAAGCCCACCACCTAGGTGTCCAGACCTCTGCCTAGGCTATAAAGATGCTGAGAACATTTCCAAGTCCACCGCCTACTTCTTCACCTAGGTGGTCACCAAACCTGCAAAGCTGGTACAGGTGCTATAACTTCAAGGCTATTTTGGACTACGATGAAATTCGATTTTTGAAACACTCAAAACATGGAAGTTGTATATATTTTTCTTATATTTCCATAGGTTTTTCAATCACCTCAATCGGAGTTTGGATGAAGAAGTTATAGTCAAAACAAAATACAAACCTACAGTAACTTCGCCTAGGCGAAGTTTCCTTCGCCTAGGCGAAAACCTCTGCGCAGAATAGATATTTTGTAGATATTTTTTGGCCTATTTAAACCTTTATATACTCCTATTTTCATTCTTCTTCCAATCCTAAGGCCTTCGGCCATA
The DNA here is from genome assembly GCA_016647705.1 of Eucommia ulmoides. Taxonomy (NCBI): domain Eukaryota; kingdom Viridiplantae; phylum Streptophyta; class Magnoliopsida; order Garryales; family Eucommiaceae; genus Eucommia; species Eucommia ulmoides. The sequence continues at coordinate 20,407,137 of CM028338.1, read as the reverse complement.
TTTTAGGGTTAGGTTTAGGGATTTTTAGGGAGAGCTCTCAACCCGAGGTAGAGGATGAAGAGGGAAGCGATCAATAGATGGTTCTAGCAGCTATTCTTCGGATATTGGCTAAGTCTCTCATTTCTTCTCTTTGTTTTCTATATTTTGGTAGTTGTTGAGTATGTTTACGCCATTTTACATTGTATACGTGGTTATGGCCATTAGCTAAACATAGGTTATATAGGGATTATTAATATAATATATGAAAACGTTGTTTAGTTGAGTTTGTGTTTTGTTTGCGATTGTTCTTCGTTATGTTGATTATGTGTGCCATATTTTTTGTTTATATTGCTTAGATTTACATATCAAGAATACGGGGTTTGACAAAACCCGAATTTGGACTAGAATAAATAAACGCCACAATCCTATAACCCGGTCGGAGTTTAGATTGTGGACAATCGATGACGTTGGGGCAAGACTCACGTGACCTAGAGTCGTTAAGACGTTAAGGGGAACTTCGGCATTGACGCAAAGTCACGTATTCCTTCGTGTTACACTCGGGAAAAGTGACGAGAGAGTTTTAGAACGGAGATTGTCAATAAGGTAAACACAACGCGACGATCCAATAACTAGGGAGGGAGTTGGATTGTGTGCAATCAATGACGTTGGGGCGAGACTCACGCGGCCTAGGGTCGTTAAGACGTTGAGGGGGACTTCTTCGTTGACACAAAGTTGTGTATCCTCCTATCTTACACTCGGAAGAGGTGGCGGAGGAGTTTACGAACTGAGATTGTCATATAAGTCGAACGTCGTTAACATAAACTAAAATGAGACTAAACAAGTATTTGTAAACGAAACTAATCCCTAGACAACCTATTCTCTCAAAACTATCCCATATTAACATTAGTATTAGTATAGTTAAATTAGGTTATATTAGTATTAGTATTAATTAATTATATTCCATTTTTGTCGCCTAGATAAAGTCGAGTTATGATAATCGCGGTACTCGATAGTAACAACACCAATCCCTATGGATACGATACCTAACCGAAAGGTCCATTATACTAAAACTTGATCCGTACGCTTGCGGTGAAAGTGACAGCGCTTATTTAGCAGCCACTAAGTTTTTTTGACGTCGTTGCTGGGGATTGAAAGGAGTGTTACTTTTGATATTGGGAGTAAATAACTTGATTTTAATCTAGGCATTTTTGTATATAATTTTCGTTTGTAGTTTTGTTTTTGTTTTCGGAAGGATGCTTGAAGATGTTAGAACGACAGGTGCTCTTGCGGTTCGATCAATAAATATCTCGCCAGTCTTGAGGGTATGTGTCGGGCTGAGGACATTAAATCAAGTGCTTCTTGGGAGGCAACCCAGGGTCACAAATAAGTTAGATACATCTTCGTCAGTTTGAGTCGGAGGCGAGATCCTCTCGCCTCCCAGGTATGTGTTCTAAACCCCCGTCTTCAATATCATGCTATATACTATCATTGGGATCGCTGACGGCTCATTTTGGACATCACCTGTGTTGAGTTGGTGGTGATGTGTAGTATGTTTTAGTATGTGTATATGTTTTTAGCATGTTTTAGTATGTGTATATGTTTTTAGCATGTTTTATTGCTTTTATCGTTTGCATGCTTGTTTAGGAATAGATTGTTTAGTTTAGTTGTTGTTTTGTGCTACGTTTTGATGTCATCTGGGCCTTTACCCGATGATGACTCTGTCCCTGGATTGTTTTGAGGTCGAGCGTAACGCTCATTCATGTGTGATTCTGTGTGCTTAACGTATCGTCTTAGTAAAAGTTATTGTAGATCCTAAATGCATGAGCACGTAAACTCAATATAGTATTATCTAATTGATTTGAAACCGATTATCCTTCACTCAATTTCATGACAATAGAGATTCTTGAACTTGATTTGGGGAAAATTCGAGGCAAAATCCTAGGTGAGGTTATTTAGGAGATATGATTTAGGCATTCATTTGATCACCTGAGCCTTTTAAGCTTACCCTGTTAAATCATTACCCTTCGTTACCCTGTCAAAGCCTAAAAGCCGTTTCAATTCTGAACACTTAACAAATACCCTAGACGATTGAACTTTTTCCAAACCTACATCGCTAAATTGAAGACACAATTTGAGTGAATCAAGTTAGAATTTCGCAACTTGATGTGAACGGATGGGTTTAGGCCAAAATTCTAATTGGTTCGGTATTCGAGTACTCACTTGTCCTTTGTCGTTCATATATTTTTGCACATTCCTAAAGTTGTAAGAATTTGAATACATTTTGGGGTGTGTTACTGATCACACCTCATTTTGTGCGATCTAATACCACTAAATTAAGTTTTGTTAATCTTTTAAATAAATTAAAATATTATAAATTAAGTTGTTTTATTTGTTTTTGTAGGATTTTGGAAATGGTACAAAACCATGTTAATTTGGAGCAAAATTCAGAGAAAATGATCAAACGGATAAAAGTCGCGATTTTCGGTACTAGAATCAAGACCACTGTCCATTGTTTTGGACATAACTAATTATACAGTTGGCATTCTGAGATGAAACAAGTTGCATATGAAAGTAGACTCTTTAAGCTTTCCAACGACTGGTTATAGAGCCAAATCGGAGTTCGTATGAAAAAGATACAACCGTTTGAAGATGGTCCTTCTGTGCAGCCACATAGTGCTGCGGGTCAAACCATTTTGACCCGAACCCGGCCCGATCCGGCCCGACCCGCGCCCACTCCGGTGGACAAATTCCACAACAACCCCATTGTCCTCCATATTTGATTTTTTGCACCCCTAGCCTCCTCTTTTGACTCAAATTCACCCCAAAACTCACATTTTTTATTCTATAAATAGAAGGGAGGTTTGAGAGCAAAAAGAATCCATATTCCTACTTCATTCTTAGAATAGTTGTAGTATTTTCTTATTTGTTTTTCTTTTATTTCATTTTTATTTTTGGAAGGGAGAATAGTTTGGGGTACAAAGTGTAAATGGTGTTTGTGAGGATATTATCCGAGAAAATACCACTCAATGCAACAATGAGAAGCTAACTTCCTTCAACCAGGTTAGAGTTGTGGTATTGTACTTTTGAATTTATGTAATATTGTATTTTTCTTATTTAAATTTGGATTTCGTATAAACAATTGTGTGGAAGGAATTCCGTTCGTAAAAATGAATTTAATTATAATTGAATTTATTGTCAAAATGTTCTTGTAGAGATTTTGATTTGAATTCAATTATTGCTAGAACATTAAATCTTGTACCTGTGGTCTTGATTTAATGGCCACACAATCGTATTCTTAGGGATTGATTATTGGTCTGGATGGTTTATGCCTAGATTTTAATTCACCTTAGATTAGTTTAATGTAGGAATTAAATACCGAAGATAGATCATGCCGGAGAATAACAATCCATATATTTCTGAGTAGTTCCGGCTTGTAGTTAAGAACACTCGTTTATACAAATCCGATTTAAATAGAAAATACGAGAAAAACATAATTCTCAAAATACTAACCCCACAATTCCTATCCTGGTTCTTTATTTTATTTTTATTTTAGATTTAATATTTTCTTTTCTAATTTTAATAAAAAATCAAAATCGTTTTCACTAAAGAAAAAAAAAGTAATTAGAAATTGATAATTACAAAACTGATCTCTGTGGTTCGACACCCTACTTGAACACCGTACTACATCAGTATCGCGGTACCAATTTAAGGGTATTATTTTTGAGCGATCAGTTACTTAATCATTTTTGCACACTTCTTAAAATGTAGAAATTCGAATGAGTTTGGAAGTGTGTTAAAAAAAAAAAAATAAATAAATAAATCCGTTTCTTTTTTACATGACAAGTGAGTACGACGTTCTTAAATGTTTGTTCATGGTTGTTTCTAAATAAACTATGGGGTTTCGAGTGTAAGTGTGCCAAGCGATGTGTCTCGGGTAACGTTAAGTTAACAACGTTAACCTATTTTCTATTCCAAAATACCCTTGGCCATTATTCCAAAACCGAACCAAGCCCTACTGATCTTCATGACCCTCCGAGCCTACATTAGTGGAGAATAGATCCCAGGTCAGGCGTATGGATTCCCTATACCTTAAAGGTTTTAGTCATGATCTTTATTTAGGGATAATCCCATCTAATCAATGGATAATAGTATATTTTAGTTTAATCACACACACTTAAACAGGATCTAGAATGACGCTTACTATTTTTGAACGTTGAAATTCTAGAACACCACATGGTGTGATTTATGCTTGAACTTGATAGGATTAGGGGCCGACGAGGGGAAAATCTTTGTACCGGTAGATGATATTCAAAACTTCCACATTTTTGGTTTTAGTGTTTTTCGTTTGTAGTTTTTAATTTCGTAATTAGTTTTAATATTTTTTTGTATTGTGTGGGTGTTTTGCTCAAGAACTAGCAAAATTCTGAGTATTAGGGTATTTAATAGGTGTAAAATACTTGCGTATTTTCAAACCGGTTTTGTTAGTTTTCAAGTATGTTTATAGTTATTTTTATGTGTTTTAATATGTTTTTATTCTTTTTATATTAAAACAGGTACATGGGGTAAAAATGTATGAAATTGGAGTACAAACGATGTTACCGAACCAAAGCAGACGAAGTTACGGTGGATAAATAAGCAAGGAGGCAATATTGTGAAAGAATCCCACTCCTAGGCGTCCAGACCTCCGCCTAGGCTGTGAAGATGCTGAGAACATTCCCAAGTCCACCGCCTACTTCTTCGCCAAGGCAGTCACCAAACCTGCATAGTCGATACAGGTGCTATAACTTCAAGTGTAAGACCCTAACTTTAGCACATACATAATTTTAGTCACATTTTAGAGCATTTAGAAAAATAAGGGGTAGAAATGTGTTATTTAATATCCAAATTAAAAGTTTAGGGGTCAATTTACAAATTTGAAAACATTTATTCTACACTTTGGGATTCAATTTGTCATTTATTTATAAAATTAAAATTTTAGGGGTGAATTTATAATTTTAAGAAAAATTATATCTTGAATTAGGTTAAAATGATAACCTAAAGGAAATTAGGGGGAGAAAAGAGTAATTAAAATAAAAATATATATATATGCCGTGGGAATGATCAGCCAAAATCAAAAACAGAGAAAGAGAGAGCAACGACGTGGTAGGGTGTGGGATCAAGATGAACCACCAAGTTCATGCATATAAATGCATCCATCAAAGTGGTGATCAGAAAAATCTCAAAAAGAATAATCGAGAAAATCAAAAAAATCGAGAAGAGAGAGAGAGAAGCTGGGTTTCGGTTGTGGGTGTGTTTGGTCGACGGTGTGCAGTTGGTGAGTGGGTGTTCATCCGACGATTGTGTGGGTGTATGTGGGGGTGTCGTTCGGCTGTTCCGTTTGTGACAGTGTGTGTGTGTGTGTATGCATTTTCTGGCCATCAATGTTGTCTGTGGGTGAGCATGCGATTATCTCTGTTCCGTTTCCGTCGCCGATAATTGTGTGTGTATGGGGATGATCGACAATGTGTGTGTGTGTTCTGTGCTCTGTTCGCTGGTTGGTGTCGGCAGTGCGTTTTGTTGAACGCCGATGCATGTGTGTGTGTGTGTCGTCGACGGTTGCGTGCATCGATATTCAGACGATTGTGTGCATGTGTGTGTCGTGTGGTCGGATGGTGTGTGTGCATGGGTGTGGACATTAAAGTGTGTGTGTTTCGATGTATGTGTGTGAGACGTCGAGTTCGTCGTGTGGGTATGTGTGGAATCGTCGCCGTCGTTCAGCTGACGTGTTTGTGTTCCGTTCAACAGTGGTTGTGTGTGCATAATCAGTTGTGGGCTGCCAGCGGTGTGTAGGTTGTTTGGTCGGTGAGTGAGTTCCGGTGGCATGTACGTCGTCGTCGATGGTGTGAGGCTGCCGGAGGTTGGTGACAAAAGAGAGAGAGAGTGCGGCGGGAGCAGCAAACTGAAACAGAAGCAGCAAACTGAAACAGAAAAAAGAAGGAAGAGGAAGAAGGGAAAAAAAAAGGGAAAAAAAGAAAAAATAAATAAATTACCCAAACAACCGAAATAAAAACCAAAAAAAAATCCATTTCGCGACCGGTAAGCGATCCGGGACAGGTAACGATCCTGTTGGTTAATATTTTAATCGTCAATTATTATTTCCATCAAATTAAATTATTGGCATTAAATTTTGTAATCGCCACGATAATTTCGCAACCGCTAAGTTTAATAATGTCGTACAATGAATATTAACGTAGCAAAATAGGCAGAAATAACAAATTTTGCATAATTAATTTGGGAATAGGAAATATGGAATTTAGAACCTGTATGGTATATTAGGTTATTTTAAAGTAAAATAATAATTTAGGCCTATCGTTGTTTGGTTCACAGGCGCCAGCATCACAGTAGATTTCGGACAGTGACGTTTTCGCCATGCGGAGAAAAAGATGAGTGTACTATCTTCTTGCCAAACTATTTTATATATATATATATATATATGATGAAATATGGGTCTACTTAAACTGTACGATTTTACAAATAATATAGATCAAGCAGGTATTTGGGTGAGTTGGTAAAATGAATTTTCGGGGTATTGTGTTGGTTTCTAAAAAGAAAGTTGGAAAATGAGTTTCGTTGGATTTGGTAGGTTTAAAAGAGAGTGAAAAATATCTGGTTTTCTAAAAATAAAGAGTGAAAAAATGGTTTCGGTGAAATCAGACGTTTTTTAAAATAAAGTGAAAAATATGATTTTGGATTAAAATCGGTTTTGGAAATAGAGGGTGATGTTTGAGATTTGACGATGTTGATTAGACGATGTTATTGATTTGTGATTTGATGATGACGTTATTGATTTGACGATGCTATAGTATTTATCGGCTTCGGTAGAGTGATGGTATTGATTTGACGATGCCATAGTATTTATCCGCTTCGGTAGAATGATGTTTATCTGCTTCGGTAGAGTAATGTTATCCGCTTCGGCAGAGTGATGTTAGACGTTATACTGCGTAGTGATTATCCACTGCGGCGAAGTGATGGGTGTTCGTAGGAAGGCATATCCTATGGGTGGTACGGTACCGTTGCAACTCCCGATCGTAAGGTTAAAACGATTACTAGGGCTGGCCAGTGTGTGTTTGAGGTGTGTGTTTGAGTTGTGTGCTTAAAAAATGTGTTTTATCATGGTGATTAGTATGATTTTTATATTAGTTGGATTTGAATGGAACTTAATTATGTCGCATATTTTCCCTGCTTTTATACTGAAGATTTTACGAGCTATGTGGTATTTATAAACTTACGCTTGATCCATTTAAATGTTGTAGAATAAGTTTTTATTATTAAATATGTTTTTACTAAGAAAGCAGTACACTCGCAGGTGAAGCAGTTAGGAGTCGGTCTCCTACTGACGCTAGCTAGAGTCCTACGATGGAGTCGTGTGGAGGGTTGAGATGAGCTTTCTGAGACGAACCTGTGAGGGGTTCATGGTATTATATTTTGCTGTTAGTATATTTAGGGAACGGGTGTGTTCCCATAACAAAAATATGTTTAGCTTCTTATAAATGATGGTTTATTTATATATATGCATATTATCGTGTAATAGATAGTTGGTTGGTTGTTTTCGGTGATGTCATCACGCCAGCCCGGGATGTCGGGATTTTGAGACGGGTCGTGAGAATTTTGGTATCAGAGCCTAGGTTATAGGTTCTGTAGACTTGCCAGTAGTTGTATCAATAGAGGATCATGAGATAAGAAGAAGTGCCAGTCGTCTAGTCAGTAGGGGACTTTGAGATAGGGTGTCGAGCCAGTGGTGGACCATGAGATAGGGTGTCGATAGGTGAGTTAAGCACGTGAGTGATGGTTATTGCATTGCATTAGATGGTACATTGACATCGTGCATGGTTATTTGTCTTGTTGGTAATTAGTGAGTGCAACGAAGTTGTGATACTGCTAGTTGGTGGTTCGGGTAGTGTGGTTGGTAGTGGTAATGGATGGATCGCGATTGTGGGGGTGCTAGTGGTTGGGAATATTAAGTTAGAACTGATAAGTAATTCTATTAGTAGTATTTGACATTGGGATTCCCTGTCGGTAGTACATAATATTTTTATTATTAAACCAACAGTATGGCAGAGCACACTTAATTCGTCGAATGTTAAGTTATTCATTGAATTGACTTGGTAGACAACATTTTATTTATGCAATTACACGACACACTATGCTACTATTTAAGATACAGAGATTCTACCATAAATGTGTGGGTGTGCTCATGATTTTATTTAGAGAGGGAGGTTCATATGGTTAAAGCAGAAAGAGAACCATTCGACGGTATGAAATTAAATCTGATTTAGTAAAAACGGAAGAGAAAAGATGTAGACTAATCTAGAAAGGATTTACTTTGGAAATACGTTTTAGGTTAACGGGCAAGCAGATTTAAAAGTTATGCGAAATGGGCAAATGCAGCGTGAATTAATAGAGAATGATGTGTAGGAAGTAGCCGAGAACTATGAATCTGTGTTAATAGTTAGTGCATATAAATATAGTTCACTTCGTATTAGTGGTAGGAAGTTGTCGGTACATCTATTACCCTTGAATATTTACGATCTTAATGTAATACTGGATATGAATTTGCTGTTCGGCTATCATACCATGGTGGATTATTTTAAGAAGAAAGTAATTTTTCAAATCTCAGGCGAGCCAGAATTTATATTCTCGGGAGACAATTATCACTCCTGTCATTTTGATTTCAACCTTAGAAGCCAGGAGATTATTGAAGAAAGGATGTCAAGGATACCTCTCACACGTGATTGATACCAGTCAGAAACAAATTCAGATGACAGATATTCCAGTAGTCAGAGATTTTCCCGACGTGTTTCCGGATAAATTGCCAGGGTTTCCAATAGATAGGGAGATGGAATTAACTATCGAGTTGCTTCCAGGAACTGCTCCTATATCAATTCCACCTTATTGTATGGCGCCTACTGAGCTGAAAGAATTGAAAGTACAGTTGCAAGATTTATTAGATCGTAGATTTATCAGACCCAGTGTTTACCCATGGGAAGCCCCGGTGTTGTTCGTGAAGAAGAAAGATGGCACGTTGAGAATATGTATCGATTATCGGCAATTGAATAGGTTGACGATTCGTAATAAATATTTGTTGCCTAGAATTGATGATTTGTTCGACCAGCTCCAGAAGACTAAAATGTTTTCCAAGATCGATCTTCGATCGGGGTATCACCAATTGAAAGTCATAGATAGTGACGTGGCAAAAATAGCGTTCCGTACGAGATATGGACATTATGAATTTCTGATTATGCCATTCGAATTGACAAATGCCCCTGCTACTTTTATGGATATGATGAATCAAATCTTCTAACCTTATCTGGATCAATTTATTACCGTGTTCATTGACAAAATATTGATCTATTCCCAAAGTAGAGAAAAACATGCAGAGTATCTCCAGATTATATTGCAGACATTGCGGGAGAAGCGGTTGTATGCAAAATTCACTAAATGCGAATTTTGGTTAGATCATGTGGTATTTTTGGGGCATGTTATCTTAGGAGATGGTATTCAGGTGGACCCAATGGAAGTTGAAGCTGTTGTCCAATGGGAAAGGCCGGAAAAAAAAAATGTGACTGAAGTTCGAAGCTTTTTAGGATTGACGGGTTATTATCGACGGTTTGTGCAGGGATTTTCTATTATAGTTGTCCCATTAACTCGATTGACCCACAAAGAATCCAAATTTGAGTGGACCGACAAATGTGAACAAAGTTTCCAAGAGCTGAAAAGAAGGTTGATATCAATGCCAATACTGTCCCTCCCGTCAAAAGGAGGTGGTTTCATGATTTATAGCGACGCGTCACACCAAGGGCTGGGATGTGTACTGATGTAACATGGTCACGTAATCACATATACATCTTGGCAATTAAATAACCATGAGCATAATTACCCAACGTATGATTTGGAGTTAGCAACGATTGTGTTCACCCTGAAGATTTGGAGGCACCATTTGTATGGCGAAACTTGTGAAATATACACCGACCACCAAATTTTGAAATCCTTGTTTACTCAAAAGAAGCTAAATATGAGGCAGAGACATTGGATAGAATTGATTAAAGATTACGATTGCACCATCCACTATCATCCAAGAAAGGCTAATGTTTTAGCGGATGCGTTGAGTCAAAAATCGGTAGGTTCGGTCGCACATATTCAAGTTGTTCATACTAATCTGTATGCTGAGTTGAGATCTTTACGAGTTCAGTTGGCGGTTGGTCAGACGACAGCGTTGCTTGCGACTTTGACTTTGAGGCCGACATTAATCGACCGTATTATTAAAGCATAGAAGTCAGATGTTCAATTGGAGAGGATTGGGATATCGTGCCTGGGATAATGATGAGGCTTTGATGATGGGAAATAGTTTGTACGTACCGGATGATCTCAATCTAAAGAAAGATATCTTGGAAGAAGTGCATAGCCCAGCGTACGCGACGCATCCAGGCAATACCAAAATGTATCGCGATTTGCGAGAATATTATTGATAGATCGAAATAAAACGGAAAATCACAGAATTTGTTGCCAAGTGTCTTGTTTGTCAAGTTAAGATTGAGCACCAACGTCTAGGTGGGTTATTACAGCCTTTACTTATTCCAGAGTGGAAGTAAGAGCATGTCACGATGAATTTCATTTCGGTATTACCCCGTACTCAAAAAGGGGCATAATTCCATCTGGGTGATCGTTGATAGGTTTACCAAGTCTGCTCATTTTCTGGTTATAAAGACGACATTCTCTCTTGATAAGTATGTCCAACTATATATTGATGAGATTGTTAGATTGCATGGCGCATCGGTTTCTATAGTATCGGATAGAGATCCGAAATTTACTTCCAGGTTCTGGCCGAGTCTCCAAATTTCTTTGGGTACCAAGCTGAAGTTTAGCACCGCTTTCCATCCTCAGCCGGGCGGACAATCAGAGCGTACGATTCAAACGTTGGAAGATATGTTGAGGGGATGTGTTTTGGAATTTCTTGGTAGTTGGGATGATCATCTGACATTGATGGAATTTGCCTACAATAACGGCTACCATTCGGCAATTGAGATGGCCCCGTATGAAGCATTATATGGTATAAGATGCGGAACCCCAGTCCGTTGGTCTGAAGTAGGAGAAAGAAAATTGTTGATGCCAGATATCGCCCAAATGATAGCCGACAAAGTCAAGGTGATTCGGGAAAAAATATTAATTAAAAATCGCTCAAAGTTGACAAAAGAGTTATGCAGACAAGCGCCAGCAGGAGTTGGAGTTTGAAGTAGGAGATCATGTGTTTTTGCATATTTCTTCGTGGAAAGGCATAATGAGGTTCGGAAAGAAAGGAAAGTTAAGTCCAAGGTACATCAGATCATATGAAATTTTAGATCAGATTGGAGCGATAGCCTATCGGCTTGCTTTACCACCAAAGTTGTCTCGATTACACGATGTTTTCATGTATCGATGCTCCGAAAATATGTGTCAAATCCTTCTCATGTGTTGACTTCACTGCCGATCGAATTGGAAGAATATTTGACATACGTTGAGAAGCCAGTCCAAATCTTAAGCCGTAAGGACCAGGTGTTGCGGACGAAAATGATTTCATTAGTCAAGGTGTTATGGTGCAGTCATACAGTGGAAGAGGTGACATAGAAGGGAGAGGACGAGATGAGAAAAATTACCCGTACTTGTTCGATCAAGGTAATAAAAATTTCAGGACGAAATTTCTTTTAGGAGAGAAGGGTTGTAAGACCCTAACTTTAGCACATACATAATTTTAGTCGTATTTTAGAGCATTTAGAAAAATACGGGGTAGAAATGGGTTATTTAATATCCAAATTAAAAGTTTAGGGGTCAATTTACAAATTCGAGTATGTTTATAGTTATTTTTATGTGTTTTAATATGTTTTTATTCTTTTTGTATTAAAACAGGTACGTGGGGTAAAAATGTATGAAATTGGAGTGCAAACGATGTTACCGAACCAAAGCGGACGAAGTTACGGTGGATAAATAAGCAAGGAGGCAATATTGTAAAAGAATCCCACTCCTAGGCGTCCAAACCTCCGCCTAGGCTGTGAAGATGCTGAGAACATTCCCAAGTCCACCACCTACTTCTTCGCCGAGGCGGTCACCAAACCTGCACAGTCGATACAGGTGCTATAACTTCAAGTGTAAGACCCTAACTTTAGCACATACATAATTTTAGTCACATTTTAGAGCATTTAGTAAAATAAGGGGTAGAAATGTGTTATTTAATATCCAAATTAAAAGTTTAGGGGTCAATTTACAAATTTGAAAATATTTATTCTACACTTTGGGATTCAATTTGTCATTTATTTATAAAATTAAAATTTTAGGGGTGAATTTATAATTTTAAGAAAAATTATATCTTGAATTAGGTTAAAATAATAACCTAAAAAAATTAGGGGGACAAAAGAGTAATTAAAATAAATATTAATATATATATATATATATATATATATATATATATATATATACATGCCTATGTCGTGGGAATGATCAGCCAAAATCGAAAACAGAGAAAGAGAGAGCAACGGCGTGGCAGGGCGTGGGATCAAGATGAACCACCAAGTTCATGCATATAAATACATCCATCAAAGTGGTGATCAGGAAAATCTCAAAAAGAAGAATCGAGAAAATCAGAAAAACCGAAAAGAGAGAGATAGTAGCTGAGTTTCGGTTGTGGGTGTGTTTGGTCGACGGTGTGCAGTTGGTAAGGGGGTGTTCATCTGATGATTGTGTGGGTGTATGTGGGTGTCTCATTCGGCTGTTCCGTTTGTGACAGTGTATGTGTGTGCATTTTCTGGATGTCAACGTTGTGTGTAGGTGAGCATGCGATCGTCTCTGTTCCGTTTCTGTCGCCGGTGATTGTGTGTGGGGGGTATAATCGGCAATGTGTGTGCGTGTTCTGTGCTCTGTTCGCTGGTTGGTGTGTCGGCAGTGCGTTTTGTTGATCGCCGGTACATGTGTGTGTGCGTGTCGTCACCGATTGTGTGCATCGATCGTCGGACAATTGTGTGCATATGTGTCGTATGGTCGAATGGTGTGTGTGCATAGGTGTAGACATTGAAGTGTGTGTGTTTCGGTGTATGTGTGTGAGACGTCGAGTTCGTCATGTGGGTATGTGTAGGATCGTCGCCGTCGTTCGGCCGGCGTGTTTATGTTCCGTTCAACAGTGGGTGGGTGTATATGTGATCAGTTGTGGGCTGCCGGCGGTGTATAGGTTGTTTGGTTGGTAAGTGAGTTCTAGCGGCGTGTGCGTCGTCGTCAATAGTGTGAGGCTGCCAGAGGTTGGTGAGGAAAGAGAGAGAGAGGGCGGCGGGAGTAGCAAACTGAAACAGAAACAACAAAGAAAACGGAAAAAGAAAGAAGAGGAAGAAGGAAAAAAAAAGGGAAAAAAGAAAAAAGAAAAAAAAATTACCCAAACAACCCAAATAAAAACAAAAAAAAAATCCATTTCGCTATCGGTAGGCGATCTGGGACAGGTAACGATCCTGTTGGTTAATATTTTAATCGTCAATTATTATTTCTATCAAATTAAATTATTAACATTAAATTTTGTAATCGCCACGATAATTTCGTAACCGCTAAGTTTAATAATATCGTACGATGAATATTAACGTAGCGAAATAGGTAGAAATAACAAATTTTGCATAATTAATTTGGGAATGGGAAATACGAAATTTAGGACCTGGATGGTAAATTAGGTTATTTTAAAGTAAAATATTAATTTAGGCTTATCGTTGTTAGGTTCACAGACGCCAGCGTCCCAGTAGGTTTCGGACAGTGACGTTTTCGCCATGCGAAAAAAATGGTGAGTGTACTGTCTTCTTAACAAACTATTTTTCTTTTATATATATATATATATATGATGAAATATGGGTCTACTTAAACTGTACGATTTTACAAATAATATGGATCAAGCAGGTATTTGGGTGAGTTGGTAAAATGAATTTTTGGGGTATTGTGTTGGTTTCTAAAAAGAAAGTTGGAAAATGAGTTTCGTTGGATTTGGTGGTTTTAAAAGAGAGTGAAAAATATCTGGTTTTCTAAAAATAAAGAGTGGAAAAATGGTTTTGGTGAAATCAGACGTTTTTTAAAAGAAAGTGAAAAATATGATTTTGGATTAAAATCGATTTTGAAAATAGAGGGTGATGTTTGAGATTTGACGATGTTGATTAGACGATGTTATTGATTTGTGATTTGATGATGACGTTATTGATTTGACGATGCTATAGTATTTATCGGTTTCGGTAGAGTGATGGTATTGATTTGACGATGCCATAGTATTTATCCGCTTCGGCGGAATTGTGTTTATCTGCTTCGGCAGAGTGATGTTATCCGCTTTGGCGAAGTGATGTTTATCTGCTTCGGTAGAGTAATGTTAGACGTTATACTGCGCAGTGATCATCCGCTGCGGTGAAGTGATGGGTGTTCGTATGAAGGCATATCTTACGGGTGGTACGGTATCGTTGCAACTCCCGATCATGAGGTTAAAACGATCACTAGGGCTGGCCAGTGTGTGTTTGAGTTGTGTGCTTAAAAAATATGTTTGAGATGTGTGCTTGAGATGTGATGTTTTACGTATATTGACTGATTTGATATTTATTATCATGGTGATTAGTATGATTTTTATATTAGTTGGATTTGAATGGAACTTAATTATGTCGCTTTATTTTCCCTGCTTTTATACTGGAGATTTTACGAGTTATGTGGTATTTATAAACTTACGCTTGATCCATTTAGATGTTGTAGAATGAGTTTTTATTATTAAAGATGTTTTTACTAAGAAGACAGTACACTCGCAGGTGAAGCAGCTAGGAGTCGGTCCCCCTACTGGCGCTACGTAGAGTTCTACGATAAAGTCGTGTGTAGGGTTGAGATGTGCTTTCTGAGACGAACCTGTGAGGGGTTCGTGATATTATATTTTGCTGTTAGTATATTTGAGGACCGAGTATGGTCCCATAACAGAAATATGTTTAGCTTCTTATAGATGATGATTTATTTATATATATGTATATTGTCGTGTAATAGATGGTTTGTTGGTTGTTTTCGGTGATGTCGTCACGCCATCCCGAGATGTCGGGATTTTGAGATGGGTCATGACATCAAGGCTATTTTGGACTATGATGAAATTCTATTTTGGAAACACTCAAAACATGGAAGTTGTATATATTTTTCTTATCTTTCTATAGGGTTTTGAATCACCTCAATCAGAGTTCGGATGAAAAAGTTACAGTCAAAACAAAATGCAAACCTGCAGTAACTTCGCCTAGGCGAAAATTTGGCAGAAAGTTTACCGACCTAACTTCGCCTAGGTGAAAACCTCTGCACAAAATAGATATTTTGTAGATATGTTTTGGCCTATTTAAACCCTTCTCTCCTCTTCTCTTCCTTTTTCTTTAGGTCCTAAGGCCTTAGGCCATATTTTAAGGTTAGGTTTAGGGATTTTTTAGGGAGAGCTCTCAACCCGAGGTGGAGGATGAAGAGGGAAGCGATCGGTGGATTGTTCTAGCGGCTATTCTTCGGATATTGGCTAAGTCGCTCATTTATTCTCTTTGTTTTCTATATTTTGGTAGTTGTTGAGTATGTTTACTCCATTTTACATTGTATACGTGGTTATGACCATTGGCTAAACATAGGTTGTATAGAGATTATTAATATAATTTATGAAAACGTTGTTTAGTTGAGTTTGTGTTTTGTTTGCGATTGTTCTTCGTTATGTTGATTGTGTGTGCCATATTGTTTGTTTATATTGCTTAGATTTACATATCAAGAATATGGGGTTTGACAAATCTCAGATTCAGACTAGAATAAACGAACGTCACAATCCTATAACCCGGTCGGGGTTTAGATTATGGACAATCGATGATGTTGGGGCAAGACTCACGTGACCTAGAGTCGTTAAGACGTTGAGATGGACTTCGGCGTTGATGCGAAGTCATGTATTCCATCGTCTTACACTCGGGAGAGGTGGCGAGAGAGTTTTAGAACAGAGATTGTCGATAGGGTAAACAGAACGCGACGATCCAATAACCCAGAAGGGAGTTAGATTGTGTGCAATCAATGACGTTGGGGCGAGACTCACGCGGCCTAAGGCCGTTAAGACGTTGAGGGGGACTTCTTCATTGACATGAAATCGCGTATTCCCCCGTCTTACACTCGGAAGAAGTGGCGAAGGAGTTTACGGACTGAGATTGTCATATAAGTCGAAAGTCGTTAACATAAACTAAAACAAGACTGAACACGTATTTGTAAACAAAACTAATCCTTAGACAACCTATTCTCTCAAAACTATCCCATATTAATATTAGTATTAGTATAGTTAAATTAGGCTATATTAGTATTAGTATTAATTAATTATATTCTATTTTTGTCGCCTAGATAAAGTCGAGTTATGATAATCGCGGTACTCGATAGTAACAATACTAATCCCTGTGGATACGATACCCGACCGAAAGGTCCATTACACTAAAACTTTATCCGTATGCTTGCGGTGAAAGTGGCAGCACTTATTTAGCGGCCACCACCTAAACACGGTTAATTAGGTGAAACCATGTGTTTAGCCGATAATCCGAGGCGTTTAGAAAATAATCATTGGGCTTGGGATTTTGGGCTCATTTGGTGAAGGCCTCTGTCAGGCCCGTGGTGGTAAGTTGGTGGAGGAGAGTGGAGATCTGTGGAGTCTTGGAAGAAAAACGAGTTGGATTGGGAAACCGATCGAGATGAATAGCTAACTTCCTGAAGTTGGCCGTCCAGGGCACAACGCAAAGCTCTAGGCAACAACGTCCCTGTAGGGCGCCTTACCCCTTCCTAGGTGCAAAGGAGATTCAAGGAAGGAGCCTTGGTTGGCGTATGCTCCAGCATGGCATTGTGCATTCTAGAATGCGTCCATGTCACGAGAAGGATAGGCATGTGGCTGGGTCCTAGAAGTTGACTTAGTGGTGTCCAAAAATACCCTCATCATAAGAGATTTTATAAAGTGTTAAAATCATAAAAATGTTTTCGATAAAGTGCTGAATTGAGAAAATATTTTTAACGCATAAAATATTAAGTTTCTGGTCAATTTGGTCAACCGACGAAAAGGGTCGATCAACTAACCAAAATAGTAGCGTGAAAGAAAATGTTTAAGGTAACTACTTGTGAATTCGGTAAATTGACAAAATGGGTCGGTCGACTAACAAAAACAATGACTTGAAGGAAGTTGGAAGGGGAGTCCACTGATCGAATCGGTCAACCGACCAGGAGAGAGAGAAAGGGATTGAGGTAGTGGTGGGTAGTAGCCTACAAGAGGGAGAAAAACTGAGAGAGCTAGAGGAAGATATGGTGGCGATCGATGAAGAAGCTTAGATAGAGAGTGGCGGTGGCGATAGCGAGAGAGCGAGGAAAAGTGGGGGACGGAATTACTTGGACAATTTTTGTAGAATCAAAGTAAGTGAGAGAGAGTGTTAGGGGGCGACGAAAATGAAATTAACCCTACATAATGTTAAACCATAATTGAGCAATTAATTTGGACCGTTCTGTCTCCTAGGATATTAAACGATCAAAAATTATCAAAGCAACTTATGTCCGTCCAATCTAATTATGTATATATATATGTACGTATGTGTGTATATGTGTATGTGTCTATATATATATATATATATATATATATATATAATATTTTGTTTATATTATAAAATCAGTAGTAATTACCCATGTCTAAAGGTACGCCATTTTTGACATCTAATAAAATTAATTTTATGTAATGTAAAATAATTTAAAATATAATTGATTAAGTATTTTAAATTATATAATCTATATTACAAATAATGTGAGCTCCATAGAATAGTTAAGATCGTGAATACAAAGGCTAAAATCTCTCTAAATATATAATTTAAGGAATGAAAATATCAAATATCACTCTAATCAAAAGATTGAGATTTACTCTATATCTTGTATAATAGATCTCACTTCAATCAAACGGTCGAGATTTATAATATAAATGCATTTATATTTAGATTTCAATTATTATTCAATATTATAAAAAATAATATTAACAAAACATCATAACATATTATTATTTAGCAATGGGTATTATTGGAATTATATTTACAAAATCAGTTTTAGTAATAAAATTCAACCGAAAAATTGATTTTTACCAACACAATTGAACATCACATCCAAACACCTATTTGTGTTTCAACCAGATTTTGCAACTAGCACTTTTAAATGATTTTTTATATACAAATCTTTCTCCCAAAAGTTACTACTTGGCCAAACCAATGGCGGATCAAGAAAATTGGAGGTTGGCTAATGTTTTTTTGGGAGTTTATCTGATATTTTTATAATTCAGGTTTTATGTAAAACTAGAGTATAACCCGTGCCTGAAGGTATGGGTGTGAAAAAATATTAAATCTAAAATAATTTGGCGTAATTTTTTTTTCTTTATACTATATTCTAAACACGTTATATTAAAACATCAATAAAAGATTAATTTCTACCAAAAAAACAAAAAAAAA
Source organism: Eucommia ulmoides (assembly GCA_016647705.1). Lineage (NCBI taxonomy): Eukaryota > Viridiplantae > Streptophyta > Magnoliopsida > Garryales > Eucommiaceae > Eucommia > Eucommia ulmoides. Next base: position 20,388,649 of record CM028338.1, on the reverse strand, counting down.
TTAATATTTAAATACAATCATCAACTAATGTATCTTACAAATACAACACAATTAATATCAAATAACGTAGATTATCCGATATTAAAAAACAAATTCCAAAATTGAGCATGTCAGACCGAAACAAATCTAAGCGAAAATTACAATTACCTATCCAAATTTTATTACTTCAATGCCACATTTTACAAATACAACTAAATAATTAATAATTTAAAAATAAAAAAACATGGTTACATGGGAAAAGATTGAAATTAAAAAAAAAATCAAATAAACAGAGATAGAAAAAGAACTTTGCAATTTCAAATGTGAAAGAAATTTGCATTATTTTCTCAACAACTCCAATTTTGTTCTTCACCAACAAAAATCAACTTTAACTTCTTTAATTTAAACCTATGAAAACAAACATATAAAAACTTATTGGGTATATGGTTCAATAAAAATAAAATTTATGTAGAAAATAAGCAATCAGGAAAAAAAATTATAAAACAAAAACTAATTAAATCTATAGCAAGCAATCAAAAAAAAGAATCATAAAATAGAAATTTGGGAACAAAAATACAGAAATATGGGAAGTCACACACAGAGATCAAGTAACAGAAGCTTGGGAACAGACAGAGAACAAAAATAGAATTTTGGCTTAGAACAAAAACACTGAACAAACACCACCTATAGAACTTTATTATTATTTTTTTCGAAATTCTTCTTAACAGTAAGAACATTGAATGATTAAACCATAGGATGTATCGAAATGAATAATGAATGATTTAAGAATAAAGAAGATGTATAGTTCCTTTGAATAATGAGGATGCTCATTGCTCCAACCACTCCATAGTAAGAATAATAGAGGATTGAAACATCCTCTACCATACCACCTACTATTAGTGGAATAGTACAAAAACAAACTAAAAGAAAATATATATATATATATATATATATATATATATATATATATATATATATATATGTTTGCACTTTTAAAAAAAAAATTGTTATCGATGCAGACAACAAAATTAAAAAAAAATAAAAAAAATAGTGTCGAATTAATTCATCGAATTTCTGTTTCTATTCCTGGAACATAAATAATTTTTTTAGAACATTTAGAAAAATAACGGAAATATAGATTGAGAACAAAACAATATTTTCTGTTCTCATAACATAATTTTTTTATTCTTCAAAATTATTTCGATTCTTGGAATAAAAACAATTTCACATAATGTTGTATCCATTCCCAGAATAGAAACAAAAATCTGAAATTGTCAAAAGTTATTGGGATTGGCCCATCTAAAAAGGATGTAGAACAAATATCTCCTATGTATATGGACAATTGAGAATAGATATTTAAACCCAACCAAAAGACAATATAAGCATTCTGCCAATTGGACTGACCTCTTAATTAAGGGTTCCTTTTATAACCCTTTAATTATGGCACAGGTCTATATAAGACCGACACTGGAGTTTAAAGGAATATACCATGAAGGCACAGCTATATTTATATGAAAGGAAAAATATATCGGTTGTTCCTTATGTACACCCCGTCTTACCTTTCAAATTCAAAGAAAATTTCTATAATGATAAAATGATATTTCCTTATAAATCATATTTATGTCCATGTCCTTCAAATTCAAACATACATGTAATGCAAACAATTTAAACTATAATTCAAGCATTCCAATTGGGGTGATGAAAATCAAATTTATTTTAGAAGTGAATGCTGCATTTATTTTTTTTGTAAGTCAAACAAAAAAACAAAAAGAATGGTGCAGATTAATTTTAAATGCAGATGCTCACTTGATAGAAGCCGTTGCAGCAAGGTGTTTGCAGCCTTTTTTTAATTAGTTGAATATATTCTTCAACACTGCAATGTAACATCAAACACTAAAGAAAGTAGATATGATTTTGATATTGAACTTTTATAAATCTCAAACCAACTAACCAAGCAAGATTTGGGCAACAATATAACCAACCAAGATATAGGCAACTGATTTATAAAACAATATTTTCAATTTTAAAACACATTCACCACCTAATGAGGACTAACCAAATAGGAATAGAAACAAAAACAGGGAACAGAAACAGAAACAAAAACAGGGACAGAAACAGGGAACAGAAACAGAAACAAAAAACAGGGAATGTATTGTAAATCAACTAAACAGAAATCTGAGTTCACAACAAAATACAAATGTAGGATCAAGCTTGATAATATATTCTCAACAACATCGCAAAGGACACACACAAAAGAGAAACACAAACAAGGAAATCAAACACATTTAGGATCAAAGAACGTTGAATGCTTGTGAAATCAAAACTCAACTAACAGATTTCTATAAACTTGGAATGACTTCTTCATAATATATCCAATTTTGAATGACAAAATTATGCATTTATTATTAAAAATTTAGACAAACAGAATCCTAAACAGACTGCATTCTTAAAAACCTTTCAACCTTTCAATAGCTAAGATTTAACCTGATTCTACAGCCGCTTCCATCCCTCGTCGCTAACTTGTCTCTCTTCCCTCTAATTCTACAATAGAACAGAAAAAAAATTAAAAAAAAAAAAAGAACATTTAAATAATATATAAAATAATTATTATTTAGGCAAAATATAAAATAACAAAACAGGAACAAAACTGGAACAGAACAAGAACAAAAGTGGAACAAAGCAGGGAAAAAAATAACAAAATTATAAATCTGAGAAATAAATAACCTAATATTTAGGCAATTAAGCAAAAAACTAAAGAAACAAATATGAAAAATAAATCACCCACTCTGAGGGGGCAAGAACTCAATTGGAACATCATCGCCGATTGTCGTCATCTTTCCGATTGGTGGGGAGTCAGGAACAGAACAGAAACTGGAACAGGAACAGAACAGCAACAGAACAGAAACAGCAAAAGAACCGAAACAGGAACAAAACAGAAACAGGAAGGCAAACAGGAACATGTAACTTTCTCTACAAAATAATCCCAAAAAAACATTCAAACTGTACCTGGATTATCACTACTATGATAATCTAAAACCCATAAAGTAACTTAATCAAAACATAAAAATAAAAAACTGAGACAATGCGAAGAAAAATTCTATGGTCAAGCCGGCCCGAATTAAAGCAATGAATGACAATAAAAGTATGAAATGGTAAAATTATGCTCAATAATCCCTACTCTTCTTTTGCATAGTCAGGTCCCAAATCAAATAATCAATGTAAAGAGCTAATAAAAGTACTCTCACGGAAAATAGCAAATCCCATTACCAAAACATATATATAATGGGAAAAGGGGAAGGGAACACTTTGCAATGCAATATCCTTTATTCTAGAGCCTATATGATTTCGAACTCCAAACCTGATAACCACATTGGCAGGGCTTAAATTGCAGATCAGTCCAGTCCATCTCCTCTGCAAAGAGGGGACACCTCTTCTCTTATTCGTTGCTCGTTATTGCCCTCCAATATCCCAAAAGCACATAAACAACAACAACAAAAAAAAAAAAAAAAGACATGTGCATGCACTTCTCCTCTAATTTCAAATCCCAAAAACACTAAAATCCATAACATAAACCCTAATTTCAATAGTCAAACGTCCCAAAAACAATGAAAAACCAAAATAGGCCCTCGAAAATGTGTTTCGTTTTAGCAAACAAATCGACTTACGCGAAATGCACCTCAACAGCAGCGCATTCAACTATTGAAGCTCAGCTATTGGTCACCAAATCTGGCCAAATCGGATTTTACACAACCTAGGGTCTAAGAGAAAAATGAACAATAGAGGGCATAAAGGTAGAGAAAGAGAGGGTGTACCTGCAGAGGGCAATAGCAGCGGTGGTAGCTGCATAGAGAACTTCGATTTGGCCAGATCTGGCCAAATCAATGGAGATATGGCCGAAGATCTGGCCGCTATCATCGAGGGAGGGAGGAACTGAGGGTGATCCGTCCGCTGTCGTCGAGGGAGGTAGGATCCGAGGGTGGATTGGGTGGATTCGAGAGCGACGGAGATGGCGATGGCCATGGTTGCGGTTGGCCGATTTCAGCGGTGACGTCGGAGGTGGGAAAAAGAGAGAAAGAGAGAGAGAAAAAAAAAAGAGGGCTAGGGAAGAATATGAGAGGCTGCAACTCCAAACCCTAAAATATATGTTGTATAAGATAAAAGTAATCCAATGGCTACAAATGTCTTTCATGTTTGTCTCTTGATTCGATAGTCCTGAATGTAAATGAGTTGATTTATTATATAGACTAGCGTATAACCCGTGCCTGAAGGCACGGGCGTAAAAAATTAATATAATTTCTTCTGTTTACACAACATTCTGCACTTATTGTATTAAAATATTAACAATAATTAACATTTAAATATCATCACCAATTAATAATGCATATTACAAATACAACACAATCAACATTCAATAACGTAGATATTCAACTATTCCTATAATACCACAATTAAGCATAAGTTAAACTGTAATAAATCAATGCAAAAAATGTTCACTACTTATTCAAATCTCATTTATTCAATGCTACATTTCGCATATACAATTAAATAATTAATAATTCAAATATCAAGACATCGTTCCTTGGGAAAAGACTAAAATTAAAAAAAAATCAAACAAATAAAAATAGAATAAAAAAACTTTGCAATTTAAAATGAAAAAGAAACTTACATTACTTTCTCTATGATCCTAGTTTTGTCTTGGCCAACGAAATTCCACTTTAACTTCTTTTATTTAAACCTGTAAATGTGAAAAAATAAAAACATAAAAACTTGGATCAATAAAAAAAAAAATACTACATAGAAAATAAGCAATCAAAAAACAAAATAATTATAAAACAAAAAACTAAGTAAATCTATAACAAACAATCCAAAAAACAAAATCGTAAAATACAAAATGCGGGTTAAACTAATAATAATCATTATTTCATATCCTAAGACAAAAATGGTTGAGATATACTTATTGCTCTCGATCCACATTACATAGCCGACTCATTAGAAATCTAGTTAGAAATCTAGGAACAAAAAATACATAAATATAAGACCAGACACCAAAATCAGGGAACAGAAATTTGGGAACACACATAGTACAAAAATAGAAATATAACTTTGAACAAAAACACCAACAAACACCACCTATATAACTTTATGCCTGTTTTCTTTGAAATTCTTCTTAGATTCCATTTGGCAATTAATTGTGCTCCTAAAATTGTTTAATCATACCAATGCGCTTGTGCAACTAACACTTGGGTAAGACTTGCTTGGGTTTACACTCTAAGTAGAGCATATAGAAAACTGAAGATCAATGAAAAATGATCCAGTGATTTAAATAAACTCATAGCTTGCTAATGCAAATTCACCTATCTCATTAGCCACTTGAAAATGCAAAGTAATATCAAAATAAATTCATGTAAACTGGCATGATGCGTACCTCCAGATACAAAAAGCGGTGGAAATTTCTAAAAATGAACTCCACGAACAGGTCCATCGCGCTCATCGAAGCTGTTAATGAGTGTTCCCATTTGATAGTCCCATAGCTGGATCATACCACTGAGAAGAGAAGTGACGATTCAAGGTCTCTTCTGTGGAAAATCAGCACCTTCACTTACTTTTCATTGTGAATTTTGTTAGCATCTTCCCCAATCAAAACAACCAATTCCTAACTCTGCAAACAACTAACACCAACACTAAATCAATCATAGTACCACTCCACAATTCCAACAGAACAACACAATTCAAACTCATATCATATCGATCCAACTATAAATCGCAAAGATTGTGGTTGAGATCAACACATATATGACAAAGTACACTACTAATCATCAAATTGATCATCAGACATAAACATAATTTAAAAATGAAGACAACAGAAATAGTGAACAGATACAGAATAGGAACAGGAACAGGACAGGAGCAGAACAAAAATAGAAACAGAAACAGGAACAGAACAGGAACAGGAACAGAACAAAAACAGGAACAGAAACAGGAACGCAAACAGAACCGGAATCAAATCCCTAACTGGAAAACTTAGGGATTTGATTTGTGAATGCTGAAAACTTACTGAGACCCCTCAACATTTTATATTTTCCAGGCAAAAACCCCTACAAATGAAAGCGAAAGTAATCGACTGTTGGGTGTATAAATTCAGCATAAAAATTTAACCCTCCAAAACTAACTATTTTTTTTTTCATTTAAACTCATTTATAAATTTTGGGTGTATAGAGACAGTTGTATTTTTTTCTGTTCCGAGAGTTTTGTTTTTGCTTTTTTTGGAAGAAGAAAAAACAGAAATCCAGAAACGATTACATTCCAAAACCCATATATTTTTGTTCCAAAACAAAAATCCAATTTTTTTTTTTTGGTTTCCGTATAACCTTTTCTGTTCCCAAAAGAAATTAAGAAAACAAAAATATGTGACAAAAAACACTAAACGAACATGACCATGAAACAACTACCAAAAATAGAATTCACAGCTGTTTAGTTGTGTTTGTTTAGTGTTTCTCTTCCCAGATTTCAGCTTTTGTTCCCCAAACAACATGAAACAGAAACAGATTACTGAGATCATAATAAAAACCCATTTCTTTCCTGTTTCCATTGCCGAGAGAAAAAAATCTGAGAACAAAAAACACTAAGCAAACGTGACCTTACAACTACGAAATTTGGGAAATTCACATTCAAGTTAACATCAAGTAAATGTGATTGGAAACAAAAGAAAGTGTGTGCATTATCATCTTACCTATTATTGAAATCAGATAACATGTTTCAAAGATGCTCACCTCAATTTTCTTTGGAGAAGGACGAACAAATATCAAATACCTGGAAATTACATCAAAATCCATCAATAGTCCACAATGTTATTTATAATGAATCATTATAAATTCAAATAAAACAAAACATAAAGGCTTAAATACCATAAAAGCTAAAAACTATGTGGTTGTAATAAAAGATTAAAACAGAGAAAGAAATCAAATATAAAAATAGTATCATATGAATGCAAAACCAAACTATTTTTAGCAAAACTAACCAAATGTTCTAGTAAACTAACCGAACTGTTTTACTGAACATGTAAAATGCGTGATCTTAAAATGGCTTATTTTTGCAAGTTCTATCTCGGATCATGAGCATTCTAAAAAAGAAAAAGAAAATTGCGATTTAAAATTGTAAAGAAACTCAATTTTGTGTTTGTGAAAAGTTAGTTTTAACTTCTTTGATATTATAGATTGACACAAAATCAAAAAATCAAAAAACAAAAATCAAAAATCAAAAAATAATACTACACATAAAATAAGCAATCCCAAACCGTAAGAATTATAAAATAAAAAAGTAACTAAATCGATAGCAAGGAAGAAATCTTCAAAATGCATCAAAAATCTATAGATTTCGAATCTACAGTAGATTCAATTCTCAACTACTGCACAAAAAGAAATATAGAGACGGACAATGAGAACCCATTGATTTAAACATTCGCAATAGATACAGAGAGAGATTAACAAACCTTGAGGTCGTTGCAAGAGTGAAAGAGCAAGAGCGAAACATCATTGGCGTCTGGAGCTCAACAACATCATCAGTTTCATCTCTTGAAACATAGGGGGAAGCCCAACAGTATCATCAACTTCACTTTTTATTTCAAAAGCAGTGAGTGGACTTACCTGGAAAGAAGTCAATGCGTTAATAAGTAGCACGCTGAAAAAAACTGTAAAAAAGCTTTTGAAATAGAAAATGAACTGAGGAATTACTGCAGGAGATAAATCAATACTCCCTATAGTTTAACAAACACTTGTTATCTCCTGCATTTAATACCACCCTGCAGTGGAATTAGTTGGAAAGAAGTCAATACTCCCTATTAGTTCTGATGAGCAAGACGTGTCATTGGTTATCTAATTTTCAGATATATATATATAGAGAGAGAAGAGTACCTATGAAGCTTTGGGCGGCTGACGACCATCCAAATGCGACCATCGACGAACTTCACCGTCCTCGCCAAACACCAACAACCACCTGTGCACCGTCGTCATTAAGGGTTTCGAAATAGAAAAACAGAGACAATCAAACCCAAAATCCAAAGAGAGAGGGAGAAATTACAGTGTCTAGATATGGGAACAGAAACAGAGATATGGGAACAGAAACAGAGATATGGAAACAAAAAAATATCTTCATGTTCAATTCCTATATTTTCAAAAACTGGGAACATATGAGAATTCTTCCCAGATTTCTGTTTCAGTTCCAAGTGTTTTGGGAACATAAACAGTAATCTGAGAACAGAAACACTAAACAAATGCCACCTTCAATACCATGACCAGTCAATAACAATGCATCCTATTTGTAGGGAGTAGTGGTCTCAAGGGTGATAATATTAGTTGCAATTCTAGCATACTTTGTTCTTAGAGAGAAACTATACATGGGCAGGTAAAAAATACACAATATTATAAGCAAAAATGAAGCAAAAGGCGTGTTTTTGTTCAGTGCTTTTGTTCCCGAAAACTGGGAACAGAAACAGAATTTTTGGGAACCAAAAAAAAATATTTTTAGGTTGTGTTTCCTGAGAGATTTTTAGAACAAATTTCTATCAGTAACTCATAAATGTTTTCTAGAACAGAAGCAGAAACAGAAATTTTGGGACAAAAAAACTGAAGCAGAAAACTAAAACAAACATCTCAGGTTGCGTTTGTTAAGTGTTTGATCAAGTTGAATTCAAGTAAAACCCATTTTATAGCTCCAAAGTATGAATTGAAAATCAAATTCCAAAACCATAGAGTCCCATTATCAAACAGATGGAATTCCTGTTCCAAGTTTTCTGAGAACTGAAACACTAAACAAAAGCCATCTAAATAAACACTAAACAAACGCCATCAAAGAGAACATGGGAGTAGACTGGTTTTGGAAAATGAAAAGAGAAATGGATTTCACCATGAGAAGACTGAATCGGAAATTAAGGTTGAGGTTAGTTAAAAATACCTGAAAAGGGGTCTGATAATTAGGAAACGACATTGCTTCAGCTCCAGGGATCGCTGTCCAAGCATCAATTGGAGAATCTGAAATTGAAAAAGAAAAATCGCAAAAAAAAAAAAAAACAGTCGAAGAAAACCTAAATCAAGAATAGAGAATCAAATGAGATGAACAAAAATTAATTCAGAAAAAACCAAATCAAAATTGAAAGAAACGCACTAAACAGATCAGCGAAGAGAGAAGAAGAAAGAAAACCTGGATTCAAACCACCGTTGTGTTTTGGAGGTGAGGACGTCGTCGAAACCTTGAAGATGGAAAGAGTAGCAACGGGTGGCGAGGAATCGAAGCTACCTGGCCGGCGTTGAGTTCGATTGACGAGTGGAGAAGAGAGCGTTGGTGATGGCGACAACGGTAGTGGTGATCGATCGAAGGTTGAGCGAAGAGGACTGATCCATCGATGTGGGTTGGGAGCGTTGAGGATCTGGCGATGGTGAGGGCTAGAGAGACGACGAAGGCACCGCAGTGCTCCAGCTGTAGCGGCGACGGCGACGAAGTGTGAGTGAGAGAGAGGAGCGATAGAGAGAAGCGAGAACGTGACAGTGAGAGAGAGAATGGGAGGGCACTGGTATCAGTTCCAAAAAAAGGAATCAAATGGTTGTTTGATCTGGACTGTCGGATGTTAGATCCAAGGGCCTTAAATGTTTCTCACCCAATAAGTTACTGTAGCTACAGTAGGACATTTCCAAATTCACTTTTGAAATGATTTTTGATCTAACAGCTACGAATATCTAGAGACATCTAACGGCTGTGAATGTAAATGAGCTGATTTATTATATAGATTTTAAAAAAAATTTAATTTCTATTTTTTTATTTTTTTTTCGTATGTAATGTTATGCTTGTTAATATAAGATACCATTACGGGTATTTGAGTTATTCCATCATTTTAACGGTCTCCATCCGCTTTACAAATTAAGATGGTATGCTAGTTTTTCGTTAAGTGAAGTGTTTCGAACTTCAATCTATCTCTGTGTGATTTGGATATCAAGTTGTAGCCTGTAGTAGGAAGCTAAGTATAAGTCACGGCTATCAAGACCAATTTGACAAATTGAATAACAAAATTTCTTATTGAATTCGGTAAAAAATATAATAATTATTATACAAATTCATGATCACAACAAGAACATAAGCCAAACAAAATCGCATAGCGAAACAAAGTAATCGAAAATCCCAAAAAAAAAAATTAAAAAAAAATTACAGATTGAACTTCAGTTCTCTAATTAAACTACACAAAATATACATTCATAAATTGTTTATCTCCTTTGGAAGTTGAGGAACTTGATTCCGTAGGCGAAGACAAGGAAGAAGAGGAAGACCCAACCAAGATGAGCGAAGACTACAGGGATGAGGAAGTCGTGTTCATATCCCAGGCTTTCTCTTAGGAATTGGTTAATAGGCATAGTGATCTCCCCCGACTGCGTTGCCACGATAAGGGGACCGGTTCTGTCACCCACTTGAGATGCGAAAACACCGTACACTGTCCATGCAACAGGAGAGCACCAGTAGTACCACCTCCACCATATTGGAATAAGCTGCAAAAATTAAAAATAAATAAACCATCAGTTTCTTGTTCAATTTAAAAATTTCTTTTTTGTATTTTTTATTTTTTATTTTTTTTAATGACATACCGGGCGTGGGATTAGGAATCCAGAGAACAAGTTCCAGAAGCTGAGGAAGAAGGACATGACAATGGCAGCAATTTGATGGCCAGGAGTCAAGGCAACAACCATCATTCCGTACATTGAGAAGTAGGTAAAGCACATGAATATGAAGTAGTAGAAGTAGAAGAACTTGGCCACAGTCCATGTGAAACCGATCATCGAGTAAAGCAGAAGCGAATAAGCCAGCGTCTGTATCGAAACATAAATAGTCTCTATTGCCACCTGCATCACAAACCATGTAAAAATCAGCATCATACTAAGAAGTTCATGCTAATAATAGCAGAAACAGAACCTTTTTCTTTTTCTTTTCTTTTTTCAAATTTTCACCTGAGCAAATGCGTAAGGCAACTCAGAGTACATTCCAGCAGCTCTTTCACGGTAAAAGACTGTTCTTTCAATCGCTACAACAGATTGAACTGAAGAAGCATTTGTGGCTCCAAGGAAAAGAACGGCAGAATAAGTAGCTCCAAGCAGATTCAGCAATTCTTGCTGCCTAGTTCTGTTGCACAAAGAAAATAAAATATTATTGATATATCATAAATATATTTTAGGAAGAATTCGGAGAAGGGTTTTTCTTTCTGCTTGTCTGAAGAGTTAAAAAAGACTTGCATTTCGTTTCCACTATTCCAGAAGATGACGCCGAAAATAATGCCAAAGACAATGGTCATGAAGAATCTGATAGCATTATACTGTGAGTTCCTCCAGTAAGACCAGTGTTGTTTCCAGAAACAAGCCTTGCACTGCGTTAAAAACGATTGCGAGTATCGTGTTGGGAAGAACAGGTCACTAGAGCCCGGTTCTGGAACACTTAGCTCCTTTATGAGATCCTGATTTCTCCTGCAAAAAAAAGAAAAAAAACAATTAGCAAATTAGCTCAATAAGACAATAAATTGAAAAAGAAAGATCAAGAAATTGCATTTTTACTTACCGGTAAAGGTCAGAGTTGGCATAAATTTGTGCAAAATCTACATCGAGTTGAGCTTCTATTGCAGAAGAGCTGACCTCTAACATCCACGTGGCCGGATTGTAGCCTTCCTTAATCTTAGCAACTCCCGGTACAGACTGTAAAAATTGGAATTAGTTGGTAATCAAATTTCAGAACAGATTCACAGTTTGAGGAGAACTGTTTTTCATAAACAAGACAACATGGAAATATAGCAAAACTAAAAAGACACTCACCTCAAAATATTCAACAAGTAGGTTGGAATGGCGACCAAGAGGCCCTGCATAAATCACTTGTCCTCCTCTCTTCATTAGCAGCAGCTGAAAGCCCAAAGAACGTTATTGATCTCAAAAACAGTGCATAAGATTTTTATTTTTATTTTTTAACTTTTATTTTATTTTTTTTATTTTTTTTTTTTGGAAATCTGGATTATATGCAGTTGAACCACACATACCTCATCAAAAGCTTCAAAGATATCTATACTGGGTTGATGAATAGTGCAGACAACGGTTCGGCCTGTATCGACAGTGTTTCTGACAGTACGCATGACGATTGCAGCTGCCCTAGCATCAAGTCCTGATGTAGGCTCATCCATAAAGATGATGGAAGGATTCGCAACCAATTCAACAGCAATTGTCAGCCTCTTCCTCTGTTCAGTTGATAGACCATCTACACCCGGAAGCCCAACTAGGGCATTCCTCAATGGATTAAGCTCCACCAATTCCATGACTTCCTCTACAAACATCTGGAATAAGAAATGAAAACAGAAAATATTTTATTATTGGACTTAAAAACACCAACTAAGATAATGTAGAACGGGTTCAAGGCAGTAATAGTTTCAGAACATGCCTTTCGTTTTTCAGTCGTGACGTCTGAAGAAAGACGGAGCCAGGCAGAGTAGAGGAGAGATTCGTAGACGGTAACATAAGGAGAATGGATATCATTTTGTTCACAGTAGCCGCTGACTCGGGCAAATGTTTCTTGGTTCTTTGGGTAACCCGAAATGGTAATGCTTCCTTCAATGTAACCTCCGGTCTTCCTTCCGGCCAACACATCCATCAACGTGGTCTTTCCGGCACCACTGACACCAACTAAGGCCGTCAGGACACCCGGCCTGAAAGCACCACTAACGTCTCTTAGCAGCTGCAGCCTATCTTCATCCACGCCTTGTGTCTTCATTTCCTGATATCACCAAGCAAAAGAACATGTCATTTCACAGATATTTGATTAATGTCGAACTCGAGAGAGAGAGAGACTTACAGCAGGCATATCGACGTAGTAATTCACATGGTTAAATGCAAGCGAAAGAGGCTTGAAAGGCAAAACCATTCCTTTCCTGGATCCTTCATTTCCATTCTCAACAGCCGAGCTCGTACTTCCTCCAGCATTTCTCGCAGCCATTTGAACACCTGCAGCAGCATATTAAATAAGCAAAACAAGGCTACTTACAATTTGAACTGGCATTTAATCAAACATCGACTAAATAAACGTCAAACCTTCACCATTTGCAGTTATTTGGTGGCGCCCCTTCTTTGAATCATCCTCCTCCTCGGTAATAGTAGCTTTAGAATCTCCAAGAGCTGGATGGATTTAATTTAAATTTAATAAAATAAGAAATATGATCCTCATTAACATCTAGAAAAACAATGAAGATCAAGAATATTGACTTACGATTTAAGTATGTCAGAGCCGCAATGAAAAGAACATTGAAGAGAAGAGAGAACGCAAAGAGTACTCCAACACTTATCCAGTACCATGTTTCAGTGGTATACAACCCTCTTTGTCTGAGAAGCGTCGTTCCGACAGTTGGTTGCGAGCCATTTGTGGGCTGTGCCAAACAAATAAATAAATATTAATTCTTTCCCATCGAATATAAAAAGGCTAAAACCCATTGTAAAAAATTAGCTCTTACAGCGCTCCATCTCTCAGAAAGGAACTCATTGATAGCGATTGCGTTTTGCCCATATGTCATAGGAGAAGCATAGTATCCCCATATCATCCAATCTTCAATATAATCTACACATGCCAAAGAGATATTAATAAATTGAGTCATCTCGAAGAACATGTAAAATTTCTTTAACCGAGTTTTCATTATAAGAGAAAAGAACGAAGTGTTTCACCTCTGGAAACGATGAAGCCTCCAAGCACAAAAACAATCAGCAAAGTGAAGGTACCAAGAGTGTTTGCAACTACTTGTGTTCTTCCGGCAGCTGCAAGGAAACGAAATAGAGAGAGAGCCATCTGATGTACTCCAAAGAAAGCAAGCAGTTGCTTAAAGAACCTGAAAACATATAAAAGAATTTCGTAGAGAGTTAAGAAATTTCACACTTTGTAAAAGTACTTTTACAAAACGCAAAACAAAAATACTTCTGTTTTCACGTAGTTTTGTTTTTCACTTACCGACTGGCAGCAGGAGCAAAACCAATGGTATAATAAGTAAGAATAATCCAAATTGAAGATTCCATCAGAGAAATAGGTATTCGAAGAACCCAAATGGGCAATGCAAAAGCCCACGCAGGGTAGAACAAGAAATCCCTCTGTTTGAAAAACACTGGAAGCCTAAAAACCGTCATCGCAAGCTCGGCCATTCCATTAAACATCACGTTAATGAGACTGAAGAAAAGCGCTCCCCAAAACTTGCCGGAATCACTGACCTGTCCAGCGTTCATCTCCGTCCTGAAGAAAACCGTCAGCGCAATAATCGCCATTATCGTAATTTGAAAAGTCTTGAAGATATAAACGAATGAATTCCGTTTCATCAGAAGCCATTCCCTAGAGAAACACGCCTTGAACAGATCCCAATTCGATATTCCGTACTTCTCCTTGACCAAAGCAGCGGGATGAGCCCTAGACTTATCGTAAGGAACTCTAAGCTCTTCCGAAATTCTCTGGCCGACATGGAATGAGTTGAAGGCACGTGCCAACTCCGGGACCGAGATGTATTGGTAAGGTTGATTCTTTTTGAACCAATACTGTTCTTGATCCTTTTTCGAAGTTACTTCCTGAAGAAAATCCGCAATTCCTTTCCTGTCGGGGCATTTGAATCCCATGTACTCAAAGAACTCGAGAACATTTTCGCGGGGCCCTTGATAGACGATCTGCCCGTCAGAAAGTAGGATGACATCATCAAAAAGATCAAATGTCTCCGGTGCGGGCTGCAATAAGGAGATAACCATTGTTACGTCCATAATGTGGACCATTTGTCTCATGAATTTCACAATCTGGAAGGTGGTTGAGCTGTCGAGTCCCGTCGAGATTTCATCCATGAAAAATGCTTTTGCTGGTCCAACAAGCATTTCCCCTGGAGACAAAATTTCTACCATAAGCCAAAAGAACAATTTCAAATCGATCTCAAAATATATTGGCATAATACATACCGGTAGTGACACGCTTCTTTTGTCCACCTGAAATGCCCCTTCTCATGTCGTCCCCAACCATGATATCGGCACAAATATCCAATCCAAGTATCTGTTCGAAAATCACAAGATGTTAGGTTTCAAAAACAATAGAATTTATTTATTAAAAAAAAAAAAAAAAAAAAGGAAAACAAATAATCAATTGACCTTTAGAACATAATCGGTGATCAAACTTGTTTCTTGGCCAGCCATGGCAGTGGCCTTCATGAAGGCATCAATTTCGGGGTCGGGCTTGATACCGGCTTCCTTTTCTCGTCTTGACAGCTCTGCCAACATTTCATACCGTGTTCCTACACCTAAACACCGTCCAGAGAAATCCATTGTCTCGCGAACCGTCATCTCACCATAGTGAAGATCATGCTGGCTAATGTAAGCACATGTTCTTTGAGGAACAAATTCCTTAAATTCATGGCCGCAATACGTGATTTGCCCAGTTACCTGTTCAGTTTTGGTGGACCATTTTCAAATCAGACATGGAATAGAATAAATTAGCAACAAAAAACCAAAAAAAAAAAAAAAAGGAAAGAAAAAATCGAGTTTTATGAATTAGGGAAAGAGAGGGAAGAGAAACCTTAAGATCATCATCTGGTTTCCCGGTGAGTGCGCGGAGAAGAGTTGTTTTTCCAGAGCCGGGAGGTCCAAGAAGAAGTGCCATTCTTGATGGCTTTATGATTCCGCTCACATCCTGAAGTATTTTAATAACCCTTTTCTTTGACGGAGATAGATGAATCATTCCAAGAATTCCCTAAACACATAGCAAAGTCAATTATCAGAGACTTATTTTGGATCAAAATACTGAATTTGGTTAATTATTTTCTAAAACAAAATTTAAAAATGCACTGCGAATAGTGCAATTCAACATAAAAAAATGGACTTCTCATTGTCCTGATCTTCTATCCCAGAAAAAGTTCTTTGAAATCATGGAAATGACAAATAAAAAATGTTCCTCTCCTCATCAACCATGGTTTGATTTTCCTGGAAACTCTACAAGAATTAAATCTTGAATTTAATCATGAATGCTCCAGGTTCATGTGGTGGAGTGGGCCTGGGGCGGTGATAAGTAGAGGTGAGACTAAGTTGCTTACCATATAATAAAAAGTACTAAGAAATAAAAGGGTTACCTCTATTGTGTTGAGGGTTGAATTGAGCAAAGTTGGAAGTGCTCTGGTCCCAACATATGCATCTCCCTCTATAGATAAGTTCTGGAATCTCACTTCTATTTTTGGAATCTCAACTCCTACCCTGTTTCCATAAGAGTTAAACCCAACACTCAATACAAATTTTAAGAAACAAAATGTTATTTATCAATGAAGAAAACCCACCTATCAGTCCGATCTCGGAGTCTCCTAAGGAACTTCTCATTATCGTCTTCGACAACTTTAAGGATGCTCTCCATCAGCTGCTTCTTGTCCTGCACCCCCAGCTTGGTGACGTCAACCTCGTCCCTTATTACCTTCCCGTTGCTCATCACCTGCGTCATCATCATCCCCTTTCGGAGCCGATCGTAAGTCGGCAGCCTCTCGATCGCCGCCCATTTCAGCTCCTCCTCATCGTCCACCTCCTGCCGCCGTGTGCTGCTCCTCGCGAAGACGTCCGGTTGGCCCTGCCAGACGTCGCGTATGCTCTGCGACCGCCAGCTACGCCCACTGCTCGTCGTCCGAGACAAATCGTCCCCCGCCAGCGCCGCGGCCATTTCTCGATTGTACTCACTTATAAATATAATCGGTTGTTGACTCCACCAAAAAATGAAGATTGTTGGTAACGAATCAATGAAAGAAATGAATTGGATCCTAACCGGAGAGAGAGAAAGTTTAGATATTTTCTTGGAGCAGTTTTTTGTGTGTATATATATATACACAGATAGCTTGAGAGAGAGAGAGTCTCTCCAACAAGGAAGAAAAGAGCTTGGTCAAAATTAGGCTCCCGCGTCTGTGCCAGAGGTGGTCGTTGAAATCAAAAATAATGGGTAGTGTCCTGTGAAATTACTATTGGACGATCTCAACCGTTGGTTTTGATTTCTTTCTAGAGGACTTAAGGTGGTGGGATCTGCAGACGATTAAGATAATTGATTTGCAATGGAAAAAGGCCTATCGCTGTAATTAGTTGACCATGTTGAAGAAGCTTCTGTTGGAGATTCACGCGTTGTAAGAGAGCGTGAGCTATATTTGTTTTCCCAGTGGCAATGGATTATATTTAAAGACATGCACTATTTAATCCCAAAATATAAAAAAAATGACTAATTACTTCTATCATTTTTTTTTTACCAATAAATTTTTTTTTTTCTAATCAAAATACCGCTCATATAAATGTTGAATGTAACATTCAACAACTGTGGGTGTTGAATATAACATTAATTGTTTATTTTTATTTATTTTTTTTTTATTTTTTATTTTTTTACTGATGTTATATTTTTCTGACCAATATACTCCTCATGTGGGTGTTGAATGTAACATCAATTGTTTGCTTCTTCTTCTTCTTCTTCTTCTTCTTTTTTTTTTTTTTTTTTTTTTTTTAATGATGTTATCTTTTTCTGACCAAAATACTCCTCATGTGAATATTGAATGTAACATCAATTGTGTTTTTTTTTTTTTTTTTTTTTTTAATGATATTATATTTTTCTGACCAAAATACAATACATATGGATGTTGAATGTAACATTCAACACATGTGGATATTGAATGTAACATTCATTGTTCTCTTATTTTTGTATGCATAGTAAAATTCATATGATATTATATTGAACACTTGTGAATGTTACATTCAACACCTGTAAATATTGAATATAACATCAATTGTTCTTTTGTGTTTACGTCACGTTTGGTAACGATTTTATCCTAAAATCAAGATTTTTTTTTTTTTTTTTTTTTTTTTTTGGGAACATATAGAAAGTGACAAAAAAATCATAAAGTTTGGAGTGAAAACTATAATTTATGGGGCCACTGCCGTCGGCCGGCTGCGACGACTGGTGACCGATGGTGGCTGACGGCGGTGGTGCACCAGTTTGACGACCTTCTTTATCGATGTGAAGCTCACGGGAGAGCATTTCGGTAAACTCATTCCTCGTCATTTTTTACAACAGGACTAATTGTTACAAGAAAAAGGTGTTGACGGGAGTAATCGGTATAAAGAAAAGTTGATGGGAGTAGGTGATAAATAGTTTCTTTTTTGGGGGAAGTAATTGGTAATTTTCCCTTATATTTATTTATGCATTGCTTTGCAGCAGCCGTGGGAAATGGATTTATTTGGCTGACCCACAACGAGTCATAATAAAACTTAGAAAGGAATATATTTTCTAATAAATATATTTTCCTTCACGTGTTAGTAAGACCCAATGCCTTTTTCATTTCAAAGTAAAGTCAAACAAAAATATATGATTTTTACCAACACAACTAAACAACACATCCGAATTGTTTTCAAGATAATTAAGAAGTAAAAAATATTAACAATATATAGATATTATGAAAAGGATATAAAAAATACAATAATATATACAACTATTTATAAGAGAAATGAGAAACACTAGGTAATGAGCCAAATGGGTCAAGCTCATATATTACATTAACATCTCCTCTCAAACTCAAGACGTTAAGTGAGAGGTGAATTTGAGTTTGGAAACCATAGAGTGAAAGCATCCGAATAAATGAAACTTAGTAAAAATGTTTGTTATCTAATCGATTGAACTGACGGATTGTAGACGAACCATATTCAAGAGAATGTGATGACAGATGAAATAGCAATCAGTCTCGATGTGTTTTGTACGCTCGTGGAAGACATCATTATGAGCGATCTGAATTGCACTCCTATTGTCACAGTGTAGGATAGTAGGAGTAGGAGAAGAGATGTCCATGTCAGTGAGTAGCTATCGAAGCCAGAGAAATTCTTGAGTTGCATCAGTCATGACACGATATTCGGCTTCAATGCTGGAGCAAACAACCACAGTTTGTTTCTTATCAGCCATGGCGGTGGGGTTTCCGGCTCAATCAGTATCAGAATAAGCTTGTAAGATGGTAGCAAACCGAGCTGAGAAATGAAGTCCATGAAATAAAGTATCCTTGACATACCGAATGATGTGAAGAATAGTCGAGTAGTGAGTGGCCCAAGGAGCGGATAAGAACTGACTGACCTGATGAATGACATAAACAATGTCGAGTGAGTGACAGTGAGATATACAAGACTTCCAGCTAGTTGGCGATATAAAGTGGCATCCTGAAGAGGTGAACCATCGAGTGGAGTAAGTCTGATGTTCGGCTCGAGAGGAGTAATGACAATGGTTGAGTCAATGACCAGCCTTGGAAATTAAATCCGAGACATATTTGGCCTGAAAGATAAAATATTCATCTGAACCGGATGAGACTTTGAGGCCAAGAAAATAGGTGAGCACACCAAGATCTTTCATTTCGAATTGTCCACTGAGAAACTTTTTGAGTTCAGAAATATCGCGTAGGTCATCTCCAATAATAATCATGCCATTCACGTACAATAAAAGAAGTATAATATCATTAGCAATGTGACGAATAAATAGAGAAGAATCATGAGCACTAGGTGTGAACCCAAACTGATGAATGGTAGTGCTGAATTTGGCAAACCAGGCACGTATAACTTGTTTCAAACCATATAGGGCACAGCGAAGGCGACAAATTTTATTTCGTGGGGCAACTAGGCCATGAGGGGTATGCATATAGACTTCCTCAAGAAGATCGTCATTGAGAAATACATTTTTGACATCCATTTGAAAGAGAGTCCATTTTCGAATGGTGGTGATAGCAAGAAGTGTATGGACAGTTGTGAGCCTCGCCACTAGAGCAAATGTCTCTTCATAGTTAATGTCATATTCTTGAGCAAATTCCTTAGCAACAAATTAGGCTTTATATCATTCAATAGAGCCATCAGAAAGTATCTTGATCTTAAACACCCATTTACACCCAATAGGAGTTTTTCCAGATGACAGATCAACAATATCCCAGGTATTAGTTTTGGCTAGGTCCTGAAGTTTTTCGTCCATTGCTTTTTGCCAAAGAGGATTAGTACTAGCCTCCTTATGGGATTGAGACTCATGCAGATAAAATATAGTGGAAAAACAATGATAATCAGCGAGATAAGGGGGGCGATGAGTTACCCTGGTAGATCTGCGGAAGTGATCCGGATAATGACTCTCAGAGGGAGTCGGTGCAGACTCATCAAACATAGGAATATCCTCAGGCACAACCGATTGAGTCGGAGGGGTGAGATTAGCTGGTGGTTCTAGAGTTAGAGCTGGGTCTGGAAGGGTAAGGTCACGTGGTGTTGGAAATGAAGGAATAGGATCAACTGGTGATTCTGAGGTGGGCTCAACAATACCTGAAATTGGATCCTCAGGAAATAACTCAATAGATGGATCAGTAAAGAATCTAGAGTTAGTGATGGTTAACATGTCAAATGAACATAAGGAATAGAACATTTCATATTCCCAAAAGATGACATGATTTCTCCACCGACGTCCCACCGATTTGCTTGATTTTCAACCGTTTCATCATTTTTTTGTCCCAAACACCTGAGTTATACCAAAACAAATAAAAATAAATTAAAACATATTAAAACATTACAATAATACTCGAAAACTATCAAAATCGGCTTGAAAATAGATAGATAAAATCAACCTATCAAATACCCCCAAACTTAGAATTTAGCTAGTCCTCGAGCAAAACACCCACACAATAAATTAGATTACCACGACTAATTAACGAATTTAAATACTAAAAACGAAAAACACTAACGAACTAAAAATAGCAACGTATGAGTTTTGAATTTCATTTATACGACAAAAAAATTTCCTTCATCGACCTCCAATCATATCGATTTCAAGAGTAAACGCACCATATGGTGTTTTAGAATTTCAACATTCAATAACAGTAAGCGTCATTCTAGATCCTGCTTAAGTGTGTGTGCGAAAACTCAATCATATAACCATCTACAGACCGGATTAGATTATCTACTAACAAAGTTCATGACTTAAACTATAAAGGTATAGGAAATCCATATGTCTGATTGGGTTCTACTCTCCACTAATGTAGACTTAGAAATTCAAAAAGATCAATAGGACTTGGTTCAGTTTTTGTCAAATGACCAAGGGTATATCAGGAATAAAAAATAGGTTAACGTTATTAACTTAACGATACCCAAGGCACAACGCTTGGCACTCAATCACACTTGTAACCCCTAAGATAAATTCGAAACAACCCTGAACAAACATTTAAGAACGTTGTACTCACTTGTCAAAAGAAACAAAAATAGAACTATATTTACATATGGGCTTCTTTTTTTTTTTAACCAACAACCACACCCCCAAACTTATTATATTTGTACAATTAAAGGGGTGTGAGAATACGATAGAAAAATGACAAGTAAGTACTCGAATATTGAACCAATCAATAGTTCGCCCAAAACCCAACCGCTCACTTCAAGTAGCATAACAAACGTGTTGGCCCAGTGAGTTACCCAAGAGGGTTGTAAATTGGGTAGTATTAAAAATTATCAAAATATAACACTTCAAAAATCAAACAATTAATTTTATTCTAAAATTAATTATTATCTTTATAGCAGCGGATATGTGTTATCAACTAAGTGTACACTCAAACAACAAAATATAAATAATGCAGCACACAGAAATTTATATTGGTTCACCAAGCTACTTTTAGCTAATCCAGTCCCCCAAGCTTCGTGGAGAGTCGCACCCACTAAAGTCAAGACCCCTTTAAAGGTAGGAACCAAACCCTCACAACGATTCTTTTCGCAGGCTCAGAATCAACCTTTACAATTCCCTTTCATAAACTAAGGAATAACATTTATCTTTTTACCAGGCAGAAGATTAACCTAATTCTATTACAGGGAGAATCACAACCTAATTCTTTTTATACCTTAAGCTCAAGAATTAAACCTTACACAAACACGCTCCAAATATCATTTTACCCGGTAAGAATTGAACCGTTACAATTCACTCACAAATTCAATCAAGGAAGAATTAACATCTAGTCTTTTTATACTCTAGGCAAAGATCAAAACATAAATCTCTTTACCGAAAGAGATTGAAACTAGCTACCCTTAATTAGACACTCTCAGTAGTATCTAATCTGACACTCAACTCACCAATTAAAAATAATTGATAAGTAATTTTCTCACTCGGAGTTTTTACCACCTCAAATAAATTCAAACTCAATTAATGTTCTGATACCAGTGATAGAAAAGTGAGAATTTTAAAATTTGATAAATAAAGATGGGTAGCAAGCAGTTAAGCACGTAATCAGATTTTCTCAAGAAATTGTTTCAAAAATAATTTTCAATAAAAAATCCAGAAAACAATTTCAAAGATCAAATTTCAAATAATAAATAATAGAATCAAGAAACAATTAATAGTAATTAATTTGGAATGATCTCACTAGGATTCTACCGAAAGAATAATAATTAGAATAGTAATGACACTTCAGATTGGTAGTAGCAATAATCCGTAGCAATTATTTCTCAAGAACAAATCTCAAGAAAGAGCTCACAATGCACTCAGTATGATTACTCTTAGAAAACACGAGAGTTGAATTACTCAGAATGATTTTGATTGTCTTGATTAATTAAAACCTCAAAAACGCAGGTTTACTTATAGGGGATTATAACAAGCCCTCTAACGGCTAGTTCTCACATATGATGACAAATAATTACTCCATAAGCCCCCTTATATCATTAAGACTCAATCCTAGTATAATTTACTTAAATATATCTTTTAAAACTTTCAATTTAGTCCCTCAAACTTTTACTTAATCTCAATTAGATAAGATAGAAAGAATTGCATGTACCAAATTGAGAAATATCAAAACTACTTGAACTATATCTATAGGGATATTTAAATATTAATTAAATAGCTTAAAATATATCAGATCCCTAAGATATCTCGCATATCTTAACCATAAACGGCTAGTAACGGCTACTGTTTGATCAGAATCCTCGAAATCCTCTCAACTTGAAACAAATCCATTTATCGACCGACCAAGGCCCATCTGTCAACCGCCCGATTCAGGATGTAGCCCAAGCCAAAAACTCTTTGACTATCTGTCGACCACCTATATTCATCTGTCGACTGGACGATTCAGAGAGTTTTACAAGTCGACCTACCTATCAATCGATTGATTCAGAGAGTTCCTTTTTAAAAGCATAAGTTGACTTACCTATCGATCGAACAATATAGGGCGTTTGCCTCATAAACACAGGTCGACTTACTTGTTAACTGATCGTTTCTGGAATACCTCTCTCAATTCAATTTCAATTCATTTTCTTCGACGTTTTTTCCCTTTAACCGATTTCTTTTCTCGGTTAGCTCCATGATAGGTGTGATCTACCTATATATTTTCAAACCGATTTTGTTAGTTTTAGAGTATTTTTTATAGTATTTTATTACATTTTAATTAGTTTTTTATTCTTTTCGTATAAATCAGGTATATGGGGTGAAATGTATGAAATCGAAGCGTAAACGATCAGATCGAACTAAGAACGGTCGAAGAAGGTGGAAAAACAAGCAAGGAGGCAAAATTCTAAAAGAAGCCCATCGCTGTGTCGGTGAAAATGCAGAGTGGAAAAATCTTGCTGAACATCCACCGCCATAGCAGTAAGATCCACCTCCGCGACAGTGAAACTGCAAGATGATCACCAATTCCACAGTTATTTCCACCATTGCAGCGATCACTTAACCGACATACTCCTTTAATCTTCTATCCTCTCCTTTGGGGATCTCCGGCCATTAGAGCCCTTAGGGCTTAGCTTAGAATAAAAAGAGAGTATGGGGAGTGCTCAAACAATTCCGAAGGAGAAGATTAGCACGCGGAGAATGATAAGCGATCGGTGAACGATTTTAGCGGCTAATATTCGGATATCGGCTAAGTTCATCCGTTTTTATTTTTATTTCTTAACTTTAATAATTATTTGAGCATGTTTAGCTCGGTTTTCAATGTATAAACGGTTATGACCACGAGCTAAACGTGAATTATCTATGGGATTAATATTACTTATAAAAACGTAGTTTTGTTTGAGTTTTTGTTTCTTTAATGATTGTTCTTCGCTATTTTGATTGTGTTTACTGTATTGTTTGTTTATTATGCTTAGATAGATATATCGAGAATTCGGGATTTGACACTCGAAAGAGGTAACCCTGGATTCAGACTAGGGTAAACATAACGCGACGATCCAATAACTCGGGAAGGGGTTGGATTGTGGGCAATCAATGACGTTGGGGAAAGACTCACATGACCTAGGGTCATTAAGATGTTGAGAGAGACTTCTTCATTGACACAAAGTCGTGTATTCCTTCGTCTTACACTCGGGAGAGGTGGCGGGGAAGTTTATGAACTGAGATTGTCAATAGAGTAAACACAACGCGACGATCCAATAACATGGGAGGGAGTTGTATTGTGTGCAATCAATGGCGGTGGGGCGAGACTCACGTGACCTAGGGTCATTAAGACATTAAGGGGGACTTCTTTATTGACACGAAGTCGCGTATTCCCTCATCTTATACTCGGGAGAGGTGGCGGGGGAGTTTACGAACTAAGATTGTCAAATAGGTTGAACACCATTATTGTAAACTAAATGAAATTAAAAGCGTTTAAGTAAATAAAGTTAATCCCTAGATAATCCATCCCTTAACTATCTCGTATTAGTATAATTAGTATAGATTAAATTAGGTTATATTAGTATTAATATTAATTAATTTAAAATCATTCTTTTTAGCCTAGATAAAGTGAGGTCGTGACAATTACGGTACTCGATAATAACGATAATCAATCCTTGTGGATATGATACCCGATCTTAAAGATCACATTATACTAAAATTTTGACCCCGTACACTTACGAGTAGTTAATACGCGAGTGTGTAACAAACGTTTGTCGTACACTCCACGAAATCTTAAATTTAATTTTAATCAATTATCTTTATTTCTTTTTCAATTACACATAGAAGCAAATAATTAAACTAATTAGAATCCTATAAAAACACACATAATTTTAAAAAATATTTTATGTTGTGTGTAATCCTAACCGAGATACATTAAGAGTTAAAATTTAACCTGAGTTGTTTTCCCTAGGTTCTTCAATTTTTTCAAACTCTTAATCTTCCATCATCTTTGTCATCATCTTTAGCATTGTCATAATATCCTCTTGATCATTTTCATCACTAGAACTAATAAATTAAAACACTCAATAAAATCGTTAGTTCCACAAACAATATCAACATTTAATTGTTCATCAAAATCTTAGGATCAACAAAACGCTAACTTGATTTCACTCAAATTGTGCCTTAGGTTTAGCAATAATGGTTTGAAAAAACTTTAATTGGCCAGGGCATTTGTTACGTGTTCAGAATTGAAACGGCTAACAGGCTTTGACAGGGTAACGAGGGATAAAACATATAGCATGGTAGGCTTCAAAGGCTTAAGTGATCAAAATGAATGCCTAAATCATGTCTCCTGAACTACCTTGTCTAGGATTTCGCTTCGAGTTTCCCCCAAAATCAAGTTCTAGAATTCCTATTGTCATGAATTTGGTTAACGGATAATCGGTGTCAAATCAATTAGATAGCTAGTACAATGAGTTTACGTGCTCGTGCAAGTTAGAATCCACAATAACTTTTACCACAACAAGATATCAAGCACACAGAACACACATGAATGGGCATTACGCTCGACCTTGAAAAACAACTAAGGAATAGATTCATCATCAGGTAATGGCCGAAATGAACTACAAAAACTCACAACAATAACAACTACAAACATAAACATACTAACACTAATACTAAACAAACATGCATACAATTAAACAATAAAACATTTAAACTTAAACTACATAACTAATAATAAGAAAACATAATAGCATACTACATATCACCCCCAAACTTAAAACGGGCAGTGTCCACAATGACCCAACATCGAACTCAACAATAGAAATAAAGCATGACGACGAAAGAGGTTTAAAACACGTACTTGAGAGGCGAGACAATCTCACCTCTGAATGAAGTCGATGGTAATAGATTAATTTATTCTGAAACTTGGGTTGCCTCCCAAGAAGCGCTTGGTTTAATATCCTTGGCCTGACATAGAGAAGGACTCGTCAAAGAGCGGCTTCCGCCCGTAATATGTGTCATACAACACAACATACGAGTCTTGATTTAGAACGCCCTCAAGATTGGCTAGATTTGGCATTGATTGGCCCGTATTTTCAACTTGATTCGTTTTCATCTCATGTGCTTGGGGAGCTTAAACGAACGGAGTTGGAAGTGAGGGAGGACAAGTGACCCACATCGAATTCTCGTAGATGTGATCGTCTTGGATCGGGGGTGGTATCACAACATGGATCTCAAAAGGTGAATACTCAAAATCATCTTCTGATTTATCATCTACGAACAATTCTTGAGCCTCGTTCTCTTTCAAATCATCTTCAATATACGAACCCAAGTTCCTCCCACTTGTATCCAGTTCCTCGTGGTGGCTTTCGATGAATGTGGCGTATGTGTCTCTTACTGCCACCACTTCTGACTCGGCCTCAATAAAGTAGATAAGTTGATCGATTTGCGTCTGAAGAGAAGTTACGGTCGCATCAATTTCAATGCAGGTCGTCTCAATATAGTTAAAACGATCCTCATGCTCGTTGAGACGGTCATTCGTTTCCCTCTAGAAAGCCTGAGTCTCTCCCATAAATTTAGTGAATATTTCTTCCAGGGTGGGGGAAAACTCAACAGGTTGGTTCGAGGTGTCAATCCATGGAGCCGAAATATTGGAATTATCCCCCAAGTTTTGGTAATTTGCTAAATAATTCCAATTCTGAAAATCATGCTCCGCCATGTCTTCCAACAACTGATAGGCTTCGTCTACAGTTAGTTGGTCGAATGAGGTGGTACCATTTCCTCCTTCAACCCACGTTCCTGTTGCGGCTTGTAACCCATTGAGGAAGTTTAGTAGTTGACACTCTCTCAGGAAACCATGGTATGGGAACCGAAATAACAACTCCTTGTATCGATCCCAAGCATAATAAAACGGCTAGAAATCTCATTGAAAAAAATGCAACTGTACTCATTGATGAGACATCTTCAAGTACCCTACATTACAAAACAAAATAAAAACAAAAATTAAAAATAAAATAAATGCCTAAATTAAAATCAAGTTACTTACTCACAATATCAACAACAATCCAAAAACCAATCCCTGACAACGGCGTCAAAAACTTGGTAGTAGAATATTACGTCGCTACTTTCACTGCAAGTGTACGGGTCAAGTTTTAATATAGTGGGAAGAGTAAGGGTTGTCGTATCCACAGGGATTGGATTAAATTGTCATTAAATACCACGATTATCATAACCGAAATTTATTTAGGCTATTAAAATTAGGGTTTTTGTATTGATAATATAAAACTAAACTAAACTAATTAAACTAAAATACTAATAGTGACGTTAATAGGAATATATTGTCTAGGGATTAACTTTGTTTACTTAAACATGTTCGTTTTAGTCTCGTTTACATTAACGACATTTAAAGTATCCGACAATCTAGGTATCGAAAACTCACTCACTACTTCTCCCGAGTGTAAAGTGAATGAATATATGATTTCGTGTAAACGCCAATGTCCCCATCTAGCATCTAACGACACTGATCACATGAGTCTCGCCTCAACCTCATGGATTACACACTTTCAAATACTCTCCCGAGTCATTAGATCGTCGCGTTGTGTTTAAATCCTAGTCCGAATCCGGGGTTATCTCTTCCGAGTGTCAAATCCCAATTTCTCAAATCAACCAATATATCATAACAAGCATACATTGGAAGTAATAAAATGGTAAACATAATCGGATAAAAATATACAACCGTTAACAAAATATCGATTTATTCAAACGTTTTCATGGACTACATCAAACCCTATACAATATATGTTTAGCTACACATGGCCATAGCCCAATATTCAACTATAAACAAGCTAAACAACATCAAATACCAACAAGAGTTTAAGACATAAAGAGAGAAACAAAAAAGAATAGTTGTTATCTGAAGAATTGACGGTTCTGCGTCCGTGATTTCCACTCCGATCTTCATTTCTCCTCTTCAAATAGATGATCTCTTTTTGTTGGTATGGCTTGGAGTTCTCAAATGAGTCCCAAAAATGTGCCTATTGTGTTGGGGGAAGAAGGGGATATTAAGGGATCCAAAATATCTAAGAAAATATCCCAAAATATCTAAGCCACCTAGTATCGTACCACTGCAGCGGTGGGAAGTCAGTAGGTTTCTACCAGTTGACCACTGTAGCGGTGGAGACCATCACTACAACGGTGGTTAAGCAGAAAATCTATGTTCTTTTGATTGCTGCAACGGTAGAAACTGCATTTCTTTTCTTTAATCTTTTCAACCATTTCTCCACCGACGTCCTACCGATTTGCTCGATTTTCAACCGTTTTCATCTTTTTTCGTCCCAAACACTTGATTTATACCAAAACAAATAAAAAGGAATTAAAACATATAAAAACATTACAATAACACTCGAAAACTATCAAAATCGGCTTGGAAATAGATAGACAAAATCAACCTATCAATGGATCAGTAAAGAATCTGGAGTTAGTGATGGTTAACATGTCAAATGATAGTAAGAAAGAGAACATTTCAGGTTCCCAAAAAATGACATGACGAGAGATACGAAGGGTTTTAGAAATAGGATCCCAGCATCTATACCCTTTATGTTCAATACCAAATCCAATGAAACAACACAGGTGAGCCCTTAGTTTACTGTGTTCATGTGGTTTGAGAAGAACAAAACAAGCGCAACCAAAGACTCTGAGTTCAAAGTAATCAGGAGGTTTACCGAAAATGCATTCGAATGGGGACTGATTCTGGATTGTGGCGGAAGGGATACAATTTATTGTGAACACTACGATTAAGGTAGCATCACTCTGAGTTCAAAGTAATCAGGAGGTTTACCAAAAATACGCTCGAATGGGGACTGATTTTGGATTGTGGTGGAAGGGACACAATTGATTGTGTACATTACGATTAAGGTAGCATCACCCAGAAATACTCAGGACATGATGAAAAAATGAGTAGAGCACGAACAGTGTAAAAAATGTGTATATGTTTGCATTCGGCTCGTCCATTTTGTTGGGAGGTTCTAGGACACGAGCAGTGGGGGAGCGTGTCATATTTGCAAATTAGGTTTAGAAAAGCACGGTCTTTGTATTCCATTACATTATCTGAGCGAAAAACTTTGATATTCCAAGAGAATTGAGTTTGAACCATAAAAGAAAAATTAGAATATATTTAAAAGAGTTCAAATTTTCTTTTCATAAGAAACAACAATGTATATCAAGAATAGTCATCCACAAATGCAACAAAATATTGAGCGCCACCCATTGTTGCATGAGAAGAAGGCCCCCAAATATCATAATGTACTAAATCAAAAAATACAAGGGAAACAGACTAACTCTCATTAAAATATAAAACTGATTATTTTGCAAGTTGACAATGAATATAATGAAAATACTCATGCTGAAATGAACATAACTGACCACAAGAAATAAGAGAACAAATACGACTGAATGAAGTATGACTTAATCGAGAGTGCCACAATTCCGCGGGTGAGAGTGATGGGATGGATGCAGCTGATTGGTTTGGTGATGATGAAGATTGGACTTAGAGGTGAGTGAGCTCAAAGTGGCGTCCAACTTTACAGTCGGTTCCAAGAAGTTTTCCTGTTTGAGGGTCCTGCACACAACAACAAGTAGAAGAAAAATGCAAATCAAGTCCAAGATCACATAATTGTCCAACAGATATAAGATTAAGCGTAAGATTAGGGGACCAAATATGTATCCGGAAAAGATAAATGAGAACTGTCAACATGTCCAATGTGGTATAGCTGACAGTGTGAATAATAGATGCATACTCATCACGAGTTTTAGAGGAAAAGATAGAGGCATCAGATGTCATGTGATTGCAACATGCAGAATCAAAATACCATCGAGATATACCTGGTATAGCAGACATGACTATATTATTACCAGTTTTATTAGAGCCTCGGTAAGCGCGGTGCACAAACAACTCCAATCAGGTGGAAAGCTTGATGAAGTTGGTGTAGCGTCAATGACTATAGCAGTAACATTTTTTGGTTTGGAATAAGACCGATTGCGAGAGCCTCGAGAGCGATATTGGTTCTTATTTAATTGATTTCCTAATAGAAATTTAGGGCAATCTAGGAGATAGTGGCCCGATTCTCTACAGACCCTACACAGACGAGAATGACATTTGAGTAATTCATGCCGTTGTGAATGACAATACCTGCAATATAAGGGCTTTTGGGATGGGTTGGCCTTGGCAATTGGTGTGGCAAGAGTAATCGGTACTATAAGGGCAACATCTGTATGTGATCCTTATAATATCACAAGACGTGTTTCCTCACTGAGTAGATCAAAAAGGACATCGTTTAGGGAATGTATCGTACCCCGGTGTAGGATTGAAGCTCGTACAAGCTCAAATTATTCTCTCAAGCCCATCAGGAATCGCATAATGGCTATCTTATTTTGATTCCATGAACAATTACGTCTTTTGTGCATTCCTAGGTTGGCTCAATGATAGCCAACTGGTTTTATACGACAGTCATCTGAGATAGAAAATTGTAGATGGTTTGCTGATAGGTGAAAAATACCTATCTATTTCCAAACCGAATTAAGTTAGTTTTTTATTGTTTATATAGTATTTTATTATATTTTAATTGGTTTTTCTCTTTTTGTATAAATCAAGTGTGTGAGGGCAAAAAGATAGGAAACTGGAGCGAAAACGATGAGATCGAACCAAAGTGGTTCGAAGTTACGGTGGATAAACAAGCTCGGAGGCTAAAAGATGAAACAAGCCCACTGCTTAGGCGTCTAGACCATCGCCTAGGCGATAAAGAAGCTGAGAAGAGCAAAATGTTATTCACAGATGACCGCCTAGGCAGAGTTTCCTTCACCTAGGCAGAAATCCAGCAGAAGACGCAGATGGGCTACTGACAACCGCTCGCCTAGGCGAAGTTTTCTTCGCCTAGGCGGAAATCCAATAGAATGTTCTTCCAGTCCACCGCCTACTTTACCGCCTAGGCGATCAGATCGAACCGACCTAACTCCGCCTAGGTGGATTTGCCCTGCACAGTCTTGAGATATTTTTAGATATTTTGGCTATAAATACCCCATCTCCTCCCCCTTCTCCGGCCTCTCTTGGTTTTTTGAGCACCTTAGGCTATATTTAAGCCTAGGTTTAGGAGTTTTAGAGGTGGAGCTCACATCCCGTAGTGGAGAAGACGGCGAATCGATCGTTGAGCGTTCTTAGCGATTTATCTTCGGACGAGGCTAAGTTCTTCGATTGTTTTTCCTTATTTCTTTATCTTAGGATCATGTGAGCATGTTTAGCTCAATTTATATGTTTATGCGGCTATGGCCATGAGTTAAATATGGATTGTAGTAGGGATTAACCGTATATTTATAAATATGTTTGTTTGGATGATTTCGGTGTTGCGTTTATGTTTGTTCTTCGTAGTTTGATTGCGTTTATCGTATTGTTTGTTTATTATGTTTAGTTTGATAAATGGAGAATACGGGATTTTGACAAACCCCAAATTCGGATTAGGGTAAACAAACGTCACGATTCTATAACCCGATCTGGGTTTGAATCGTGGACAATCGATGACATTGGGGCAAGACTCACGCGACCTAGGGTCATTAAGATGTTGAGGGGGACTTCGGCATTGACACGAAATCGCATTATATCCCTTGTCTTACACTCAGGAGAGGTGGCGAGGGAGTTTTAGAACGGAAATTGTCGATAGGGTAAATACAACGCGACGATCCAATAACCCGGGAGGGAGTTTGATTGTGTGCAATCAATAACGCTGGGTGAGACTCACGTGACCTAGGGTCGTTGAGACATTGAGGGGGACTTCTTCGTTGACTCGAAGTCATGTATTCCCCCGTCTTACACTCGGGAGAGGTGGCGGTGGAGTTTACGTACCGAGATTGTTAAATAGGTCGAACACCGTAAATGTGAGTAAATCGAGATCGAACACGTATTTGTAAACACGTTAATCCCTAGGCAATTCTTCACCCTAAAACATATTAGCATATTAGTGTAGTTAATTTAGGTTATATTAGTATTAGTTTAATTAATTAAATACATTTGTTTTTCGCCTAGATAAAGTTAGGTCACGACAAACGCGGTATTCGATAGTAATGACACCAATCCATGTGGATACGATAATCCGATCTTAACGATCACACTATACTAAAACTTAGACCTCGTATACTTGCGAGTGTAAGTAGCGGCGTATTTTACACCCTACCATTTGCCCAGGTTCTTGGCATATGCTATGAAGGGTAGAACGACGACGATATCGATTTGAGATGTCTGCATTGGTGTAGCGGTGCTGGAGAAAATCCCAAGCTTCTTTAACTGTCAGGAGTGTACCAAATTGTAGTTTTATTTCTAGGATGACAGTGGCACGAAACCATGTAAGAATCTGGTGATTTTTGCTATCCTAGTTCTTTGGACGGTCAATGTATTTTGCAGCATCTTCGTTGTCCTTCTTCTTGGGTTTAGTAATATCTCCAGTCACGAAACGCCACAATTTTCGTTCACGAAGGAAATTTGACATTTCTTGAGACCACCCGACATAATTAGATTCATCCAGAATAGTAATGATAACCCGGGGTGAGTCTGAGTCAACCATGGGAGTAAAGAAGAAGGTGAACCGGTGTAGAAACCACACAAATATATAATGAAGTATATTCTTTGAGTCTTAAATCACAAAATGAAGTCCGGAAATAGAATCAAAACGTCCAAAAACCCCAAGAACCAGTCCAAGTTTGCAGAAAATCGATAAAAAAATGTCTGAATCGGTCCGACAAAGTTTACCTCAAAGAATCGGTGACGTGGCAGGAGTTGGCTGAATGGACGCTGACATGGCGCTTGACTAGATATTGACTGAGTGCTAACTGGGCAAGTAGGGCTTACGTGGCAGACCAACAAAGAAGAGTGAAGGTTGTGGCGCGGGTGGATCTGAAACGACAAGAACTAGTGGGCTCTGTCTGGTGTGTGAGGTGGTGTCTCGAGATGGTTGTTTTTGATTTGGAATCATCTCATCGAGACAGTTTTGATAGTATATTGTGAGATGGATTTGGAGCCCTGGTTGAGACGGTAGAGCTCAAAATCTGAGACGGTGAAGCTTGGTAGTACTGTAGACTTTGGGAGGCGTGTGAGGGAGCGTGGATGCTCCGATGACTTTGATTTTGGTGGCGTTGTGTTCGTCTCTACAAGACGAAGACGGTGGTATGGTGGTTGTTGATTCTGGAGCGATGATGAGGCCTATAGCAACGACGAAAACCACGGGAGAAATGAGAAAGTGGCGACGGAAGCTTTAGAGTTGCCAGAAATTTTTTTCAAAGAGCACAGGTTCAGAAAAAACTTACTCTTGATACCATGTTAAGATAATTGAGAAGTAGGGAACATGAACAATATATTGATATTATGAAAAAGATACACAGAATACAACGATATATACAACTATATATAGTAGAAATGAGAGACCCTAAGGTTAGGATTTTGCCCTAATGGGCCAAACCCAAATATTACATTAACACTCCTATTTGCATTTCAACTTGATTTTGCAACTAACACTTTTAACTAATTTTTTATATACAACGCTTTCACCCAAAAGTTACTTCTTGGCCAAGCCATTGGTGGATCAAGAAAATTGGTTGAGGCGGGCTGATGTTTTTTAGGGAGTTTATCATATATTTTTATAATTCAGGAGATTTATGTAAAATTTAAAAAAAAAAAAAAAATTAATTTCTTTTTACTCTTTTTTTTAAAGTATATGAGTAGTAGTGAAAATAGGTCCGCCACTGAGCCAAACTAGTCATATGTAATTGTATGCTTGTTATAATATAAGATACCATTGAGGGTATATTTGAGTCATTTCATAATTTTAACGGTCTCCATCCGCTTTACAGATTAAGATTAAGATGGAGTACAAGAGGGCCAAGCGCAAATTTTTTGTGTAAGTGAAGTGTTTCATACTTCAATCCATCAGTGTGTGATTTGGATATCAAGTTGTAGCCTATAGTATGAAGATAGTAAGTACAAATTATGGCTGTCAAGAACGATTTGACAAATTGAATAACAATATTTCTTATTGAATTCGGTAAAAAAAAAAAATTATACAAATTCATGATCAAACAAGAACATAAGCCAAACAAAATTGCATAGCAAAACAAAGTAATCGAAAAACCCAAAAAAAGAATACAGATCGAACTTCAGTTCTCTAATTAAACTACACGAAATATACATTCATAAGTTGTTTATCTCCTTTGGAAGTTGAGGAACCTGATTCCGTAGGCAAAGACAAAGAAGAAGAGGAAGACCCAACCAAAATGAGCGAACACTACAGGGATGAGGAAATCGTGATCATATCCCAGGCTTTCTCTCAGGAATTGGTTAATAGGCATAGTGATGTCCCCCGAATTTGTTGCCACGGTAAGGGGACCGGTTCTGTCACCCAGTTGAGATGTGAAAACACCGTACACTGTCCATGCTACAGGAGAGCACCAGTAGTACCACCTCCACCATATTGGGATAAGCTGCAAAAATGAAAAATAAATAAATCATCAGTTTCTTGTTCAATTTAAATAGCCCATTTTTTATTTTATTTTTATTTATTTTTTTCTTTTTTTCTTTTATGACATACCGGGCGTGGGATGAGAAAACCAGAGAACAAGTTCCAGAAATTGAAGAAGAAGGACATGACAATGGCAGCAATTTGAAGGCCGGGAGTCAAGGCGACAACCATCATTCCGTACATTGAGAAGTAGGTAAAGCACATGAATATGAAGTAGTAGAAGTAGAAGAACTTGGCCACAGTCCATGTGAAACCGATCATCGAGAAAAGCAGAAGCGAATAAGCCAGCGTCTGTATGGAAACATAAATAGTCTCTATTGCCACCTGCATCACAAACCATGTAAAAATCAGCATCACACTAAGAAGATCATGCTAATAATAGTAAAAACAGAACTTTTTTTTCTTTTTCAAATTTTTTACCTGGGCAAATGCGTAAGGCAACTCGGAGTACATTCCAGCAGCTCTTTCACGGTAAAAGACTGTTCTTTCAATCGCTACAACAGATTGAACTGAAGAAGCATTTGTGGCTCCAAGGAAAAGAACAGCAGAATAAGTAGCGCCAAGCAGATTGATCAATTCTTGCTGTCTAGTTCTATTGCACAAGGAAAATAAAATATTATTGATGTATTATAAATAGATTTTAGGAAGAAATGGTTTTTCTTTCTGCTCGTCTGAAGAGTTAAAAAGACTTACATTTCGTTTCCACTATTCCAGAAGATGACGCCGAAAATAATGCCAAAGATAATGGTCATGAAGAATCTGATAGCATTATACTGTGAGTTCCTCCAGTAAGACCAGTGTTGTTTCCAGAAACAAGCCTTGCATTGCGTTAAAAACGATTGCGAGTATCGTGTTGGGAAGAACAGGTCACTGGAGCCCAGTTCTGGAACACTTAGCTCCTTTATGAGATCCTGATTTCTCCTGCAAAAAAAAAAAAAAAAAATCAATATACAAATTAGCTCAATAAGACAATAAATTGAAAAAGAAATAACATGAAATTACATTTTTACTTACCGGTAAAGGTCAGAGTTGGCATAAATTTGTGCAAAATCTACGTCGAGTTGAGCTTCTATTGCAGAAGAGCTGACGTCTAACATCCATGTGGCCGGATTGTAACCTTCCTTAATCTTAGCAACTCCCGGTACAGACTATGAGATTGGAATTAGACGGTAATCAAATTTCAGAACAGATTTACAGTTTGAGGAGAATTGTTTTTCACAAACAAGACAACACGTAAATATAGCAAAACTAAAAAGGACACTCACCTCAAAATATTCAACGAGTAGGTTCGAATGGCGACCAAGAGACCCTGCGTAAATCACTTGTCCTCCTCTCTTCATTAGCAGTAGCTGAAAGACAAAAAAACGTTGTCGATCTCAAAAACAGTGCATAAGATTTTTTTATTTTATTTTTTTAATTTTTTTGGAAATCTGGATTATATGCAGTTGAACCACACACACCTCATCAAATGCTTCAAAGATATCTATACTGGGTTGATGAATGGTGCAGACAACGGTTCGGCCTGTATCGACAGTGTTTCTGACAGTACGCATGACGATTGCAGCTGCCCTAGCATCAAGTCCTGATGTAGGCTCATCCATAAAGATGATGGAAGGATTCGCAACCAATTCAACAGCAATTGTCAGCCTCTTCCTCTGTTCAGTTGATAGACCGTCTACACCCGGAAGCCCAACTAGGGCATTCCTCAATGGATTAAGCTCCACCAATTCCATGACTTCCTCCACAAACATCTGGAATAAGAAATGAAAACAGAAAATATTTTATTATTGGACTAAAAAACACCAAGATAATGTAGAGCGTGTTCCGGGCTGGAATAATTTCAGAACATGCCTTTCGTTTTTCAGTCGTGACGTCTGAAGAAAGACGGAGCCAGGCGGAGTAGAGGAGAGATTCGTAGACAGTAACATAAGGAGAATGGATATCGTTTTGTTCACAGTAGCCGCTGACTCGGGCAAAAGTTTCTTGGTTCTTTGGGTAACCCGAAATGGTTATGCTTCCTTCAATGTAACCTCCGGTCTTCCTTCCGGCCAACACATCCATCAACGTGGTCTTTCCGGCACCACTGACACCAACTAAGGCCGTCAGGACACCCGGCCTGAAAGCACCACTAACGTCTCTTAGCAGCTGTAGCCTATCTTCATCCACGCCTTGTGTCTTCATTTCCTGATATCACCAAGCAAAAGAACATGTCATTTCACAGATATTTGATTAATGTCGAACTCGAGAGAGAGAGAGACTTACAGCAGGCATATCGACGTAGTAATTCACATGGTTAAATGCAAGCGAAAGAGGCTTGAAAGGCAAAACCATTCCTTTCCTGGATCCTTCATTTCCATTCTCAACAGCCGAGCTCGTACTTCCTCCAGCATTTCTCGCAGCCATTTGAACACCTGCAGCAGCATATTAAATAAGCAAAACAAGGCTACTTACAATTTGAACTGGCATTTAATCAAACATCGACTAAATAAACGACAAACCTTCACCATTTGCAGTTATTTGGCGGCGCCCCTTCTTTGAATCATCCTCCTCCTCGGTACTAGTAGCTTTAGAATCTCCAAGAGCTGAATGAATTTAATTTAAATTTAATAAAACTAGAAATATGGTCCTTATTAACATCTAGAAAAACAAACAAGATCGAGAATATTGACTTACGATTTAAGTATGTAAGAGCCGCAATGAAAAGAACATTGAAGAGAAGAGAGAACGCAAAGAGTAGTCCAACGCTTATCCAGTACCATGTTTCAGTTGTATACAACCCTCTTTGTCTGAGAATCGTCGTTCCGACAGTTGGTTGCGAGCCATTTGTGGGCTGTGCCAAACAAATAAATTGTAAGACCCAATTTGACACACGTAGGTCATTTTAATTTTATTTTAGAGTATTTAAAAAAATTGCGAGGTAAAATTGTGTTAATTAAAATTCAAATTAAAAGTTATTGGATCAAATTATAAATTTAAAATATTTATTTTAAACTTGGGATTTAAATTGTCACTCAATTTATAAAAATTAAGTTTTAGGGATGAAATTAAAATTTAAGAAAAATCATAAAAGTAGAAATGGATTACAATGAAGAGTTAAAAAAAAAAAATTAAGAGAGAAAAGAGGAATTAAATAAAAGATTATTTTATAGATAGATATATGTATGTGTGATCGTGAGCTCGGCCGGCCAAAGACAGAGAGAGAGAGTGAAGGGCGACGTGACAATTGTGGATCCAATCTTTAGACCACTATGTGCATGCATATATAAGTTCATGCATATAATGATCACCAACCTCAAAAGGAGAAATCTAGAAATCTAGAGAGAGAGAGAGGATCGGAGGTGGGCGACGTCGGGCTGTTTGTGATCGCCGGTAGGGGTGGTTCTATTCTGATCGGCCGATGATTGTGGGAATGTGAGAGGGTGTGATGATCGCTGCTGTGTTCAGGCATTGGATGGGTGGGTGATCACCCGCCGTTTGCTGACGTATATGCGTGTGTATTTCGGTTGATTTCATGTGTGGGTGTTCCTCTGTTTTGATCCGGCGAGCAGTGTGTGTGAGTTGTTCAAATGATTTGGTTTGTCCGTCGTATGTGTGAGTGTGCTCTGTTTTTTGTTGTGTGTGCGACAGTGTAAGTGTGTGTGTTTGTTCATCGGTGTGAGTTCGTTGTGTGTGTATGTAAACAGTGTATGTGTGAGATCATGTGGGTGTGCCGTTCAAATGATCGTCGTGTCTGTATGTGTGTATGATCGGTGCTGTGGGTGTGAGTGCGTGACCGGCGGTGTGTGTGTGTCAGAGTGGTGCGTGTTCAGGCTGTCTTCCGGCAGTAGTAGTGGTGGTATGAGTTCGGTGAGGCGACAGTGGTGGTTGTGTTGTTGCCTGGTCGAGGTTGTTCTCCGGGGGTGTGCGTGTGTCGTTGGTCGGGTTGTGTGTAGGGTGGTCGCCGGCCGGTTGAGTGAAGTATGTGTGCGTGTCGGCAGTGAGAACCCAGCGACCAAAAACAGAGAGAAGAAAAAGAAAAAAGGAAAGGAAGAAAAAAAAATTACACAAACACCCCAAATAAAAACCAAAAACCCAATTCGCAACCGGCGGACAATTCGGAACAGGTAACGATTCTGTTGGTTGATATTTTAATCGTTAATTTTTATTTCCATCAAATAAAAATTATTAACACTAAAGTTTGTAATCGCTACGATAATTTTTAGAAGCGTTAATTTTAATAATCGTGATACCGTGAATATTAACATAACGGAATGAGGAAAATAATAATTTTTCCTAATGAAATTTAGGGAATGGGAAATATGGAATTTAAGATCTGCATTACATATTAGGCTATTTAAATAAAATATTAATTTAGACCTATCGTTGTTAGGTTTACAGGCGCAAGTGTTCTAGTAGGTTTTGGACGGTGACATTTTTGCAGTGCAGAGAACGAGGTGAGTGTACTGTCTTCTACGTAAATTACAAAATGTATTTCCGTATATATCATGGAAAATGTGTTTATTTAAAATTGGACGAATTTGCAACTTATATGAATTAAGTGGTTTTAGGTGTTTGTGGAAAAATGTTTTGTGGATTACATTGGTTTTAAAAGGGAAAAAAATGATTTGTTGAATCTAATTGGTTTCTAAAAAGGTGAAAAAATGATTGTGGACCGAGTCATATGTTGTTGAGGTGGAAGTTGTTGTTTGGTCCGATTATGCCATAGTATTTCTTCCCGAAAAAGATGTGGATTATCTGCTAGACATAGTCCTGCAGAGCATTATTTATTTGCTAGGCATAGTCCTACAGAGCGTTGATTATCTGCTAGGCAAAGTCCGATAGAGCGTTGTTGTGACCCACTAGGAAGGCAAATCCTACGGGTGGTACGATACCGTTGTAACTCTCGATCGTGAGGTTAAAGCGATCCTATGGCTAGTCGGAGGGTGGTGTGGTGTTTTGTCGTATAAGGTGAACTGGTTGAATAAATTTATATATATCACTTTACACTGGATTGGTGTATCTATATATATTGGTGTATATATTATTTTGGTTGTTTACACTATTTGGATAGATATAGTATTTTGATGGAATTTCACGGTTTGGTTTGGATGTTATAAATACATAAGTTCATTTTTGTGGTGACAGAAAAACGGAGTTTTCCGTGTGGTGTATGTTTATTATATTTTATTGGAATTGGGTAGTTTAAATACAGTATTTCTTTACAGTGGTGGCAGTTGAAAATTGGTTCCAACTATGATATACGGTATTATTGTTATATTATTTCATTTCATTGATGGCAGTGGAACCGGGTACGTGATTATATTATATTATATTCCAAAACATAGTGTTTATTATTTATTGGTTTTGAACTGTGATATTTAAATTTTTATACTTGATTCATACAAAACGTTTTTATTATGAAAACAGTACACCGATAAAAAAATTTGGTTTCAGATACCGCGGCTAGGAGTTGGTCTATTACTGGCACTAGAGAGAATCCGGAGGTAGTGTCGTGTTGGAGGTGAGTCGGTCGGACGTGAACCGTAGAAGGTTCAAGTATTTTAATAATTTTGGGTTGCAGATATTCGGGACAGGTATATATATATTTTACAGTAGAGCGAATGTGTATGTATATGTCTAATTGGATACTCGTGGATTGGTCTGAAAACGTCAGGTCGACGTCTCGTTTGGCCTCGGGTGATCGGTGCCCGGTGCCCGGGGTGGGGTGTGATATAAATATTAATTCTTTCCTGTCCAAAATAAAAAAAAAAGGCTAAAACCCATCGTAAAAAATTACTTACCGCGCTCCATCTCTCAGAAAGGAACTCATTGATAGCGATTGCGTTTTGCCCATACGTCATAGGAGAAAGATAGTATCCCCATATCATCCAATCTTCAATATAATCTGTACATGCAACAGAGGCATATTAATAATTGAGTCATCTCGGAGAAAATGTAAAACTTCTTTAACCGAGTTTTCATTATAAGAAAAAAGAACGAAGTGTTTCACCTCTGGAAACGATGAAGCCTCCAAGCACAAAAACGATCAGCAAAGTGAAGGTACCAAGAGTGTTTGCAACGACTTGTGTTCTTCCGACAGCTGCAAGGAAACGAAATAGAGAGAGAGCCATCTGATGTACTCCAAAGAAAGCAAGCAGTTGCTTAAAGAACCTGAGAACACATAAAATAATTTCTTTGAGAGTTGAGAAAATTTGGGTGCCTTAGTGAAAAACAAAGAAATGAAAACAACTTCCATACTTTCTAAAAGTACTTCTACAAAACGCAAAACAAAAATACTTCTGTTTTCACGTAGTTTTGATTTTCACTTACCGACTGGCAGCAGGAGCAAAACCAATGGTATAATACGTAAGAATAACCCAAATTAAAGATTCCATCAGAGAAATAGGTAATCGAAGAACCCAAATCGGCAATGCAAAAGCCCACGCAGGGTAGAACAAGAAATCCCTCTGTTTGAAAAACACTGGAAGCCTGACAATTGTCATCGGAAGCTCGGCCATTCCATTAAACATCACGTTAATAAGACTGAAGAAAAGCGCTCCCAGAAACTTGCCCGAATCGCTGACCTGTCCGGCGTTCATCTCCGTCCTGAAGAAAACCGTCAGCGCAATAATCGCCATTATTGTAATTTGAAAAGTCTTGAAGATATAAACGAACGAATTCCGTTTCATCAGAAGCCATTCCCTAGCGAAACACGCCTTGAACAGATCCCAATTCGATATTCCGTACTTCTCCTTGACCAAGGCAGCAGGATGAGCCCTAGACTTATCGTAAGGAACTCTAAGCTCTACCGAAATTCTCTGGCCGACATGGAATGAGTTGAAGGCACGTGCCAGCTCCGGGACCGAGACGTATTGGTAAGGTTGATTCTTTTTGAACCAATACTGTTCTTGATCCTTTTTCGAAGTTACTTCCTGAAGAAAATCCGCAATTCCTTTCCTGTCGGGGCATTTGAATCCCATGTACTCGAAGAACTCGAGAACGTTTTCGCGGGGCCCTTGATAGACAATCTGCCCGTCAGAAAGTAGGATGACATCATCGAAAAGATCAAATGTCTCCGGTGCGGGCTGCAATAAGGAGATGACCATCGTTACGTCCATAATGTGGACCATTTGTCTCATGAATTTCACAATCTGGAAGGTGGTTGAGCTGTCCAGTCCTGTCGAGATTTCATCCATGAAAAATGCTTTTGCAGGCCCAACAAGCATTTCCCCTGAAGAGACAAAATTTCTTCCATAAGCCAAAAGAACAAGTTTCGAATCGATCTCAAAATATATTGGTATACTACATACCGGTTGTGACACGCTTCTTTTGTCCACCTGAAATGCCCCTTCTCATGTCATCCCCAACCATGATATCGGCACAAATATCCAATCCAAGTATCTGCTTGAGAATCACAAGATGTCAGGTTTCAAAAACAATACGACTCATTTAAAAAAAAAAAAAGGGGGAAACAAATAATCAATTGACCTTTAGAACATAATCGGTGATCAAACTTGTTTCTTGGCCAGCCATGGCGGTGGCCTTCATGAAGGCGTCGATTTCGGGATCAGGCTTGATACCGGCTTCCTTTTCTCGTCTTGACAGCTCTGCCAACATTTCATACCGTGTTCCTACACCTAAACATCGTCCCGAGAAATCCATTGTCTCGCGAACCGTCATCTCACCATAGTGAAGATCATGCTGGCTAATGTAAGCACATGTTCTTTGAGGAACAAATTCCTTAAATTCATGGCCGCAATACGTGATTTGCCCTGTTACCTGTTCAGTTTTAGTGGAACATTTTCGAATCAGACATGGAATAGAATAAAATAGAAACAAAAAACATGAAAAAATGAGTTTTATGAAATAGGGAAAGAGAGGAAGACAAACCTTAAGATCATCATCTAGTTTCCCGGTGAGGGCCTGGAGAAGAGTTGTTTTTCCTGAGCCGGGAGGCCCA
The DNA here is from genome assembly GCA_016647705.1 of Eucommia ulmoides. NCBI lineage: Eukaryota > Viridiplantae > Streptophyta > Magnoliopsida > Garryales > Eucommiaceae > Eucommia > Eucommia ulmoides. Next base: position 20,346,031 of record CM028338.1, on the reverse strand, counting down.
AGAAGAAGTGCCATTCTTGATGGCTTTATGATTCCGCTCACATCCTGAAGTATTTTAATAACCCTTTTCTTTGATGGAGATAGATGAATCATTCCAAGAATTCCCTAAACACATAACGAAGACATTATCAAAGACTTATTTTGGATGAAAATACTGAATTTGGTTAATTATTTTCTAAAACAAAATTAAAAAATTGACTGCGAATAGTGTAATTCAACATCAAAAAATGGACTTCTCATTGTCCAGATCTTCTATCCCAGAAGTTCTTTGAAATCATGGAAATGATAAATAAAAAATATCCCTCTCCTCATCAACCATTGTTTAATTTTCCTGGAAACACTACGTGAATTAAATCTTGAATTTAATCCTGAATTTAATCTTGAATGCTCCAGGCTGGGAGTGCGCTTGAGGCAGTGATAAGTTGAGGTGCGAGTAAGTTGCGCAAACAAACTTTACCGTATATTCAAAAAAATAAATAATATTAAGAAACAAAAGAGTTACCTCTATTGTGTTGAGGGTTGAATTGAGCAAAGTTGGAAGTGCTCTGGTCCCAACATATGCATCTCCCTCTAGAGATAAGTTCTGGAATCTCACTTCTATTTTTGGAATCTCAACTCCTACCCTGTTTCCATAAGAGTTAACCCAACACTCAATACAAATTTTAAGAAACAAAATGTCATTTATCAATGAAGAAAACCCACCTATCAGTCCGATCTCGGAGTCTCCTAAGGAACTTTTCATTATCGTCTTCGACAACTTTAAGGATACTCTCCATCAGCTGCTTCTTGTCCTGCGCCCCCAGCTTGGTGACGTCAACCTCGTTCCTTATTACCCTCCCGTTGCTCATCACCTGCGTCATCATCATCCCCTTTCGCAGCCGATCATACGTCGGCAGCCTCTCGATCGCGGCCCATTTCAGCTCCTCCTCGTCGTCCACCTCCTGCCGCCGTGTGCTGCTCCTCGCGAAGACGTCCGGTTGGCCCTGCCAGACGTCGCGTATGCTCTGCGACCGCCAGCTACGGCCACTGCTCGTCGTCCGAGACAAATCGTCCCCCACCAGCGCCGCGGCCATTTCTCGATTGTACTCACTTATGAATGTAATCGGTTGTTGACTCCACTAAAAAATGAAGATTGTTGGTAACGAATCAAAGAATGAAATGAATTGGGTCTCTCTGCAATCAACCTTCCGGTTAGAAGGGAGAAAGATTAGATATTTGCTTGGAGCAGTTTTTTGGGTATATATACACACAGATAGCTTTAGAGAGAGAATGAAGATGAATGAAAGTAGAGAATGAGACTTTTCTCTGTTTTCCGTCTCCAACAAGAACGAACAGAGCTTGGAAAAGTAGAGAATGAGACTTTTCCCGCGTCTGTCACAGAGGTGCTCGTTGAAATTTAAATATCCCGTCTTTCTTGGTGTCCTATGATACTATTGTCAGAAGGTTCTATTGGACGATCTCACAACCGTTGCGTAAAATATGAACGGTTTTGAGAGGTTTCTAGAGGATTTAAGGTGGCGGATCTGCAGAAGATTAAGATATTTAGGCCCGGTCGTGTTCCCAATCTAACTCAACCCAACCCAACCTATCTAAAAAAATTTAGGATTGATGTTTGGAAATGCGTTTGACAAACTCAGTTATGTTCTCAACTCAAACTCAATCCAAAAGTAAGAATTGATTCTCAAAATCCTATGAAAATGAAGTTGTGCCCATCACTTCCCATATAAAAAAGAATATGCTCAAAATTTTTATAAATGTTAATGAGCCTCTTTTCAACTCTTGTCAAGCTCAATCACGTTTTTTTTTTTTTTTTCCTTTTTCCTCCAAAGCCTAATCGTTTCTTCGAAGCCCTCGTCTTCTTCGTTGTCATCATTGTCGAAGATCTCATGCTGCTGCAATCGTCGTCTGTGTAATCGTCTTCTCGTTGTTTGGTCGTCATCGTCTCGCCATCGAGGCTCTAATCGAATAGAAGGTGGGAGATCTCGTCGATGAGCAACAACGATTTCGATTAAGGTTTTAGGGTTTCGATTTCAATTTCGATTTCGTTACTGAAATCAATCTCGAAATCGAACAGAAGGTGGGAGATTTCGTCGGCGAGAATGGTTTTGATTTTGATTTCATTGCGATTTTTGAACAGAAGAGTTTCGATTTCGATTTTCCATTTCAATTTTAATCAGAATTCGATTTCTTAATGATTTCTTAATTTTGTTTTAGGGTTTATTCTTGATTTTTCGATAATTTCTTGATGATTTCTAGGAATTAGTAATTTTGTTTTTCGGTGTGAGTTTAAAGAAATAAATAAATAAATAAAACAATTGTAAAGAAATAATTCTAAGATAATATCGTTACCAAATATAGTTCTGTTCTCAAAACAAAACAAAATTTTGTCGTTATCAAACGTTTAGAAAGAAACATAATTTTCAACTCAACCCATCCCATCTCATCCCATCCCATCTTAAGTGGGATGGGAAAGGTGGTAACACTAACCAAACGCCACCTTAATTTGCAAGCCAAGAACAACTACAAAGGAGTTGTTATATTTTAGTGTGCCATTTACACAAATGGCACACCAAAATTTAAAGGGCACTCTAAAGAAGGTGTTATATTTTGGTATGTTAATTTTTATTTTTGTATTAAAATCAAAATTAAAATTAATCAAATTCAACCCAAATAAAACTAATTCAATCTAGTTCAAATAAAATAAAATTAATCAATTAATCTAATCTAAAATCAATTAAAATAAAATTATTAAATTAAATTCTACCAAACTTAATTAAATACAAATAAACAAAACTTATTAAATCTAATTAAACCAAAATTAATATAAATCTAACCAAATAAATTTTACTTAATTCTACTTAAACAAACACAACATTGACTGAACAATATTTAAATTCAAATGAATTAATTAATCTTAATTAATTTATCCATCCACTTAATAATTTAATATTTGACTTTTCTTCAATATGTGTCATATTTGGTATATGCAAGCTATATGTGTCATATTTGGTATATGCAAGGTGTGTGTGCCGACACCCATGATGGCACATCCTTGGAGTTGCTCTAACGGAACGGAAAATGGCCTGTCGTTGTAATTTGTTGACCATTTTGAAAGAAGGTTCTGTTGGAGTTTATTCACGCATTGTTAGAGAGCGTGAGCTACATTCGTTGTCCCGGTGGCAATGGATTATACTTATTTATGCATTGCTTTGCAGCAGCCGTGGGAAATGGATTTATTTGGCTGCCCCACAACGAGTCACAATAAAACTTGGAAAGGAATATATTTTGTTTTCCTTCACGTGTTAGTAAGTTGCCTTTTTAATTCTAAATTAAATAAATTTGGATATCCAAGCTGTATTAGCTGGTACCATGATAAACATTGCGTCAATAATTATGAGACCGACTCTTTGCATCACTTTCAAGCTCATTTTATTTTAAAAATCGTAGCATAGCATCCAAATGAAGTTAGTCCGAATGAATTTAATCTTCATACATCGTGTCGATATAAAAAAATATGTCTTTAAAATTGTCCTTAAAAATAATTAGTCAATATACGCGTAAACTAATTCAGATATACTTTACTGTTTAAAAATAAATAAAAAATGTTCAAAAAAAAGAAAATCATAGCGAAAGAAAATCGCCGCCAAGTGATGCTGATTATATCGGGTTTGGTTTTGTTTTTGAAAATAGATTTTTAAATTTTAAAAATAATTTTCGTTCATTAAAAATATTTTTTGTTAATTGTTAAGGGTTGTTTGGTTTTATTTTGGTAAGAAGAACATCACTTAGGGCCCCCGTTTGGTAACCATTTCCGTTCTCATCCCATACAGTGGGATGAGATGAGAATTTTGTTTCTTTCTTGAGAGTAGAATCACGTTTGGTAACAATAATTTTTATTTATTTTTTATTTTTTTTTATTTTTTATTTTTTGAGAATAGAATCGCGTTTGGTAACGATTTTATTCTAAAATCAAGATTTTTTTTTTTTTGTTTGGCTGTCGCCACCGGCGATAGTTGCAGGAGATGGCGGCCGGCGGCGGCCGACGACGGTGGCCCTTTTTAATTTCTGGGAATGGGATGGAAATTTTTAGAAACAATTTTTTTTTTTATTTCTCAAACCTTAATGGCATGTTTGGTTGGATGGAATCAGGGACAGAATGGAATCGCATTCCGCCCTCGATTCCTATTCTATGGTTTGGTTGCCCAATGGAATCATTTTTGTGATTCCATTAGAATGAAATGGGCTGGAATGACATCCCATTTCAGATGGGCCGAAATGAAGTCTAGCACATTGGAATCAATATTTGAAATTAAACAATTGCCCCTGCAGTAATCCTTCGGCACTTAACAGCCCGATCAGTCATGAGCCAGCCCATCGTGTCACGTACCATCTTCTTGCAGAGCAGCCCATCGCGTTGCGTGGTTCATCTTGTAGCAGAGCAGCCCATCGCGTTGCGTGATCCATCTTCTCTTATCGCAGCTTCTCGCATCGCATCTTCCAAATTCGATCGGCCTCAGATAAAAATCAATCAAAAACCCTAGCTCAGCCACTCCTCAGATTTCAAAGCTGCAACTCTCGGATCGGCTTTTGGATCGGCCATAAGTACGCGTATTTATGCTTATTAATGATCGACTATTGGATTGTTTACAGTTCTTGATTTCGTTCATGTTTGCTCGTGATCGATTTAGTGATTATGCGTTTCGTTCGTATTTGGACCTGAGATTCATCATAATGTTTCGGTTTTATACTTCTTTTGATCGATTGGCTTGAATAGATCCATGTAGTTGTCTTTCTTGTGTAATATAGTTCATTAGATTCGAATTTTGTTTTTGGTTTTGTTGTTTCCTAGTCAGAGAAAACTTGTATCAGAGCCGCTAGTTGGTTTACTTTCTTCTGTTTTTGTTTTTCTTCTGTTTTTGTTTTTGTTTTTGGTTTTCTTTCTTTTGTTTTTGTTTTTGGTATTCTTTTTCCTAGTCAAAGTCGTTGGTTGATCCTTCCTTCACCTGCGGCAATGGAGAATGCACCATTGATCTTCACCATTGAGTTTATGGTGGCGTTCATTCCTTAATCTTCCTTATCTGTGCTCTTTTTTTAAGCATTTAGGCCCCGTTCTCAAAATGTACCATTGATCTTCACCATTTTTCTGTTTCTACTTCCAATTCTGTTTCTGTTAATGGAGTTTTTCAAAAATGAAAACATGTTTGGTAGCAAAGTTTTAGCTACATATACCATAGAAATTAGTTCAAAGATGTTCTAAAAAAATTTAGACTATGATTACCTTGTTTGCCTGCTGAGAAAATGGAAATTCTTGAATTTGTATTTATAACTTATACCACCGTTTTATTTGTTTTGTTAATTTTGATATGCAGTAATGGCCAACAGAAATTTGGTAGCTATATATATGCATTGGTTACACACAATGCATATTGCTTATTGGTTTCTACAAATGATGATGATTACTGTTATACAAATACAACGACGAAAAATGACTTTATCAAGACGAAAATATGTTCTTGATTTTCAAAAAAATAGAAAGAATTTGATGGAACGTGTCTATGAAAGCGATGGTAATTGTATGAGTTTACTTAGAATGGATCAACGTGCTTTTACCATTTTATGTAATAGACTTGTAGAAGTAGGTTTAAGATCGAGTAAACATTTATTAGTGGATGAACAAGTAGAAATGTTTCTAGAAATTCTAGCGCATCATGTAAAGAATCGAGTCATACAAAGGGACTTTAAATGGTCTGCTGAGACAATTAGTAGATATATTCATGATGTGCTCCATGCGGTAATACGATTGCAACAAGAATTACTGAAAACGCCTGAGCCTGTACCTTAAGACTCGACCGATTGGAGATGGAAGTGGTTCAAGGTATAATTTTTTTTTTTTTATTTAAATATAACTAAGATAAAAGATAATTTATCGATTTTTTTTTTAAGTATAGTATTTTGATGAAATTCACTTTACTTGTCCATAGAATTGTGTCGATGCTTTAGATGAGACATACATCAAGGTACGAGTACCTTTAGTAGATAGACCTAGATACCGCAATCCAAAGGGGGAACTTGCCACAAACGTATTAGCCGTCTGCTCTCAAGATGAGCAATTTATATATGTTCTACCGGGATGGGAAGGATCTGCTGCTGATGGTAGAGTTCTTAGAGATGCATTGAGTAGGAGGAATGGTTTGAGAGTCCCAAATGGTAAGTCAAGCTAATAGACAATATATATGCAAATTAATTTGATATAACTTATTAAATTTAGTTTAATATTTTTATTTTATACCATATAGGTTGCTATTATCTTGTTGATGCTGGGTACACAAATTGTGAAGGGTTTCTTGCCCCCTATCGTGGCCAACGTTACCATCTTAATAAGTGGAGGGAAGGACACCAACCACGCACCCCAGAAGAGTTCTTTAATATAAAACATGCAAGTTCTAGGAATGTCATTGAACGATGTTTTGGTTTTCTCAAAATGCGATGGGGAATACTTAGAAGTCCTTCTTTCTATCCAGTGAAGACCCAAAACCGAATAATCATAGCATGTTGTTTGCTCCACAATTTTATTAGACAAGTTATGGAAACAGATCCGATTGAGTATTTAATTAACCAATCTCAAGGACAAGGGCAAGGACATACAGAAAGTGAATCAACTCAAGTCATCGAGACATTTAGTGAATGGAATACTTGGCGAACAAACCTTGCTAATGAAATGTATAATGAATGGAGAGAAAGTAGACGAGTTGTGTAGGAATTGTTTTCAAGTTTTCGAAGTTGTAGTTCTATATTTTAAATGTTAGACGATTTTCATTATGTCTTGGATCTACAAATGTTAGACATTGCATTCTTGTTGTGGTTCATGTTTTAAATATCAAATATTTTCATTATGACTTGGATCTAAAAATGTTGGACATTGCTTTTTTGTTGTGGTTCATGTTTTAAATATCAAATATTTTTATATTACTATAACTTTTTAATGTATATTAGGATGTCGTCTTTTCCACAAGCCCAAGGTCCTAGTAGAAATAAGAGAAAGTGGAGTCTTGAAGAAGATGATAAGCTTGTTGAGTGCTTGCTTGAGTTGCATAACAGTGGATCTTTTCAAGCCGATAATGGTTTTAAATCCGGTGCATTCACTAAGATAGAAGCAAAACTTCAGTCTAAGTTGCCTGGATGTGGTCTAAAGGCAAGGCCACATATTGAATCAAGGATAAAGACATTGAAAGCCAGGTTTGCTGTTGTATACGATTTGTTATCTAGGCAAAATACAAGTGGTTTCGGTTGGGATCCTATTAAAAAGTGTGTTACAGCAAAAAAGCCAGTTTGGGATGCCTATTGTGCGGTAAACTAATTTTAATATCGCATTTCTTATTTTATTTAAAAAGTATGATGCCTATTATGTGCAAATTTACATAGAATTGTCTTAGTGAATTAAATGAATTTCTAAAATTGTAGGTTCACAAAGATGCTGAAAAGGTTAGGGATACGCCATTTCCATTATATGAAGATTTGAGCATTATTTTTGGAAAAGATAGAGCTACTGGAAGAGATGTTGAGGCTCCGGCAGATGTGGTAGAAGATCTTGAAAGAAATGGACCTCATGGATTTGGTAATTACGAAGGTTCAGAATCTTTTTCTTTTGACGAAGGTTCAAGTGGTACCTCTAAATCGAAGAAGAGAAAGAGTGGATTTTCTGAGGATGCACTAATAGATGGGATGAAAGAGGCGTCCCAAGTCGCTGTACAAATTAAAGAGTCTAAAAATCTTTTGAGCCAAGCTGTAGGATTTGATTTGATTGAGAAGCAAATGAAGATTAATGGGGAGCTACAAAAGCTTGTTGGGCTCACAGATGTTGATAAGTACAAAGCCGGTTATATAATATGTGGTAGTCCTTTCACAACCAATCTTTTCCTCTCCCTTGGTGACGATGAAAAGGAAAAATGGGTGAAGTTACTTCTAAATGGAAGCTTATTGGTAGGGCATAAAATACGCCGCTACTTTCACTCGCAAGTATACGAGGTCAAGTTTTAGTATAGATCGGGAGAGTTAGGGTTATCGTGTCCACAGGGATTGGTTTTGACTATAATTGAATACCACATTTATCATGACCTAAATTTATCTAGGCGAAGATAAATTGAATAAAATTAATTATACTAATACTAAGTTAATTAATCTAATTAAATTAACTATACTAATATTACTATGAGATGTTTAGGGAAAGTATTGCCTAGGGATTAACTTTTGTTTACAAAAATGTGTTCGGTCTCGTTTTAGTTTACATTAACGGCGTTCGACTTATCCGACAATCTCAGTTCGTAAACTCCCTCGCCACCTCTCCCAAGTGTAAAACGAGGGATATAACGCAACTTTGTGTCAACGAAGAAATCCTCCTCAACGTCTTAATGACCCTAGGTCGCGTGAGTCTCACCCCAACGTCATTGATTGCACACAATCCAACTCCCGACCTGGTCATTGGATCGTCGTGTTGTGTTTACCCTATTGACAACCTCAGTTCTAAAACTCCACCGCCACCTCTCTTGAGTGTAAGACGGGGGAATACATGACTTCGAGTTAACGAAGAAGTCCCCCTCAATGTCTTAACGACCCTAGGTCACGTGAGTCTTGCCCCAACGTCATCGATTGTCCACAATCTAATTTCCTCCCGGGTTATTGGATCGTGGCGTTTGTCTATTCTAGTCCGAATCCAAAATTTGTCAAACCTCATATTCTCGATATGTAAATCTAAGCATAATAAACTAACAATACGGCAAACACAATCAACATAACGAAGAACAACCGCTAACCAAACACAAACTCAACAAAACAACACTTTTATAAATTACATTAATCCCTAGACAAAAACTCGTTTAGCTCATGGCCATAGCCGATTATACAATGAAAATTAAACTAAACATGCTCAAACAACAATCCTAAGTTAAGAAATAAAACAAGGAACAAGATAAACTTAGCCTAGTCCGAAGATTTATCACTACAAACGTTCCGAGATCGCTCCTTCTTCGTTGCAACGTGATCTTCTCCTTAGGATTTGAATGAGCACTCCCAAAACCTCTCAATCTCTCCTCCTAAAGTCTATGGAGGTCCCTTATCCTAATGGAGAGAAGAGGAGGAGAAAACTAGGCTCAAAATATCCTAAAATAATATCTAAACTGGCACAGAGGTTTTCGCCTAGGCGAAGAAAACTTCACCTAGGCGAAGTTACAGCAGGAAGGTTGGTTAACTTTCTGCCGGATTTCCGCCTAGGCCGAAAAACTGCAGGTTTGCATTTTGTTTTGATTGTAACTTCTTCATCCGAACACCGATTGAGGTGATTCAAAAACCTATGGAAAGCTAAGAAAAATATATACAACTTCTATGTTTTGAGTGTTTCCAAAATAGGATTGAATCATAGTCCAAAATAGCCTTGAAGTTACAGCACCTGTACCGGCTTTGCACATTTTCGCCCTTTTTCCACCGTTCTTGATCCGATTTGATCGTGTTTGATCCGTTTACATACCTTTTCACCTCAAACACCTGATTTAGATAAAAACACATAAAAACATATTAAAACGTACTAAACATACTCGAAAACTAACAACGTTCGGATTGGAAATAGATAAGTAATTTACACTTATCACTTATGATATGTTTTTCTTGGTTGATTGTTTGGTTAAGGAAATGTTGATGTTTTCATATGGTTGAAATATTTTGGAGACAATATGGTGAACTTAAAATAAGTGGTTTTAGTATTTGTTTAATATTTTGGAGACTATGATGACAACATTGGTGATTGGAATGAATTTGTTTAGTATTTGAACTTAAAATAGTTGATTTTTTCTTAATTTTTGGTTCATCTCTTTTATTTATTTTACAAGTTTTTATGCAGATTAAAATGTAGCAATTGTGTATTATTTATTTATTTATTTGTTTGACTTGAATAGTGATTTTTAGTTGATAATTGTTTTTTTCAAAAAATTGCAGTTGTGTATGTTAAAAAGTAGTACATATTGAATATTTTTCATATATGATATTACTAATATTTTATAATTATTATTTTAAAGTAATTTATTATATATATATATATATATATATATATATATATATATATATATATATATTCAAATTGAAATCTAAAAGGGCATTATGGGAATTTTATTATATTTCATTCTATTCCTTCACTCATTTCATACCAACCAAACAAGATAATGGAATAATAATTTTATAAGGGCATAGTGATAATTTTACTATATTTCACTATTTCATTCCTTCTCTCATTCCATACCAACCAAACAAGAGAATGAAATAGTGATTCCATTGACAATTCCATTCCATTCCTTCTCTCATTCCATTCCACCCTCATTCCATTCCGTCCAACCAAACATGCCGTAAGAAAAAATGGGCACAATTCCCATTTTAGAATGATATGGGAATGGAAACAAAAAATGGGATTGGTTACCAAACGCTATACCCAATAAAAATCTGGGAATGGGATGAGAATTTTTGGGATGAGAGCGGTTACCAAACGGGGCCTTAATATCTATATAATAAATTAAGACACTCGTAAAAAAAATCGTCAGATCAAATGACAAACTAACTTATATTTTAACTGTTGGATCATCCTAATTTACAAATAAAAAAATAATAATTTAGGATACTCTGATCATTCAAATTACTTACCCTATTTAAGCACAAAATATCGTAGTATAGTGTGCTTAAACACGGATGTCGAACCACAAGGATCGGTCTTGTAATTATTATTTTTTTATTATTTTTCTTCCTTTGGTGAAAACGATATGAGGGCTTTGATTTGGTTTTGAAAATATGAAAAGAAAATAATAAAAATAAAATAACGAAAAGAACTAGGTTAAGAATTGTGGATTTAGTATTTTGGAATTATACTTTTCTTGTAATTTCTATCTAAATCAGATTTGTATAAACGAGTGTTCTTAACTACAAACCGGAACTACTAAAAAATATTTGAATTATTATTCTCCGGCATGGATTATCTTCGATATTTAATTCCTATACTAAACTAATCTAAGGTGAATTAATATCTAGACATAAACTATCCAGACCAATAATCAATCCTCAAAAATACGATTATGTGACCATTAAATCAACACCACAAGTGCAAGATTTAATGTTCTAACAGTGATTAGATTTAAAATAAAATTTCTACAAGAATATTTTGATAATAAATTCAATCACAATTAAATTCATTTTTTGAGAACGAAATTCCTGTCACATAATCGTTTATATAATATCCAAATTTAAATAAGAAAAATATAATATTACATAATTTCAAAAATACAATACCACAAATCTAACCTGGTAGAAGGAAGTTAGCTGCTCATCGTTGTGTAGACACAGTATTTTCTTGGATACAATTTTCAAAAACACCGTTTACACTTTATACCCTTTAAGATTCAAACTTCTTCCAAATATAAAAATAAAAATAAAAGAAGAAGAAATATGTACAAATGGTGTTGAATTTGAAAGAAAATGGAATATGGAATTGATATGATAATTGGATGATTATTTCTTTACATTTGTTCCAAGCCCTCTATTTATAGACAAACTTAGGGGTAAAAATGGAAAAAAAAAAAGGGGGGGGGGGACCTTCTGGCCAATTGGCCAGCCTGTGGGAAACCCACAAGTTGGCAACCTACATAGTGGGCTGCCAACCCACACAGGCTGGCCGTGTGGGCGGCTCAGCCGAGCCATCGGCTCGGTTGAGCCGCCCTGCTCTAAATGTCCCATCTTCTGTTCGACTTGACGTAATTTGTTCGTTTTTCATCCGATTTGTCCCAAATTAACGTCGTTTTGTTCCAAATTCAAAATACTATAAAAACAAATAAAACAACTTAATTTATAATATTTTAATTTATTTAAAAGATTAACAAAACTTAATTTAGTAGTACTAGGTCGCACAAAATGCGGTGCGATCACACCCCCAAACCTAAATTTTGCTCGTCCTCGAGTAAAACTAATTATAATAATTAAATAAAAAGTCATTTTCGTAGGGAACACGATTGTATTTTAGCGTATACAATAAGCCTTTAAACCCCTAGGTCACCCCTAGTGAACGAGTATAGTCTCGTGAGGGTTACAGTAATGTTACCCACAAACATCTCAAATCTCTTTTTGTGCAAATTATTTTTCACAAAATTTCTATCAGTCCTATCCAATGCTAACATATCAAATCAATGGCAAATAAGAGTTACTGAAATAGTCATTAATCTCATAGCACGTGATTTCTAACAATATTCATTTTTGCACCCATGACATACATACAACTCTCGTTTATAATAAATTTAACACATAGTAGCTAGTTAACTAAATTTAAACAATCCAACAACGTTTCCCTAATATATATAAAAATTTATAACACAATTTTTTTTATTTTTTATTTTTTTTATTTATTTATTATTATTATTTATTCTTTTTTTTTTTTATATATATAAATATATAAATAAATAATTTTAAATAAATGACCGTGCAATGTTAACTCTACTAGGCTTTCTAAAATGTTCGTGTAGCGAGTGTTAGGCCAATGATCTCCATCTAGTTGGCTCGGGACATTAGGTGTTAAGGCACCCCTCAGGCTTAATAACTCGAACAAATTAGACTTCGAAGTTAACGAGCCACTTATCATCTTAACAAATCACTTCTCCCTTTTGACGCGAAACTCGAAGCTTACTGAGGCAAGAGGCCCAGTTACTCAGCAAAAGTTCATCATTAAGAAAAAATATTTATTATTACAAATGCTTTAATTATATATTTTTTTTCTTTCAGGGATAGGTTATTTTCACGTCAAAATTCAGTAAACCAACTTATGTACTAAATTTAAAATAAACAAAAGTTGGCATGAATGTAAAGGTAAAAAAATAAAATATTTTTTAAAATTAGTCCTATGTTCTAATGATTATTTTAGCAAACTCAAGTTTGTACAGACATGTCAACATGAGATAGATTGACAAAGTTTTAGTGCGAAATAAAATATCAGTAAGAATACAAGCATTTGCCCCCCCAAACCTAAATCTAGCATTGTCCTCAATGTGAAAATTAAAAAATTAGATTGGTAAGGAGAGAGATAACCTGATGTATCAGATTTGCTTATTTGTACTAAGTCGGTGTAAACTGCTCGTAAACCTGTCTGACAGAACAATTAAGGAAACTTATCAAATCAAAAGTAAAATAAGAAAATTAAAACAATAGTGGGTTGCCTCTCACTCAGCGCTAAATTTAACGTCTTCAGCCAAACGATGAGTGTCTTAACCTCCTATCCGTAATGGAGTAACCCGCTTCTCACCTTCTTTTGAGTTACTCTCTAGTCAGTGAGTGAAGAATAACGGGTGACACTCAAATTTATCAACTTCTTTCCTGGATCACATCCCATTTATTTTTTGTGGGACTTACTTGGTAACCTGATTATTAAGCCCCTAAATAGAAGTTGATTTACGTCAACCCATTGAATCTGACATGAATCGTTCATGATTTTGGTTGACAGTTGATCCACCGCATAAAAAAGATAAACATTAATTTTGGGATGCGGTGGCAAGGGTATAATGGATGTTTTAATCATAGGAAGATTACTTGGATGTGTCACTGGTGGTTGGATCTCATCTTTATAATTTCCAACCCTAACCTCCTCTACGTACATATTTTCGACTTTTACGCTCACTCGCTTACCATCACTCTTGTATCCCACTTCCTTCTCTTCCTTACTGACTGGTGATGGTTGAGCCAAAAATGGCTCCAACTCGGGATTATCTCGTCGGGGTTCCTCACCAGTTTCGCTCAGCTATGGTTCTTTTAACAATTTTTCATATTCACTCGCTTGTTCTAGACCACTCTACTTATCACTTACCCGAATGTCAATTTGTAAACCATTTTTTGCAATTTTCTCTTTTACTAATTCAATGATTTGCCCAATTAGGTTTTCTTTCTAGTTTATTTCTTCAAATTGCTTTTTCAAGGATAGAGCTCGCTTTTCTAAGATTGGGTTTTGCCTTTCTGAGATCTGGCCTTACTCTGCTAAGGATTGGTGGTTTTTCGCTATGGTTTGGCGTTACTCTGCGAAGGCTTGGCTATTCTCCACTAGGGATTGGTGTTGCTCTTCCAAGATTATTAGAAATTGTTGCATTAAAGTAGGTTCAGAATTCCTAGCTTCTTGGGGAAATAGTGGTTAACATCAGGGTTGATAATAAGATTGATCGTAAATATACGACCCTGAAAGCTCACTATAATAATGTTGATCCCATTCATAATTATTCGAGTATTGATTAGACTCGGAAAACGGATAATACTGATCGGGATAAACATTATTATAGGGATATGTAGGATTTTGGTAATTATACGGATATTGATTGGTGAAATGGTTTGGGTTTTGGTATATCATACGTGAGTAAAAATTAAGTTGTGGTTCTAAGAGAAAAGATTGTTGAGAATTTGTAATTGAGATGTCAAATCCCCCAAAGTAATTATCCATTTACCCTGGTCCCAATATATATAATTTTTTTAAGCAATTAATTATATTAACAATGAGGATGGTGGTCTTAACCAGTCGATCTCTACAATAATAATAAACAGAAAAGAAAAATGAGGATGGTTATCTTAGCTAGTCGATCTCTACAATAATAATAAACAAAAAAGAAAAATGAGGATGGCGGTCTTAACCAGCCGATATCTACAATAATAATAAACAAAAAAGAAAAATGAGTATGGTGGTCTTAGCTAGCCGATCTCTACAATAATAATAAACAGAAAAGAAAAATGAGGATGGTGGTCTTAGCCAATTGATCTCTACAATAATAATAAACAAAAAAGAAAAATGAGGATGGTGATTTATATATATATATATATATTTATAAAATGAATAGAATAACCTGCATCCTTACTTGAAGATGTGGAGTGAGAAATTGGATCACGGTTAACCTGTGAAAACAAACTAAAAAAAAATAGATGAATTTATACAAGCGGAGAAAAAAAAATAATAACAAAAATTAATGATTAGCGATGCCAATTCCCCGGCAATGGCGCCAAAATTTGATCGTTCAAATTACTTACCCTATTTAAGCACAAAATATCGTAGTATAATGTGCTTAAGTACGGGTGTCGAACCACAGGGATCAATCTTGTACTTATTAATTTTTTATTATTTTTCTTCCTTTGATGAAAACGATATGAGGGCTTTGATTTGATTTTGAAAATATGAAAAGAAAATAATAAAAATAAAATAACGAAAAGAACCAGGTTAAGAATTATGGATTTAGTATTTTGGAATTATACTTTTCTTGTAATTTCTATCTAAATCAGATTTGTATAAACGAGTGTTCTTAACTACAAGTCGGAACTACTCAGAAATATTTGAATTATTATTCTCCAGCATGGATTATCTTCAATATTTAATTCCTATACTAAACTAATCTAAGGTGAATTAATATCTAGACATAAACCATCTAAACCAATAATCAATCCTCAAGAATACGATTATGTGACCATTAAATCAATACCACAGGTGCAAGATTTAATGTTCTAGCAGTGATTGGATTTAAAGCAAAATCTCTACAAGAACATTTTGACAATAAATTCAATTACAATTAAATTCATTTTTTGAGAGTAGAATTCCTGTCACATAATTGTTTATACAATATCCAAATTTAAATAAGAAAAATACAATATTATATAATTTCAAAAATACAATACCACAACTCTAACCTGGTAGAAGAAAGTTAGCTACTCATCGTTGTGTAGAACGGTGTTTTCTTGGATACAATCTTCAAAAATACTGTTTACACTTTATACTCTTTAAGATTTAAACTTCCTCCAAATATAAAAAAATAAATAAAAATGTGCACAAATGATGTTGAATTTGAAAGAAAATGGAATATGGAATTGATATGATAATTAGATTATTATTTCTTTACATTTGTTCTAAACCCTTTATTTATAGACAAACTTAGGGGTAAAAATGGAAAAAGGAAAAGAAGGGGAGGGCCTGCTGGCCAGCCTGTGGGCGGCCTAAGTAGGCTGGTATAGCCAGCCCACAAAGTGGGCGAGCTATACCATCCCACGGGTTGGCAGCTCACAGAGTGGGTTGCGAACCCACACAGACTGGCCGTATCGCCAGCCTATGGGCGGCTCAGTCGAGCCGGTGGCTCGGCTCCTCTCTCAAGGGCGGCTCGATTGAGCTGCCCTGCTCTAAATGTTCCGTCTTATGTTCAGTTTGACGTGGTTTGTTTGTTTTTCATTCGATTTGTCCCAAATTAACGTCGTTTTGTTCCAAATTCAAAATCTTACAAAAACAAATAAAACAACTTAATTTATTTAAAATATTAACAAAACTTAATTTAGTGGTACTAGATCGCACAAAATGCGGTGCGATCATACTCATTGATGGTTGGTCATAGGCCAACTAGTGGGAAAGCCCAAGGAACCTGTAAAAAAGGGCCTGGTTTGCATCCCAAAATGCTTGGGCCCAGAACCATCACCTTCAGTAGGCTCAAACCCACGGGGGAAAAGTGACCCCCTAGGGGAAAAGCGATGCATTTAAAGAAGCCCATGGGCGCCAGAAACCTGAGACTCGCCTGGGACCAGGTCTACAGGCAGGATCAAGCATAGTGCTTAATAGTAGAAAGTCAGTCACCACCAAATTGCTAGAGAGTATTCGCTTGGCAAGGAGGACGTGCAAATAGTAAAGTAATCATTGCGCTGTAACCAATTGGGTGACTAGGCACCATTTTTCTCTCTCGCTCTCTCCATTCCTAATGAAAACCTATATAAATACTCGAGTTTATGCAATTTTTACAATTGAACTTGACGCTGAATTCACTACGCATAATTTGATACGCAATTCACAACATGAACCTCTATGTTCAGTTTTGCCCATTTTTCTCTAATCAAATATGTTATCTCATGTCGGAGGTTCTTTACCGGGATCTACCCCCTAGTATTAAGAACTTGTTAGGTAAGGAACGGAGGCCGACTAGGACAAAATCATAAATTCACTGTGTTACCGTTTCTAAGCAACATCAATTGGTGCCTTCTGTGGGAAACAATGATTAAAGTCATGTTTCTTCTCCACTCTGTTTCAACAGTTCTTCGTTTATACTCACTCTTTCTAAGAGTGTCACCTAGAGAGAAAACCACCCACCGATATAAGAGTCACAATCTGATCACTTGCCTCTATATGAGTTGCTAATGGATTTTCTTGCGTCAGGCCTTGCGCCGGTACACGGGGAAGCCCATCTTGAGAAAATCAAGAATCAAGTCTTTGAGCTTAACTGCCAAATCATACAGTTGGTAAATGTCATTCAGAAACCTCCTCGACCACTTATCAGGGGCACTCATACTTATTATTATGAGGGCTCTTGTCTAGGAGTGTCATCCTATTTCATTAGATGTACGTTTGTGGGAGTTGAGCACGAGTATGACCCTCGTGATGAACCTCTTGGAAGTTACATCCATCTGGGAGCAAAGTCGTGCCATCGGAGGTCTTTGTCTCCTCCACCGAAAATCTCTTATGCAAAGTTGCGACTGCATCAGGCTAAGGAACAATTCCCCCTCCAAATTCATACTCCAGTTATGGAGCATCGCCTAGAGGAGATGGAGGCTCGGCTTCAAGCCTTGACGAAAGACATGGGAAAGGAGATGCCTCACCCTACTCGTGCTCCCATCTCAAGGGATATCTTGGACGAGCTGGTACCTTCCCGATTCACTTATCCTGCCAACCAAATGCCTCCCTGTGATGGAATAAAGAACCTTGTTGACCACGTCGCCACATTCAAGATGCTCCTGGATTTCCAGGGGGCCTCTGACGCCTTGCGCTACAAATCTTTTCCCGTTACCTTACACGACAAGGGCCAGGAGTGGTATCTCACCCTCTCTCTGTACTCCATCTCGTGTTTTGTAGACTTCGAAAGGAAGTTTTTGGTACGTTTCAAGCGTAGTTATAAGAAGGTAAAAACCTCTACCCGCATCCTCACTATCAAGCAGGGTGAGGGCGAGGGCGATTCGCTTAATCAGTTTCTCACCCATTTCGACAATGAGGTAAGAGAAGTTGATCGCCTGGACGATGGCGTGGCCCGCCCTCATGAGCAGGTTAAGAGAGAAGAAGTTCTTTTACTCACTTGCCAAAAAACTGGTGCAGACCTTAGATGATACTTTGTCTTGGGGTCACGTTTTAGTGGGGCTAATTCCCTGATGGAAGATAAGACCAATGCATTGGGACCTTGGAAACGAGAGGATGTTCGAGAAGAGAGATAACCCCAATTGGCAGGAAGCAAGAAGTTCAAGACAGAAGTGAGGCTGAGAGACGACAAACAAATAAAAGATATCAATTTTCCTAATTAATTATTATCTTGTTAAACAGCAAAAATGTATTTATCTAAGTGTACACCTAAACAAACAAAAAAACAATAATAATGCAGCACACAACTATTTATTCTGGTTCGGCAAATTACTCTTACCTACGTCCACTCTCTTGAGCTCCACAGAGATTTCGCAATCCACTAACCATTTGATTCATTTCTCCGTTAGGAACCAAACCCTTATAATCCTGATTCTTTTCATAGGCTTAAAATCAACATTTACAATTCTGATTCTTTTCACAGGCTCAGAATCAACCTATCGCTCTCACACACTATTACACTTATCCTTTTCGCACGCTTAGAAAGAACCTTCACAAAATTTTAATTCTATTATAAGAAGAATTAAAACCTAATCTTTTGAAAGACTAAAGATTAACCTAATCTTTTTCACAAGCTAAAGATCAAACCCTAATCATTTTCTTAGGCTAAAGATTAAACCTCAATCTTTTTCAAAAGTTAAAGATCAAAACCTAGCTACCCTGATTAGACATCGACTTAAACGTGTCTAATCCACTCAAACTCGCAAATACAAAAGATTTCAAGTTTCTTCCCACAAGGAGCTTCTACCACATCAATACAATTAAGCTCAATTAATGTCTCGAAATATGAAGTGATAGATTCTATGTGAGGAACAAATCTGATTTAAACAAATTAACACACAAATAACTAATAATCAGATTTCTTAAATAAAAACCGTTTTAATTTTTTTCTTCACAATATTTGATTTAAAAACGATATTTCTTAAAATAACTTATCCAAATAATTAAACAAATAATCTAAGAAATCAAAATAATTAGCTTGAAAATATCTCACCAGAATTCGTTGAAAACGATTACAATAACTCAATAGCGAACACAAACCAGTGATAAGAACCCTTAACGCTTTGATCAAGAACGCTTTCAATAATCTCACTTATAAATTTTAGTGTAGAAAAAAACTCTCTTATAATAACAAAAATCTAAATGTTCTTGATTAATTATTATGAATCCAATAGGTCTCTATTAATAGCTCGAGAACTAGACCTATAATAGTTAGTTTTCAAAAGATATGTTAGTGTGCTGTCATAGGCAACAAAAAATAAAATCCTACTCGTAAATATGAACTGTAGTAGTGTGAGCAAGTATAGTTCCCACAGAAAGTGCCTAGCCTAAAGTTGTGCTACGTGAACAAAGATGGGGGGGGGGGGGGGAGGAAGGGAGTTTTGATTATATGATAGCAAAACTAAGAAAATCATTAAGAAAAAAAATGCAAACTTAATACCGAATTCAATGAGAAAACACACTTTGGTCTAAGTCAACATCTATCTTTAGAATTTCACAACTGTTCATCGATGCAAGTATATATCAATTCTCACTTTGAATATTCACCGTTGGAACTATTTTCCTATCTCTTCTTACTTGTAGTTAATTAGAAAACAAGCGATCTAATCAACCCTAACTACTACACAACCTAAGACAAGCGCTAAAGGTTTAATCTAGTAATAGCCTTAAGAATTAGAGAGATCGATGAAGCTAAACAATCAAGCACAAGCGGTTGTATTTAATTTAATTGAGTGTACTCCTTAAGATCTAATAATTTCTGATGCATCAAAACATTAAATCTTAGTTGTTTCACAGATTAGAGGGATCAAACAATTACGGATTTGATATCTAACCTAGCAGTAGATTGTAATGAATAATAAATTAGTTGGCCTCCTAGTGATTAAACCAAACAATCATGAAAATAGGCACAAAAGAACATTCAATACTCAAAACATAAATTAAACAATAAAAACAAATTAGATCTCACAGTTTCATCGATTCTGAGACTTCAATTTCTTTAGACTAAGAGAAAATTTTAGCCACACAAGGCCATAAAAGATTACAAATGAGAAGAGAGAAGAGAAGAGAGAGTGAGAGAGAGAGAGCTCATCTCCCCTTCAAATCCCTTTCTTTTACAATAAATAAAGATTGAATAAAATCTCCTTGGTAGCCACTGTCCAAAACACAAGAAATGGAAATGGATGACATATTTGGATCCCCTTAAATGACATCATTACTCCTTGGATCAACTTTCATTTTTTTACACTTTTGACCACCCCCCCATTCATGCATTGGTAACAACTGAGAGATGAAAATGGAAAACATGTCTTCTCATTTGAATGAAATAGATCGGATAATTAATAAATGAATATTCCTTCCAAGCCTCCAATAGAAAAAAAAATAAAAATCTTCACTTTCTATCCTTAGTTCCATAGACTTAAATGGCCATTTAATGGTTTTAGATTGATCAACAAACAGGGTTAGTTTGAGGGTTGGGATCAAGTTAGTTTGCAGGTCAGGTCATGGGTCACTATCTATTTTCTCCATTTTTATTTAAATTATAACATCGGCAGTGCAGATATAGGAACTTCAAATCCGATTTTAACCATGATGTAATCTAATTTTGGAGAACCTCAAAACATAAACGTTGTATCTCTCTTTCTGTTCTTTCCATATCATCTTGAATCACCTCAATCGGAGTTCGTAGGTGAAAGTTATGGTCTGATTACGAACATGTGTTAAAACTGCCCAAAACACGCGATTTATTCCGTTTTGCTCCAAACGCCTTCATTTATTTCCTAAATTGAAATATAAGCTTAGTGAGTAGAATTAGGCACATAAGAAGCATAGAATACTAAGTATAAAGGAATAAATATATGGACATTTACGCACTTATCATATGTCAATAAATGACACTCTAAAACCCCATATATCATATATCTTCAAAATAAGTATGTTTCATTTTAAAAATACTTTTAGAAAAGCTTGATTTGGTCCCTAATACCTTTTCAAATCAAAATCCTTATGAATATTGTTGGCCCAGAGATTGATCCAAGAGGGAGGGTGATTTGGATCTATAAAACTTTTTTGTAAAATCTTTCTACTAAAATCCCAAATCAAACTTCTTAGTTCTTGTGATTATATGTGAAACGGAATAATCAATCAAATCAAAATAATCAAAGTAAAAAGTAAGTGATAGAGAAAATCAAACCATAAGACACAAGAGATTTATAGTAGTTCAGCAAAACCTTGTTGCCTACTCTACTCCTCTGTACTCCCGACGAAGAGTTCTAGTTCAATAATATTTAATCTTCTTATGGGTGAAAATTAAACCTTTTACAATCTTCTTACGGGTGAAGATCAAACCGTTTACAACCTTTCAATCTTCTTATGGGTGAAGAGCAACCTTTCACAATCTTCTTACGGGTGAAGATTAAAGCTTTCAACGTGTCTTCTTTCTGGCGAGATCGGTCCGTCACCACTAAAGGCATATTCTTTGGTCTTCTTCAACTTCTTTACAAGTTGATATTTGATGAAGTGATATTGAATATCTTCCTTTCTTGGATGTTTCTATGAAGTATAATCTCTCAATACAACACTCAAAATGATTTTGTAATCTAATTTACAAAATCGACCTTAGAGCTCTAAACACTCTCTATAAAGATTACAATATTTTGACTCACTAGTGTTTAGTGTTTCTCACAAATATCACTCAAGAAAAAATAGATGAACTTTAGATACAAAAGTGATCACACAAGAAGTGTAGAAATAAGAATCAAAGAGATGAAGTAACAGAATGTCACTTTGTAATATAACGCTTTGAAGTTATTTGGTGTGATTGATCTTTGTAGCTCACTTGATTGATTCAATTGATTCACTTAGTTAAATCTTCCAGCAATCTTTCCTCCTTATATATATGCAGAGAATGTAGGGAGGATACTACAATTGAAGAGATGAGAGCAATTGACCGTTGATGAGCTTCTCTTCAAAATTGTCAAGACAAATGAGGCTCATCTCCATTAACTCTAGGCATAGTCTTCATTCCAATAACATTTATTAATAATTAATTACACCACAATCTCAACAAGATTCACAAATCAAGGATATGATGAATACAATAAATGTTTTACAACTAACCACATGTATAAAAATTTAAATATTGACATCTTTCCTTGATTCCATGAAGAAATGGTGTGAACATGATATAGTGGATACAACAATCAATAAATGTATATGGAAGGTTGGTTGGACTCTTCTCAAAACATGTTCATTAAATTGAGGAGAAGGTAAGTGAGCATTTAAATGGGAGATAATCAAAAGGTTGAGCATTAAATAGCTAACCCCACCTATAAAGTTAAACATTGTTTATTTAAAGGTGTTCTCACTTAATAGTTTTGACAAATACATACCTCATACTTGTATACATACATTAATACAATCCATTTGAACATATACAAGTATTTCAAGAGGTTCAACATTTAGAATATATTTTTCATGCACAAAACAGATTTTTCAATGTCATTGAACCAAAATGTCAATTAAACTTTCATATGATGTCATGTATACCAATCAAATACCTATATATCATGTAGACATATCATATAAACATATCAAAACATTAATTGAGAATTCCGAACAAGATTTTATATGTAAAACCGATTTTGAGTTCATGACAAAATTTTGTAAAATATGTTCTTGAATGCTTCAAAATATTTTGATCAAGTTTCTTTAATTTAAGGTTGATTTGATCAAATTAATTGATGTTTATGATGTTAAACATCCTTAATAATGTATATGGACATTCATATGTCCCTTAGAACAAGTTAATATAGTTAAAACGTCAACTTAAAAACAGAGTAGGAGAGAGAAAATATTCTGCGTGGAAGTTGTCGACTACTTGTGTTGTAATTTTAGCATAAGTGTCGTTTACGTCCGTTTTACGTTTTTGGTCTCAGTTCATGATTGTTTATCATTCTAAACACTTTTAAAACATGTAACAATAATATTTGAAGTGTTTTAATGATTGGAAAACACAATGTACCTTGTGATCATATTAAAAATATATTTTCTCAATTTTTGCATAAATATGATCAAGATTTGAAATTTTCAATTTAGTAAGGTATGAACAATTTTATTGCATGGATCATGATATAATAATGATATGGACATATTCAAAATATTATATCAAATATTTTTATATTGAAATCATACAATGTATCTTATAATAACATATAAACCAGATTAATCACATTTAAGCATATTTGTGATCAAGACGTGAATTCTCCACATAAGCACGATATGATCAAACTGATAACACGTATTATGATATATAAGCATATTGAACATGTTAGGATCGAGATATCATAATTGTATACATATATTGATCATGATAAGCATATTGAGCATATTAAACATGTAATGCATGCAAGATATATGTTGAACACATTATATCATGATATAAACATATAATTGATCATATTAAATCAAGTATATCATGATGTTATTATATAATGAGTACGCTTAGCATGTCATATCTAGCAACGTATGCAATGTATCTTTTGATCATATTAAAAATAAGTTTTCTCAATTTAGGCATACTGTGATCAAGATGTGAATTTTCCAAATAATCATGTGTTGGACAATCCAATTACATGTATCATGATATAATCAAATAATGAATATGTTCAATTCATAATATCATGAACATTCTCGGTGTGTGTGTGTGCATCCTAATGAGCCAAAGTATATAATCTCTTCAAGAATAACATCATATAGACTTAATCTTACCTAAGTATTGTGCTCTTGATATCGAGATTATACCTGTATTCAAACTTAAAGTTTCAAAGTTGTTAGCACACGTAATGAATAATTGAATCTTAATACATGCACTTAAGATATTACATTAGTTAGTACAGTCAAGGTATGATTCAATCAAAACACCTTGGAATATATAATTTATGTCTAATATTATTAATGTAATATCATCATATCATTAATATTGAAATCATCAAAATACATATTGTGACACCATCAAAACATATATATTGACATCATTAAAACACATATAGCAATAAATATGAAGTAGTTTCAACAATTCAATTAAGATAATAATTAAATATATAGACCAAATAAATAGCAAACACATAATATATATATATATATATATATATATATATATATATATATATATATATATATATGAGAAATGCATATAATTCCCTTAAAAACCTCATTTAAAATCATAAAAAAATATGAGATTTGACCCAAAAATCGAGTCAGTCAAACTCTTTGACTGCTGACATCGGTTAACCGGCCACATCATCGGTTAACCGACCATGTACAACGGTCAAAATTCTAACCATTGTAATGGCATGTTGGTTGACCCATACCCAAGAGGGGGTGAATTAGGTAGATAAAAAATTATCAGAGAAAATACTTCAAAAATCAAATAATTAATTTTAATCATAAATTAATAATTATCTTTATATAACAACGAAAATATAATAGCAACTAGGTGCACACTAAACAATAAAAATAAAAAATAAAAAATAGCAGTACACCATAAATTTATACTGGTTCACCAAACTACTCTTGGCTAATCCAGTCCCCCCAACTCCACGGAGAGTCGCACCCACTAAACTCAAGATTCCTTTAAAGGTAGGAATCAAACTCTCACAAAGATTTTTTTCACAGGCTCAGAATCAAGCTTTACAAATTTCTTTTCTCAGACTCATGAATAACCTCTACTTTTTACAAGCTCAAGAATAACCCTTTTTTTTTTAAAACTAAAGCTAAAGAATCAAAATCTCACAAACACTCCAAATATCCTTTTACCCGGTAAGGATTGAACCGTTACAAAATTGCTCACAAATTAATTCAATTTAGGGAGAATTACTATTTCAATCTCTTTACAGGAAGATACTAAAACCAATTACCATTTGATTAAATACTCCCAATAGTATTCAATTCGTCACTCAACTCACCAATTACAAATTGATAAGTGATTTTTCTCAAATAAATTAGAACTCAATTAATATCCCAAAACTAGTGATAGAAAAGTGAGATATTCAAAATCTGATTTTAAACAAGAATTGGGTAGTACGTAATTGAGCATGTAATCAGATTTCTTCAAGAAATTATTTCAAAAAATATTTTTCAACAAAAAATTGGAAAACAATTTCAAAGATCAATTTCAAATATAATCAAGCAACAATTAATAGAAAGTAATTTGAAAAGATCTCACCCGGATTCTACCAAAAAAATAATGATTAGAGATAGTAATGAAACTTTAAATCGGTAGTAGCAATAATTCACAACAAATATTCTTCAAGAATAACTCTCAGAAAAGATCTCACAACTCAATCAATATGATTACTCTTAGGAAGCTCAAAAGTTGAATAACTCACAATAATTCTCTTGATGTGTCTCTCTTTAATGTAAAAAAACGCAAGTCTATATAAAAGGGAATAAAATAAGCTCTCCAACGGCTAATTCCCATTTGTTATGACTTTTAATTGCTCTTATAGATCCCTTATATCATTAAGACTTCATCCTGGTTCAAATCACTTAATTATGACTTTTAAACTTCTCAATTAAGTCCCCAAAATATTTCTTAATCACAATTAAATAGGATAGAAAGAATAACATGTACTAAATTGAAAAATATTTAAACTTAATGAACCATATCTATAGATATATCATAATATATGTTGCATATCTCAAATAAAATCAAATCCCTAAGATATCTCTCAGATCTTAATCATAAAACGGCTAATAACGGTTACTTTTAGAATAAAGTCCGGAATTTCACAAAATCCTGAAATAGTGTCATAAGTTGACTGACCAAGGGTCACTTGTTGATCGCTCGATTCAGGACGTAGCCAAGCCAAAAATCCATCGCCCATCGGTCGACCTATCTATCGACCTAGAGATTCAAAGAGTTTCATTTCTAGTCACAGGTCGACCTCCTTATTGACTTATCAATTCAGAGAGTTCACCAATTAAGCTCAGGTCGACCTAACTGTCAATCAAGAGATTCAACAACTTCATATTCTATGCATCGATCGACTTACCTGTCGACTTACTAATGCTGGAATTCTCTCCTTAATTCGTTTTGAATTTATTCTCATCAACGTTTTTGCCCCTTTAACCGATTTCTTTTCTCGGTTAGCTTCACTAAATTCTTAAATTCAATTTCAATTAATTATCAATATTTCTTTTTCAATTTCACATAGGAGCAAATAATTTAACTAATTAGGATCCTATATAAAACACACATATTTATAAAAATCATTTTGTGTCGTGTGTGATCCTAATTGGGATATTAAGAGTTGAAATTTAACCTGAGTTGTTTTCCCTAGGTTCTTCAAATTCTTCAACCTCTTAATCCTTCATCATATTTGTCATCATCTTTTAGCGTCAATTCATTACTTGTTATCATATCTTCATCATTAAAACTAATAAATTGAAACACTCAATTAAACTGTTAGTTTCACCAAAAACATCAACCTTTAATTGTCCATCAAAATCTTATGATCAATAATCTCTCCCTTTTTGATGATGACAATTAACTTTGATATTTTCTTCAAAACAATAATGTAACACATTCCCCCTAAATTCGAGGTCGAATTCTTTAACTCATTAAATCAAAATAATGAAGATAATCATAAGATTTTCAACAAAGAACAAATTTTAATATACTCCCCCTTAAGATATTCATTAAAACATCAACTAATTCTCCCCCTTTGTCATTTCAAAAAAAAAAAAAAAAAATTGGGAGAAGGGAACATCAAGAAACACTACTCTAGGCATACATATAATATAATTTGAAAGAATAAAACTAAAATAATTAAATGAGAATATTTATATATATAACTATTTAAAAACACATTGAATCAACCCATAAAATCAACTTTAAGCACAAAAATCATTTTCAACAAATACCATGTGGATCATCATTAGGGATAAAAAAATCTAACTAAATAGATCAAATCTAGCTAATCCATCAAAATCTATACACTAAAAGTTAAATTTCACCAAACTAACCTAGATTAGCTATTACAAACCAAAATTAATTGTGGAGATTGTCTAGATAACATATTCAAAAAAGAGAATAGAAGATAAATTCAATGAGGGCTCTGTCCAGAAAAATGATAATATAGTCCCATTGGACTAGTGGCTAGCTGCTGAGGATACTAAACTCCTGGCTGAACAATTGATCCTGGAGTCATTTGCTGATGAAATGATGTTGGCGGTCCTACTCCAGATGGCCCTGCAGTAGATGGTCTCCAAAAGACTGTTGTGCTCCAAACATAGGATGTCCTGTAAAGTGTGGCTGAGCACTATACTATTATTGGTATCCATGATATGATGAGTGCATAAACTGAAGCATTTGTTCCATATTCCCTGTGATTTTCCCAAATCCAGCTTCCATGTTCATATTCATTTGGACCATTTTATTTTCTAACCCAACCATCCGATCATCCATCATATCCGCATATACTCGTAGATCATCAATCTGTTCTCGAAGAAAATCCATCTTCTGATTAACACTTATTTCTTCCTTATCACCTTCTTCTTCTTTTACAGCCTGCACTATTTGCCTTTTCTGATTTCTCTTCTTTACTCATCTATTTCCTCTGTACTCATATTCCATTGACAAAACATTACCCACATTAATCCATCCAGGTGTGATTGTCATGAACTTTTCTTCATTAGGATCAGTTTCAACTCTAAAATGATCAAACAACATTTGAATTGTATCAGCATAGGGTAACACTCCAGAAGGTTTCTGAACATGATGCTTCATATGATCTATCATGATATGTGCCAAGTCCAATTTTCTACCCTCGATAATCTCATTCATCAAATACAAATCAAAATCATTCACATTAGTATGACTTCATCCTGTAGGTACAATCGTATAGGTTAGTACTAAGTGAATGAACTGATGCTCAAGAGATAATGATCCTGCTTTATCGGCCTCCAAGTCAATTTTTTTCAGCAATTTCCATTCTATTGAAATTTATCGAAGGCCAGTGAGGGGTATTGTACGGAACTACATCTCTTCTAGGTATTTCCAAAATATCGCATAATAACCCCCTATTAAACCAGATTTCTTTTCTTTTAACATAGGATGTAATCTCAACATTATTGTAAGTGAGATTGCTATAGAACATTCTCACCCACATCGGCATCCACTCATTCCTTTAGATAACAAAATCGATCCATCCCAAATTTCTAAAATATCCCTCGATATCAATATTTTTCTCTCTTAAACTTACAAAATCTATGGGTTTGCAACCTAGAACCTTTCGGTTGACAAACCCGTTATTATATATTTTCTCATCCTCCTTATTTGGAAAAAAATTCATTGTCGTATGTAACCCTTTGAGCACGCTTCTTGATTTTAGGCATTTTCACACAAATTTAAAGCAAATCAACCAAGATAACTCAAAAGATTGAGGTTAATCAGAGAACCAATCGAAACCCTAGAGAATGGAGGGAAAACCAACCTTTTCGCGAAGGAAAGAGTTGCCAAATCTTGAATCCAAACCCTAGGTCTTTAGATCCAACCCAAAGATCTTCAAATCCAAGTCGAAATGAATTGATTTCGTGAGATTTGGGACTGAATGGACTTGGGAGATGAAGGGTTTTGAAGAGAAAAGGGTTTTAGATTCGGATGAAATGAAATAAATGAGTCAAGGGTATTTATATCCCATAACGACTGGTCGACTGCCAACTTAGAGTTGGTCAACAGATGAATGCAGCGTCTCTCTCTGTTTTCCAACGTGCTACTGTCGGTCGACTGATGAACCATTATCGGTTGACTAACCATTCTGAGCTGTTTGACTTTTAGTACATTTAAACCCTAATTTGATCAACTTAGCTCAATTTTTCACCTCTTATTTTGATCCATATATATAAAATTTAATTACTCACACATTTAAACACACACACACACATATCACGAACATCTAAATTTCAAAATGAACAAGCTTAGTCTCCCTAACAAAATTAATAAATCTAAACTTTAAAAATTTTGACATACTTTGATCATCTTTGGGAGAAAATGGTGTGTGTACCTTTGGTAGATTACTAATTTCTGACTTGGTATCCTTTGACTCATCCAATGCTTGATTTTTCACCTTAATTTCTTCCTTCTTAGGAATGGAAATTTTCTGAACTGATTCCGTAAGAACTTCATTGTCTTTGTTGGGTGTTTCAGGCTGCTTTTCCTCATTCTGCTTTGGTACAACTTTGTAAATGAATTTTTTCTTGTACTGGTATCTTTCCGTTTGTTATGGATAAGCTTTGTCAGCTCTCACATGTTGAGCTTGTTGCTTCTGTACTCTTCTATTTGACACTTGTTGTTTCTTCTTATTAGATACATTGAATCTTGGTTTCCTCTTTGGCAGGACATATTCATTGTACCTTCTTGTATGTTCAAATCTTCTTGTCGGCACGTAGTATTCATTGTACCTTTATTTAAATCTCTGATCGGTACCTGCACCAAAATTTTCTCTTTTTGGTATCCAGTTATTTCTGGATTCGACATGGTAACCATGCAATAAATAACAATACTTTTCAAAATAACCACACTTTCCACAATAAAAACACTTAATATTGGTAGCACGTTTCTTTGGATAGTCAGTGTTTCGTACGGGAGCATAATATTGTTTGCGATTTTGAGAAACAACTTTAGTAACTATTGGTTTTTCAATAGGTTTAGTACTCTCAACATCCTTGAATTTATCTATTGCTTCTTTAAGCTCATTTTGAGTCTTCTCAAGTAACCGCTCATTGGTGCTAACGTTTACTTGTAGACCAAAATTCTTTTTATGAATAAATTCGAGATCATTCTTAAGAATTTGACACTCATTTTCAATAGAATGGATTTTCACACGAGCTCTATCAAGCTCACACCTTGTATTGTTCAATTCAATACAAAAGGCCTTATTCAAGGTTTCTAAATTTTTCTTTTTAAATTCATTCTGTTGAAAATCATAAAAATCATTCTTTAAAACCTCAGTCTCATTCTCAAGAGATTCAATTATCTCACACAACTTATTAAAATTTTAGATAAAGCATTTTTAAACTCAACAATTTTAAAATATTTGTCCAAATTCTTTTTCTTGAGAGATTTGACAGTACTAAATTTCTTATTTTCAAGAGTTGCAATTTTTTGCTCTAGTTTAATTTTTTTTTTCCCAAAAACATACGTAAGAGCAATAAGCACATCAATAGCCTAATCTGCATTCTCATCATTGCAAATTATATCAGTCTCACGAGCAGAACAATGACTATTAGAAGAAGTAGAATCAACAGTAGTACACATAACTTAAGAATCAAGACACTCCATGTGATAGTGTTTAGCTATACTGTGAAATATATCGAGCTAAAACTAGCTCTGATGCCAATTGTTGGCCCAGTGAGTTACCCAAGAGAGGGGGTGAATTGGGTAGACAAAAACCTATCAGAGAAAATACTTCAAAAATCAAATAATTAATTTTAATCCTAAATTAATTATTATATTTATATAACAATGGAAATATAATAACAAATAAGTGCACACCAAACAATAAAAATAAATAATAAAAAATAACAACACACCAGAAATTTATACTGGTTTACCAAGTTACTCTTGGCTAATTCAGTCCTCCGAGCTTCACGGAGAGTCACACCCACTAAACTCAAGATTCCTTTAAAGGTAGGAATCAAACCCTCACAAAGATTCTTTTCACAAGCTCAGAATCAACCTTTACAAAAAAAAATTCTCAGGTTTAGGAATAACCTCTAATTTTTACAGGCTCCAGAATAACCTATTTTTTTTTTAAATTAAAGCTAAAGAATCAAAACCTCACAAACACTCTAAATATCATTTTACCTGGTAAGGATTGAACCGTTACAAAATCACTCATAAATCAATTTAATTCAAGAAGAATTACGACCTCAATCTATTTACAGGAAAATACTAAAACCAGTTACCCTTTGATTAAATACTCCCAATAGTATTCAATCCGTCACTCAACTCACCAATTACCAATTGATAAGTGATTTTTCTTAGATAAATTATAACTCAATTAATATCCCAAAACAAGTGATAGAAAAATGGGATATTCAAAATCTGATTTTAAACAAGAATTGGGTAGCACGTAATGGAGCACGTAATCAGATTTCTTCAAGAAATTGTTTCAAAAAATATTTTTCAATAAAAAATTGGAAAATAATTTCAAAGATAAAATTCCAAATATAATCAAGCAACAATTAATAGAAAGTAATTCGGAAATATCTCACCCAGATTCCACCGAAAAAATAATGATTAGAGATAGCAATGAAACTTCAGATCGATAGTTGGAATAATCCATAACAAATATTCTTCAAGAATAACTTTCAGAAAAGATCTCACAACTTAATCAATATGATTACTCTTAGAAAGCTCAAAATTTGAATAACTCACAATAATTCTCTTGATGTGTCTTTCTTTAATGTAAAAAAACCCAGGTCTATATAAAAGGGAATAAAATAAGCTCGCCAACGGCTATTCCCACTTGTTATGACTTTTAATTTCTCTTATAGACCCCTTATATTATTAAGACTTCATCCTAATTCAAATCACTTAATTATGGCTTTTAAACTTTTCAATTAAGTCCCCCAAATATTTCTCAATCACAATTAAATAGGATAAAAAGAATTACATGTACTAAATTAAAAAATATTCAAACTTAATGAACCATATCTATAGATATATCATAATATATATTGCATATCTCAAATAACATCAAATCCCTAAGATATCTCTCAGATCTTAACCATCAAACGGCTAGTAACGGCTACTTTTAGAATAAAATCCGAAATTCCACAAAATCCTGAAACAGTGTCATAAATCGACTAACCAAGGGTCACCTGTCGACCGCTCAATTTAGGATGTAGCCAAGCCAAAAATGCATCGCCCATTGGTAGACCTATCTGTCGACCTAGAGATTCAGAGAGTTTCATTTCTAGTCACAGGTCGACCTACCTGTCGACTTATCGATTCAGAGAGTTCACCAATTAAGTTCAGGTCGACCTATCTGTCGACCGAGAGATTCAACAACTTCATATTCTATGCATCGGTCGACTTACCTATCGACTTACCAATGTTGGAATCTTCTCCTTAATTCGTTTTGAATTCATTCTTATCGACATTTTCGCCGCTTTAACCGATTTCTTTTCTCAGTTAGCTCCACTAAATTCTTAAATTCAATTTTAATTAATTATCAATATTTCTTTTTCAATTTCACATAGGAACAAATAATTTAATTAATTAGGATCTTATAAAAAACACACATTTTTATAAAAATCATTTTGTATCGTGTGTGATCCTAATTGGGATATTAAGAGTTGAAATTTAACCTGAGTTGTTTTCCCTAGGTTCTTCAAATTCTTCAACCTCTTAATCCTTCATCATCTTTGTCATCATCTTTTAGCATTCATTCATTACTTGTTATCATATCTTCATCATTGGAACTAATTAAGTGAAACACTCAATTAAACCGTTAGTTCCTCAAAAAACATCAACCTTTAATTGTCCATCAAAAGGATTAATAGTGTAGTACCTCATTTTGCCATTTTTAGCTACCGGTGGTTAGTCGACCGACCTTACTTGTCGGTTAACCAAATTGGCCAGTAGGTCATCCATTTTACTTCTTTAACCTACTGTTTTGGTTAGTCGATCGACCCCTTTCGTCGGTTAACCGAATTAACCCAAAAACACACAATTTTAACTGTTAAAACTATTTTTTCAATTAGACCCTTAAGCAAAAATATTTTTATGCTTCAACTCATTATAAAAACCATTTGTAATCTTGAATTTATCACTTTTGATTAAGACACATGTTGAGGCTAAGATTTTGATGAACAATTAAGTGTTGATATTTTGGTGGAACTAATGGTTTAATTGAGTGTTTTAGTGATTTAAGTTTCAGCGATGAAGATGATGACAAATTAAATGGATGCTAACTGATGATGTCGAAGATGATGAAGAATTAAGAGTTTAAAAAAATTAGGAAAAACAACTCAGGTGAATTTTAACTCTTAATATCCTAATTAGGAACACACATATGACACCAAATTTATTTTATTATTTATGTGTGTTTTGATTAAATAAAATTGTTTACTCCTATGTGATTTGAAAAGAAATATTTTTGATTGACTAAAATGAAATATATGAATATTAGTGGAGCTTATTTAGAAGAGAAAATGGTTAAAGGGGCAAAAACGTAAAAGAAAATAAATTAAAAACGTGTTCAGAAGAAAGATCCAGAAGACATCAGTCGACTGATGAGTCGACCGGACCAAGCTGCTAAAAGATCTTGTATCTATAGGTCGACCGACAGGTCGACTGGCCAAGATGAGCTAAACTCTCTGAATTTTCAAGTCGACCGATAGGTCGACCGGTGAAAGAAATATGAACTCTCTGAATCTACAAGTCGACCGATGAACGCCTTGGGCTACAACCTGAATCTACCAGTCGACTGGTTGGTCGACTGGATGCGCTGTTTCAAGATACTGTTTTATCCAAGATTATATCCAAAAGTAGCCATTTTTTGTTGGGATTTGAGAGAGATTTCAGGGATATTTTCTATATTTAAGCTATGGTTCACATATTAATTAAATCCTATTAATATAGTTCATTGAATATTAATGTTTCTCAATTTGGTACTTAAAATTGATTCTATTCTTATTAATTGAGATTGAGAAATATTTGGAGGGTTTAATTAAAAGATTTGAAAGTTGTTTTTAAGTGAATTGAACCTAAATGAAGTCATTATGATATAAGAGATCTATAAGTGCTATTAATTGTCATGATATATGTAAACTAGCTATTAGAAGGCTGATTTCATACTCTTATATATTGACCTGGGAATTTCTTATATAAAAAAAATCAATATATTGAGAGAACAAAGAAGTAAAGATCACTTGTGAACTTTTATAAGAGTTATCATATTAAGATATTATGAGCTTTTCTGAGAGACAATCTTGAAGATCAATTTCTATTAATCTTTGCTGCTACCGAATTTGAAGTTATATTGTTCTAATCATTCTTTCTGTGGATTCCAGTTGAGATCTTTCCAATTACATTCTTTCATTGCATTATCTGATTATTGTTTGGAAATTGATCTTAGAAATTATTTCTGATTTTTTAAAGAAAATATTTTTACAAACAATTTCTTGAATCTGATTACGTACTCAAATTTGCTACCCATATCTTGTTAAAATCAAAATTTTCTATTTCACGTTTTTCTATCACTAGTTGGGATATTAATTGAGTTATTATTTATCTGGGATGGTAGAAGCTCCGAATGGATTTCCTGCTTATCATTTTGCATTGGTGAGTAGTGTGACGGGTCAAATACTATTGGAGGTATTTAATCAAGGATAGTTGCTTTCAGTCTCTTCCTGTAAAGAGATTGAGGTAGTGATTCTTCATGTATAGAATTGGGATTTGAGTGATTTGTAAAGCTTCTATTCTTACCTAGGAAAATGATAGTTGGAGTGTTTTGTGAGGTTTTGATTCTTGAGCCTTAGTGTTAAAAAAAGGAATTAGGTTATTCTTTAACCTGTAAAAAGTAAAGCTTCTTTCTTAGCCTGGGAAAATGATATTGTAAAGGTTGATTCTGAGCCTATAAAAGAATTGGTGTGAGGGTTTGGTTCCTACCTTTAAAGGAATCTTGATTTTAGTGGGTACGACCTTCGTGGAGCTCGGGGGACTGGATTAGCCAAGAGTAGTCTGGTGAACCAGTATAAATCTTTGGTGGGCTGTTATATTTACTTTGTTATTTTTACTGTTTAGATGTGCACTCAGTTGATTATATTATTCCGCTGTGATATAAAGATAATAATTAATTTAGGATTAAAATTAATTATTTGATTTATTGAATTTTATTCTGATAATTTTTAATTACCCAATTCACCCCCCTCTTGGGTTCTACTGGGCCAACAACACACATAAGATTTATTCATTTTAAAGTGTCGTGCATGATCCTAATTGGGTTGCATTAAGAGCATAAACATAATGAGTTGTTTGCACCAAATTGTCTTCAATGTCTTCAATATTCTTCAAATTTTCATTGCCTTCATCGTGCACCCGTTATGAATTCTTCAACGATTATTCGTTTCGACCAATTCTTTTTCTCATTTCAACATATGTAACTTAAATATGAAACCACTCAATAAAAATATTGGTTCCATAAAATATCAACGTTTAATTGTCCATAAAAAAATTAGGTTCAACATTTTTTTTTTATGATGATAATTAACTTTGATATTTTCTCAAAAAAAATTATAACCATGCTCCCCCTAAATCTGAGGACGGATTTTTGCAACTCGTTTAAGTATCGTTAATGAGAAACATAAACATTTCAAAAAGATTTTCCATATAACACAAACACAAAATTTCTCCCCTTATATGATTACAATACTTAGGCAAACAAATATTCAAAACATCATACAACTTATGATTCCAATGCTTAGGCGAACAAATATTCAACAAATATCATACAACTTATTCCACTTTGTCATTTCGAAAAGTGGGGACAAAGATGAAAGATATTTTATTCACCTCAAAAAAATATTCTCAAATTATTATTCATTTGAAAGAAACTATTTCTCAATAAGCACACTTTCTTAATTTATAACATCGACTTTCTAAAAATTGAATTCATTAAAGTTTAAAAAATATTTTCCCACAAAATTATATTAATCGCATATTTTATGATTTTTAAATTAGCACATATAATAATATTCATGTGGACCATTATGAGGAAATAAATAATTAAGCATAGACAGGAATCCAAGATTATAGACCAATATTTGTCAAGCTTATATAAAAGTCTAAATAGCACCATATGTCCTAAGTTTAATATTACATGCCATAATACGTAATAAAACTTGTCCGAATACCATTATGCATCCTAATAAAGAGAATGTGAAAAGTCTAATGAGGACCATGACCCATGAATGGGTAATATAGACCGAGCCAGTTATAGGAAAGAGGCTGCTAATAGTATCCGCCCGGTTGTCCAATGGAACTAGGAGGCATTGGCTAGTAATATGAGCTTGATAGACTAGATGTTCCTGCTACCGTATGTCCTCTGAAAGGTTGTTGTCCTTTAAATAACTGTTGTCCTCCAAACTGTTATTGGTTTTGCATCATCATGAACATTTGTTCCATATTGTTCTAAATTCTTCTAAACCTAGCTTCCATCAAGATTCTAAGTCCTCTCATCTCGTCGGACATCCCATTCAACCTTCAATCAAGTACTTCAGTGTATTATTGAAAATTATCAAATTGATTTTGAATGTGATCTATTCTTCGATCCAAGCTTCGAAGATTTACTTATTTCTTTTTTTCCTTAGCCATTCTCTCCTCATTCCTTCACCCATATATTTCCAACAAGTTCATAACCCATTAAAGTTATACCATTTGTATTTAACCAAGTTGGACTAGGCATAATATACGCGTTATTTTTTAGCATTATTTTCAACACAACAATGCACAAAAATCCTCTGAAGAGCATCACCGTAAGGTAAAATTCTTGAGGATACACTCAGCTGATATTGCATGTGTTCGAACATGACATGAGCTAAATCGACCTGTTTTCCCTCCAAGATAGCATTTATCATGTAACGACCAAGTTTTCTAGGACTGCTACTCGGTTTCTCCCTTTCTATGGAGAAGTAAAAGTAAAAGACAAACCATTCTACCAGCACGCTTCCGTTGTGCCACTCTAATAAAAATAATAATATATTTTACTAACCCAAAATTTAGCAATTATACAAACCGAAAATTCCGTACCAAAATTACAAAGTTCAACCTTTCGATACTAACACCTACCCTGACTATCTCTAAAGCAGCATCACCCTCTGACCCTATATAACGCCAGTAGTGGACGCATCTCTAGCTAAGGTACCTAAGACCAAATACTTTACCTGCGTATTGCCTTCATAATATAAAAATAAATTATGAATCAAGTATATATATATATATATATATATATATATATATATATATATATATTAAACACTACTTTTTAAAATAGAATATAACCACATAATGAACAGTAGCAAAATCCCATGAATATCATTATAATAAAATAATTTAATTTAAGTCAACTGAATATAAATCAACCTATCAAATCACTTTTATATTATAAAATACCCGAAACATACTTGTTTACTAGCCATATGATCATTTCATCTCACGATCAGGAGTTATGATGGTGCCATAATCTATACAACTGTGTAATCTAAGGTTGCCATCAGTGTCAGAGCTATTTAATATCTCCAATGGTAGGAGCCTACATATGGTATAAACTACCATATCATCAACATATTCAACTCCACCACATTATATTGTCAATACCATATTCAACTCCACCATATTAATAATCAATACTATATTCGACTCCACTATATTAATAGTCAACAATAACAACAACCACCACAATAACAATAACAACCACCTATAAGACTTACCTTCCTGTCAGGTCACAACACAAACGTCCTACAAGACATGCCCTCCTGTCAGGACCAATAACATCCTGTATGACATACCCTCTTGTCAGCATCACACTATAATATAGTCGGATAATAATAACAAAAAATATTTTTCACAATAAAAAATTTACTCAATCCACGTAACATTATAAAACCATCCATTTTAATAAATATTTTATTTTCACAATTTAGTACGAAAATATAATCTAACAATTTACATAGAAGAAAATACATTCACCTCAATAATCGCACTATTACCTTTGCTACCGCCGTAACACTAACGAGGTCGTCCCCACTTGTGAACCTAACAACGACAGGGCCTAAACTAAGAATTTAAATAAATAAATATAACGTGCATTGCGTGAAATGCATGATACTAAAATACAAATTTCCCATTCCCAAAATTTTCTCGATTACATGAAATTTATTAAACGTTCTATTTTCTTAATCCAATATTAATTTTACAATTAAAATGTTATAGTTACACTAATAAAATTTATCGATAAAACAAATATGAACTGACTATACACAATAAATCCAAAAGATAGGTTATTGTAAAACATTTTAACCCGATACAACATCCACGGGTTGTTTTGGGAAAGAAAATATTTT
Source organism: Eucommia ulmoides (assembly GCA_016647705.1). Taxonomy (NCBI): domain Eukaryota; kingdom Viridiplantae; phylum Streptophyta; class Magnoliopsida; order Garryales; family Eucommiaceae; genus Eucommia; species Eucommia ulmoides. The sequence continues at coordinate 20,307,706 of CM028338.1, read as the reverse complement.
CATCCCAATCTATCAACAACATCCCCAATATCAACATGATTGTTCCTTAAATTAGCAAAATCCACCAATTTAGAACAAATGACTTTCTGATTCACCATTTCTTTGTAGTATTTTTCTGCATCTTCTTTAATCAAGAAAAATATGGCCTCGAAATCAGGTTTCATAGGAGATTTCTTCTTTTATTTTTGATTAATACTCATTTTCAACTTAAGAATATGTTCACTAAGAAATCTTAATACCAAACCAAGAGAAGAACAACCCTAGATAAAAACTCCAACCAAAAACCTAAGAGAGAGAGAAAAACGATCTTACTTGTTGAAGAACAACCCGAGAATACCTTGAAATGGAAATATCCTTACTCGAAATCCTTCAATATAACCTAAATGAGAGGAACCCTAAGTGTTCTTGGATGAGAGCCTCCTAGATCTAGAATAGAACTCGAAGAGAGATAAAGAGACAGAGAGGAGTTTTGGATTTGGCAAGAAAGAAGGACTCAAGAGAGTTAAATCCCAATTTGGTGGTTTACTAACCAATTTGGTCTGTTGACTGACCCATGTCAGGCTTTGTCGATTGACCAACTAGTCTAGAAAAATGGTCATTTTACCTATTTGATCCTCATTTATTTCTTATTTTGATCCACATAAATAATTATTTCAAAAAATCTTTTTATTCTACTTAAATATTTACTTAATATATAAATATTTTTAATATTAATTTTCACACATGCATAAAACAAATAAATTAATTAAGAAATTATAAAGCATCGGTCACCTTAACAAAATTAACATATTTATACTTTAAAAAATTTAACATACCTGATTCATCCTTGGGAGTAGTTAGTGTGTGTACTTTTGGTTGATTTTCAATTCCGAACTTGTCCTCCTTTGAATTAGCTAATTTTTCCTTTGACTGATTCATCTTTATAATGTCTTCCTTATATAAGCGGCTTCTGAATAGTTTCAGTAACAATTTCTTTGCCTTTATACGATATGTTAGATTATTTTGTCTTGTTATTATAAACCACAACTTTATATGTTGGTTTTTTCTGATATTGATTTTGCGTTGTTCTTTGAGAATAATTATCGATTGATCTCCTATATTGAACTTGTTGCCTTTTGAAATTTTTGTTAAATCTTTGCTTATCATTTTGATTCATCCTTTTTAGTTCAGCAAAATCAGGAATTCCTCCTTAACATATAATATCCATTTCTTATTCTAGATTGAACAAATCCACCATTCATACCAACATGAAAGTTTTATTTTTTAGGTATCCAATTATTTCTGGATCCAATTGGGTAACCATGTAATACGTAACACCATTTCTCAAAATAACCAAACTTTCCACAATAATAACATCTAGAATATTTAGCAAATTTCTTAGAATAATCAATTTTTCGTATAGGAGCACGATACTGATAATGATATTGACGAACTTATTTTAGGGACTACCGATTTTTCAATGATATTAGTTTTCTCAATATACTTGAATTTATCCACTATCCCATTAAGCTCTTTTTGAGTCTTTTCAAGTGACAATTTCAACAAGCTAACATTCACTTGAAGACCAAAATTCTTCTTATACGTAAATTCAAGATCATTTTTTAAAATTCGACAATCATTTTGAACAAAATGAATTTTTAAACAAGCTCTATTGATGTTAAATTTTGGTCGACACCAGCAGTATGGTTCGACCGGCCTTGGATGAAGTTGGAGAGGCCTAGAGTGAAGATCTTTAGTCCGTGTAGCCTCTGATCCGTGGAGAGATCTCTAGTTGAGAAGGGGAGGGCCTGTATTGGAAAGGGCCTAAAAACCTTCTAGGCGGGAAGGAGAGGACAAAAATGCCTTATAGTCTATGGAAAGATGAAACAGAGCTTGGTATAGAGCAGATCTGGGAAGAGAAAAGCTGTGATGCTGTCTGATTTGGGAAGGGGAAAGTTCTAGATGGGCAGCAACCTGTCACCTGCACACGTAACCTAGAAAAGGGTATCTCGGAAAGTCCCTCCGGTGTGAGAATCAGCGTACGTGGAGAAGATTTATAAAACTGCTATCATGTAAAGGGAGCAAATTTCATGTGTGCTTGGAGTAAATTTTTCTATCTTTGGGCAATTGTATGCCCTTTTTTTTTTTATAGACAATGAGTGGATTAGATTAGGGATTTAAGCAAGGATTAGTGTCTCTTCAATCATCACATCAATATTTCAACTTGGGGGATAGCCAATGGGAGGATGCCAAGAGGCTCTTGTCTTGACCATATGGGGAGATATTTAGTGATTTTTTCATTGGGAAAGGGAGCTTTGATGACATTTGGGACATTTTGGGATATTTATGGATATTTTGGAATGTTTAAAAGTGGAGAACCGAGCCAACTTGCAGACGAATTAAGGAGGGTGTTACCTTGCTGCGGTTGAGATGAAGAGGCTATCTTTTGCCCTTCTTGGATGAACAGAGATGGGAAGGAATGAGCATTGCTGAAACGGAGAATACCGAGATGGGGAGTGATCACCTATCCCGGCGATGACTTGTTGGCCGTGTTGGAGAATGTTGAATCCTTTGGGGCGACTGGTACAGTTGAGGAGGCTTTTATTCATGGTGAATCTTTCATACTTAGCCTTTGATGCTATGAATTTTATAGGGAATTGTGGACACATGGCGGCCTTCGGCTCATTGCGTTGGAGTGATAATTTTTACACTCATCCCTCCTGGGTTATTGGATCGTCGCGTTGTATTTACCCTATCGACAATCTCCGTTCTAAAACTCCCTCGTCACCTTTCCTGAGTGTAAGATGAGGGATATAACTCAACTTCGAGTCAACGAATAGGTCCCCCTCAACGTCTTAACGACCCTAGGTAGCATGTGTCTAGTCCCACGTCATCGATTGTCCACGATTCAAACTCTGACCGAGTTATAGAATCGTGACGTTTGTTTACCTTAATCCGAATCCGGGGTTTTGTCAAAACCCCGTATTCTCTATTTATCAATCCAAGCATAATAAACAAACAATACGATAAATACAATCAAACTACGAAGAACAATCACTAACGAAACACCGAAATCATCCAAACAACGTATTTATAAATATAGTGTTAATCCCTACTAAAATCCATATTTAACTCGGGGCCATAGCCGCATATACAATGAAATAACGAGCTAAATATGCTCACATACTCCTAAGATAAAGAAATAAGGAAAAACGATCGAAGAACTTAGCCTCGTCCGAAGATAAACCGCTAGGAACGCTCAACGATCGATTCACCGTCTTCTCCACTTCAGGATGCGAGCTCCACCACTAAAATCCCTAACCCTAGGCTTAAGTATAGCCTAAAGGGCTCAAAAATGCAAGAGAGGAAAGAGAGGTACCGGCCAAGGGGGAGGAGATGGGATATTTATAGCAAAAATATCCTAAAAATATCTAAAAATATCTCAAGACTGTGCAAGGCAAATCCGCCTAGGCGGTGGAAATTGCGCCTAGGCGGAGTTAGGTCGGTTAAGTCTAATCGCCTAGGCGGTGAAGTAGGTGGTAGACTGGAGAACATTCTGTTGGATTTTCACCTAGGTGGTAGAATTTCTGCCTAGGCGAGTGGCTGTCAGTAGCCCTTCTTCGTCTTCTGCTGGATTTCTGCCTAAGCGGTGGAAATTTCACCTAAGCGGTCGTCCATCAGTAACATTTTGCTCTTCCCTGCATCTTCACCGCTAAGGCGGTAGTCTGGACGCCTAAGCGGTGGGCCTGTTTCAGCTTTTAGCCTCCGAGCTTGTTTATCCACCGTAACTTCGAACTGCTTTGGTTCGATCTCATCGTTTTAGCTCCAGTTTTCTATCTTTTTGACCCACACACTTGAGTTATACAAAAAGTATAAAAACTAATTAAAACATAATAAAAATAACTATAAACATATTTGAAAACTAAAAAATTCAGATTGGAAATAGATAGGTTTTTCACACCTATCAGCTGTTAAAGAAATATGGCTTGGAAGGAGCTAAAGAGTACAAAACTCCCATGGCAACGGCTACAAAAATTAAAAAAGACGATACGGGCAAAAACGTTAATGAAAAGATGCATCGAGGTATGATTGGTAGCTTGTTGTATTTAACTGCTAGTAGACCTGACATTATGTATAGTGTTTGTCTTTATGCTAGATTTCAGTCTTGTCCTAAAGAATCGCACTTGACTGCTCGTTATTTAAAGGGGACGACTGACCTAAGATTATGGTATCCTAGGGGGAGTGATTTTAAATTGGTAAGTTACTCCGACGCTGACTTTGCCGGTTGCAAAGTTGAGTGAAAAAGCACAAGCGGATCATGTCATTTGTTAGGACATGCTTTGGTTTCTTGGTCAAGTAAGAAACAGAATTCGATAGCCTTATCCACTACTGAGGCTGAATACATGGCAGCTGGTAACTGTTGTGCTCAAATTTTATATATTAAGCAACAGTTAAATAATTTTGGAGTTTGTATGGAGGATGTCCCGATCTTTTGTGATAAGAAAAGTGCTATATGTCTAAGTAAGAATCCTACACAACACTCACGAACTAAACACATAGAGATTAGACATCACTTTATTCGTGATCACATTTAGAAAAGGGATATTATTATTGAGTATATTGATACCTCCGACCAGCTTGCTGATGTCTTTACCAAACCACTAGCGGAAGATCAGTTTGTGAAAATCATTCGTGGTTTGGGAATAGCTAGGCCTAATGATATTTGCCTAGAGTGACTTACATGTTTGTTGTTTTCTCATTCCCTACTTAAATTATTTTTTGAAGATGATAAAGAGGGAGAAATAAGTGATGTTTTATTTAGGGGGAGAATTCTAAAACTGTGTGTTTTAATCAAAAGGGAGAAATTTAAAAAACTAAGCTTTATTGAGTATTTTTAAATTGTGAATTATTGAAATCTTCATTATGATGTTTAAATGAGTTAAATAACCCGTCCTCGGATTCAGGGGGAGTATGGTTATATTTTATTTTTAAAGAAAACATTAAAGTTAATTGTCATCATAAAAAAGGGGGAGATTGTTGATCCTAGGATTTTGATGAACAATTAAATATTGATGTTTTGGTGGAACTAATGTTTGATCAAATGTTTTAGTGATTTAAAGTTCGAATAATGAAGATGTCAAAGTGAATGGATACTAAATGAAGATATTAAGATGATGAAGATGTATTAAGAGTTTGAAGATATTAGAGAAAATAACCCAGGTAAATATAAACTTTTAATATTCCATTTAGGAACACACACACGGCACAAAATGAATTTCATCTTTTATGTGTGTTTTGGTTGAGTATATTTATTTGCTCCTATATGAATTAAAAAAAAATATTTTTGAATGACTAAAATAGAATATAAGAGTATTAGTGGAATTTATTTGGATATAAATATGGATAAAATGGCAAAATTGTAAAAGAAAGTAAGTTAAAAACGAGATCAGAGAAGAGATTCAGGAGAGGGCAGTCGACTGAGGAGTCGACCGGATAAAGAAGATGAACTCTCTGAATCTGCGAGTTGAGAGAGAGGTCGACCGATAGAAGCTTGGAAAACTCTCTGAATTTGCGAGTTGATAGAGCGGTCGACCGATGGAAGCTTGGCAAACACTCTGAATCTGCGAGTCGACTGAGGAGTCGACCGATAAAGTGCATGGGCTACTTCCAGTATCCTTCAGTCGACTGGGCGGTCAACTGAACGTGCAGTTTCTAGATATTGGTTGATCCGATTTTAAATCCAAAAGTAGCCCTTTTTTTGTTAAGATTTCAGAGAGATTTCGAGGATATTCTTAACATTTGAGATATGGTTTATATACTAATTAAATCATTTCAATATGGTTCATTAATTATTAAAGTTTCTCAATTTGGTACTTAAAATGGATTCTATACTTATTTGTTTTGATTGAGAAATACTTTGGGGATTTAATTGAGAGTTCTAAAAGTTGTTATTAAGTGAAATTGAACCTAAATGAAGTCCTCATGTTATGAAGGGTCTATAAGAGTATTTTATTGTCATGACACTTGTAAACTAGCCGTTAGGAGGTTGATTATATGTGCCCTAATATAGACCTGCGAATTTTCTAAGAGAGCTAATTATTATTCTAATCTTTCTAAGAGAAAAAAATCAGTCTATATCTTTTTGAGAGAGCGTTTATAAGAGTTATCATTCAATGATACTGTGAGTTGTTTTAAGAGTGATTTTGATAATCATCTACGATCAATTTGTGTTGATATCGGAATTGAAGCTACATTGTTTTCATTATTAATTCTATGGATTCCGGGTGAGATATTTCCATATTGATTATTACTTGTTTATTATTGTATTTTGGAAATTGATCTTAGAAATTATTTTTGATTTTTAAAGAAAATATTATTTCAAACAATTTCTTGAATCTGATTACGTGCTCCAATTTGCTACCCATATATTGTTAAAATTAGATTTTTGCATCTCACATAATTCTATCACTAGTTGGGATATTAATTGAGTTTATATATATCTGGGGTGGTAGAAGCTCCGAGTGAGATTTACTTATCAATTTTGTATTGGTGAGTTGTGATGGGTTAAATATCATTGGGGATATTTAATCAAGGGTAGTTGGGTTTCAGTCTCTTCCTGTAAAGAGATTGAGGTAGTGATTCTTCCTGGATAAGAATTACGTGTTTGTGAGTGATTCTGTAACGGTTCAATCCTTACCGGGTAAAATGATATTTAGAGTGTTTTGGTGAGATTTTGATTCTTGAGCCTAAGTGTTAAAAAGAATTAGGTTGTTCTTTAACCTGTAAAAGTAGAGGTTATTCCTTAGCCTTTGAAAAGGAAATTGTAAAGGTTGATTATGAGCCTATAAAAGAATAAGAATGTGGGTTTGGTTCCTACTTTTAAAGGAATCTTGGTTTTAGTAGGTGTGACCTCCGTGGATCTCGGGGGACTGAATTAGCCAAGAGTAGCTTGTCCGTCAAAGCATTAGGTTAATCAAATTGTGTTTTGTTGCCAGTGTTGTCAAATTAACGACCAATTGAGTCTTTACTTTCGAAGTTGAACATTCCAATATCAAATGGGTCAGTTTAATTTTATTTTTATCATTTCAATTTTACAAAAAAAATCAAAAATCTATTTAATTGATAAAAAGTGCCTAAATAACAAAATTTACCTCATGTACACCTTCCGGGAATAAGACGGAGCATTGAGATTCTAAATTGAAGTGTTCTTAGCCACCAAGGGAGTCCCCCAAGTCATTACCCTAATGGCGTGGCTTAAAAAAGTGAAAAAACAAAGTCAACCACTCAATTCCTGAAATATAAGAGGGCTAAAATGTATATTTCACGAAATAGGGGTTAGTTGTCCATCAAAGGACAATTACCACCGTAGGTTAGAGGGCATGCACACTCCTTAGGGTACATGAATTGGGAAGTATGCAAAATCCTTCCACTATAAATAGGGTGCCCTCCAACCATTTTTTTCTTGCACATTCACTTGCTTATGCAAACCTCTTGCTTGTGTGCTCTCAAATACTTGCCAAGAACACTTTCTCTCTTTAAAAAAATTCTCTCAAAATACAAAATATTAGTTTTTTGTTTTTAAAAAAAGCCTTAGAAAAATATCTAAAAAAAGAGATCAAAGGCAAAGCAATAAAAGAAGAAGAGGAAGAAGGAAAAAAAATGAAGAACTTTTCTCCATCTTTGAAGACTGTCTGGAGACACATAAGTTCAAGCCATTAATTGAAGTCTGTAAAAGGTTTTTAAAGAACAATGGCGCACCTAGAAAGAAAAATAGATGTGCAGACTTCTTGGCAAAGAAATGTATTAATGACGGAGTAGATCTGAAGATATGACAACCATCCCATCCGATCTTCATCGCATCCACCCCAAAGCTAAACCCTAGAAACCATTCCCTCCGATCTTCATTGCATCTACCCCTGCATATTGTTTGGCTTGGCGGTGGAGGTTTTGCGACGTGAGCTTTAGGTTTTAGTTGAGGCTCTGTTCTGGGATGTTTCGTGTTTGGATCTGGTCATGTCGTCAGATTTGAGGCACCTTTAGTGGCGATTTGGGCTCTATCCTCAGTCGGCTGCATGTTAGGCGGTGGAGCTTCATCGGCGTAGGGCGTTTTCCGTCGAAGCGTCGTCTAGGCTCAGATCTGAGTGTTCGTCGTCAGATTGTATTTAATTGGTTCTCATTTTTCCCTAATTGGTTCGATGTTTTGTGTCAGTTGGTTTGCTGGTTGTCCTGTCGTCGATCAGGGGGTGGTTCGTCAGGGGCTACTTTTCATGGGTTCATGGGTGTGAGCTAGGGTCAGTTTATTCTCGTCGACAGTTTGATCATTGCTAAGATCTCCACTAAGGTTCTGATTATTCATGTTGTGGTTTAAGAAGTCGTTGAAGTCGGAGAAATAAGAGGTGAAAGATTGTTTCTTCTCCATAGATACCTCTTTGTGAGGTTGTTTGAATTTTTCTTCCCTATAGATTCCCCAATGTTTGGATTTCTTCTCCATAGATTTCCCTTTGTGAGGATGCTTGGATTTCTCTTTGTGTTTTGTTTGATTGGTTGCTGCATTTCCACCTTCCTTGGAGCAGACAATGTTTTTTTATTAGATTGATTTGGTTCATTTGAATGGAATTTAGGGTTCATTTGGTTGAATTGATTTGGTTTGTATCGGTAAACATCAAGTATATGAATGTAGGAAAGATAAATTATCAATTTGAATAAAAAATTGGAATGTAACACGACTTCGTGTTATATTCAACACGAGATCATGTTGAATATAACACAAATATAAGATAGAGGAATTATCAATTTGAATGAAAAAATTGGAATGTAACACAACCTCGTGTTATATTCAACATGAGATCGTGTTGAATGTAACACGATCTGAAATTGTGTTGAATATAACACGACCCTCGTGTTGAATATAACACGAGGGGTAAAATCATCACAAAAAGATAAAAGGATTATTTTATAACATGTTTTTTAAAAAGGTGTGTCTGATAGTTTTGTCTTTCTCGGTAACTGTTCCCTATTTGTTTCTATAAAATACATAAAAATTAGGGTTTTTCCTCTAGAAGTCCTATTTTAAACACCAACAATTTTTTAAATCCTATACAAATAAAAATAACTTTTCAACTCCTATTTCAAAAAAAATAAATTGGTAGAGACTCCTACTCATATTTTGCAATGACAAAATTATCCTTCAATTATAATAAATAAAGATTAAATGATTTTTTTTATTTTTTATTTCACTTTCACCCACTTCTTCTCTTTCTCTCACAGTTTCACACATTCAATACATTGCTACTCATCGCGTTCGCTTACTTTGATGTTACCACCGTTGTTGCTCGTCACCGTCACCTTAGTCTCTATCGTCGTTTCTGATTCTGACCCTAGCGTTGAGCTGTTCCATCGCCAATTGCTTCGATTTGTTGGCCGTTCGTCATCCGCCATCGCTTACTCTTTAATCATCGCGCACCGGAGCCATCTCTCAATTAATCATCGTCGCCGTTGTCGTCTTCGTTTCCTCAATCTGTCGTCGCCTTTTGTTGTCTCTTCATCCATCGCTGCCGCTCACCATGGTTGTCATCCTTGTTGGTTAGATCTGACTAGATCTAGGTTTCACTTTTCTTGCTTAGATCTGGCTATATGAAGAATTGCAGATGAGGAGGAGGAGCACCAATTGCCATCGCCATTGTCATCGTCTCCTCTACAGCCATCACTGCTGAACGATTTGAGGTATTTTTTTTTTTTGCTTGGAATTTTGATATATCTGGTTCAGATATTGTCCACAGTTGCCTTACAGCTTTATAGGATTTTGATATATTTGGTTCAGATATGGGAAATGGGGCGACGATGGCGGTCTTCGATCTTTAATTCTGTTCATCTTCGGCGAACAATCGGCGTAGCTGGTAACTTTTTTTTTCTCTGTTCTTCTTTATTTTTCATTTTTGGGTTCTAATTTTGTTGCCGGATCTAGCTGCTAGTATTTTAGGGCATAATTTCTTCCAAATCTTTTAGTGTATTCGCCCAGATCTATTGTTTTTCTCAAAACCTCCAATGACATGATCAAATGAATATCTACTTGATTTTTTTTTTACCGCCCCTCCCCGTTCTTGATGTACACTCTGATCATTGAACGATTTTAGGTATTTTTCTCCTTTTTTTTTTTTTTTTTTGCTGCTATTTGGGGTGCTATTGTATTGAGATGTGCTGATTGTTGTTTGGGGCTGTTGTATTTTTCATCTCCATGGTTGTATTTTTCAGTTACTGATTTTTTTTTTTGCTGTTTGGGTGGTGTTGTATTTTTCATCTCCATGATTGTTGTTTGGATGCTTGTGTTTTGATTCAACAACTAGAGGTAAGTAGATATCCACTGATTGATTCGTGTGCACATCTACTGATTGATTTTGTGTGAATATCTACTAAAAATCAATAATGCGTTATTGTTTAGTGGATGTCCATTGCTTGATAGGTAAATGATGATAAATGAAATTGAATTAGAATTTTGATAGTATTTAGGGTAGTGCAATTAGATTCAAATAAGTTTTAACGATTTCTTGATTTATTTGTCATTTTTATCCTTCGTGTGCAAATATTTGTGTTATTTTTTTAGTTCAGTGGATATCCACTGATTATTTAAATGTTTGTATTATTTTTTAGTTCAATGGATATTCACTAATTATTTTTAGTGGATATCTACTTATTGATTTTTAGTAGATATCCACTTATCTACTTATTGAAGACCGATGAAGATGGAGGGAGCACGACGGTGTGACGATTGGAGAAGACGACAGACGTCAATCATCTTAATTTGTAGTGGATTTCCACTTTAATTTTTTTTTTTTGGGATTTTCACTTAGGGGTTAAGTGGGTTTATGTAATTTTTTAGTGGAATATAATTGAAGATTAATATTTAGTGGAATTTTTTATTTTATGATTTCTCTAATTCTTTATATTTTAAAATGTTCATAGAATATTTAAAAAAAAAAAACTAAAATTGAAATTAAATTAAGTGAAAAATAAGGTTAGTAGATATCTACTAAATATAATTAAGTGGATATCCATTTAATGGATATCTAAGTAGATATCCACTTAATTGATTTTTAAAATTATTTTAAATGAATTTTTAATTTAAATAGAATTTGATATTTAATTTTTTATATTTTAAAATGTTCATAGAATATTTAAAAAAAATAAACTAAAATTAAAATTAAATTAAGTGAAAAATAATGTTAGTGGATATCTACTAAATATAATTAAGTGGATATCTACTTAATGGATATCTAAGTAGATATCTACTTAATTGATTTTTAAAATTATTTTATAGGAATTTTTAATTTAAATAGAATTTAATATTTAATTTTTTATATTTTAAAATGTTCATAGAATATTTAAAAAAATAAATTAAATTTGAAATAAAATTAAGTGAAAATATAATTAGAGTATTTATGATATTTTACAAAAAAATTATTTTTAAGAAAAATAAAATTAATCGAAAATTTTTATTAAAAAATAAATTTTGAAGAAAATTTGAAAACAAGTGAAATTCTTTGTAAGTTTTGTAGCTATTGAGGGTAATTTAGGAAGACTAAATATGGTTGGTACTTTTGCAAAATAATGTAAGTGAATATCTACTAAATATAATTAAGTGTATATCCACTTAATGGATATCTAAGTAGATATTCACTTAAATGCATGTTTATCGATGGTTTTCATTTGAGTTCTCCAATTTTCGTGAGAATTTGAAAATGTAAAAGCATGTTTATCGATGGTTTAATTTTCTGATTGTTTCTATTATGTAGATATCTACTTAATTATTATTTATTAGATATCTACTTAATTATATTTAGTAGATATCTACTTACATTATTTTTTGTGGATTTTTACTTAATGAAGTGGATATCCACTTAGTTGATATCTAAATAGATATTCACTTAATTATATTTAATTGATTTAGAAAGTATTTTTAATGGATTTTTAATTTAAATATAATTTAATATTTTTTATATTTTAAAGTGTTCATAAAATATTTCAAAAAATAAACTAAAAGTCAATTGAATGCATGTAAGGGTATTTAAGGTATTTTTAAAAAGTTATATATTTTGAATAAAATATAAATTTCAGTGATTTTTTTATTAAGAATTAAATTTTGGTGGAATTATAAAATGAATTGAAATAAAATTAAGTAAAACATAATCAGAGGGTTTAAGATATTTAAAAAAAAAAATAATAAGAAAAACAAAATTAATTGAAACTTTTATGAAAAATAAAATTTGAGAAAAATTTGGTATACAAGTGAAATTATATATATATATATATTAATTTTAGAAGTTTTGAAAAAAAAAAAAAAGCAAAAATGATATTTTTGTAAATTCCGTATTTATTGAATGACAATTCTATAATTTGGAACATAAGTGAAATTCTGGTCGGATGGCGGCATAAATTTGTAAATTATAAATCTACTAGGGGTAAAATTGACAAAAAGATTTTCGTCGGAGTTTTAGGCTGATCCAAAATCCATGGGTCTTCAAAAGTTTTTTTTTTTTTTTTTTTTTTTTTAATATTTGGGACCGCAGACAAATTTTCCCTAAAAATTACATATTCAATACGGAGGGTCGGGCAAAATAGTAAGCGGCCACTAGCGATTACTGGATCAAATTCACTGTAGGATACCTAGAACCCTCCAGATTTTACAATTGCGTTATACCTCCATTGATCCCGGCTGTAATTAGATCGCTCACAAGGCTCTCGCTTCACTGAATACTTTTAATCTTTATCCCTATCGATCGCATTCTCGCGTAAGTTCTTCATTTCACCTTCACTCAGGATTAGGATTTTTGTTTGTGTTCTTTCCGCTTATGTATGTGAACTTATATTTATATTTAATCTTCATTCGTTTAATTTATTATTCGAATTAATGGTATTCTTTGTCATTTCAATGTTTTCTGGCGTAATGATGTAACTTTCTATCATCATTCCATTGTTATATTGGATCTAGTTTTTAGGGCTTTTTGTGAGATCATCAATGATGAGCTTTGCTTATAGGAATCTTCTAGGTTCAAGGGTTTATGACATAGTAAGGGTTGTGATGTTTCTCTAAATCGGAAAACGTTGAATTGTGTTCTTGAGTAATTAGAGGAAACTATTTTCTGGGAACTGTAGATTGCATTTATTTATTTGGGGTATAACAGAGAACAAAGAGGTTGCTGACCAGGTTTGAATTTTGAACTGAGGTTTGTTTGATAGTTTTTAAATTGAAATTTGGAGTTGTTATGTTATTGCCATCTTAATTTGGGAAGCATTCGTGATCCTACTCTTTATTGAATCATATGCTGGGTTGGATATTTATGTGCTATTTTATTTTTATTCTCTGGACTAGTGTTGTGAAAGACAAGGGTGCGAGCTGGGGTGGTTTGACCTATATGGGGTGAGGCGTAATGCCCGAGACGTGGGGTGTAAGCACCGTGTAATATGATATTTTAATAGTTTAAAAACATTAAATATAATTATAAATGTCCAAAATTAAGAATAATTTAAAAGCATACATGAAAAAAATATAGAAATATTAATAAGATGAGAAAACATAGACATTATATATGTAAGTTTTAACTAGTGCTTCAAGTTTCTATGCTTGATATCAAAGGTGTGAGGTAAACTAGAAAGCAAAGAAACACAACAAAAATGGAAAGATTAATTAATAGGAAAGAACCAAGAAATAGTTACTTAAAGAGAAAAGAAAACAAGAATGCTGAGAATACAGTGGAAAAAACTGTCCTATACACCCATCAAAACTTCGCTAGGTGCAAAGTTGGGCTTTGCCAACCTTCCTAGGTGAACGACAAGCAGGATCTACCACCTGATTGCACTTGGCCATTTCACCTCTGGGCTTGCCCTGGGGCTCACCCAAGCAACACCCTTGGCAACACTGCTCTAGACTTACAAACAGAGGCATATTTAAGTAGTTGACTAAGGGATACTTAAAACATTTTGAACCAACTACAACAACATGATTTTTTATGGATGGGTAATCAATTTAATCCCAAATATAATTCGTGGGGCCAGTTAACGTATGTCCAAAAAATAAAGCATCTCAAATATTTAATCTGTGAGTGAGAAATTGTTGACATATTCCAAATTCTTATCAATCTAGAATTGGCATAGATATTCTAGTAAGTTGACCATACCTTGTGCATGCATCATTTAGATCCTGATTTTCCTTTTCCCTCTTGATGTGATACACACTTTTCATGCTCTTGTTAAGTATATGGATAGAGATTCCAATTTTATTTTAGATAAAGAGGTTTGTTTTTAGTAAAAATAGATGAAAAGGATAAAGCTACATGTGATGCTTATCATAGTTGCTAAAAGTACTCCTTGGCTCTTTCTACACATCTTTTGCCTTGCCTGGCCTCAAGCAATGCAAATTCAAGAAGGCGCATACCTAGGGAATGTACGTGCAAGAAAGGCATGCCTAATTTGATGTCACGAAAAATAAACTCCTAATTTTCCCATTCATATCTTCGGTACAAAGATTGAAGCTCACCATTTCAATTACAAAGGCTGACATGGTTAACATGATTATTCAAATGTTGATCTCTTTTATTTTTTTCCTTTTGGCTCTTGAACGAAGTCTCAAAAATCTTCCGTCAATATTACGTTTTGGACTTTTTTTCTCTTAAAATATTAGACGATTGTGACAATGTTGTAATAGACGTAATTGGGGCTCGCTCTTAGGTGGGGCACTTGAAAAATGCTCCATGCATGGGGTGGGTGCATGTGCCCAAGATGTTGGACTATGCCCCCCAAGTGTGGAAAAATGAACTTGATGCATGGGAGGTCTAGGGGCTCGTCTAGACTCCAGTGTGCAAATTATTATTTTTAATGGGCTAATTGCACTTTGACCCCATATACTTTGGTGCGGGAGCAATTTTCGCTCTTGAAATTATGTAATAAGCACCTAGCTCTGTTCAACTATCAACTAAACTGCACGATTATTTTTCTCGTCATTTTTAATGGAAGTTAGTGTACACGTGCTTCAAAACTTGTGTCAATTGACTTGAATACACTTTTCACCTATTTTATAATTTTATACAAAAATAAAAAAAGAATAAAAACACGAATGAAATGAATAGAATTATATTAATTGTTAAAGTGTATTTATGTTGTTTCCTGTATTGTTAGGGTTTATGTATTGTTTTCTTATTTCTATTATAAAGAGAGAGAGAGAGAGAGGTTAACATAATTGTTAAGCCTTCTCATTCTTTTCGTATCATTTTCTTACTTTAACATGGTATCAACAACACGTTTTGGGAAACTAATTTCATAGTTCTTTTCAACCATTAGGTTAATTTTATTCTTTTTTTCTCCCTCCTTTCGTACTAGAAAGAAAACAACGCTTTGCAGTCACAACCCTAGAACCGGTCGTGCCCTCGCCACCAGCCGCCACCATCACTGTTAATTGATTTGGCACCCAAAACCCTTGCATCCCACATCCGACTTTGCAAAACAGATCAGACCTCCTCCACCACCAGATCCTGTTTCCCCACCTACCTACAACCCAGATCTGCTGCTATCCAGGCTAGGTCCAGCTTCGATGCGCTATCTTGAGCTTTGCCGCCGTTGCTTGGAGCTCTGCCTCTATCATTCCTAGCTTCGCCGCACCGTCATTGTCTAAGCTTTGCCGTGCTGTTCCAACCACATTGACGGTCGTTGCTGCAAATCTAGGTCAGTCTTTCACCTTTGATGGCATTTTCCCCATCTGTTCCAAACTCAGCCCAATTCTGTAAGTTCAAAAAAAAAAAAAAAAAAGAAAAAGGAAAAAAAAAAAAAAAAGAAAAAAAAAAGAAAAAAAAACAAAAAGAAAAAAAGTCACCCGTGTAAGCTTTCTATTTGTTTGTTTGTTTTCCTTGTCCATTCTTGTTTCGTTTTAGTTAGTTGTTGCATTGGCGAACACTAATGTTGACAGTTTTACCCCAACCGCTAACAACCCGCAAGTTAAATGGGACCAACTATTTAAATTGGTCCAAAGTTGTGAAAGTTTCCCATATCGGACAAGAAAAACGTCGTCATTTCACCGAATCTACCCTAGTATAAGATGATAAGAAGTACGAGGAGTGAATTCATGTTGATGCGCAAATTGTATTGATGTTGTGAATTCATGGAGTCTCAAGTTGCTAGTATGTGTACTCATTTGGATACGTGCAAAACCATATAGGAATATCTTCGTGTGCTGTATTCAAGTAATCTTATCTAGATGTATGACTTATCGATTGAGTATTTCCAGCTCCAACATACCATGCAATCTGTTATGGATTATTTTTCCATGTTCAACAGGCTTCACGATGAGTTAAATATTGTTATACCTATGACTACTGATATGAAAGAAATGCACAAACAATGTGAGTAGATGGCCGTCATAAAATTTTTAGGCAGATTATGCCCAAAATTTGAACCAGTCCAATCTCAGATGCTTGCCAGTGCTATTATTCCCTCTGTCACTGAAACCTATTCACGTTTTTGCGTAGCACTAATAAGGATAGTGTTTCTAGCTCCAACTCTTTGTTATGCTTGAGCATTCGACCTTTGTTACATAGATCCCTCCACGGGATCGTGGTGCTCGACCTAGTGTTGGTCGTGGTGGTCCCTCTCATGGTGGCCGTGGTAGTGGCCCTCAGGGTTGATGCAATGTGGTCGTGGCTCACATCATCAATGCTCTTTCTGGGGTAAGGAAAATCATACCAAAGAAACATGTTGGGATTTATTTGGCCATCCACCAAAATTCGCCAACGTAGTGACATTTGATCTAAATGATACTAATGTAATTTCAGAGTTTCAGGGGGCTAAGGACAACTCTGATGAAGAATACGCCCAATTCCTTCAGTATACGGCATCCCAAGAGGCATTTCTCCCTGTTTCTTCTTTAGCTTAATGAGTTGCTTCTACCGCTTGTCTTTCAATTCGCCCTTCCCCTCCCACACCTTGGGTTATGGATTCTGTTGCCACTGATCATATGTTAGGTACCTCTTCCGTATTTACACTTATTCAATCATCTTATTCGTTGTCTCCTATTACTGTTGCAAATGGTTCCATAGTCCCTATCTGTGGCATCAACACTGTGGAACCGTCACTCTCCTTATCTTTGTCCTCTGTCTTGTATGTTCCTTCATTTTTTGTTAATTTGATGTTAGTCAATGAGGTTACTAAACATCTTAATTGCTTTGTTTAATTTTTCTCTAATTTTTTCATTCTCTTGGATTTGAGGACGCGAAAGATGATTGACATATGGCATGAGGAAACTGGTCTTTGCTACTTTGATGATCACGATGAGAAAACTATTCCACCTACTGCTTGTCCTGCTGTTGTATCGGCCCACCAGATTTATTGTCGCCTTGGTCATCCCTGCCTTGGCAATTTCGAGTGACTTGTTCTTGATTTTAGTCATTTGTCTTCCTCAAAGTGTGAGTTTTGTCAGTTGCGTAAGCATCATCATAGTTTATTTGCTTCCCCAGTTCATGTTCGGGGATCGAGTTCTTTTTAGCTTAGTTCATTCATATGTTAGGGGTTCTTCTCGTGTTGCTTTTACATTAGGTTTTCATTACTTTGTCACATTTGTTGATGATTTTTCAGAGTTACATCACTTTATTTAATGAAAGCTTGTTCTGAATTATTCTCTATTTTTTGTGCGTTTTGTGCTGAAATTAAAACCCAATTTAATGTACCAATGCGGAAGTTTCGAAGTGATAATGCTCGAGATAATTTTCTTAGCCATTTACTTCTTCTATGCCATACTTTGATATCCTGCATCGGTCTTTTTGTCTTCACACACCGCAACAAAAGTCGCTTGAGCGTAAGAATCAACATCTCTTGGAAGTGACTTGTACTCTTCTTTTTTAGATGAATGTTCCCAAACACTTAAGGGGCAATGCGGTTCTTACAGTTTGTTTCTTACTCAACAGGATGCTGTCCTATACCCTAAATGGTAAAGTTTCCCCTGCCATTCTTTTTCCTCGTTCTCCCTTATTTGGTTTAACTCCTCGTATTTGGGTGTGTGTTTAATTCATCAGTTGATTCCCGGTAAGGATGAGTTAGGTCCTCGTGCTTTAAAATATGTCTTCCTCGGCTATTTTTGTACACATAAGGGCTATTGTTTATAGTCTATCGTTACGTCGCTAATTTGTGTGTGCAGATGACATGTTATCTTCTTTGAGTCCACTCTTTACTTTTCTGCTCCATCCTCTCAGGATGTTCTGGATGTTCCCGCCTTTGCCAAGCTTCCCAAACCCTACACCATCTCCTTCCGCTCCAGAACCTGTACCGCCTAGTTGTTTTTCAACTCAATTGTTGGTTTACTCTCATCCCTAGAAGGTAGCTTTTGCCGTTGAGCTCATCGTCTTTGTGTCCTCAATTTTTTCTCTAGTTCATCTATTCATGTATGACTTGGACATGCCCATTGCATTTCAGAAGGGTAAGCGCACATGTACTGATCATCCTATTTCTAACTTCTCGTATGCACGCCTATCTCCTTCATACTCCTTTTTTGCTTTTTCTATTCTCTGTTTCTTTTCCTAAGTATGTCTTATAGGCTCTCGCTCACCCTGGTTGGACGACCGTAATGAAAGAGGAAATGTTAGCCTTATATCAGAATGGTACTTGGGATCTCGTCTCACTTCTGTTTGACAAAACAATAGTTGGATGTAAATTGGTGTACACAATGAAATCAAAGTTTATTTGGATGGCACCATTGATTGACTCAATGCTCGCTTAGTTGCTAAAGGTTATACTCAGGTATACAGTCTTGATTTCTCTGAGACTTTTCTCTCGTTGCCAAGTGCTCTTCTTTTCGTTTGTTTATCTCTCTGGCTGTCACCTTTCGTCGGCTGTTACATCAGCTCAACATCAAGAATACTTTCCTAAATGACAATTTGACTGAGCAAGTATATATGGAGCAACTTCCTGGGTTTGTTGCTGGGAGGGAGTCCGGTTTGGTATGTTGCTTGAAGAAATCCATTTATGGCATCATGCAATTTCCTCGAGCATGGTTTTGGAGATTTAGTGAATTGGTAATTGAATTTGGTATTCAGTGTTGTGGATTCGATAATTTCGTGTTCTACTAGCACAGTAAAGTTGGGAGAATATTGTTGATTGTGTATGTGGATGACATTGCAATTACCGGGAATAACTATCGTGGTATTCAGGAACTTAAAAAGTTTTTGCATAGTAAGTTTCAAACCAAAGATTTGAGTTGATTGAAGTATTTCTTGGGGATTGAAGTTGCTTGATCGAGTCAAGTCGTTTAGCTGTCGTAGAGGAAATATGTCCTTGATTTATTGAGGGAAACATGAATGCTAGGAGCTAAACTGATTGACTTGCCTATGAATCCAAATACCAAACTATTGGCAGATCAAGGTGTACCACTGACAGATTTAGTGCAATATAGATGGTTAGTTGAGAAGTTGAACTACCTGACGATTACTTGACCAGATATCTCCTTTGCTATTAGCGTTAATAGTCAGTTCATGGATCGTCCCACAACTTGTCGCTGGGATGTTGTGATTTATATTTCTTCAATATTTGAATGGTGCTCCTGGTTGTGATTTGTTATATCAGAACTTCGGTCACACTCAAATAAAGGGCTATAGAGATGCAGACTAGGTTGGATCACCCTCGGTTAGAAAGTCTACGAAGGGTATTGTGTGTTTGTTAGAAGTAATCTTGTCTCTTAGAAGAATAAAAAATAGACGGTAGTGGCTGGTCAAGTGAAGAATCAGAATATACTTGTGATGGCCCATACCACTTGTGAGTTAACTTGGTTGAAACATGTTCGAAGAATTTAGATTTGAACACTCTTCACCGATAGACCTGATATGTGATAATCAAGTAACACTTCACATTGCATCCAACCTAGTTTTCCACGAGAGAACATAACATATTGAAGTTGATTGTCACTTCATTCGGAAAAAAATGTTGCATAAATTAATCGGGACTAAACATGTAAATTTAGTTAGTTAGTTAACTAATTTATTTGCTAAACCGTTAGGGGACTTAAAGATAAAATATATTTGTAACAAGTTAGGAGTATACACTATATATACTCCAGCTTGAGAGGGGAGTATTAAAGGGTATTTATGTTGTCTCTTGTATTGTTTAGAGTTTCCTGTATTGTTTAGGGTTTCTTATATTGTTTAGGGTATTTGTCATCTTCCATGTACATCTTTTTGCCCTCTCACATTCTCTCTCTCCCTCTCTCTCTTTTCAATGTTAGAGAAAACATATAATTTAATTTGTTTCCCCCCTTAAAATCCTTCTATAGCTTTTCCATATTATTCATTTTTTTGGGTACTTTTAACTCTCTCTCTCTCTCTCTCTCTCTCTCTCTTTTTATTTATGAACCTGTCTAAACCAACAATGGCACGATTTTTGAGTACTTATTTGAATCCCAAAATACTATTTTGTGTCCATTTTCCTATTTGTTTGGCTGATTTAAGAACTGTTGCCTATTGAATGGGCTAGACAATAAAGAGAAAATGAAGATACAAAATTATAAGTGGCTTATTTAATTTCCCGGGAAAAAAAAATCAACAAATTCTTCTTAACTAGCATTGTCCTGTGCTATGCGAGGAAAAGTATGCGAGCCTTTACAGCCCCGTCCTGAATTGCCTGCCCACCATTAGATCTGTTTGAGAAATAAAACTATAATCTAACCACCAAAAACTAGCTGAAACAACTAAAAGACTAAACCAAATGAAGCAGGACGCCCATTGAGCTGAAATGGGCAACAACAGGAAGCAATGATTGAAGCCATCCAGAACACCCAGTATCCACTAGACACCATGAATGAATCCTTCCGATTTTATCACTTCAGACACCAAATTCAAACATCATCAACTAACCGGAACATGCAAAGATATTCGACAAAACAGTATCCAATTCAGACCAGCTTCACTAACCAAATCCAGCTTCCAAAACAAACTCCAAACAACAGGCAATTGCCCGCAACATGCTAAGGACACCAATGATTTAGTATCAAATATAAAGCCAGTTTTAGAAACCAACTCCAACTTCAGAAACCAACTCCAACCAACATTCAATTCAAAATCAGATCCAACAAAATAGTAATCTTCGATATCTACTACACAAAGGAGAAACCTAAGCACAAATCATCTACATCTCCCTCAACTCACCCGAAACTTCCACTCTCGTCCGATTCTGATTCCAATTCTTAATTTATCTTCAATTTCACTGTTTTTCATCTTTGATGTCTGCTAAGCTCACCAAAATTAACCCAGAAAAAGCTATTTTCTTTGATTGTTTCTTTAACGAATACAATCTAGAAAATCTATATTTTTATTTGACAGATAACCACGGATTTGTTCTACAATGCCAAGGCAGTACAGCTCCCCAGCCACCACTAATAGGAAGCACTGACACTCCTTTGAGGGTTGCGCGTCTGTGTCTGACGCATATCCCACACTGATACTCCCCCCACATGCCCCTGACATGTGTCTAAGATTGGTGAATTGTTTTTTAGTTTTTATTGTCTAATTTCAACACGTGTAGAACATGCCCGTCTAATGTGTCCGCTACTTCCTGCCACTTGTTCATACAATTTCTTTTTAGTTTTATCATTTGAGAAATATGACTTGAAGGGCCGAGAGTATAAGCTAGCGTTTTAAGGAATATCATGCAATGATTATGGATGAATGTTTGGCTGTTTAATGTTTATTATTTATTCAATTGGTGATGATGTTGCACAAACAATGATTAAATGGTTGAATAGAATAGTCATGCTATTATTTTGTTATGATTAGATGATATATGGAGTTAAAAAAATTTATTGCATGAGATGCATATCATTATTTAAAATTTAGGCTAATATATACACAAAATAATACCCACCGTGTAGGTGTCAGGAATTTTGATAAATTGTCGTGTCTCCCTATCCGTGTCGTATCTGAGTTGTGTATCATTGTTGATGCTTCATAACATTACAACAATTTACCCGACAGCAGTGGATGATGAGGAGTTTGTTACCCAAAACTACAAGACTCCTGCAATTCTGGCCGCTAGGTTGTCAAATTCTTACAAAGAGTTGACTTCATAAACCGCATCAAGAGCTACTACAGTAAGAGTACCCTATCACCTCTAACCACTTTTTCTCCTCGATGACCAGCCGGAAGGTGACGGCTCCATTGTCAAGTGGGAGCCCATCATGGAAGGCAACTCTAGAACTGACTGTAGTCTTTAATGGAGAGCATTTTGCTCATTTTGCCTAAAACCATAACTGACCATCACATGCCACATTTTGGTTAATTTATTGGTTAATGTTGGGTTTTGAAGTTGATAGGGTTAAAGTGATACCAAGGCAAAGTGGCAAAGTATTTTTCAGCGAAGATGACAGAGATCTGGCAATGTCACCGAATCTCCGGCAATGTTGCTGGAATGTCACTGGAGCTCCAGTAATGTTGAAATTTTCCCAAACTCTGGCCACGCAATCGAACGTTTTCCAATAATTATGTTGGAATCTCATCGAAACTCTTCAGATTTATCGATTTTTTTATTAGACTTGAGTTCATTGAAATTGCCGCAATTGAAACATAGGGAATTTAATGCTTAAAGCTAAATGCATTAAGTACTTATTCAAATAAGTGCATTTGATAAAAAACAAAAAACAAAGCAAGCATTTAGAATATTAATATAGCTATCGAAAAATATAGATAAAAACCATAAATAAAGTACTACTGAAAAAAAAAATAGAGAAAAAATTAGGAGAAATAAAATTTTTGAAAGGTCAAAGTTGTAAGAAAACTTTTAAAAGTAAAAAATCGTGAAAGGTCAAAGTTGTAAGAAAACGTTTAAAAAGTAAAAAATCGTAAAGATGCAAACTCATTCAGATCAAAAATTATTAACGGAATTTAGAACTTAAAATTTAGCACATACTATTTTAACACTTAATTTTCAATTTTATCAAACAGGCTCTTACTTTATTATTTTCTTTTTGTGCGAAGTCTCTGATTTTTTTATTCATTTTTTTTAGTTGAGATTTTTTCCCAACAAAATTTTTAGGGTTCTGACGACTTCACCAGATTTTTACCCACTTTTTTACTTTTTTATTGAGACTTATTTTGCAATAACTTCTCCGATTTTTCACTAATTGAAATCTTTTACTGTGAAATTGTTGGAGTTTTGGCAATGTTGCTGGATAAAATATATTTTTGTTACTTTTCGCATGTTTGGTTATTATTGGGATTAAACATATGAATTGAATGTATTATCAAATAAAATATATTTTTTTAATAAGATAAGATAAAAATCTCAATTTTAAAGATGTGAAAAAAATTCCGGCATGGTTTCCGGAGTTTTGGCAACTTTACCTAAAATGATGACCGGACTCTAGCGATGCTGGGGTTCAAGGGACATTCTGGAGACCTTTTCGGGTTTCTACGACATTCTTGCAGTATTGCCAGAGTTTTGGTGACATTTCGGTGGATTTTCCAGAGAATGGGCGATATTCATGTTACCTTAATGGAGCAGCGATAACATTCAGGTGTCATTTCGGAACTCTGGCAATTTGTTGGAGGGATGACTGAAAATACCTAGTTTGCCAACTTTTAATAAACTATGCAAACTAATCCCATGATTTTTGCAATTAGCAAAAAGCTGAATACAGGGGAACAGAAATGTAAACTAATCCTATATACTAAACATTGGAATGGAACAACAGTAGGAATGACCATTCCTTTTCTTAAGTTCAATTTCATGTTCCAAAGATGATTCGGAAGTTTCTAATTAATGTAGTGATATTGTTCTGGTAGGTAATGGAAAATCAACACATTCCTCGATGAGAAATGTACCGATACTGATACGGATACTCATGCATGTATAAGGAGCAAGACAGAGATTTTTATCCCTAGATGTTTAATTGTTTGAAAATTAGTGCAGGATGTCGGAACCACCCTTTCGGCCAAGAGAGAAGCTCATCGAGAAGCAAAAGTATTTCCAAAACATGCAGAAACACACTTATCTTAAAGGTCCTCTTGACAAGATCACCTCGGTTGCCATTCCTGCGGCTTTGGCAGCCACATCTATCTTCCTTATTGTGAGTCCATTCGTACGTATTTGGGTATTCTCCTCCCATGAGAGCTCACATGCACTCATATTGACCATATCTATAAGGACACAATTATGTTTGTTGCGATTCTGATAAGACCTTGACAAAACAATGCCTTTTTTTTTTTTTTTTTTTTTTTTCAGGCTCGGGGAATATATAATATGTCTCATGGGATTGGGAAGAAAGAATGAGAAGATGATTTCTGCTTGATGAGGTCCAATATGGTGTCATTTCATTTTGACAAAAAATTTACCGAAATAATTGCTAGTTGGAGGCAGGATAGCCTAACCATGGATGTATAATATTTTCCATTGCGACTCTTTGGCTTGTTTCTTTGATGGTTTTGTTTGCAACTGCAACATGTTTGGATCTTCTCTTTCAGGTTAAGGCTCATCATTCAGATTTCTTTTGGTGGTATCTTTGTCTTAACACACTGTTATAACAATAGGCGGGGTTTTAAAATGAAACTTGTTGGCCCAGTGAGCTACTCAAGAGTGGATTGAATTGGGTAATTGTAAAAATTTAAACAATTAAATCTTTCAACACTTAAATTATCAAATAATTAATTTATTTTAAATAAATTATTATCTTCGTTATGCAACGGATAAGTATTTATATTCTAAATGCACATTCAGACAGAATATGATAAAATAATAAGAAAGCAGCACACTAAGATATATTCTAGTTCAGCAATTTAGCCTTGCCTAATCTAGTCCCTCGAGTTCTACTGAGATTCGCAACTGTTAAGCATTTGATCTCTTTACAAGGTAGGAATCAAACCCTCACAATTTTCTTTTTCACAAGTTGAGGAAGAATCTTATTTTTTAACAGGTTAAAGACTAACCTAATCATTTTACAAACTAAAGATCAAACTTAATCCTTTTACAGGCTAAAGATCAAACCTCACAATTCTCACAAATATATTCTTTTTACAGGTAAAGATGAAACATTTACAATTCACTCAATTCAATTTAAGAAGAATCACAACCTAGTTCTTTTCAAGGAAAAAGAATAATCTAACCTTTTTATACTTTAGGATAAAGATCAAATCTAAACATTTTCATTGGAAAATATTGAAATCTAGCTACTCTGATCAGACACCGACCCAATCGTGTCTAATATGCTCAAACTCACAAATACAAAAAAATAATAAGTTTCTTCCCACAAGGAGCTCCTACCATCTCAATACAGTTATATTCGATTAATATCCCGAAATTTACTAAGTGATATATTCAATTATGAGGCAAAATAATATCTGATTAATAATAAGTGTGGGTAGCACAAATTAAAGAATGTAATCATGAAGTTTTCGCAGCCAAAACTCAGTACAGTCGGTTGACCAATTGGTTCAAAGAGTTTATTTGCCATTCCACTACGCCCATCGGTTGACCGATCATTTCTTGGTCAATTGACTGATTGATGCAGGTTCTATACTTTTCGCTCCGAAACCTCACTGTTTTAATCAGTTGATCAATTTTTTTTTCTGATCAGTTGACCGATTGATGCTGGTTAGTCAATTCCTTTACCAATTTCTGCTCCAAAACTCAACGTTTAATTCAATTAACCAATTGCTTTTCTCAGTTAATTAAATTGACTATAAACTTCAACTTTAAACATGATTTTTTACTTAGGTCAGTTTTCGTGCGCACATATTTAATCACTAATTAGGACCCTAAAATTTATCATACCAACACACAGAAATATAACTCATTTAATAGTGTTGTGTGTGATTCTAATTCAGGTTGCATTAAGAGTATAAGAATATTGAGTTTTTTTCACTTAATTTTTTCAGAATCTTCGACACTATTAATTTCTTTATTGTCTATCTTTGCACTTTTGATATTTTTTTTATGATGCAATCTTTAAATAAAATATTTTTTTTTTCTTGAAATACTCAACAAACTCATTAGTTTCACAAAAGAATACAAACTTTTAATTATTCACCAAAATCTCGGGATCAACAAAATTGGTTTGGAATTTCTTGAAAAATAGTATCTTTGTCTTACTCTTGTTCTTTGTCTGTATGCTTCATCTTCTTTATATGAAAAACCAACGATCCAATGATCACGAAAGTTGTCATCGCCAATGGAGGATGACTGGAATCGATGGGATCATGTCATTTGCGATATGGTCATTTTGCTCACCATCGATGGTATCGTATTTGGATCTGGGTGGTGGGTTGGACTCTTTTGGCACCTACTCTGGTTGATATTCGAATTGTTCATTTAGTAATAATAACTTAATATGGATATTTTATTATTTTATTTTAATTTTTATGGTATTTTTCGTATTTACTCTAAACCCTATATCAAAGTCACTCATCGGTTAAATTATTAAATTAATATATAATCATTTTACATTAATTTATGGTTAGAAGTGTAATTTAAAGAATATTTTATAATTTTTATACTAATCTTTGGGTTAAAAATATAATTAAATATTGCATAAGTTCGTATGTATGTTGGTGTAATATGTTCAAACCTTAAACCTAAGTCATTGAGTCAATTTGCATTTCTCTCTCTCCCTCCCTATATATATATATATGCAAGTGGAGGCTTGGCTTCGGCCTGCAAGCAAGCGAAGAAAAAGAAGAAAATAAGAAGAAATTTATAGATGGTCTAAAATAATAATATATTGTCGATTGATATTTGGGAATGGATTTCAAATATTGTAAAAAAGATTTATTCATCAATCCGTTGACGAAATTAATTGCAGTATCAATGTATGTGGACATGCCAAAAATAAAATCATTAAAATATTATTTATATGATTTTTGATTTGACTGAATAAAAATAAATTTATTAAAATCAAAGATTATCATCACTTTTTATATAAACGTAAATATTTATATTTTTAAACCGAAACAATATAGTATTACTTGAAATTATTTAGAATTATATTATAGTAACATTATTTATAAGTAACTTGAAGCCTTTTTAGATATTTGAAAAATATCTAAAATATGAAATAAGCAATATTTTGCATTTCTAATATTTAAAAGTTATAAAAATATTATTTTTAAATAATTAATTATCTTTCTAGTTATTTGAAGGTTTTGAAAATAACATTTTATTGTAATTGATTATCCTTTTTGTTATTTGTAAAGTTATAGAAATATTATTATTATTATTTTTTTTTTGTTATTAAAAAAGTTATAGAAATATAATTTGAAAGCAATTAACTTCTGTTGAACCTAATGTTTTGATAGACAATTAAACATTGATATTTTATGGAACTAATGATTTTATTAAGTAATTTTAGATTAAGAGTTCCATAGGTTGAAATGAGAAAAAGATGGGTCGAAAAAGATTAATCATTATAGAAATCATGAAATAATTATTGAAGAATCAAAGGAATTCAAGATGGGTGCAAAATGAAGATTTTTAGAGAATTGAAGACGTTAAAGACAATTAGGTCAAAAAACTCATTACTTTTATGCTATTAATGCAACTCGAATTAGAATCATGTACGACACCTTAAAATAAATATTCTTATATGCGTTATAATAAGAAGTAATAAGTTTGAGATCCTAAAATGGTTTTTATAAAGTCTTAGGCAAACTTCCTGCTCACATTGGATAACATTACCGCGTTTACTAGTTAATCTAACGATTCAGAGAGTTCATCTTTTAACTATAAGTCGACTTACCTGTCGACCGAGAGATTCAGAGAGTTTATCTCACTTCATAAGTTGACCTACCTGTTGACCGAACAATTCAGGGACTGAGTCTTCTTCCCAGCTCCATTACATCGGTTGACCGATCCATGTTGATCGGTTGATCGACCCTGCTGGAACACATCTCTTTAATTAATTTTCTACTAAAATTCTTCGATGTTTTTGCCCCTTTAACCGATTTCTTTTTTCAGTTAACTCCACTAAATCCTTAAATTCAATTTTTAATTAATTATCTTTTTTAAATCAATTATTTCTTCTTCAATTACACATAGGAGCAAATATGTTAGCTAATTAAAATCCTATAAAACACACACATAATTGTAAAAATATTTTGTATCGTGTGTGATCTTAATTAGGATACATTAAAAGTAGAAATTTAACCTGAATTATTTTCTCTAGGTTCTTCAAATTTTTCGATCTCTTAATATGCATTATCTTTGTTAATGTTTTTAGTATCCACTTAGCATTTTTCTCAATATCTTCATGATAATCTCTTCACTGGAACTAATAAATTGAAACACTTAATAAAATTGTTAGTTCCACCAAAAATATTAACATTTAGTTGTCCATCAAAATCTTAGGATGAACAGTCAATGAATTTAGGATTCATGATATTTTCTTTGTATGTTGTTAAGTTTGATGGTGACTTAAAAAATTTAATGGTTTTTATTATATGAGTATTGATAGAGTCAGACAAAAGTAAAATTTTAATGGTTATTAGTAAGTTCTGATTATCTCCCAAATATTAAATAGAATATTGGCATCGACATAGTGCGAGTCTAAGAATAAATCCTAAACTAGTACTGTGGTATTGGTTGCTACATAAAAGATATTATTAATGAATTGTATATACAGGTATATATTTTATTGGCCCAATGAGCTACCGTAGAGAGAAGGCGAATTGGGTAGTTATAAAAATTTGAACAAATAAATTTTCAACACTTATCAAATAATCAATTTTTTCTAAATCAATTATTATCTTCGTTACGCAGCGGTTAAGTGTTTAATTTTAGGTACACACCCAAACAAAATATAATGAAAGTAAAGAATGAAGCACACCAAGAGATTCACAACATCTAAACCCCTGATTCCTTTAATGGTAGGAACCAATCCCTTACAACGATTCTTTTCCAAGGCTCAGAATCAACATTTACAAATTTTCTTTTTCCAAGTAAAGGAAGAACCTTATTGTAGATCCTAAGATTTTGATGGACAATTAAATGTTGATGTTATAAAACATACTGAATCATCCGGTCGACAGATGGAGAATGGGCAGTCGACTGATGGGCGAATAGATTTTAGCTTGAGAAGCTCTCTGTATCGTTCGGTCGACAGACCATGAATTACTGGTCGACCAATGAGTGAGAAACATTTGGCTTGGGCTACAACCTGAATTAGGCGGTCGACTTATGGGTCTTGGTCGATCGACTGATGAGTCTGTTTCAGGTTTAGAAGATTTTGAGGATTTTGATCAAATAGTAGCCGTTACTAGCTGTTTATGGTTAAGATATGAGAGAAATTTTGGGGATATGATAGTATTAAAGATATATCATTGATATTTTGTCATCCCTATAGATATGGTTTATATATTTTTAATATTTCTCAATTTAGTACATAAAATTCTTTCTATCTTATTTAATTGAGTTTGAGGGACGAAATTGAATATTTTAAAAAATATTATTAAGTGAAATAAACCAGGATTAAGTCATAATGATATATTGGGTCTATAGGTGCAATTAGTTATCATTACAAGTGGGAACTAACCGTTGGAAGACTTATTTTATTTCCCTACAAATACACCTGCGTTTTTAAGATTAAAGAGATCCCAATCAATCAAATTTCAAGAGCTATTAAGTTTCTGAGCTTTCTAAGAGTCATTATTCTAAATCATATTGAGTGCATTGTGAGATCATTCTTGAGATTTGGTCTTGAAAAAATTTGCTGTGGATTATTGTTACTACCGATCTGAAGTTTCATTGCTATTATATTCATTCAGTGAATTCCTGGTGAGATCATTCCAAGTTATTTTCTATTAATTGTGCTTGATCTTATTATCTATTATTTGGAATTTGATCTTTGAAATTGTTTTCTGAATTTTTATTGAAAAATATTTTTTGAAACAATTTCTTTAGAAAATCTGATAACGTGCCAAATTGATTGGTACACGTTTTTTTTTTTTTTTTTTTTTTTTTTTTTTTTTTTTTTTTTTTTTAATTTAAAATCAGATTTTGAATTTTCTCACTTTATTTCTATCACTAGTTTCGGGACATTAATTGAGTATTAATTAATTTGAGGTGGTGGAAGCTCCGAGTGGGAATAACTTATCAATTTTTGTAATTGGTGAATTGTGTACGGATTAGATACTATTGGGGGTGTCTAATTAGGGGTAACTGGTTTCAATCTCTTTCGGTAAAGAGATTGAGGTTTTGATATTTGCCTAGAGTATAAAAAGATTAGGTTTTAATTCTTCCTTTATAGAATTGTGAGTGAATTGTAACGCTTCAATCCTTATTGGGTAAAAGGATATTTGGAGCATATTTGTGTGAGCTTTGATTCTTGAGTCTAAGGTATAAAAATAATTAGGTCGTGATTCTCCCTGTAATAGAATTAGGTTAATCTTCCACCTAGTAAAAAGATAGAGGTTATTCCTTAGCTTGTGAAAAGGAATTGTAAAGGTTGATTTTGAGCCTGCGAAAAGAATCATTGTGAGGATTTGGTGCCTACCTTTAAAGGGATCTTGAATTTAGTGGGTGCGACTCTCCGTGGGGCTTGGGGGACTGGATTAGCTACGAGTAACTTGGTGAACATGTATAAATTTCTGTGTGCTGCATTATTTATATTGTTTATATTTTGTTGTTTGGGTGTGCACCTAGTTGATAACACATAATTCGCTGCTATAAAAGATAATAATTAGTTTTAGGATAATATTAATTGTTTGATTTTTTAAGTGTTATATTCTGATAATTTTTAATACTACCCAATTCACCCCCTCTTGGGTAGCTCACTGAGCTAACACTTATATTTTTACCAAGCTAAAGACAAATCTAATTCTATTACTGAAAAATCAAAACCTTACAACACTCACAAGTATCATTTTTCCAGGTAAGGATGGAACCTTTACAATTCACTCAAAATTAATTCAATTGTAGGGAAAATCAAAACCTAGTTCTTTTCAAGGGAAAAAAATAACCTAACCTTTTATACTTAATACAAAGATCAAACCTCAATTTTTTTTCACTGGAAAAAGATCGAAATCTAGCTACCCTAACTAGACACCGGCCCAACAGTGTCCAATCCGCTTAAACTCATAAATACAGAAAATATAAGTTTTTTCCCACAAGGAGCTTTTACCATCTTAATACAGTTATACTTGATAATGTCTCAAAATTTACTATGTGATAAATACAATGTGATACAGATTTATATTTGATTAATAGTAATGTGTGGGTAGCACAAATTAAAGCATGTAATTAGATAATCACACAAAATCGTTTTAAAAAGATTTTTAGGTTTTTACATTTGAAAACGACTTTCTAATGATCTTAAATCCAAGCAAGCAATAATAATATGAAATCAACATAGATAACAATAAATTGGAAAGATCTCTCCAGGAAAACACCAAAGAATGAAAACAGAATCGCAAGATAGCACAAGTCGATGATGCCAAATCAATCAGCGCTTTACATAAAGAACTTAGCACAAAATTTCTCTTGAAAAATCTCAGCAGAATAATATCTCCTAGAAAAACATAGGAACAGTTGTTCTTGATATATCTCATTTAAATTTCGCAGTCTATTGGCAGCGTGTAAATACCTCGCTATTTTCACCGCAAGTGTACGGGTCAAGTTTTAGTATAATGGAAAGAGTAAGGGTTGTCGTATCCACAGAGATTGGTTGAGATTATCGTTGAGTACCGTAATTATCATAACCTAACTTTATTTAGTCGATAAATATATGTTTTGTTTATAAATATAAATACTAAACTAAAATACTAATTAATCTAATTACACTATTTATACTATATTGAGACGTTTAAGGGAATGGATTATCTAGGGATTAACTTCATTTACTTAAACGTGTTTGGTTTTGTTTAGTTAATAATAATAGTATTCGACCTATCCGACAATCTCAGTATTGTAAACCTATTTACTTCCTCTCCCAAGTGTAAAGTGAATGAATATGTGACTTCGCGTTAACGCCGAAGTCCCCCTATAGCCTTTTTTAGAACACATAGTCACATGAGTCTTGCCCCAACGTCATGGATCGCACACTTTCTAATGCCCTCCTGGGTCATTAGATCGTCGCGTTGTATTTAAAACCTAGTCCGAATCCGGGGTTACCTTTCCCGAGTGTCAAACCCCGATTTCTCAATATATCTAAACAAGTATATAATGGAAATACAAGAATGGTAAACACAATCGAATAGCGAAGAACAACCGTTAAAAAAACACAATTCAAACAAACGATATTTTCATAAATTATATTAATGCCATAGATAATTCTTGTTTAGCCAATAGCCATAATCGTATCTACAATGCTAAATGAGTTAAATATGCTCAAACAAACTACCAAAGTTAAGCAATAAAGAAAGAAACGAAGGAACTTAGCAGTTATCCGAAGATTTGACGCTAAAGCCACTCCGAGAGCGTTTCTCCTTCTTCGCTCGGTGTTTTTTTCTTTTGGTTTGGTTAAGCTCTCCCCAAAACCTCTCAAGACTATCTTTTATTATCTCATGAGGTCTAATGTCTGAAAATAGGAGAGGGGGAGAGGATATGGGAACAAAAATATCTCAAAATATCTAAAAAAATACTTTATAGGTACAGGGTTCACCGCTGCAACGGTGGGTATATCGGCAATATTCACCGCTACAGCGGTGGCTTGATCGCTGCAGCGGTGGTTCATTAGTGGGCACTCTGTTGTTTCACCGCTGCAGCGGTGGATAGACGGAATGAAATTGAGCTATCTGTTGTTTCACCGCTACAGCGGTGGACAACTTGGCGTTTTTCATAATTTTTCCACCATTTTTCCACCGCCGTTCCACCGATTAGCTTGATTTTCAACTGTTTTACCCCATTTTCGTCCCAAACACCTAATTTATACAAAAACAAATAAAAGTTAATTGAAACAAATTAAAACATGATAAAAATACTCAAAAATTACCAAATTCGGGGTTTGGAAATAAATGAATAAATTACCCTTATCAGATACCCCCAAACTTAGAATTTTCTAGTCCTCGAGTAAAATAGCCGCACAATACAAGAAACTACAATAACTAATTATGAAATTTAAATACTAAAAATAAAAAACACA
This sequence comes from Eucommia ulmoides, assembly GCA_016647705.1. Classification (NCBI taxonomy): domain Eukaryota; kingdom Viridiplantae; phylum Streptophyta; class Magnoliopsida; order Garryales; family Eucommiaceae; genus Eucommia; species Eucommia ulmoides. Next base: position 20,274,648 of record CM028338.1, on the reverse strand, counting down.
AAAAAACTAAAAAAAACAATGTGCAAGTTTTGAATTTCATCTACCCGGCCAAACGGTTTTCCCTCATCGGCCCCCAATTCTATTGAGTTCAAAAATAAAACGCACCATATGGTGTTCTAGAATTTCAACATTCAATAATAGTAAGCGCCATTGTAGATCATTTTAAAGTGTGTGTGCAGAAACTCAATTATATAAATATCCACCAATCGGATTGGATTATACACCAATAAAGCTCATGACTAAAACCAATAAGGTATAGAAAATCCATATGCCTGATAGGGTTTAATTCTCCACTAATGTAGGCTAAGAAATTCAAAAAGATCAATAGGACATGGTTTGATTTTTTGAAAATGGCCAAGAGTATATAGGGAATAGAAAACAGGTTACGTTATTAACTTAACAATACCTGAGGCACAATGCTTGGCTCAATTATACTCGTAACCCCACACAGATCAATTCGAAACAACCTTGAACTTATATTTGAAAATGTAGTATTCACTTGTCAAGACAAAACTAAAATAGAACTTTTTTTTCTTCATAAACTTACCCTAAACTTATTTGATTTGTTATAATTTGACGGGTGTGGAAATCTGATAGAAAAAATGACAAGTGAGTACTCGAATACCGAACTATTCAATAGTTCGCCCAAAACTCAACCGCTCACTTCAAGTAGCATAAACAAATGCTAACTTGTTTTCACTCAAATTGTGCCTTAGGTTTAGCGATAAAGGTTTGGAAAGAAGTCAATTGGCCAGGGTATTAGTTACGTGTTCAGAATTGAAACAACTTTCAGGCTTCGACAGGTAATGAGGGATAACGATATAACAAGGTAAGCTTCAAAGGCTCAAGCAATAAAAAAGAATGCCTAAATCATATCTTCTGAACTACCTCGCCTAGGATTTCGCCTCGAATTTCTGCCAAATCAGGTTGTAGAATACCTATTGTCATGAACTTGGCTAATGGATAATTGGTGTCAAATCAATTGGATAGTTATGCATCTCGTGCAATTAGGATCGACAATAACTTTTACTAAAACGAGACGTCAAGCACACAGAACACACATGAATGAGCATTACGCTCAACCTCAATAAACAACTAGGGGACAGACTCATCATTGGGTAATAGCCCAGATGAAGTACAAAACTCAGCATACAACAACTAATACATAAACAAACTAAACCTAAACAAACATGCATACATTAAAAAAATAAAACATAACTAACAACAATAAAACATAATAACGTACTACACATCACCCCTGAACTTAAAATGGGTAGTGTCTATATTGACAACAATCCCAATGAAAGCATAAAGCATTATAATGAAGACAAAGGTTTAGAACACATACCTGGAAGGCGATAGAATCTCGCCTCTGAATCAAGTCGGCAGTGATAGATATAATTTATTTTTGAAACATTGGGTTGCCTCCCAAGAAGCGGTTGATTTAAGGTCTTTGGCTTGACACGCCGAATGGATCGTCAAAGAGTGGCTTTCGTCCACAGTAAGTGTCATACAACACTACATATGGGTCTTGATTTTATACGCCCTCAAGACTAGTGAGATTTGGCTCTGTTCTGCTTGATCTTTCAACTCGATTCTTCTCTGAATTTTGTGCTTGGGGAGCTTGAATGTATTGAGCTGGAAACGGGTAGGATAGGTGAGCCACATCGGATCCTTATAAATGTGATCGTCTTGGATCGGGGGCGAAATCACCAATTGGAATTCAAACGACGAAAAATTACAACTATTAACATGTGATTCTTCATCACCAATCCATACTTGGGTTATTTGAATATTAGCATGATCGTCTTCAATCTCGCTCAAGTTCCTCCCACTTTCATTCAATTCCTCACGGTGGCTTTCTCATAGGGATGTGACATTTGCTTCTCTCAGTGCCACCGCTTCTGACTCAACGTCAACATAGCACATAAGCTGACCAATTTTTATTTTCCCCATAACTGTAGCGAATATCTCTTACAGGTTGGGGGAAGACTCCACATTTTGGTCCGGGGTGTCAATCCATGGCACCGAAGTGTTGGAATAATCCCCCAAGCTTGGGTAACTAGGTGAATAATTCCAACTCTGATAATCAAAAGCCGCCAATTCCTCCAATGACCAAAGGGCTTCATCCGCGGTTAGGTCTTAGAAAGAGGTGGTATTGTTTCCTCCTTCCAACCATGTTCTGGTTGCGGCTTGTAACCCGTCGAGAAAATTCAAAAGTTGACATTTCCTCAGGAATTGATAATTTGGAAACCGATTGAGCAACTCCTTGTATCGATCCCAAGTACAATAAAACAGCTCGGAATCTCGTTGAAAATAGTATCTTCAAGTACCCTGCATGAGAAATAAAAAACAAAAATACAAACAAAAATTATCAACAAAATAAATGCCTAAATTAAAATCAAGTTACTTACTCATAATATCAACAACAATCTAAAACACAATCCCTGACAACGGTGCCAAAAACTTGGTAGCGCGTAAATACGTTACTACTTTCACCGCAAGTGTATGCGCCAAGTTTTAGTATAATGGGAAGAGTAAGGGTTGTCGTATCCACAACGATTGGTTGAGATTATCGTTGAGTATCGTAATTATCATAACTTAATTTTATTTAGGCGATACAAATATATTTTGTTTATAAATATAAATACTAAACTAAAATACTAATTAATCTAATTACACTATTTACACTATATTGAGACGTTTAGGGGAATGGATTATCTAGGGATTAATTTTATTTACTTAAATGTGTTTGGTTTTGTTTAGTTAACAATAACGATATTTGACCTATTCGACAATCTCAGTATCAAAAACTCATTAACTCCCTCTCCCGAGTATAAAGTGAATAAATATATGACTTCGCGTTAACGCCGAAGTCCTCCTCTAGTATTTTTTAGAACAAAAAGTCATATGAGTCTTGCCCCAACGTCATGGATTGCACACTTTCTAACGCCCTCTCGGGTCATTAGATTGCCACATTGTGTTTAAACCCTAGTCCGAATCCGATGTTACCTTTTTCGAGTGTCAAACCCTGATTTCTCAATATATTTAAACAAGTATATAATGGAAATACAAGAACGGTAAACACAATTGAATAACGAAGAACAACCGTTAAAAAACACAATTAAAAAAAATGACATTTTCATAAATTATATTAAGCCCATAGATAATTCATGTTTAGCCAATGGCCATTACTGTATATACAACGCTAAATGAGCTAAACATGCTAAAAAAAACTACCAAAGTTAAGAAATAAATAAAGAAATGAAAGAACTTAGTAGTTATCCGAAGATCTGACGCTAAAACCACTCTGAGAGCGTTTCTCCTTCTTCGCTCATAGTTTTTCTTCTTTGGTTTGGTTAAGCTCTCCCCAAAACCTCTCAAGACTATTCTCTATTCTCTCATGAGGTCTAATGTCCGAAAATAGAAGAAGGGGGAGAGGATATGGGAACACAAATATCTCAAAATATCTAAAAAAAACACTTTACATGAGCAGAGTTCACCGCTGCAGTGGTGGGTATGTTGGTAGTGGTTACCGCTGCAGCGGTGGCTTGATCGCTGCAGCGGTAGTTCATTAGTGGACACTCTATTGTTTTACCGCTGCAGCAGTGGACAAACAGAGTGAAATTGAGCTCTCTGTTGTTTCCCCGCTGCAGCGGTGGACAACTTGACATTTTTCATCATTTTTCTACCGTTCTTCCACCGCCTTTCCATCGATTAGCTTGATTTTCAACCGTTTTAACTCCTTTTCATCCCAAACACCTGATTTATACAAAAACAAATAAAATCTAATTAAAACAAATTAAAACACGATAAAAATACTCAAAAACTACCAAAATCGGTTTGAAAATAAATGGATAAATTACCCTTATCATCTGTATATATAGACTGATAACAAGCCCTCCAACAACTGCTTTTCAAAAGATATGCCTCTAAAAGGCACTCTTACACCCCATATTACATAATCATTCAATTCTGGTGTATTTCACTTAAAATTATCTTTTAAAACTCTTAAATAAGTTCATAAAATATTTTTCAATTATCAATCATAAAGATAGGAAGTATTTAGCTACTTAAATTGAGAGAATCTTAAACTATATGGACCAAATCAATAGGGATATAAAATATATGTACCATATTTTTAATGAGATCAGATCCCCCAAAATTCTCTATTGGAATCATAAAAAAGGGCTAGGTTTTGACCGAAATACCAAGTTTCTCGAAATCTCAACCGAAACAGTAAGTTAACTGATCCCTGGACATCGGTTGACCGATTGATGTAGTGTTGAAATCAGGCCAATCAAAAATGCCAGTCGGTCGACTGATACGCCTCCTGTCAGTTGACCGATTGATGCGGAGAGTTTTCCCTACCAAACTTCAATAAAATTATGGCATAAATTTGTACGGGTGTATATATACTAGCATATAATTCGTGCCTGAAGGCATAAACAAAGAAAAGATAACTTTAAGTTTAAAATATTAATTTTAATTTTTAGGCAACAGAGCAAAAAGATCAATGGACTCAACAACAAAAATATTATTAGAGAATATAAGTTCATCACTCAAAACAACAAATATCAAAACCAATAATCAACAATTTAGTTATTGATACATGTTTTCAAATGAATAATATACTTCTGCTACGATAAAATTTAGAAGAGATTGACAAATTTTCCTCCTTTTATACGATATTCTTAATTTCTCAATTAATGTTTTTAAATGAAAGCAACATGAATACCTTAAGAATACTAGTTCAATTTTTTTTTTTTGACATAATTGTATTTGTTTATATAACATTCTCAAATTCTTAAATATTATTTTTAAAGTCAATAAAGTGAAAAAACAAAGATAATGACATAATATTAATAATTCAATTAGCTCATAATAATATCTCCATCATGTAGAACATTTTTAGCCATTTTCTACAACAATTAACAAAGATAATGAAATATTAATGAGATTTTTTTAACTAAACAAAAAAATAAATTAATAATTAAATTATCGTATTAATACTTCAGTTGAGATCTTCAAAATAATGTTTTTGGGTAAACAATGTTCGTTGTATTTAGTAATTTGTCTTCAGATAGAAGTACAATTAATCGATCAAATGGTGTGTATGTTAATAAAGCAACATATAATTGGATATGACAAAAAACTGGTGTAGTCAAATCAACTCTAATAAATTGCATTGATTTCCCATGTGATTTATTTATTATCATGACATATGCTAAACGAATTGGGAATTGTCACCAGAGAGCACCCAACTGATTGTCAGTGAGGCAATGGCTGATGTAGGGTTACTTTTGGTGAGAAAGTTGTGTGTTATAGAGAGTTATAGAGAATGATTTTAGCAGGTGCCATATTTTTATTTATGCTTTATCCGTTTATTAGAAAAGGTTAGGGAGATAGGCGAAACTTAATTATTGTTTCTATAATTTTTATTTATTAATTAGTGAGAATTATATCTAATTAGGGGGGATTAAAAATTTCAATAATGATTTCTATAATTATCGTATATTAATTAGGGGAAACTATTTATGTTATTTTTGTAATTAATTAGTGATAATTTATTTCTAATTATGGAGAATTATTTCTAATTATGGGGAATTAAATTTTTTTATAATTATTTTTATAATTTTGGTATGTTAATTTGGGGGAAGTATAATTTCTATATCTTAATTAGGGGAATTTATTTTTAATTAGGAAGAATTAAAAATTTTATAATTATTTTTGTAATTTGTGTAAATTAATTATGGATAATTAAAAATTTCTTTAATTATTTTCATAATACATGTATATTAGTTAGTGAGAATTATTTTTAATTATGGGGAATTATTTCTAATTAGGGGGAGTTATAATTTTTGTATATTAATTATTGAGAATTATTTCAAATTATAGGAAACTATTTTTAATTTGGGAGAATTATATATTTCTATAATTTCCTATATTAATTAGTAAGAATTGTATTTAATTAGGAGGAATTAGAAATTTCTATCATAATTTCTTTATTTTTTGTATATTGATTAGGAGGAACTATTTCTATAATTTTCGTACGTTAATCAGGGAAAATTATTTCTTATTAGTAAGACTTAATAATTTCTATAATTAGTTTGATAATTTGTGTATATTAATTAGTGAGAATTATTTCTAATTACGAAAAAATTATTTCTAATTAGGGAGACTTAGAAATTTCTATAATTATTTCTATGATTTTCACATATTAATTAATGATTTTTTTTTAATTAGGGAGAATTAAAAATTTCTATAATTATTTATGTAATTTTTGTATATTAATTAGTGAGAATTATTTCTAATTAAGGGGAATTAGAAATTTCTATAATTATTTCTATAGTTTTTATATATTAATTAAGGGAAACTATTTCTATAATTTTTGTATGTTAATTAAGGGGAATAATTTAAAAATAAGGGTAATTAGAAATTTCTATAATTATTTCTCTAATTTCCAGTTAAAATTCTCGTATATTATTTTTAGCTTAATAATTCCCTATATATTCCTAAAAATATGTAAGGCAAAATGTATACGTTATGTTTTATTATATATTACATAATAAAATAGATTAGTTATAAAGACAGTCGTCAAATTAAAAAGACAAACAAACTTATATTTTGGACCATTAGATAATTCTAATGCACATATAAAATGAAAATTTAGGTTAATCTCAATTTCACAATCGCCACCACCTCTACGCCTTACACCCGATATTGCTCTTGGTTCCCACTTATCTTGCTCTTTCTCTCTCTCTCTCTCTCTCCATTTACACTTCTAACCATAAAATTTTCTCCGCAATGATCTACAACGCTTTTATCAACCATCTCTATTACTTTTTTCTACACAAATTATCGAAGATAACCATGTTCTGGTAACACATGTTAAATAAGATATAAATTAAACTTTTCTATATTATGTAATTACCTTCTTAATTTATATTGGGTATTAGCTTGATTCTAGGGAAACCCTAGAATCAAGCTCTATAAATACTCTTGTAACTATAGAGATGATGGATATGAAAAACGTTAATCCTTCTTTTCAGTATGGCATCAGAGCCAAATTAAAACAATCCAAATTCTCTCTCAAAAAAAAGAGGGGGGAGGGATGAAGAAATAAAAAAATCCATTAACCAAAAACCCTAAACCCAGAAGAATCTCTTCGAAAAAATCCCTCAGCCAAAAACCCTAAACCCAGAATAATCTCTCAGCTCTCAGCCACAACACAAAAATAAGAAGAAGAAAATAAAATAAAATAAAGAGTGCCAAACCAGATCCGCCGATTCTGCCTAACTACTGTCGAACTATCTTCTCGCGTTGATTCAATCCATATCCACCGATCGAGACTGTCGGTTCCGTTCACAACAGTATATCCGCCTAGATCCACCTCCGTCGCCATTCCAGATCCTGTCGGTTTCGCCGTCTTCGCTGGACCAGTTTGCATCGCGTAACTTGATTTCGATTTCATCGAGTCTCGATGGTACCCTCTCTTTCTCGTTCCTGATTCCAGTGTATGCTCTTTGACCATTGTTTTGTTTTTGGTTGAGTTTACCTCTTTTACCTTGCGGCTATGTTTAAAGAGTATAACATAGTTGATTGTTTTTTCTTTTAATTTGAGTGTGAAGAAAAAAAAAATGAGTGAAAAAATACCCGTTCCAGTTGTGGTTCAATCAGAAGAAGTTTTTAAAGCCAGAATCACCCTCATCGAATCCAATTATGATATATGGTCCCAACTGTTGGCCTAGTGAGCTATCCAAGAGGGAGGGGGGGGGGGGGGGGTGAATTAGGCAGTTCTAAAAATTTAAACAATTAAATCTTATTACACTTAATTTATCACATAATCAATTATTATCTTCGTTACGTAGCGAATAAGTGTTTATATTCTAAGTGCATACTCAAACAGAATATGATAATAATAATAATAAAGCAGCATACCAAGATATATCATGGTTCATCAAGCTAGCCTTACTTAATCTAGTCCCCCAAGCTCCATGGAGATTCGCAACCACTAAACCTTTGATTCATTTATCTGGTAGGAACCAAACACTTATAATTTCCCTTTTTCCAGTTTAAGGAAGAACCTTATCTTTTTTACAGGCTAAAGAGTAACCTAATTCTATTACAGGAAGAATCACCACATATTTTTTTTACAGGCTAAAGATCAAATCTCACAACTCTTATAAGTATCATTTTTACAGGTAAGGATAGAACCTTCACAATTCACTCAATTCAGTTCAGGAAGAATCAAAACTTCGTTCTTTTCAAGGAAAAATAATAACCTAACCTTTTTATACCTTAGGAAAAGATCAAACCCTAATATTTTTTCGGGAAAAGATTGAAACCTAGATACCCTGATGCAATAATGGTGAACGCTATTCTAGATCCTGTAAATGTGTTAGTGCGAGACTCAATAATATAACTATACAACGACCGGATTGGATTATTCCCCAATGAAACTCATGACTTAGACCATATAGGATTAGGATTTCCATATGCCTGATTGGGGTCTACTCTCCACTAATGTAGGTTTTGTAGTTTATAGAGATCAAAAGGACTTGGTTTGGTTTAGGAATATTTGGCTAAGGGTGTTTCAGAATTGAAAATGGGTTAACGTTGTTAACTTAACGTTACCCAAGGCTCAACGCTTGACACATTTACTCTCGAACCCCTATAGAAAGATTGAAAACAATCTCGAACAATTAATTTTAAAACCAACGTACTCATTTGTAAAAAAAAAAACGGAATTAAACTTATATTTACATATGTTTTTTTTTAACTAACCATACCCCCAAATTTATTCGATTAATATGATTTTATGGGTGTGGTTAAAACAAAAGAAAAACGACAAGTAAGTACTCGAATACATAACCAATCTGAAGTTCACCCTAAACCCAACTGCTCACATCAAGTAGCATTTGCAATTGCTAGCTTGATTAACTCAAATATGCCTTTAAATTCAGTGATATAGGTTTGGAAAAAGATCAACTGGCCAGGGTATTTGTTCATGTATTTAGAATTGAAATGTCATTTTAAGTTTTGACAGGGTAACGAGGGATAAACATATTACAAGGTAGGCTTAAAAAAGGCTCAAGCAACAAAATGAATGCCTAAATCACGTCTCCTAAACTACCTTACCTAGGATTTCGCCTCAAGCTTCCCCTCAATCAGGTTCTAGAATCCTTAAATTATCATGAGTTTAGCTAATCGATAATTGACCTCAAATCAATTGAATAGAAATACATTGAGTCTATGTGCTCGTGCAAATTAGGATCTACAATAATGTTTACCAAAAAACATAGTCAAGCACACAAAACAAACATGCATGGGTATTACCCTTGACTTCAAAAACAACCAGGGGTAATTTTCATCATCGGGTAACGGCCCAGATGAACGCAAAACTCTACATGCAAACAACAACAACAAATAAACACAAACTAACGTAAACAAACATGCAATATGGAAAAACATTAAAACATAAAACATACTATACTACACATCACCGCCAAACTCACTCAAAATAGACAGTGTCCTCAGCGAACCCAATCATCATTCTCAACATATGAAATTTAAGCATGCTGACGAAGGGAGTTTAGAACACGTACCTGGGAGGCGAGAGAATCTCGCCTTCGAATAAATTCAGTTGTGACGGATTTAACTTATTTATGACCTTGCGTTGCCTCCCAAGAAGCACATGATTTAATGTCTTTGGCCCGATATTTTCAGATCGCCCTTAAGCTTGGTGAGGTTTTGCTTTGTTCGGCTTGATCTTTCAACGAAACGCCTCACCGGCTTATGTGCGTGACCACGCACTATAAACGGATCGGAATCCCATCGAAAGGGATGCATCAATGCCCATCGATCTAACATCTCTAAGTACCCTACATAAAAAATAAAAACAAAACTACAAACGACCACGCACTATAAATGGCTCGGAATCCCGTCGAAAGGGATGCATCAATACCCGTTGATCTAACATCGCCAAGTACCCTACATAAGAAATAAAAACAAAACTACAAAACAAAAATTATATTTAAAAGAAATGCCTAAAGTAAAATCAGGTCATTTACTCACAATATCGACAATAACCACCAAAACAATCCCCGGCAACGGCGCCAAAAACTTGTACGGCGAAGCGTTTGTTACGCGTTAGCGTATTAACTACTCGCAAGTGTACGAGGTCAAAGTTTTAGTATAATGTGATCTTGAAAGATCGGGTATCGTATCCACAGGAATTGGTATCGTTACCATCGAGTACTGTAATTGTCATAACCTAACTTTATCTAGGCGACCAAAAATGTAAATAATTAATTGAACTAAACTAATATAACCTAAATTATCTATACTAATATACTAATATGTTTTAGGGGAAAGAATTGTCTAACGTGGTTTACAAATACGCGTTCAATCTCGATTGACTTACGTTTACAATATTCGACCTATTTCACAATCTCAGTATCTAAAACTCCTTCGCCACCTCTCCCGAGTGTAAGACGGGGGATATAATGCAACTTCGTGTAAATGAAGAAGTACCCCTCAATGTCGACCCTAGGTCGCGTGAGTCTCACCCCAACATCATTGATTACACACAATCCAACTCCCAATCGGATTGTTGGATCAAGCGTTGTGCTTACCCTATCGACAATCTCAATTCTAAAACTCCACCACCACCTTTCCTGAGTGTAAGACGGGGGAATACATTACTTCGAGTCAATGAAGAAGTCCCCCTCAACGTCTTAATGACCCTAGGTCACGTGAGTCTTTCCCCAACGTCATCGATTGTCCACAATCCAACTCCCGACCGGGTTATTGGATCGTGGCGTTTGTTTACCCTAATCCGGGGTTTGTCAAACCCCATATTCTCCATGTATCTATCTAAGCATAATAAACAAATAATACAATAAACACAATCAAACTACGAAGAATAAACATAAACGCAACACCGAAATCATCCGAATCATATATTTATAAATATATTCGTTAATCCCTATACAATCCATATTTAACTACGGCCATAACCACATTTACAAATAAAGAACGAGCTAAACATGCTCACAATATCCTAAGTTAAAGAAATAAAGGAAGAAATCCAAGAACTTAGCCTCGTCCAAAGATTTGTTTCTAAGAACCGTTCAACGATTGCTTCGCCGTCTTCCTCCACTTCGGGATGTGAGCTCTCCCTCTAAAACTCATCTACATATCCTATACTAAGCCCTAAAGGGGCTTTAATGGTCGGAGGGCGCAAGAGGAGAAGATAGGAGTGGATATTTATAGGCAAAATATCTCAAAAATATCCTAGACTGTGCAGAGGTCACCGCCTAGGTGGTGAGTAGGTCGGTTGGTTGATCGCCGCGGCAGTGAAGACAACAGTGGATTAGGATTGCATTCTACTGTTTTATCGCCTAGGCGGTGAGTGTCTAGCAAGAATAGGTTAGTCTCTACATCTTCACCATCGCGGCAGAGGTCTGGACGCCGCGGCGGTGGGCTTATTTCATAATTTTGCCTCCGAGCTTGTTTTTCCACCGTTCTTTGACCATTTTTGGTTCGATCTCATCGTTTTCGTTCCAGTTTCCTATCTCTTCGCCCCACACACCTGATTTATACAAAAAGTATAAAAACTAATTAAAACATAATAAAATAAATATAAAAACTACTCTAAAACTAACAAAATCGGTTTAGAAATATATAGGTAGATCACACCTATTACCTGACTAGACATTGGCCCAACCATGTCTAATCCTTTGAAACTCATAAATACACAAAAATTTAAGTTTCTTCCCACATGGAGCTTCTACTACCTCAAAACAGATATACTCGATTAATATCCTGAAATTTACTACGTGATAGATTCAATGTGAGACAAATTAATATCTGATTATAAATAAGTGTGGGTAATACAAATTAAAGCTCGTAACTAGATAATCATACAAAATTGTTTTAAAAAGATTTTATGCCCTTAAATTTGTGAACAATTTTTCAAAGATCTTAACAACCAAGAAAATAATATAATATTAAATCACAATATGGAATAATAGTTTGGAAAGATCTCACCAGGATAACACCAAAGAATATAATTAGAATCGCAAAATAGCACAAATCGGTGATGCCAAAACAATCAACTCTTTAGATCAAGAACGTAAGACAATAAATCTCTCGAATGAATCTCAAAGAATGATAACTCTTAAAAAAGCTTAGAAACTAATGTTCTTGATATCTTTTATCCAATTTTCGTAGGTCTATTTATATAGAATAAGATCAAGCCTTCCAACGACTAATTTTAGAAGGATATGCCTCTAAAAGGCACCTATAGACCCCATATATCATATCCATTCAATTTTGGTGTATTTCTTTTTAGAATAGATTTTAAAACTCTTAATTAAGTCCATAAATTATTTCTCAATTAACAATCACAAAGATAAGAAGTATTTAATAAAGCAAATTGAGAAAATCATTTAATATGTGAATCAAATCAATATAAACTCAAAATATATGAACCATATCTTCCACAAGATCAGATCCCCTGAATCTTTCCCTTGGAATCATAAAAAATGACTAGTTTTTGACTGAAACCCCAAAATCCTTGAGATCTTTACCGAAATAGTCGGTTGACCGAACCGTGGCCAATCGGTTGACCAATTGATTCAGCGTGTAAGCCAAGACAAAACCAAACACCAGTTGTTTGACCGATTGGTTCAGAGAGTTTTCTAGGCCAAACCCTAGCGCAGTTGGTTAACCGATTACCCTACAATCGGTTGATCGATCATTTTAGAGACTTTTCACTACCATTCTACTGTGCCCATCGGTTGACCGATTCCTTCTTGGTCGGTTGATCAATTGAAGTAGGATCTTCTATATTTTCTTCGAAACCTCACTGTTTTAATCAGTTGACTAATCCTTCTCAGATAAGTTGACCGATTGATACTGGTTGGTCACTTTCTCACTTATTTCTACTCTAAAACTCAACGTTTTAACCTGTTAATCGATTACTTTTCTCGGTTAACTAAATTAACTTTAAACTCAAACTTTAAACATTATTCTTACCTAGCTTAATTTTTATTTTTCAATTTAACATAGGAGCACATATTTAATCATTAATTAGGATCTTAAATTTCATCAAATCAAACACACACACACACACAAAAAAAAAACACTCATTTAATAGTGTCGTGTGTGATCGTAATTCGGGTTGCATTAAGAGTATAAGTATATTGAGTTGTTTTTACCTAATTTCTTCAGAATCTTCAACACACTTCATTTCTTCAATGTCCATCTTTGCACCCTTGATATTTTATTCATGATATAATCTTTAAATGGAATTCCGTTTCTGAAACACTCAACAAACACATTAGTTCTACTAAAAACATCAATTTTTAATTGTTCATCAAAATCTCGGGAACAACAATCTCTCTCTTTTTGATGATGACAATTAACTTTAATGTTTACTTCTAAATAAAATTGTAATCACACTCCCCCTAAATTCGAGGACTGTTATTAAACTCATTTAAGCACAATCATGAAGATAAATTCAAACAATTTAATATAAGCCCAAAAATAAATATAACATAGATCTATCTTTAATCAGTGCAATGCTTAGGCGAACAAATTCATAACTCGTTTAAAGCACAATATCAACATGATCTCCCCTTATGTCAAACAAATTTCACATTTAAACATCAACCAAATTCTGTCCCTTTGTCATCTCAAAAAGTGGGGGCGGAGAACCAAAAACATCACTCTAGGCAAGCATTGTTATGCCTAACCATACCTAAATCTCGAATATTTTTCATGAACTGATCTTTTGCTAAAGGTTTGATAAAGATATCGACAAGGTGATCGGAGGTATCAATATACTCAATAGTAATATTCATTTTCTGAATATGATCATGAATGAAATGATATCTAATCTTTATGTGCTTGGTTCGTGAGTGCTGTGTCGATTTTTTACGTAAACATATAACACTTCTATTATCACAATAAATAGGGACTTCCTCCATACACACTCCAAAGTCACTCTCCCTAGGGTACCATAATCTTAGGTCACTTGTCCCTTTCAAATATCTAAAGATCCGCTTAACCGTAGTTAAATGTTATTCTTTAGGACAAGACTGGAATCTTGCACACAAGCATACACTAAACATTATATCAGGTCTACTAGAAGTGAGAGACAACAAGCTACCAATCATACCTTAATACATTTTCTCATTTATGCTTTTGCCCGTATCATCTTTATCTATTTTCGTAGTTATTGCCATGCGAGTTTTATACTCTTTAGCGCAATCCAAGTTATACTTTTTCAGCAACTCTTTGGTGTACTTGGATTGATTAATAAAAATCTCTTATTTGGTTTGCTTGATTTGCTTGCTTGATTTGCAACCCAAGAAAGAAGGTTAACTTCCCCATCATGCTCATCTCAAATTTGACTTGCATAATCTTGAAATACCCTTGGAAAAAATATTCATTAGTAGAACCCAAGATAATATCGTCCACATATATTTTCAAATAGCTTAATTTTTTACAATTCAATTTGACAACATCCTTTTGGATTGAATTAAAATCATATAATCGTTAACGCACAAGGACATGAATCATATCTCAATAATAACATGCATATTAAAGATATTATCTTATAACATTCTAGATCCTTTTCAGAATAACAATCATTTAAAAACACGAAGACATGAAATGTATGAGAATGACATGTTATCATGCATATAGCTAGATACTTAATGGCTATAAATACATCCATGTGCAAAGTATAAACTTAAAACATTAAGCACAAATTGATATGTCATGTATATTCAGACGATTGTATATATGGTATCAAAAATAGATTAACACAATTTCATAAATAGATACCAACCATGATTCATACAATATGCCAGTTAAATAAGATCATGCTAAAAACTGATTTTTATCAAATATTTGATACAAGAAAACCATCACATAACTTAGTTTTAATTAATGAATCAGTATTAGCTAACAATAAAATTCCATGTAAGCACATAATCAAGGTCATGAACAATTCAAATCAAATAAATACATCAATCAAATCATTCTTTATCATTTAATTATCCTTAATATTTTAAATAAATCAAGATATCATGCATTTTAATAAATCACCTTAATTCATTGATGAATAATTCATAAACAACATGTTTAACATATTTTCAAACATATCTTTTAGTAGATCTCTCTCACACACACATGCAAACTTATCTAATCATCATGCTATAATTCTAAGATAACTAAAGAACACATAATTTAGTATATGTCTTAGAAACTATTACCGACTTATCTAATCGGCATGCTGAACACCTCTCTCTTTAACAAATTTAATGAACTTAAATTGCAAAGGTTTAGGAGTACCTCTTATACCCTTGGGGACGACTTTGCTTTTTACCTCATTTATACCAACGATTGATTTGGATGCACAATTTCTCTTGGCCTGTCCGTATCCTCTAAGCTTTTGATTGTTGCCATTTGATTCAATTATATTTCCATTTGCACGCATCTTGGTTTTGGTAAATCTTTTTTATTTGCACGTGTTGCTTGTGACTTCTTTGTAACTTCACATCTTGGTATTGGGATATCTTTTCGCTTTGTATGTGTTGCTTGTGAATTCTTGATGACTTCCCGTCTTGGGTTTGATATAACCTCTTTGTTTATTCCTTTTGGTCCAGTCCCGGCATTATGCAACTCTACACAAGACATTTGCATAGCTCTCTTTCGTATTCATTTCATTTTGAATCCATTCTTGTTAGACATAAACTCAGGATTCCTGAACGGATATTATACTTTAAAATGTCTAACTCTATTTCAATAATAACGTCTCAACTTCTATTGATTATCATAGATAGAAAAGCATGAATAATTTCTAACAATTGCAAAATTACAATCATTGGCTTGTGATGAAGGATGAGACGATGAAACATATCCACTTCCATAGATTGTTTTAAACGATGAAGAAACAGTTTTAGAATCTCTTGAAATAGACTTCAGGTCGGATTTTAATTTTTTAAATTTTTGCTTAAGTAAATCAATATTTAATTTAAGATCTGACCTTTTCTTAGAAACCACGTTAAAATCATTTTTTAAAACTCTATTTTTATTTTCAAGAAAATCCACTTTAGAGAGAAAATTATTTATTTAAAAAATGATATCCGAAAACTCTTTTGTTCCACAATAGTCATCAAAATGCATTTTAGATTTCTGAACAATTTTTCTTCCATTTTCAAAAGAATCAATTTTTCTTTTTAAATTTAAGTTTTCTTCAGCAAAACGAACTGTGAGAGAAAGTAATTTTTCCATGAGAATATGGATATTTTCATTATTTTCATCTCCATCACTACCACTAATTCCACAAGAATCATAAATAACATTATCATATACGGATCTATCATATTCAAGAGAGGATACACAAAAAACACTTTGCATAGTGTGATCTAGGTGATCGATTTAGCTAGGATTTTAAGCTTATCGAGCTGAAACCAGCTATAATGCCAATTGTTGGTCCAATAAGCTACCCAATAGAGGGGGTAAATTGGATAGTTCTAAAAATTTAAACAGTTAAATCTTACAACACTTAATTTATCACATAATTAATTTATCCTAAATCAATTATTATCTTCGTTACACAGCGAATAAGTGTTTATATTCTAAGTACACACCCAAACAGAATATGACAAAAATAATAACAAAGCAGCACACTAAGATATATCTTGGTTCAACAAACTAGTCTTGCCTAATCCAGTCCCGCAAGCTCCACGGAGATTCACAACCACTAAACCGTTGATTCCTTTACCAGGTAGGAACCAAACCATTACAATTTCCTTTCATCAGGTTAAGGAAGAACCTTATCTTTTTATTAGACTAAAGACTAACCTAATTCTATTACAGGAAGAATCACCACCTAATCATTTTACCAGCTAAAGATTAAACCTCACAACTCTCACAAGTATTATTTTCACATATAAGGATGAAACCTTCACAATTCACTCAATTCAATTCAAGATGAATCAAAACCCAATTATTTTAAGGAAAAAGAATAACCTAACATTTTTATACCTTAGGAAAAGATCAAATCCTACTATTTTTTTGGAAAAGATTGAAACCTAGCTACCTTAACTAGACACCGGCCCAATCGTGTTTAATCCGCTCAAACTCACAAATACACAAAAAATTAAGTTTCTTCCTACAAGGAGCTTCTACCACCTCAAAACAGATATACTCGATTAATGTCTCGAAATTTAATTCGTGATAGATTCAATATGAGATAAATTAATATATGAATATAAATAAGTGTGGGTAGTACAAATTAAAGCATGTAACCAGATAATCACACAAAATCCTTTTAAAAAGATTTTTATGCCCTTAAATTTGAGAATGATTTTTCAACGATCTTAACAACCAAAAAAATATAATAATATGAAATCACAATAAAGAATAATAGTTTGGAAAGATCTCACCGGTATAACACTAAAAAATGTAAAAAGAATCGCAAAACTACACAAATCGGTGATGCCAAAATAATCAGCGATTTAGACTAAGAACGTAACACATTATATCTCTCGAATGAATCTCAGTAGAATGATAAATCTTAAAAAAGCTTAGGAACTGATGTTCTTGATATCTTTTGTCCAATTGTTTCAGGTCTATTTATATAGAATAAGATCCCGCCTTCCAACGGCTAGTTTTCAAAAGATATACCTTTAAAAGGCACCTATAGGCCCCATATATCATATCTATTCAATTATGGTGCATTTATCTTGAAAATAACTTTTAAAACTCCCAATTAAGTTCATAAATTATTTCTTAATTAATAATCACAAAGATAGGAAGTATTTAATAAACTATATTGAAAAAATAATTTAATATGTGAACAAAATCTGTATAATCTCAAAACGTATGGACCATATATTCCACAAGATAAAATTTGAATCTCTCTTTTGGAATCATAAAAAATAACTAGTTTTTTATCAAAACCTCAAAATCCTTGAGATCTCAACTGAAACAGTCGGTTGACCGAAACCTGGCCAGTCGATTGACCGATTGATTCAGCTTGTAAGCCAGGCCAAAACCAAACGCTAGTCGGTTGATCGATTGTTCTTTAGTCGGTTGACTGATTGGTTCAGAGAGTTTTCTAGGCCAAACCCTAATGCAATCGGTTGACGATTGCTGATAGGTGTAATTTACCTATCTATTTCCAAATCGAACTTGTTAGTTTTCGAGTATATTTATTACATTTTAATATATTTTTATGTGTTTTTGTCTAAATCAGGTGTGTGGGGGTGAAAAGGCATGAAAACGGATCGGATCAAAACAGTGGAAAAATAAGTATAAGGGCAAAATTAAAAACTGCAGCCTACCGACGCGGCATCCAGACCATCGCCGCGACAGTCAATATGTAGAGTAGGCCTTAAACTTGCTGATAACCCACCATCGCAGTGGTGAGATCAACCGCCGCAACGGTGAAAGAACATAAAGGTCTCTGATCCTACCGCCGAGGCTGTGACCCAGTTGACATACTCACCATCGCGGTGGTCACTCTGCACAGCTGTTAGATATTTATTTAGATATTTTGAGCCCCTATATATTCTCCTATCCTCTATTTCGGCCAAAAGAAAGCCCATTAGAGAGATCCTAGGGTTCCTAATATTTTGAGAGTGTTTTGGGGAGTGCTCAACCAAATTCGAAGGAGAAGAACACGTTGAGAAGAAGGAGAAGCGATCATTGAACGGTTTTAGTGACAAATCTTCGGACTACGGTTAAGTTCTTCCGTTTCTCTCTTTGTTTTCTTAATTTTGGTAGGTTGTTGAGCATGTTTAGCTAAGTTTTCATTGTATAAATGGTTATGGCTATGAGCTAAATGGATTTTGTCTAGGGATTAATAATATTTATGAAATTGTTGTTTATTTGAGTTGTGTTTCGTTAATGGTTGTTATTTGCTATTTCGATTGTGTTTATCAGTTTGTCATGATTATATGCTTGTTTTAATATAGTGAGAAATCGGGGTTTAACACTCGGGAGAGGTAACTCCGAATTTGGACTAGGGTAAACACAACATGACGATCTAATAACCCGGAAGGGAGTTAGAAAGTGTGCAATCAATGATGTTGGGGCAAGACTTATGTGACCTAGTGTCGTTAAGATGTTGAGGGGGACTTCTTCGTTGATGCAAAGTCGCATATTCACTCGTCTTACACTCGGAAGAGGTGGCGAGTAAGTTTACGATACAGAGATTGTCGGATAGGTTGAACGTCGTTATTGTAAACTAAACGAGATGAAACACGTTTTTGTAAATGAAGTTAATCCCTAGGCAATCGTTTTCCTAAACATCTCAATATAATATTAGCATAATTAGATTAATTAACTTAGTATTAGTATTTATAAATTATAAACTTCATTTTTATCACCTAGATAAAATTAGGTTATGACAATTGTAGTACTCGATAATAATCTCAACCAATCCCTGTGGATAGGACAACCCCTACTTCTTTCCATCTATACTAAAACTTGACCCGTACACTTACGGTGAAAGTGGCGACGTAATATTCCACCACCAATTTCCCTATAATCTGTTGACCGATCGTTTCAGAGATTTTTCACTGTCATTCCACTGTGCTTATCGATTGACCAATTTTTTCTTGTTCGGTTGACCGATTGATGTAGGATCTTCCATATTTTCTCTGAAACCTTACTATTTCGATCAGTTGACTAATCCTCCTCAGATCAGTTAGTCGATTGATACTGGTTGGTCATTTTCTCACTTATTTTTGCTCCAAAACTCAATGTTTGAACCCGTTAACCAATTACTTTTCTCGGTTAACTAAATTGACTCTAAACTCAAACTTTAAACATTATTCTTACTTAGGTTAATTTTCATTTCTTAATTTCGCATAGGAGTGCATATTTAATCATTTATTAGGATCTTAAAATTCATCAAATCAAACACACAAAAATATAACTCATTTAATAGTATCGTGTTGATGCTAATTCGGGTTACATTAAGAGTATAAGAGTATTGAGTTGTTCATCAAAACCTCGAGATCAACACCAACTTATGGAAAGGAAAATTACTGAAAGAGACAAGATCTCATTTATTCATGGAAAAACTAAGCCACCTGTCGACTCTGATGAAGGCTAAGAAAAATGGCATGCTAAAAATCAGAAGGTCAGACGGTAGTTATTGATGTTTATGTGTCTAGATATTATGGGGCATTATTTACGCTTACCCACTGCCTACAACATCTAGACTTCCTTGTCCATAACATTTTATGATGGAAATGATGAATTGTAGGCCTTTACTCTGAATCAAAAAGTTTTTTCTACAATACAAAATGGGCGAATTCTTTTTGTGTATTATAGAGAATTAACTGATTTTTTTTTAGAGTTGGACCATCATGATTATGTGGTTATGAAAGATCCAGACGATGTCAAAGCCCACCGCCAGTCTATTGAATGACTACGAGTTCACATCTTTGTTGTTGAATTGGATGAGTCCTTTGACTTAATTCGACGTGAGATTTTGAGAAAAGACCCAGTGCTAAACCTAGAGGAATGTTACTCATTAGTTCGATGGGAGGCGGTACGCAATAACACCTTGAAGGGTGATTCTAGAATATCTAAACCTAGTGCTATGGTGGCACGAAATTGATCAAATTAGCGTCAACAACCTCAAGCACAACCTAACACTTGTAGATGGACCAAGGATATTGACAAATCATCATACAAGTGTACTCATTGTCATAAGACCGACCATACTAAAAGTGGCTGTTTTCAACTAGTGGGCTATCCAGAATGGTGGGATCCTAGCCGTGAGACGAAAAATCACCAAAAACCTTCCACTGCAATAGTTACTCAAACAAAAATAGAAGATAAAATCGCTAATAATGCCTTGGTATTGGTAATAGCTGCAGACAATGGTGGTAAGATTTTAAATATTTCAACACCTGTTTTGAATAAGACATAAATAATTTATTCTTGTGAAACTGATTACATGACATATGATTCTAGATAGGTCTCACCACTCAATCACTCTAACCAAAAGTTTATCTCGATTGCAAATGGAAATTCGACCCCAGTTATTGGAGAAGGATCTTTGACTCTCACTAATACATTAAATTTAGATTCAGTCTTAGTTGTTCCATCTTTAGATTATAATCTTTTGTCAGTCTCTCAAATAACCACTATTTTATCTTATGTTGTAATTTTTTGGCCTAATTTTTGTGTGTTTAAGGACATCAAAACCAAGGCGATGATTGGTTGCGGTATTAGATAGGGGAAGCTGTATTACCTGGACTTGGAATCAAAGAGTACTGAAAGCCTACAACAAGTGGGAGGTTCTGAAGACAGAAAATGAAAGAAATATGGTTGAGACATCGACAGTTTGAGCATGCTTCTTTTGGATATCTTAAAAATATTATTTCTCAATTTATTTACAAATGTTGATATTTTTAGTTTTCAGTGTGAGACTTGTGAACTTGCAAAAAGCCATAGTACTTTGTTTCCATTCCAATTAAATAAAAGTCAATTTCCATTTATGATTATTCATTCGGATGTCTGGGGTCCATCGAAAGTCATTATTTTAGGTGGGTCACGTTGGTTTATAACATTTATTGATGATTGTACCAGGATGACATGTCTTTTCTTGATGAAATCCAAAAGTGAAGTGAACTCGATGTTTCAAAAGTTTCATAAAAGAATTGAAACTCAGTACAATAGAAAGATTCAAATTCGCCGCAGTGACAATGGTGGGGAATATTAGAGTACTGAATTTCAACATTATTTGGAAGCACAAGGAATGATCCATCACACTACTTGTTCCACCACGCCTCAACAGAAGGGGGTGGCCGAGCAAAAAATCAATACTTGTTGGCGGTTGTTCGAGCTTTGCTAATCGAATCCCATATGTCTCTGTTTTATTGGGGAGAGGCTTTAATGTTTGCAACTTACTTAATCAATCGGGTACCCTCCAGTGCACTCAATTTCAAAACACCACTCTAAACTCTTGCTGATAAAATTGATGCTCTAATTGTCTCAAGCTTAACTCCTTATGTGTTTGAATGTGTGGTGTTTGTATATTTACACAAACATCAGTGCACCAAGTTAACTCCTCAAACATTGAGATGTGTTTTTGTTGGGTATGCAACTCATCAAAAGGGATACCGATGTTGTCATCCTCCAACAAATCGGATATTTATCACGATTGGTGTTGTTTTCCAGGAAGATAAAATGTGCTTCCAAACTTGAATTTCAGGGGGAGTACCAAAAGGAAATTCAAAGCCTATATTACGATAATCAAGAGCTGGATAATTTGGAGATAACTAATATGAGATTGGATTCCAGTGGTAATTACTCACAGACTAGAGTAAATGAGAAAATAGGTGAACTGGATTTAAGTGGTATGATATTAGATCAAGTCCAAGACGAGAACCAAATAACTGAAGAGATGAATCATCCTTCAACCCAGCCAGAAATCAATGAGAACCAAATAACTAAAGAGATGAATCATTCTTCAACCCAGTTAGAAACCAAGGTTCATGCTCTATCCCTTGCCAACATATCACACCAATCGTTTACTGAAGATATTCCTGAGCTACACAGAAGATAGTTACCAAAACCACACAAGAGGTATTCCTAAATCCACAGATAAACCTGAACTCTCTAGTAAAGTAAAATATCCCATGAGTCAATATGTGTCCAACCATAATTTGTTAGAATCAAACATGTCATTTGCGAATCAATTATTTACTGTATCTATTCCTAATAGTGTGTTGGAAGCTTTATCTAATCTCAGGTGGAAAGCAGTGATAGGGGTAATTTATCCATTTATTTCCAAACTGAATTTGGTAGTTTTTGAGTATTTTTATCGTGTTTTAATTTGTTTTAATTAGATTTTATTTGTTTTTGTATAAATTAGGTGTTTGGGACAAAAAAGAGCTAAAATGGTTGAAAATCAAGCTAATCGGTGGAATGACGGTTGAAGAACGGTGGAAAAATAATGAAAAATGCCAAGTTATCCACCGCTGCAGCAGTGAAACAAAAGAGAGTGAAATTGAGCTCTGTCTGTCCACCGCTGCAATGGTGAAACAACAGAGTGCCCACTGATGAACTATCGGTGTAGTGATCAAGCCACCGTTTCAGCGGTGACCACTACTGATATACCCACCGCGGCAGCTGGTAGGGGCATAGGAATACGCCGCTACTTACACTCGCAAGTATACGAGGTCTAAGTTTTAGTATAGTATGATCATTAAGATCGGGCTATCGTATCCACAGGGATTGGTGTCGTTACTATCGAATACCGCGTTTGTCATGACTTAACTTTATCTAGGCGAAAAACAAGTGTATTTAATTAATTAAACTAATACTAATATAACCTAAATTAACTATATTAATATGCTAATATGTTTTAGGGTAAAGAATTGCCTAGGGATTAACGTGTTTACAAATACGTGTTCGATCTCGATTTACTCACGTTGATGGTGTTTGATCTATTTGACAACCTCGATACGTAAACTCCACCACCACCTCTCCTGAGTGTAAGACGAGGGAATACATGAATTTGAGTCAATGAATAAGTCTCCCTCAATGTCTTAATGACCCTAGGTCACGTGAGTCTCGCCCAGCATCATTGATTGCACATAATCCAACTCTTGACCGGGTCATTGGATCGTGCGTTGTGTTTACCCAATCGACAATCTCCGTTCTAAAACTCCCTTGCCACCTCTCCCGAGTATAAGATGAGGGATATAACATGACTTCGTGTCAATGAAGAAGTCTCCCTCAACGTCTTAACGACTCTAGGTCGCGTGAGTCTTGCCCCAACGTCATCGATTGTCCACGATTTAAACCCCGATCGGGTTATAGAATCGTGGCGTTTGTTTACCCTAATCTGAATTTGGGGTTTTTCAGAACCCCGTATTCTCCATTTATCTAACTAAGCATGATAAACAAATAATACGATAAATACAATCAAACTACGAAGAACAATCACAAACGAAACACCGAAATCATCCAAACAACGTATTTATAAATATAATGTTAATCCCTACTACAATCCATATTTAACTCGTGGTCATAACCTTATAAACAATGAAATAATGAGCTAAACATTCTCACATGATCCTAAGATAAAGAAATAAGGAAAAACAATCGAAGAACTTAGCCTCGTCCGAAGATAAATCGCTAAGAACGCTCAACGATCGATTCGCCGTCTTCTCCACTTCGAGATGTGAGATCCACCTATAAAACTCCTAAACCCTAGACTAAATATGTCTTAAGGTTCCCAAATGGATGGGGGGTGGGGGGTTCAAGAGAGGGGGAGAGGGGAGGGTATTTATAAGCAAAATATCTAAATAAATATCCTAAAAATATCTAGGCTGTGCAGAGGCTCTTCGCCTAGGCGAAGGGATCCTATGCCTAGGCAGAGGTAGGTCAGTTTGGTGACCACTGCGGTGATGAAGACAGTGGTGGCTTAGGAATAACATTCTACTGGATTTTCCGCCTAGGCGGTGGAATTCTCCGCCTAGGCGGTTGGCTGTCAGTAGCCTACTTTTGTTTTCTCTACTGGATTTCTGCCTAGGCGGTCAAATTCTCCACCTAGGTGGTGGTCCATTAGTAACATTTGTTCTTTACTCAGCGGCGGTGGTCTGGACGCCACTGCGATGGGCTTCTTTCACAATTTTGCCTCCGAGCTTGTTTTCCACTGTTCTTCGTTCGCTTTTGGTTCGATCCATTGTTTTCGCTCCAGTTTCCTATTTTTTGCCCCACACACCTGATTTATACAAAAAGTACGGAAACTAATTAAAAAATAATGAAATAATATATAAACACATGAAAACTAACTTAATTCGGTTTGAAAATACGTAGGTGGATCACACCTATCAGCAACGGTGAACCTTGCACCTATAAAGTGTTTTTTTTTTTTTTTAGATATTTTGAGATATTTTTGTTCCCATATCTTCTCTTCTCCTCCAATTTTTGGCCATAAGACCTCATTAGAGGATAAATAGGAAAGTCTTGAGAGTTTTTGGGGAGAGCTCAACCAAACCAAAGGAGAAGAACACTGAGTGAAGAAGTAGAAACACTCTCGAAGTGGTTTTAGCATTAGATCTTCGGATAACGACTAAGTTCCTTTGTTTCTTTCATTATTTCTTAACTTTGATAGTTTGTTTGAGTATGTTTAGCTCGTTTATTATTGTATATACGGTTATGGCCATTGACTAAATATGTATTATCTATGGGATTAATATAGTTTATGAAAATATCGTTTGTTTGAATTGTGTTTCTTTAATGGTTGTTCTTCACTATTCGATTATGTTTATTGTTCTTGTATTTCCATTATATGCTTGTTTAGATATATTGAGAAATTGGGGTTTAACACTCGGGAGAGGTAACCCCAGATTCGGACTAGGGTTTAAACACAACACAACGATCTAATGACCCGGGAGAGCATTAGAAAGTGTGCAATCCATGACGTTGGGATAAGACTCGTGTGACTATGTGTTGTAAAAAATGCTAGAGAGGGACTTTGGCATTAACGCGAAGTCACATATTCATTCACTTTACACTTGGGAGAGGGAGTGAATGAGTGTACGATACTGATATTGTTGGATAGGTTGAATATCGTTATTGTTAACTAAACGAAACCAAACACGTTTAAGTGAATGAAGTTAATTCCTAGATAATCCATTCCCCTAAACGTCTCAATATAGTATAAATAATGTAATTAGATTAATTCGTATTTTAGTTTTATATTTACATTTATAAACAAAACATATTTTTATCGCCTAAATGAAGTTAGGTTATGATAATTACAGTACTCAATGATAATCTCAACCAATCCCTGTGGATGTGACAACCCTAACTCTTCCAATCTATACTAAAACTTGACCCATACACTTATGGTGAAAGTAGCGACGTATTTACGTGCTACGAAGTTTTTGTCGCCGTTGCCGAGGATTGATTTTTAGATTGTTATTGATATTGTGAGTAAATAACTTGATTTTAATTTAGGCATTTCTTTTATTTATAATTTTTTTTTTTGTTTGTAGTTTTGTTTTTGTTTTTCCTGTAGGGTACTTGAAGATGTTAGATCAATAGGTACTTTTGCATTTCTTTCAACGAGATTCTAAGCAATTTTATTGTACTTGGGATCGTTACTAGGAGTTGTTAGTTCGGTTCCCAAACCATCGTTTCCCGAGGGAGTGTCAACTATTGAACTTCCTCGATGGGTTACTAGCTGCAACAAGAAATTGGGTTAAAAGAGAAAACGGTACCACCTCATTTGATCAATTAATCGTGGATAAAGCCTATTGGTTGTTGGAAGACATTGCCGGTTATGATTATCGCTGTTGGAATTATTCAACAAGCTACCAAAGCTTGGGGGATAGTTTCACTAACACGGCAACATGGATTGACACTCTGATTCAAGATGTGGAGCCTTCATCCGCCTTGGAAGAAATGTTTTCCATAGTTATGGGGGAGAATCAAACGTTTTTGCGGGAAACACATGATCGAATCAACGAGCACGAGGATCGTCTTGACAATATTGAGATGGTCTGTGCCGAAATTGATGCGACTGTAATGTCTCTTAAGACGAAAATCGATCAGCTTATCTGCTATGTTGAGGCCAAGTCAGATGTGGTGGTACTGGGAGATACATAATCCATATCATATGAAAGCCACCATGAGGAACAAAATGCAAACGGAAGGTACTTGGGTTAGATCAAAAACGATCAAGCTAATATTGAGAGAACCCAAGTATAGATTGGTGATGAAGAATCACATGTTAATAGTTGTTATTTTTTACCATTTAAATTCCAATTGGTGATGCTGCCCCCGAACCTAAACGATCACATCTACGAGGATCCGATGTGGCTCACTTATCCTACCCCGTTTCCAACTCAGTACATTCAAGCTCCCCAAGCACAAAATCTGGAGCTGAGTCAAATTGAAAGCGAGCTGAACAGAGCTAAATCTTTCCAATCTTGAGGGCATACAAAATCAAGACCCGTATGTTGTGTTGTATGACACATACTATAAGCGAAAGCTACTCTTTGACGAGCCCTTCTCTGTGTCAGGCCGAGAAAAATAAACCAAGCATTTCTTGGGAGGTAACCCAAGTTAAAAATCAATTAGATCCATCACTGCCGACTTGATTCGGAGGCAAGATTCTCTCGCCTCCCAGGTACGTGTTCTAAACCCCCGTCTTCATTATAATGCTTTATGTTTTTATTGGGATCGTTGATGGGTTGTTGTGGACATTGCCTATTTTAAGTTCGGGGGTGATGTTTGGTCTGTTATTATGTTATTAGTTATGTTGTATTGTTTTTATTGTATGCATGTTTGTTTAGGGTAGTTGTTGTGCATATTCTGGGTTTTATACTTCATCTGGGCCATTACCCGATGATGAGTCTATCCCCTGATTGTTTATCGAGGTCGAGCGTAATGCTCATTTATGTGTGTTATGTGTGCTTGACTTCTCATTTTAGTAAAAGTTATTGTGGATCCTAATTGCACATAAACTCAATGTATAACTATCCAATTGATTTAACGCCAATTATCCATTGGCCAAGTTCATGAAAATAGGAATTCTAGAACCGGATTTGAGGGAAATTCGAGGCAAAATCCTAGGAGAAGAGTTCAGGAGATATGATTTAGACATTCATTTTGATCGCTTGAGCCTTTTAAGCCTACCAAGTTATATGTTTATCCCTCGTTACCCTGTCGAAGCTGGAAAACCGTTTCAATTCTGAACATATAACAAATACCTTGGCCAATAAAACTTCTTTCCAAACATATATTGTTGGGCTAAAGGCACAATTTGAGTGAATCAAGTTAGCATTCGTGTATACTACTTGAAGTGAGCGGTTGTGTTTAGGGTAAACTTTTTATTGGTTCGGTATTCGAGTAGTCACTTGTCATTTTTCTTTCGTTTTAACTACCCCCGTGAAATTGTAATAATCGAATAAGTTTGGGGGTGTGGTTTATCAAAAAAGAAAAAGAAAAAAAGAAGAAAAGACATATGTAAATATCGTTCTATTTCCGTTTCTTTTGACAAGTGAAGGGTTGCTTTGACTTGATCTTTGGGGATTCGAGAGTGATTGAGTGCCAAACATGTACCTTGGGTATCGTTAAATTAATAACATTAACCTGTTTTCTATTCCTGATATTCCCTTTGCCAAATGTTCCAAATCGAACTCAGTCCTATTGATCTTTTTGAATTTTTGAGCCTACATTAGTAGAGAATGGAACCCTGTCAAGCTTATGGATTTCCTATACCTTATTGGTTTAGGTCATGAACTTTATTGGTGGATAATCCAATCTGATCAGTGGATATTTATATAATTGAGTTTTTGCACACACACTTTAAAATGATCTAGAATGGCGCTTACTATTATTGAATGTTGAAATTCTAGAATACCACATGGTGCATTTTATTTTTGAACTCGATAGAATGGGGGGCCGATGAAGGAAAACCGTTTGGCCGGGTAGATGAAATTCAAAACTTGCACGTTGTTGTTTTTAGTTTGTTTGTGTTTTTATTTTTAGTATTTAAATTTTGTAATTAGTCGTTGTAGTTTTTTGTATTGTGTGGGTGTTTTGCTCGAGTACTAATAAAATTCTAAGTTTGAGGGTATTTGATAGGGATAATTTATCCATTTATTTCCAAACTGAATTTGATAGTTTTTGAGTATTTTTATCGTGTTTTAATTAGATTTTATTTGTTTTTGTATAAATCAGGTGTTTGAGACAAAAAAGAGCTCAAATAGTTGAAAATCAAGCTGATCGGTGGAACGACGGTGGAAGAACGGTGGAAAAATGATGAAAAATGCCAAGTTGTCTACCGCTGTAGCGGTGAAACAACAAAGGGTAAAATTTAGTTTTGTCTGTCCACCGCTGTAGCGGTGAAACAACAGAGTGCCCATTGATGGACTACTGCTACAACGATCAAGCCACCGCTACAGCGGTGACCACTGCCGACATAACCACAGCTGCAGCGGTGAACTCTGCACCTGTAAAGTGTGTATTATAGATATTTTTGTTCTTATATCTTCTCTCCTTCTCCAATATTTGGCCATAAGACCTCATTAGAGGATAGATAAGAGAGTCTTGAGAGTTTTTGGGAAGAGCTTAACCAAACTAAAGGAGAAAAACATCAAGCGAAGAAGGAGAAACGCTCTCAGAGAGGTTTTAGCGTCGGATCTTCGAATAATGGCTAAGTTCCTTTGTTTCTTTCCTTATTTCTTAACTTTGGTAGTTTGTTTGAGTATGTTTAGCTCATTTGTTATTGTATGTACGGTTATGGAAATTTGCTAAACATGGATTATCTATGGGATTAATATAGTTTATGAAAATGTCGTTTGTTTGAATTGTGTTTCTTTAACAGTTGTTCTTCGCTATTCGATTGTGTTTGCTATTCTTGTATTTCCATTATTTGCTTGTTTATATATATTGGGAAATCGGGGTTTGACACTCAGGAAAGGTAACCCAGGATTCGGACTAGGTTTTAAACACAACGCGACGATCTAATGACCCGAGAAGGCGTTAGAAAGTGTGCAATCCATGACGTTGGGGGTAAGACTCACGTGACTATGTGTTCTAAAAAACGCCAGAGGGGGACTTCGGTGTTAACGCGAAGTCACATATTCATTCACTTTACACTCGGGAAAGGGAGTGAATGAGTTTACGATACTGAGACTGTCGTATAGGTCGAATACCATTATTGTTAACTAAATGAAATGAAACACGTTTAAGTAAATGAAATTAATCCATAGATAATCTATTCCCCTAAACTTCCCAATATAGTATAAATAGTGTAATTAGATTAATTAGTATTTTAGTTTAATATTTATTTTATAAACAAAACATATTTTTATCGCCTAAATAAATTTAGGTTATGATAATTACGGTACTCAACGATAATCTCATCCAATCCCTATGGATACGACAACCATACCTCTTCCAATCTATACTAAAACTTGACCAGTACACATTTGGTGAAAGTAGCGACGTATTTACGCGCTACTAAGCAGCTATGAACGAGGAGATGAAATCTTTGAAAAAAAAAATGAAACATGGGAACTAGTTGATCTTCCACCAGGAAAGAAACTAGTTGGATGTAGTCGATTTACACCATGAAGTACAAGGTTGATGACACAATTGAGCACTTTAAAGCAAGACTGGTAGCAAAGGGATACACTCAAATCTACGGGATTGATTACACAGAAACATTTGCATCTGTAGCCAAAATCAACACAATTCGTGTTCTGCTATCTTTTGCTGCAAACTTAGATTAGTTACTACAACAATTGGATGTGAAGAATGCATTTTTACAAGCTGAATTATGTGAAGAAGTCTACACGGATCTCCCACCGGGTTGCATGATACCAAAAAGACACATCCAGAAGGTTTGCAAACGAAAAAAAATCATTGTATGGGCTGAAGCAGTCTCCTAGAGCATGATTTAGAAGGTTTACAAAATCTATGATAGCCTTTGCTTACCATAAGAGCAATTCAGATCATACTCTTTTCCTCAAAAGGGAGCAAGGTAAGATAACTACGCTAATTGTATATGTGGATGATATGGTAGTTAGAGGGAATGATTCTAATGAAAGAAAATCCCTGCAAAATTACTTGTCTAAAGAATTTAAAATGAAAGATTAAGGACCATTGAAATATTTCCTTAGGATTGAAGTACCCCGATCTAACAAAGGGATAGTCTTGTCTCGAAGAAAATATGCTCTAGATTTATTATGAGAAACTGGTATTGCAGTATGTTAACTAGTGGATACACCAGTAGAAGGAGGTCTAAAGCTATGTGTTGAGCCCAAACAGGTACCAGTTGACAAAGGAAGATGCCAAAGACTGGTAGGCAGATTGTTGTACTTGTCTCATACCAAACCAGATCTAACCTATACCTTGAGTATTTTCAGCCAGTTTATGCATAATCTTAGAGAACAACATATGAATACAATTATCCATATTTTGAGGTACCTAAAGTCTGTTCTAGGGGGTGCTACACCCCTGTTACGGGGGTAGTTCACCCCTATTATGGGAGTGAACCACCCCCATAACAGGGGTTAAAACCCCTTTCTTAAGGGGGGTAAAAACATAGCCGTAATAGGGGGTGTTCACCCCTTGTGAAAAACAGGGGCGTTTTCACCCCTTGTTCCATGGGGGTGTTTCACCCCCTTCAACAAAGGGTGTTATACCCCCTGTTACGAGGGTGGTTCCACCCCCCAAATCAGGTGGTAAATCACCCCCTGTTAGGGGGTGATTCCACCCCTCTGTAACATGGGCTGACGGGGAGAGGGAGAGAGTTTAAAATTAAAAGCTCAAACGGAGAGGGACCGTTTAGAAATGTGTCAATACTTAGAGGGTTTAAAATGTATTTTTTCCTAATATTTAATTGTACCAATATCATTGTAGACCTTGGATATTAACTTGATATTCTAAATTATTTCTAGTCGATATTCAATTATTGAAAATGGTCTTCAACAATTTAGGCTAACCTGTTTCGTTGTTTTTGCTTTGAGAATGGTGAGTCTCAAACCATTAGTATGAGATACTAGAACAACTAGAAGTGGACTTACTAGTGTAGTAAGGGACCGAATATGATCATCCTTAATATTCTACATGGTAGCTTTGCTCAATGAAAAATAGGATATCTGAGGTGTAATTGTATTTGTAATCTTCTGACTTGAGTTGTTATATATTGCATGTGTAGGTTGATATACTTCGATACTTCTAATTTTTGTTCTCTAACCATGATACTTCAAATGTATTCATTGGGTATAGTGGGATATTTAAATTCTTGTTAACTAGACATGGTTGTGATATATGGGTAGACGTGACTCACAGTTTGAGAAAATGCCTTAAGAAAAAAAGTATTTTCTTTTGGAAGGGCAAAATTAAATTTTTTCTAATTTTAATTGATTAATTTAATAGTAAATTAATAAATTATTAATTATTTTTTCCATTCAACTTTTGATTGAACCTAATGGGTTACACATAATAGAAAATTGATGTTAGAAGAGTTATTGAAAAAGAATGTGTAGTAATGTTGAATTTAAAAAGTTCAGGGGCCAACGCGTGGTACGAAACCACCACGGTATTGCAATGGCGTGGTGGATTAGCGATGGTTCCCGGTGCCATGGTTCGATTTTTGTTTCGACATAAATTTGAATTAACTATGATTTCGTAGATTCTACAGATTTGGTCTTTTGAATATTTAGGAAGAATAGTAAAATGTTGACTAGGCATATTCATTTGAATTTTAAATTATGCATGTATCAGATTTGATATATTTTAAAATTATTAAAAAAAAACATATATCAAATTAGATTTGTTATCTTATTTAAACTTTAAATTTTAAACTTAATAAATTAAATATTTAATTAATCATTTTAAATTATTATTAGATAATAATTTCTAGATAATTATTATATTAATTATTTAAATTTGATAATTATATATATTTATTTGAAAATATTTTTTAAATTTTATTTAAGAGATAAATATTATTTAAATTCTAAATATGGTATAATTTTCAAAAGTTTGTATGTTTATCACCAAGTTTTCTTTTAATATTATGAGATAATTTTCATAGACATGGAATTTGGATAATTAAGTACTTGAATTGAATTCTATTTTAATTATTTTGCGGTAATAGACATAGAATTTAATTTAATTTGGATTAATATTGTTGTAAGAGAAGAATTAATCTCCTAATTTAATTAGAAAACATCAATGTTTATCGATCCAATCTGATTTCATAATAGGATTAACCAGTTCTTGTTTATTTTACATGCAATGTATTATATATGTTACCAAGGGGATGATCATGGACTAATACCATTTTAATCATGGTCTAAAATTGTTTAACTATGTGATGGTTTATGGAATGGTTGTAATTTTGGAGATTGGCCTTCTAAATCCAATCTGGGTTGTAATTAATTATTACGGGTTTGCATGCTTTGCCTTATTTTTTATTTTTGTACTGATCCCCTTCTAGATACCCATTCTCTTTCTGAAATGTATCCTTTTTTTTTTCTTATTTATTTTATATTTATAATTTTGAGAAGACGGAGAGGATGCCTAATGATGATAGTAAAATGGAGGAGCCCAATTAGAAGCATGAAGCAATGAAGGCCAAGAAATTGAAAGCCCAAAAAAGAGGCCCATTTAATGAGTCGTCTTTAGTTTAATTGGTTACATGACCAAATTAGATTTGGTCCAGTGGCTCAGGCCGAATTGACATACAAGTCCATGATCAGCCAACTTATTTATATGCATGCACGAGACAATTTATTTTATGCGGCTTTATGTTGGCCCAATTAGCATGCATATGTGGGACGTTTATTTTTTGTTATAAGTATATAATGCATGTTAAACGAACTACATAAATTAAAAGATGAGATATAAATAGATATCACTCAAAGCAAATATCAAGTGAGCAAGAGCATATGAGATATGCTTCTTCATAATCTTCCACCATGGGGATTTGTTTGGGTAGGGGCTCCATAAGCCTAAGTCGATACTTAGCTAGTAGGGCAGTACCATGTCTTGGAAATCAAACTCACGATGAACTTATCTTCATCTATAACATGGAAATAGTAGACTGATGTGTTCCGATAACTAGTATGCAGTGTACACATTAGGACTAGCTTGGACTATGCTGGGTGAATTTGACTAAACTAGGGAGATATATCCTTTAGTTGTTGAGCGTGCTATGATCAAACTAGAGTCTAAACCTGAATTGAATCTTACCTACAAGGTAAGAGGCAAAAGTTGCACATCCCCAAGAGCGATAGTTCCTTAGCTAACGGCCAGACACTATCGATAGAAAGAGATTATTTAATTCCCCACTAGGAACATTTGGAATGTAACCGTTTTCCTAGCGGGTAGTGAGATTGAAAAAAATAGTTTGAATATATTTAGATTCATAAAAGACCTTTGATCTTAAATTTATGTACACAACTTTTTACTTTATTTATACGTTGTATTTACTTTCTGTGTAGACTTTATTATGTTGAAACAATTGTAAGATGTTCTTGTGAAAAATACTTTAACCGAACCTAATTTTCCTAATTGGCTGAGAATGCTTAAGCTAATTTTGGCTTCTCAGAAATTGGTTTATGTTATGATAGTCCAGTTCCTCTAGCATAAGATTCCAACTCTGACAAAACATGTATCATGATCTAGTAATGGATAGACGATAATAAGAAAGCCTTGTGTGAAATGATATCATAGATGATTAATGAGCTCTAGAAACAGTACGAAGGGTTGGGGATCACATATATGATTATACAATGCATGGAATCTCTCTTTGGCAAGCACAATCATACAATTAGGTACAACGTCTCAAAGGAGTATTTCAAATCCAAGATGCCGATAGGGTCATAGATTAGGGACCATGTCCTAAGATGATCAGTGAGGTTGAGGGATTAAAAAAGTTGGGATCATTTCTTTATCACGACTTGGCTATGGATCTTATTTTGTAGTTATTTCCTGACTCGCTCGATCAGTTCATGGTGAACGTCAACATGGAAAAATTAGTAAGTCATACTTTTGGTGCTTCTTAACATGCTGAGGACTACCGAGGGGACCTTGAAAAAGTCTAAGGGTTCATTACTCATAGTGGACGAACCTTCATCCTAAAAAAGGAAAGAAAAAGAAGAAGAGTAAACCCAACTCGTCTTTAAAAGTGTAACATAAGTTATAGAATAAAAAGAAGGCCAATAAAGGAAACTGTTTTCACTATTACTAACAAAGGCATTGGAAAAGAAATTGTCCTCAGTTATTGAGTTCTAGGGACAAACCTTTTGAAGCTATGTCAAATTTGCTTGTTGTTATTGGTTGTTTGACAACCTTTTCCATTTCAAATTGGGTTTTAGATTTGGTACTAATTTATAGGTGTGTCATACTATGCAAGGTCTAAAGGGAAACAGAAGGATGAGTAAAGGGAACATCTTAGTGCATATGGAAAATGGTGCAACAGTTATTGCATTAGACATAAGAGACCTTCACTTGTAACTACTGTTATCGCACATTTTAAATTTAAGAGGTTGTTTGTTATGTCTAAAGTTTTCAAAAATATTATTTCTATTCCTTGTTTAATGAAGAATGGTTATTCATTTTCTTTTTGGAATAATAATTATATTGTTTATCTTCATTCAAAGTTGGTTGGTTTGGGTACATGTTATTACAATCTTTGTTATTAAAACGTGGGATGAAATTATCAACATAGAAAATGAAAATATTATAAAGAATATATTAAGAGATTAAAATTCTACCTACTTATGGCATTTCAGGATAGGTCATATTAGTGAGAAAAGAATCAACAAGATCGTTAAGGATGGGCTCTTAGGCTCATTTGGCTTGGAGCCATTACCAACTTGTAAATCTTCTATCATGGTCAAAATGAATAAGTCACTCTTTACATGACATTGGGAACAGGTTGTTAACATACTGACGTGTGTGGGCCCATAAGCTCCTCAACCTGAGGTGGACTTTAATACTTCATTACCGTTACCGATAATCACTCTAGGTGTGGTTTTGTATATCTTATGAGACACAAGTATAATACTTTTAAATATTCAAAGAATTCAGAAATGAAGTAGAGAAACAAACAGGAAAGTGTATTAAGGCACTTTAATCAGATCGAGGTGGAAAGTACTCATCCTTAGAGTTTCTCGACTATCTCAAGATTAATGGTATACTTTCCTAGCAGACTCCTTCTGCTATTCTACAATTAAATGGTATATTGGAAATGAGATTAAACCCTATCAGATATGTTTAGATTGATGATGAGTCACACTAATTTACCCATTTCATCTTGAGGACATGCTTTGATGACTATAACTCATTTACTAAATAAGTTTCTAACTAAATCTGTGCTGGTTACATCACATGAAACGTGGAAAGAATAACAACTAAGTCTTAAGTATGTTAATATTTGGGTTTGTCAAGCTCATGTAAAAATACTTGAGACAAACAAATTAGAATTTATGACTCATATTTGTAGAATTGTGGGTTATCCTAGGGAAACCGATGAATACTTCTTTTATCACCCAAAAGAAAAAAGAATATTTATTTTTAGAAATATAGAATTCTTAGAGGAATTATTTCTCAAAGAATACAACACAAGACAAAATATAGACTTGGCAGAGGTGTTAGACATCGACCAGGCTGAGCAAACTAGAAATGTAGAACCGACAATATTAAATGCATCGAGTAATCAATTTTCTCGTAGATCTAGTAGAACCTATGATTATACTAATAGATATCTAGGATATATTGAATAAAAGGATAGAGAGGGTCTACTTCTAGTGGGAGGTAATAATCCCGCTAACTATGAGGAGATGATGTTAGACAGTTAGAAATGGTTAATAGCAATGAAATCTGAAATAGACTCTATGTACACTAACTGAGTTTGGACTCTTGTGGATCCACCTGATATAATCACTCCCATTCGGTATAAATAGATCTTTAAGAGAAATGTGGACTCATATGGTAAATTGTATGTGTTTAAGGCAAGATTTGTGGCAAAATGATGTACTTAAGGTCAAGGAGTATACTATGAAGAAAACTTTTTTGTCGATTGCCTTGTTAAAATCTATCAGGATTTTATTATCTATAGCTACATACCACGAATATGAAATCTGAAAGATGGATGTAAAGACGATTTTACTCACTAAAAACATAAAGAAAACGATTTACATGCATTAACGAAAGGGCTTCATAGCCGAAGGCAAAAGCGTGAAGGTGTGCAAATTGAAAAAGTTTATTTGTGGGCTTAAGTAAGCTTCTAGAAACAGGAACATCAATTTTGATGAGGCACTCAAATCAGTTGGTTACCTCCAAAATATGAATAACCCGTTCATATAAAAGAAAATTATGCAAAGACCATTTATTTCCTGGTCTTGTACGTTGACAATATTTTATTGATTGGAAATGATGTAGGAATGTTGTCAACTACAAAAGTGTGGATGTATCAAACTTTCTCCATGAAGGATTTGGGAGAAGTGTTCTATATACTGGGTATAAAAGTATATAGATATAGATCTAAAATGATGCTTGGTTTATCCCAATCTGGGTGCATAGATAAAGTGTTGGAGCGATTCAGCATGCTTAATTCGAAAATAGTCCATCTACTAGTCTAGTATAGAATTCATATCTCTATGAAGATAATTCATTATTCTTATGAATAGAATATTATGATGAGTAGGATTTCATATTCTTCGGCAATTGGAAGTCTCCTGTATGCAATGCTATGTACCAAGCCTAATATCAATTACATTATTGGATCGACCAATCGATATCTAACTAATTCAGGTTTGGAACACTGGAAGGTTGTGAAATATATCCTCAAGTACTTAAGAAGGACTTAGGATAATTTATAGTTTGTGGACGAGGGAAACTGGAAGTTGAAGGTTATACTGATTTAGAGTTCTAATCCTATGTGGATGATTAAAAGTCAACTTCGGGATATGTATTTATAATAAATGTTGGGTCGTTGTAACCAAACTACAATTGTAGATTCCACTACTGAGTTTGAGTAAATTATAGATTCAGAAGTTCATTTTTGAACTTTAGGTGGTTCCAACCATGTAGACACAACATTTCGTCCCCCTCGTTTTTACTTAAAAAAAAATTCTGGTCTAATTTAAAACTTCAGACAATCTTTCCACCTTCGATTATGTATTAATATTACAAAAATATAAAAAACAAGAAAAACATAAAATCGTTAATTAGATCAAATTTCAGCATAAACAAAAGTTTCGGGGTCAAATTTGAAATTTTTAAAAATTAATTGGGGACTAAAATTACAAAATTAAAAGTGTGTTTTCTATGGATATCACTTTTAATATGTTTAATTTCAGTTTTCACCCTTTAATTTGAAGAAATTTCACTAATTACACTTTACGTTTTGACCTCAAAACTTTTTTTTTCCACCGATTTTAACAAATTGACGACAAAAAACATTTTATTTTTCAAAATTGAACATTTAAATATTACTTTAGATAGTTTAATTTCATTTCGAAACCCCTTCTTGCAAGAAATTCAATAAATAAGTCTTTAATTAGACAAATGAGTGCCCAAAATACAAAAATTGCTATGAGCACATCCCCTGGGGATAAGACAAAACATTGGATGCTTCTTGGGATTCGTGATAACCGAATTTGAACATCCCTAGGTCATTTCCATAAGTCTTATGTATTGATTTTGGCAATATGTAAGATTCCACATGCAATACCATAAATAAAGGGTCTAAAATGTCATGATTACGCCCTAAGGGGGTAGCCCCCATCAATGAGGGGAAATTTAATACCCTCTGGTTTTCTTGCACATTCATGAATGCACAAGCAAGCCAATGCTATATAAAAGGGTCTTTTTTTTTTTTTTTCGAAGGAACCCAGCCCTTGTTGATTTTTCTCTCTCTAAGACCAAAAATATTCTTGGGTTGGTAAGATTCACAAGCTTTACACTATTTACAAGATCACAAATTCTCTCTAAAAACTCTCCAAAAATCATCTTGAAACCCTCCGACAAAGAGGTCAAAATCAAATGAGAAAATAAAATAAAAGAAGAAGAAGAAGGAGAGAGAAGAAGGAGGAAGTAAACTCTTAGAAAAAAACCATCCTCCTAAACAAGGTAACCTTTCTTCAACCCCATTTGCATATTATTTTGTTTTGTCACGAAATACAAGAAACAAACCCAAAGAACCTAAAACAAACTACTGACATAACACTAACTGCTAACTATTTACTTTCTTACTTTGCGCCTTTCTGCACTTTACTTTTCCTGTACTTCGTTTTTCATTTAGTCTAGGCCATGAATAGGTACTAAGTCACAAACTATGGCCTGTCATCATTTTTTTTGTAGCCTGGGCCATTGACTGGTATTAAGTCTCAAACTTTGGCTTGACACCATTTTCTTTTCTGTTTTAGCCTATGCCATTAGCTGGTATTAAGTCTCAGACTTTGGTCTGACACCATTTTATTTCTCTTTTTTAGCCTTGATCATGGACTGACACTAAGTCTCAAACTATGGACTGACACCCTATATGTATGTAAGTTGATTTTTTAGACTGGCCTTATTATAATCTAGGTCAAGTCTCTTGTGGCTCAAATGTGGAATAAAAGAAGACCCTCTATTCCTCATGGGATTAATACGGCCTTCTTTAGAAACATTTCTTCTTTCTTAGCTATGGGTAGGATTGGCCACACACACACATATATATTATTTATTTTATTTTATGTTCCTTTAAAACTAAAAAACAAACAAGAGCATAACCTTGCCTAAGCAAATGGGTCTGGTTGAGGTGTTCTTGACAAAATCAATATGCATTTCATTTTATTTCAAGTGTTTTCCTTATTTTTACCTTAAACAAGCAAAAAAAAAAAAAAAAAAAAAAAAAAAAAAACAAAAAAATTACAAAAGAGGTGTTTCTCTACAAAAAGGGACTTTTGTTTTATTCTAAAAAAATAAAACTTTAGTTTTGTCTTTTAAAAAAATATTTTTTCTCAAAAATGATTCTTAGAAAAACTTTTCTTTAACAAATTGTTTTACAATTTTTTTTTTCTTTAAAAATATGTTTTTTTTTTTTTTAAAAAAAAAAAAAAAACATGTTCCCATTTCTAAAAATATTTTTTCCAAATTGTTCTTGAAAAGGGAAGGCTCTTCTTAAACAATAATTTCCTTAAGATTTTTTCCTAAACAACATTCTTTTAAAAAATGATGTTTTTCAAGAGAATCCTTTTTAAATCATATTGTTTTTTTTTTTTTTTTTTTTTTTTTTTTTTTTTTTTAAGCATATTTTTTTACAAACTAGTCGGAATTTAATTTACAACTTCTTTCTTAGCAAAAAATATATTTTTTATAAAATTTTCCAAAGAAGATTCTTGAAATCTTTGTTTCCAAATTCTTCTCAATAAATGTATTTTAAAGATACTTTGTTTTTTTACCCAAAAAAAAAATCAAAACTTTTCTTTATATATAAAATGTATTCTAAATATTCTTTAAAGTTCTTCCTAAACAAAACTAAAAAAAATATATATTTTTATTATGTTTTCTTTACTTAAAACACATCGTTAAATTCATTATACCCTTTTTCTTCTCTTCGAAATGCATACTAATTTGGCCAAACCGACCTAAACCAAATAATCAAAACAATAAATCTACCCAAGGGGCCAAACTTGTCAGTTCTTCCATAATCGATAGGTGGTCGAAAAGGAAGACATTTGTTTATTATTTATTCTTATTTTATTTGTTGTTTAAAAAAACATTTCCTTTCTTTTACTTAAAATAAGCATAAAAACATAAAAATATAAAAATGGGAATTAGTGTGTTAACAAAAATCAAGGAAAAATACTTAGACTTGTTTTGAATGTAAAGATTTATCTAAACTTAGTTATCGTCTTTGGACAGGTGTCTTGGGGTGCCTAATACATTCTTCAAGCATAACTGACCTCCAAATTTTAAAGAAATATCTGGTTAAGACCAACTATTTTTTGAGTCAAAACTTAGGCCATTTCAAAATGAAAAAATAATTTTTAAAATTCCGGTAACCTAGCACACTATTTAACTCAATAGTAGTTGGCGACTTCATTTCTCAAACAAATTTTAGCCCTAATAAATGTTTTTAAAATTGGCGCCTAGAAAAGACCTTGAAATTGTTTTTCTAAAATGAACAGATTTAAGAGGAAGGAAACCAAATAGTGTTTTTCTCTTCTCTCGCCTTTTTTTCCAAAAATCCAGGGTGCGTCAGTTAGCGACTCCACTGGGGACTTTTGAGGGTCAAGCCTTGTTGGAGTTTAAATCTATCTTGAAATTCAAACTAAGCCTAAGAAATACATTTTCGGTTTTAAACATAATAATTCCCTTTTATCTAAAAAAATAAAAAATAAAAAATAAAAATAACAATGCCTTTAATCTTTATTCATATTAAATTTAACATACATAAGGGTGTGGAAGTGCATTTATTTCCTGTTTTATTTCTTGCATGTTTAATACTTTATACCCTACATTTTTCCTTGCATTTATTTCCTGCCTTTACTTTCCCGCATTTATTTTTTGTCTTTATATTTATGCATTTTGTTTTCTGTAAGCTCTCTCCAAGGCACGCGTACTGATCATACTTTGCATATTACAACCTTATAGTAGGAGCTAAACTCATGTCTAGGCAGACCCCAGGGTTTGGTCTCGAAACCCTATAGGATTAGAAAGATATGAGCAAGGCCGCGCGGTTTCTCCACCCGGACCGGTTTCGAAACTCGTCTCGCTCGAATCACCAACTAACGATGGATGTTCCCGTAAGATGGATGCTAGAGGTTTGAAGACCTGGGCGCCCAACCTTTCTAGAATGCGTTAGTAGAAAAGTCGTGAAGCTCAAATAGTGAACCTATGATAGAAATAATACCCAAAACCCTTTTTTGCAATAGGACACTATTTTAGAGAGATACAATTTCTTTACCTTATGTACATTTTTTTTAGGGACAGGTACATTTTAAACTCTCCAGGTATTGACACATTTCTAAATAGTCCCTTTCTATTTGAGCGTTTCATTTTAAACCCTCTATGTATTAGCATGTTTTTAAATGGTATTTCTGTCAAAAAATCCATCAAATCTAACGGAATAGAGGGGCAAAATAGTCTTTTTACATATTTTTAATTTTTTAATGACTTCTCTTTTTTTTTTTTCTTTTTTTATTTTTTTCCCTAATCTCTTTCTCTTTCTCTTTCTCTCTCCCGCTCAACTCTCTCTCTTCCTCCCCCTCTCTTTATCTTCCTCCATTTTTTTTTCTTTTTTTCTTTTTTCGCTCTCTCACATTCGACGTTCTCTCACTCCTATGCTATAATCAAATCATGGCCATCACCGACACCAGAAGTGACCTCACCTGGACATATTACAGCCCTTGCTCCGATTGCTACACCCAAACCGCCCCTATCTTTGATCTCAAATATTCGTCCAGCTACAGTGTCTTGCCGTGTAACGCACGCGTCTGCCAATCCTTGAGGACACATCTTATGGTAGTGAAAGTGTGTGCGAGTACAACGTCGGCTATGACAACCGTTCTTACAGTCGCAGCGATCTCGCCGTCGAGAGGTTCAGGTCAATCGATGGCGCTGTGTCGTCGTCCCAAACATAGTGTTTGGGTGTGGCCACAACAATACGGGACATTCAACGAGACCGGGTCAGGGATCGTCGGGCTTGGATGAGGGTCAGTATCAATCGTGAAACAACTGAGTGAATCCATAAGCGGGAAATTCTCCTACTGCCTGGTGCCTCTTACCAGCCAATCTGATATCGACAGTAAGATCAACTTCAGAGCCCACACCGTTGTTTTCGGCCACGGTGTTGTCTCAACTCCCTTAGTCATGAAAAAACCCGATACCTTCTATTACCTTACTCTAGAATCCATCACCATCGGAGCCACAAACTTGCCCAACAAGAAAGCCATAACCTCTGACTACGGTAACGAAATCTAGGAAGGTAACATTATTATTGACTCTGGAATGACTTTGACTCTTCTTCCTCAATCATTTTATGAAGAGTTGGATACCCGGATCTCGCAAGTGATGAGTCGTTTCAGGAAGCACCCCTGTTATAGGGGTGTTTTCACCCCTGTGAAAAACAGGCAGTGAACACCCCTATTTGGATTGCGATAGGGAGGGGGGGGAAGGAGTTGAGTGGGAGAGAGAGAGAGAGATAGAGGGAGGAAGAAAGAAAGAGTTAAGCAGGAGAGATAGAGTGAGAGGAGTCAAAGAAGGAAAAAAAAAATTATTAAAAAATATAAAAAATATAAAATAACAATTTTGCCCTCAGAACTCAGTTAGTTTGGATAAAATTTCTAACATAAGGACCAAATAAAAATTTGCTTATACCTAGAGGGTTTAAAATGAAATGCTCAAACAGAGATGGACTATTTATAAATGTGCCAATATCGAGAAGGTTTAAAATGTACTTTTTTTTTTTTAATACATTTGTTGCTTTGGAGTTATAGATGAAATCTCTAGGTTTAATAAGGGGCATAATAGAC
The DNA here is from genome assembly GCA_016647705.1 of Eucommia ulmoides. NCBI lineage: Eukaryota > Viridiplantae > Streptophyta > Magnoliopsida > Garryales > Eucommiaceae > Eucommia > Eucommia ulmoides. The sequence continues at coordinate 20,231,596 of CM028338.1, read as the reverse complement.
AACGTAGGAATTTCCGTTTTATCTCATATTTCACAAGCTTGTTCAAAGTCCATTTTTTTTTCTTCCCAAAAATGGATTAGTGAACAAGCCCGCAGGAGAAGAATGGGAATCCCTATTTTGCTTATACAATGCTTAGTGCTAGAAAATCTTTATAGCTTAATGTGGCCTTTGAAATACCCCAGATTTTGATAGCGGTAGAAGTAGAGAATCGGGAAAAGGATGAAAACAAGTTTCATTCCTTCCTCTCTAAGTTGTCCAAATCCGTTCATTTTGAAAATGATTTTTCAGGGGATTTTCTAGACATCGGTTTTGATTAAAAACTTATTGGGCCAAGATTTTTGTTAAAAATGGAGTCACCACCTAGCATGGGGTTAAATGGTGTGCTACGTCACCGAGATTTTGGAAATTCATTTTTCCTTTTGAGATGGCCCATGTTTTGACTTCTATAGGTCTATGTACTACATATATTCTTTAAGTTCGGGAGTTGGTTATGCTCGGGGAAGGTGTTAGACACCCCAAGACACCCGTCTAAAGATGGTACCTCAGTCTAAATAAATATTCACTATTGAACACCATCCAAGCAGTTTTCTTTGATTTACTTAAACAAAAAAATTCCCCCCCTTTTAATTTTTTTGTTTTTTTAATGTATTTTTTGACATGATTTAATGGAAAACCGGTAAATACTATAACTACTACTAGTCTGCGACACCCAATAACAATTTATATACAGACAAACATGTAAATATGCAAGCTACACTAAATAAAATACAAACTAAGACTAATTTATTTGGATATGTGACCGAACCCGCACATGGGTTACCTATATATTTTGAATGAGAATCAGGTCTTTACGTAGTTTGTTCTGGTTAGGGTAAATGATATGGTTTATTATTAAAGGTGTGACTGAACCCTTATGGGTCGCGTACGTACTTTGGGTGGTTACCAAAGATCAGGCCAAACGTAGTTCATATTTGTTAATTTAAAATCTGGATTTATTATTGAGGTGTGATCGAACCTTTATGGGCTGTTTACGTACTTTGGGTGGATACCAAAGATCAGGTCGAATGTAGTTCAGTATTGTTATGTTTTAAAAGCTGGGTTGGTTTAGTTTAAAGTTGTTAGTTTTAGTTTTATTTGTTTGATTATCAATTAGTTTTGGTTAAGAACAAACTTGAACCACAAACTTAAAACACCCCTTTGATTTTGTCAAGAACCATAGACGAACTCCTTTGCGTTGGTTAGTTTGGTGTTTGTGTGTGAGTTTGTGAGTTAAAAGTGAAAAAAAAAATACCATATATTTATGCCAAATCTACTCATAACTAAGGAAAATGGGAAAGAATCTGAAGAAGAATCACACATATCCCCGAAGAAATAGAGACCCTCCCTTTATCCAGAGTTCTTAACCACAAGGGTTTGTCGGTATAGTGTATATATATGTATGTGTGTGTGTTTTGTTTAGATAAAAAAAGGAAAAAGATATATGATGTTATTAGGGGTATCGTATATACCATGTACAACTCATGGTGTGAATAGTAGTTTTGTTCGAATCCTCACGTGTTCTTAACACGTTGTTCGATGATTTGACTTTTTTGAATGTATTGGCATGTTCTTGAATGATCTTGAATGTTTTTTAATGTTCTTGAGATGCTTGGAATGATTTTTTATGATTTGACCTTAATTTGTTTGTTGTAGTTAAGATTAGGTGTTTGTTTGATGTTCATGACAAAATCAAAAGCTTGTTTGGGTTGTTTGATTTTTTTTATTTTTTATGGATTTTATGTGTTATGAACTTGAAAGTAAGTGTATTATATATATTATCCTACTATATAGAAAGCAATATACACAAAATCAACTAAGAATCATAAGGGGTTAGATAGGAACATACCAACTTAGGGGATGTGGTCTACCCTAAGTGTTTATGTCTTTCTCCCCCTTTATCTTCTTCATTAGTGGTTGATCGGTGGTCATCGGTTCCTTGAGTTCTTAGCCAAGAACCCAAGAACAACCTACTTAGGGGATGTGGTCGTCCCTAAGTAACTAACCTCGTTTCTCTCCTTGCTTATCTTGGCTCGGTGTTGATTCGTGATCGTCGATCCTTGAAGTTTTTCTTCTAAGACTTCAAGAACACCTTCTATGATTAGATTTCAGTAGAATAACGATGTGTTATTTGGAAAATTTTCTTGAGAGGCCTAGGACCCGAGAGAGTTGCTCAAGTTTAGAGAGAGAAGCTAGGCCTCCAAGACTTGAAAAAATGAGAATCTCAACACCCCTATTTATAGGTTGGGGGCCTGGGCATTAGGCAATGTGCCAGCTAATCTAGCCTCTTCCTTGGGAGGTGTTTGGCCTAGGGGACTTTCTATTTTGTCTTGGATTGATTTGGATTGGAACAAATTTAGGGGAAAAGACTAGATTCTCAAAGATATGGTAATGATTACCAAATCTTTTCAAAGATTTTGTAATAATTGGCAATCATGACCAATGATTTCTAATTATTTCTTCTCCACCAATGATATTCCTTGCACATGGGTGAATTTATGACTTGATAGGATGGATCCAGTTCGGTTTAGGGGCTAAATACTAGTTAGATTCACTATTTTGGTTTGGTTGTCATAAATGCTCCCAACGTGCATTGTATCTAGTCCTTAGGTTAAACTTTTGATTTAATGCAGAGTGATGAGTCATGACTTGGAGGCCACACATTTGGTTCATTTCGGAGGGAATCAGGTGAACTTTCCTTGTAACCATCGGTTGGTTTCCAAGTTGTCTAGTTACTCTTAGATATTTTTGTGAAAATATCTAGATCCTTTGAACTAAGCCATGCCATGTCATATCAAGAATTTAATTCTTTATGGGATGTGCATTTAATATATTTCTTGGAGGCTACTCATCTGGTTTGGTTTTGGTAACGGGTCATCATGATTCAAGACTTTTGGTTGGTTTCTAAAATATTTTGCTTAAAATATATAGATTCCTTGAATGTGGTATTTATATTTCATACAAATAATTTAATACTCGATGGTATGGGAATTAAATTATCATTGAATGCCTTACTTAGTTGGCAAATTGAATCGGTTTAGTTTCGATAACAGTTGGTTGCACTGTAAGTGTCTTGTCTTCTTCCATTGCTATATGGTAGGAAACTTCTATGAAGGGTCCTTGGTAATTATAATACTTTGTTTGTGGGACTTAAATGATGGATATTACCTTTTATTTCTTAGGCCTAGGGTGGTTTCTCAAGACTACTTGGATTTGCTGAAAATCCAAGTCAAGCCCAAACCTAAGAATCACCTTGTGATTTAGGGCTTCGTCATGACCTTTCCAATCCTTGATTAAGGTGTATTGTATTGTTTCTTGGTAGTATGTGATGTAATATTCATGAGATAAAGAATTGTTTTTTGTGTTAAATTTGTCAAGATTCAGTGAAAAGTAAATGTTTAAAAGTCGGGGTAGGGTAATCGAGTTAATTGTTTGAGACGTCCTATGATTTAAGAGTAGTGACTAAGATTTATCTATGCTAAAGTTGATTTGATGAAAAACAAACCTGAGTAAAGTTATTTTTAACCTCCTTAAATCATGTGAATTTCGATTGACCCAAAACTTTTACTTAGCTGTATTTTGTCAAATTTAACATTTTCGTATTTTGTCATGTTTTTGGTTGTTTTTTGTATATTGTGTAGTGTGACCTCAGATTGAAATTCATTTCCTTTAAACCTGAGTTTAAAGTTTATCTGAACTTATACATGATTTAACACTGACTGGGCAGGATAAATACGGTGGCTACAACCTTAACCCCATGTAATTCATGAATACCTTTTGCCTCCAAAATAATGTACATAAAAAGCTTGCCTAGATAATTCATGAACACTTTTGCCTGTTGAATAATGTACATAAAAACATTGCCTCAATAATTTGTCTAATAGTAGCATTTGCAAAGCAGTCATCTAAAGGTTCGTCCTCTAAAATAACAAGATGAAATTTACTTCGATTGCACAAACACTCCAAGCTTACCAAGATGCAAGAAAGTGTCGACATCCTATCAAATCAAGACTGTTCAATCTAATAATAAATATACCTTGGGTCACATCTCCATAGGATTTACATGTCACATCCTAAGCATGATACACAATTGTCCTTTCTCGTAAGCCTATACAATAGGAATCATGCACCATAAGGAATAATGTAAATATAGCCTATTCCAATAATTCATGATGCAAGATTTATGTTAAAAAATGCTTAAGTAAGTCGAAACCTATTTGTCTAAGAAGCCAGCTAAGGCTCGCTCGTTAGACTGTCAAATTATATTCACCCTCAGAGAGACATCATAAATTCAAAGGTATTTTAGACCCTTTATCGAGTCCTAGGAGAGTAAACCTAGCCTCGCTATCCCGATAAAAGAGAAAGAAATACCAATCACCACCACCTAAAGATACCCCTAGCTCGATAAAGGATTAGGACGAATTACAAACCTAGAAGCTTTCTCATGGAAAATGGATTGCCAAAAAAAAGATTACAGTAGCCTTGCTAGACAAGAGGACGACATTGATCAAGAAAATTCAAATACTAGAGGCGAAGTCGAATCAACCAAAAGCTCGGTCAGTATTTGGTGTACCACCAAAAGCCAAGAAATACTTAGCAGGGAAAAACACCTCAAACCTAAGGAAAACTCAATCCAAAGAGAAATTGCCAATTATTGAAAGAAATGGATTATATGGATGATAGGTGTAAATTACCTATCTATTTCCAATCCAAACATTGTTAGTTTTCTAGTATGTTTAGTACGTTTTAATATGTTTTTATGTGTTTTTGTATAAATCAGGTGTTTGAGGTGAAATAGGATAAAAACGGATAAAAAACGATCACATTAGATCAATGACGGTGGAGGAATGGTGAAAAAAGGACAAAGAAGCTGAAATTCAAAACCTGCAACCACCGCCGCGGCGGTCAAAGTACAGAGAAGGCCTTAACTTACTCCAAACCCACTATCGCAGCGGTGAACCCATTGCTTCGGCGGTGAAACAACTGGAAGAAGCAAAGAAGGCCACCGCCTCAACGAATAAATCCACCGCCTAGGTGGTGAAAATATAGAGAAGTCCCTGAATCCACCGCTAACTCCAATGCCTAGGCGATCAGTAAACTGACCTCCTCACCACCACGACGGTGAATCCCACCACCTCAGCAATCCCTCTGCACCAGATTTTAGATATTTATTATATTTTTCCCTATTTATACCTCATTCCTCTCCTCTCCTCTCCTCCGGCCATTAGAGCCCTAATAGACTCATGATATTTTAGAGAGAGGTTTTGGGAGAACTCAAGCAATTCCTAAGGAGAAGATCACGTTACAAAGAAAGGGGAGTGATCTTGGAACGTTTTTAACGGCAAATCTTTGGACGTTATTTCTTAACTTAGGATTGTTGTTTGAGCATGTTTAGCTCTTTTTCATTGTATAACCGGATATAGGCATGAGCTAGACGGATTTTTGTCTAGGGATTAATATAATTTATAAAAGTGTAGTTTTGTTTAAGTTTGTGTTTTGTGAATGTGTGTTTTATAATAATTTTGATTGTGTTTGCCGTGTTGTCATGTTATTATGCTTGTTTAGATAATTAGAGAATATGGGGTTTGACACTCGGGAGAGGTAACCCCGAATTCGGACTAGGGTAAACACAAAACGACAATCTAACGACCTAGGAGGACGATAGAAAGTGTGCAATCAATGACGTTGGGGCGAGACTCATGTGAACTAGCGTCGTTAAGACGTTGAGGGAGACTTCTCCATTGACGCGAATTCATGTATTCACTCGTCTTACACTACGAAGAGGTGGCGAGTGAGTTTATGAACCGAGATTGTCAGATACCCGAATGCCATCAACGTAAACTAAAACGAGACCAAACACGTTTTTGTAAACAAAAGTTAATCCCTAGGCAAGAGTTTCCCTAAAACATATCATAATAATATTAGTATAGTTTAATTAGTATTTTAGTATTAGTTTATATTAATTAATTACATTTGTTTTAGCCTAGATAAATTTAGGTCATGATAAACACGGTACTCAATAATAATCACAACCAATCCCTATGGACACGATACCTTTACTAAAACTTGACCTCGTATACTTGCGAGTGAAAGTAGCGACGTATTTACGCGCTACCAAGTTTTTGGCGCTGTTGTTGGGGATTGTGTTTTTAAATTATTATTGATATTGTGAGTAAATGACCCGATTTTACTTTAGGTGTTTATTTTGTTTATAACTTTTTTGTTTCGTAGTTTTGTTTTTCTTTTCCTGCAGAGTTCTTGAAGATGCTAGATCAACAGGTGCTCTTGTATTTTTTTCAATGGGATTCCGAGCCGTTTTATAGTGCTTGGGATTGTTACAAGGATTCGCTACTCCGGTTTCTGAATCACGGATTCCCGAGGGAGTGTCAACTACCAAACTTCCTCAATGGGTTACAAGCCGCAACTAGAATGTAGGTTGAAAGAGGAAATGGTACTACCTCTTTTGACCAACTAACCGCGAATGATGCCCATTGGTTGTTGGAAGACATGGAGGCCATTGATTATTAGAGTTTTAATTCTACGACACCATGGATTGACACCCCGGACCAATGCATTGAGTCTTCCCCTAGCTTGGAGGAAATACTCACTGATTTTATTGAAGAGACTCAGGCCTTTTGGAGGGAGATAAATGACCGACTAAATGAGCATGAGGATCGTCTCGACAACATTGAGACGATTTGCACTAAAATTGATGCGACCGTAATGTCTATTTAAACGCAAATCGGTTAGCTCATCTGCTTGATTGAGGCCAAGTCAAACACGGTAGCACTGCGAGATTCACAAGCCACATTCAGTGAAAGCCACTGTGAGGAAGATCGATGGAGATTCACACATTAATTGTTGTGAATTTTCTCCGTTCAAATTCCAGTTGGTGATGCTGCACTCGATCCAAGACGATCATATTTATGAGGATCCGATATAGCTCATTGATCTTTTGCCGCCATTAGCAACGTTCCTCCATGCCCACCGAGTACATGAGCCGGTGGAGCATCCTGTTCAAAGCTTAGGTCGATCAGAGACAAATCTCTCCAGCCTTGAGGGTATATTGAACTAAGACCCATATGTAGTGTTGTACGACACTTACTATGGGTGGAAATCGCTCTTTGATGAACACTTCGGTGTGTTAGGCTGATGACCTTAAACCATGCGCTTCTTGGGAGACAACCTAAGGAATATCCATCTCTGCCAATTTGAGTTGAAGGCGAGATTCTCTCGCCTCCCAGATACTTGTTTTAAACCCCCGTCTTCATTTTCATGCTATATGCTATCTATTGGGATCACTGATGGGTTGTTTAAACATCACCTGTTTTAAGTTGGTAGTGATGTGTTAGTAATGTTTTATTGTTTTCTATGTATGCATGCTTGTTTAGGATTAGTTTGTTTAGTTTAGTTGTTGTTTTGTGATGCATTTTGATGTCATCTGGGCCTTTACCCGATGATTAGTCTATCCTCTAGTTGCGTTTTGAGGTCGAGCGTAAAGCTCATGCATGTATGTTCTGTGTGCTCAACGTTATGTTTTAGTAATAGTTATTATAGATCCTACTTGCACGAGCACGAAAACTCATTATATAACTGTCTAATTGATTTGAAAACGATTATCTGTCATCTAAATTCATGACATTAGGGTTTCTAGAACTTGATTTGGGGGAAATTCGAGGCGAAATCCTAGGTGAGATAATTCAGAAGACATGATTTAGGCATTCGTTTTTCTCGCTTGAGCCTTTTTAAGCCAACCTTGTTAAATCATTACCCCTCGTTACCCTGTCGAAGCCTAAATGCTATTTCAATTCTGAACACTTAACCAATACCATGGCCAATTGAATTCCTTCCAGTCCTTTATCGGTAAACCAAAGGCACAATTTGAGCGAATCAAGTTAGTATTCATTATGCTACTTGAAGTGAGCGGTTGGGATTAGCGTAAACTTTTAATTAGTTCGGTATTTGAGTACTCATTTGTCATTTTTCGTTCATATTTCACACATCTCTCAAATTATATAAATCAAATGAGTTTGTGGGTGTGTTGTTTGTTAAAAATAAAATAAAATATGTACATACAGTATTGTTTTTCCATTTCTTTTTGATAAGTGAGTACGTCGTTCTTAATATATGTTCAAGGTTGTTTTAAATTTATCTATGGGGTTTCGAGGGTAAGAGTGCCAAGCGTGTGACTTGGGTAACGTCAAGTTAACGACGTTAACCCGTTTTCTCTTTTAAATTTACCCTTCGCCATTTGTCTTAAATCGAACCAGGACCTATTGATCTTTTTGAACTTCCGAGCCTACATTAGTGGAGAATAGATCCTGGGTCAAGCCTATGGATTCCCTGGACCCTCAGGTTTTTTCTGTCATGCGTTTATTTGGTAGATAATCCAATCCGATTAACGGATAGTTATATATTTGAGTTTTAGGCACACACACTTTGACAAGATCTATAATGACACTTACTATTATAAATGTTGAAATTCTAGAACACAACATGGCGTGTTTTATGCTTGAACTCGATAGGATTGGGGGCCAATGAGGGATAATTAGTTTAGCCAGTAGATAATACTCAAAACTTGCACATATTTGTTTTCTGTGTTTTTCATTTTTAGTTTTTAGTTGTTATATTTTCTTTTATTGTGTGATTGTTTTGCTCGAGGAGTAGCAAAATTTCGGGTTTGGGGGTATTTGATAGGTGTAAATTACCTATCTATTTTCAATCCGAACATTGTTAATTTTCGAGTATGTTTAGTACGTTTTAATATGTTTTTATGTGTTTTTGTATAAATCAGGTATTTCAGGTGAAACGCGATGAAAATAGATAAAAAATGATCACATCGGATCAAAGACAGTGGAAAAACGGTGAAAAAAGGGCAAATAAGTTGAAATAACCACCGCCGTGGTGATCAAACCACCGCGGCAGCGATCAAACCACCGCCATGGCTGTCAAAGTACAGAGAAGGCCTTAACTTACTGTAAATCCACCGCTGTGGCGGTGAAACTACTAGAAGAAGCAGAGAAGGCCACCACCTCAGCGGACAAATCCACTGCCTAAAATGCAGAGAAGTCCCTAAATCCACCGCTGACTCCACCGCCTAGGCAATCATTAAACTGACCTACTCACCGCGGCGGCAGTGAATCCCACCGCCGCAGCGGTCCTTCTGCACCAGATTTTAGATATTTATTAGATATTTTCCCTATTTATACCCCCTTCTTCTCATCTCCTTCGGCCATTAGAGCCCTAATAGACTTAGGATATTTTAAAGAAAGGTTTTGGGATAACTCAAGCAATTCCTAAGGATAAGATCATGTTGTAAAGAAGGGGGAGCGATCTTGGAATGTTTTTAGCGACAAATCTTCGGACTAAGCTAAGTTTATCTTGTTCCTTTCTTTATTTCTTAACTTAGGATTGTTATTTGAGCATGTTTAGCTCTTTTCCATTGTATAATCAGAAATGGACATGAGCTAAATGGTTTTTTGTCTGGGGATTAATATAATTTATAAAAGTGTAGTTTTGTTTGAGTTTGTGTTTCGCTAATGTGTGTTTTATAATAATTTCGATTGTGTTTGCCGTGTTGTCATGTAATTATGGTTGTTTAGATAATTAGAGAATACGGGGTTTGAAACTAGGGAGAGGTAACCCCGGATTCGGACTAGGGTAAACACAACACGACAATCTAACGACTCGGGAGGGCGATAAAAAGTGTGCAATCAATGACGTTGGGGCAAGACTCACATGACCTACCATCGTTAAGATGTTGAGGGGGACTTCTCCGTTGACGCGAAATCATGTATTCACTCATCTTACACTCGGGAGAAGTAGTATTAGTTTATATTAATTAATTACATTTGTTTTAGCCTAGATAAAGTTAAATCATGATAAACGCGGTACTCAATAATAATCACAACCAATCCCTGTGGACATGATACCCTTACTAAAACTTGAACTCGTATACTTGCGAGTGATAGTAGCGACGTATTTAAGTGCTACCAATGGACCAATCTATCAAAGAGATTAAATAGTCTATACTAGGTTGTTAGCCCTATAGTAAGTACAATACCCCAAAAGATGGAAGCCTGCATACGACCCCAATAATCGGGACCCCTATCCACCCAGAACTCCAACCTTTTATCTACTCTCCATACTTTGCTTAGTCAAGTAGCTCTCCTAAAAAATGAAGCCAATTTCGAACTCTAATTCAACTACCTCAACAAATCTTTAAGCCTACTCAAAAACCTAAAGAGAAGAGACGATAGGCCCATTCCCTATTTCATTCTCTCAAATCTACTGCTACTACTTCAAAAATAAATTGTTAGTACCAATTCCCCATCACCATGGAAACCCTTAAGATCCGAGGTTTAACCCTCATAGTTTTTTTCAATACCACTCTAGAGGGGTTGGTCATCACACTAACTAGTTCTATGTCCTCAAGAACCGAGTCAAGGATCTCATCCAACTGGGTGTCATAATCTTCTCAAAGACCGTGAACTTTAAGAATGCAATATATATATATATATATCTGCTTTTCCCTTTAGTTTCGTAAGTACTTTCTAATGAATTAGGCATTATCTTGTAAGCCTATGTACTAGATCAATGTATCACTAAATGCATGCTTATTTTATCTAAAGTTAATTAAGGTCTTTATGCTCCAACTTTCAAATAATTGATTTGCTTGTCATAATTAACATAATGCGGATAATCCAAATTATGATAATATGATTTTAATACTAAATTAGACCATCATCCAAAGAAAAAAATTCTTAAAAAACTATCTTGTTTCAACCAGACGATGGTGATATATTGACAAAACAATTTGAGAAAGTTAGAAAGAAAACCGAGAACCCTGATATGGAATCGTTACATATGTTCCAACCCGGGAGCTGTGAAGAAGCCGTGGAGAAATAAATACAAGACTTGTAAGAGTTAGACCTATTAAGAACAACTCGTGACAATTAAAGAAAGACCAATGGTTGATATCGCTCTTAAGAAGCCCTAAGAAACCGTTGAACCTAGCCTCACGCAAGAAAAAATCCCAAGAAAAAGGTAGGTGGCCCAAAAGTTGTACTTAAGGGAAAATTCAATAGCCAGGGTTGCATTTTGAAAAAAAAAAAAAAACTAAAGATTTGTTAAAGACGTTGTTGGCCCAAAGAGCTACCCAAGAAGGGGGGGTGAATTAGTTAGTTACTAAATTTAAACAATTAAGTCCCTTAAACACAAATAATCAATTTCTCTTAATCAATTATGTTGGCCTAGTGGAATACTCAAGAGGGGGAGAGGGGGGGGGGGGTTGAATTGGGTAATTAAAAGATTTATCAGAATAAAATTTTAATAAATCAAATAATTAATTTTAATCCTAAATTAATTATTACCTTTATATCACAGCGGAATTAAATAATCAACTAAATGAACACTAAACAACAAAAATAAACAAAGTAAATATTGCAGCACACTAAGATATATCCTAGTTCACCAAGCAACTTTTGGCTAGTCCAGTCTTCCGAGCCCAACGGAGATTCGCACCCACCAATACTCAAGATCCTTTTAAAGGTAAGAACCAAATCCTCATACCGCTCAGAATCAATCTTTACAATATCATTTTTCCAAACTAAGGAAGAACCTCTACTTTTTACAAGCTAAATAATAACCTAATTCTTTTTAACATTAAGGCCAAAGAATCAAAACCTCACCAATCACTCTAAATATCCCGGTAAGGATTGAACTGTTACAAATTTCACTCAAAAACACAATTCTATCCATAAAGAATCAGTACCTCAATCTCTTTACAGGAAGAGACTAAAAACCGACTACTCCTGATTAAATACCCCCAACATTATTTAACTCGTCACACTACTTACCAATACAAATTGATAAGTAGAAAATCTCACTCGAAGCTTCTACCACCCCAGATAAATAATAACTCAATTAATATCCCAAATCTAGTGATAGAAAAAATGTGAGATTGAAAATCTGATTTTAAATAAGATATGGATAGAAAATAATTGAGCATGTAATCAGATTCAAGAAATTGTTTATAAAAATTTCTTCAATAAAAATCAGAAACAATTTCTAAGATCAATTTCCAAAAGATAAACAAGTAATGCTATAATAGAAAATAATTGGAAAGATCTCACCCGAAATCCACAGAAAGAATAAATAGAATGACGTAACTTTAAATCCGGTAGCAGCAAAGATTAATAGCAATTGATCTTCAAGATCGCCTCTGAGAATAGCTCACACAATATCTCAGAATAATAACTCTTATAAAAGCTCACGAATGATATTAACTCTTTTTGCTCTCTTGATATTGATTGATCATTAGTCTCTATATATGAAAAACACAAGTATTTATATAGGATAATGAAATCAGCATTCTAACGGCTAGTTCTCACTTATCATGACATTTAAATGCTCTCTTAGACTCCTTATATTATTATGACTTCATTTTGGTTCAATTCAACTTAATAATGGTTTTTAAATCTTTCAATTAAGTCCCCAAAATATTTCTCAATCTCAATTAATTAGAATAGAAACAATTTTATGTACCAAATTGAGAAACATTAAAAATTAATGAACTAAATCAATAGGATTTAAACGTTAGGTAAAGCATATCTTAAATATAATAATATCCCTAAAATCTCTCTCAAATCCCAACAAAAAATGGCTACTTTTGGATATAATCTTGGAATAAACAGAATCCTAAAACAGCGCGTCTGGTCGACTGGTTAGTCGACTACCCAATTCAGGATATAGCCTAGCCATTGTTGCTGGGTTTATCAGTCGACCTACCTATCGACTTGGAGATTCATAGAGTTCAGTTTACCTTCACCGGTCGACCTACCTATCAACTTAGAGATACAGAGATTTCAACTTCTCTTTACTGGTCGACCTGCCTCTCGACTTAGAGATACAGGTTGTTTCTACGGCTTGGTCTGGTCGACTCATCGGTTGACTTGTATATGCTGGATCTCTTCTCTGAACTCGTTTTTAACTTATTCTTTTTTACGTTTTCTCCCATTTAACCATTTTCTTTTGTAAATTAGCTCCACTAACTTCTTAAATTCTATTTTAGTTAATTAAAAATATTTCTTTTCAAATCACATACAGGAGTAAATAATTTCATCTTATTAAAACACACATAAATAATAAAAACTTTTTGTGCCGTGTGTGTGTTCCTAATTGGGATATTAAGAGTTGAAATTCACTTGAGTTGTTTTCCGTAATTTCTTTAAACTCTTAATTCTTCATCATCTTCGACATCATCATTTAACATCCATTTAATTTGCATCTTCATCACTGGAACTTAAATAACTAAAACACTCAATTAAACCGTTAGATCCACCAAAACATCAACTCTTAATTGTTCATCAAAATCTTAGGATCAACAATCTCCCCCTTTTTGATGATGACAATTAATTTTGTTATTTTCTTCAAAACAAAAACATAACCATACTCCCCCTAAATCTAAGGACGGGTTTTTTTTAACTCAGTAAAGCATAGTAATGAAAATATTATAAAACATATTTAATGAAGCACAAATTTTAAAAAAATTAAGAATACTCCCCCTTAATAAAACATCACTAATTTCTCCCCCTTTGTCATCTTAAAAAAACATCATTATGCCTAACCATATCCAAACAACGAATGTTTTTCACAAACTGATCTTCCGCTAGTGGTTTAGTAAAAACATCAGCAAGCTGGTCGGAGGTATCAATATACTTAATAACAATATCCCTTTTCTGAATGTGATCACGAATAAAGTGATGTATAATCTCTATGTGCTTAGTTCATGAGTACTGTATAGGATTTTTACTTAGACAAATAGCACTTTTGTTATCACAAAATATCGGGACCTCCTCCATACAAACTCTAAAGTTATTTAATTGTTGCTTGATATATAAAATTTGAGCACAACAGTTACCAACTTCTATATATTCAGCCTCAGTAGTGGATAAGGCTATTGAATTATGTTTCTTGCTTGACCAAGAAACCAAAGCATGTCCTAACAAATGACATGATCCACTTATGCTTTTTCACTCAACTTTACAACCGGAAAAATCAGCGTTGGAGTAACTTACTAATTTAAAATCACTTTCCTAGCATACCATAATCCTAGGTCATTCGTCCTCTTTATATAACGAAAAATTCGCTTAACCGCAATCAAGTGCGATTCTTTAGGACAAGACTGAAATCTAGTATAAAGACAAACACTATACATAATGTCAAGTCTACTAGTAGTTAAATACAACAGGCTACCAATCATACCTCGATACATTTTTTTATTAACGCTTTTACCTGTATCATCTTTTTCTATCTTTGTAGCCGTTGCCATGGGAGTTTTGTACTCTTTAGCTTCTTCCAACCCGTATTTCTTTAACAACTCCTGGTGTATTTAGCTTGGTTTATAAATATCCCTTCTTTGGTTTGCTTAATTTGCAATCCAAGAAAGAAATTCAATTATCCCATCATGCTCATTTCAAATTCAACCTGCATTATCTTAGCAACTCTTGGCAAATATTCTCATTAGTAGATCCAAAAATAATATCATCAACATATACTTGTACTAATAGGATATTAGAATCAGTTTGCTTCACAAATAGTGTTATATCACAAATACCCCTTCAACAACCATTTTCGATCAAATATCGACTAAGTCTCTCATACCAAGATCTCAGAGCTTGTTTGAGCCCATACAAAGCCTTGCAAAATTTAAATACGTGATCGGGAAATTTATAACTTTCAAATCTCGGGGGTTGTTCCACATAAACTTATTCAGCTAGAAAACCATTTAGAAATGCACTCTTTACATCCATTTGATATAACTTAAAATTACGTGAACATGTAAAGGTGAGTAGCATTCTAATTGCTTCTAGTCTAGCAACAGGAGCATAAGTTTCATTATAATCAATTTCTTTCTCTTGATTATAGCTATGTGCCACTAATCTTGCTTTGTTTCTAATTACCATACTAGTCTCATCCTTTTTATTTCTAAAAACCCATTTAGTACCCATAACTGGATGAAAATCCGGTCTCGAAACAAGACATCACACTTTGTTCCGCTCAAAGTGAACTAATTCTTGTATTGCGGAAATCCAAGATTCATCAATTAATGCCTCGTTTATATTTTTAGGCTCAATTTGAGATAAGAAAACAAGATTAATTATATCCCTAAGAGAAGAACGAGTACTTACACCTCTTTCTAAATTACCTATGATTTCTTTAATTGAATGTCATGGTACTGTCTTTATAGTTCTTGGTAAAGTCAAATCCATCTCCTTAGGTTCCTCCTCTTGTTGGGACTCCTTAGGTATATTATCACCTTGGTTTCGATTATTTAAATTACCTGCATCATCATCATCCAGAACCTTTCTCGACAAGAATGGATCAGCTTCCTCAAATACAACATGCATTGTTTCTTCTACTACTAAAGTATGTTTATTGTAAACTCTATAAGCCTTACTGTTAGTAGCATATCCAAGGAAAATCCCATAATCAGATTTAGCGTCAAATTTACCAAGATTATCCTTGTCCTTCAAAATGAAACACTTACATCCAAAGACTTTGAAATAAGAGATATTAGGAGTCTTACCATTCCAGATTTCATATAGGGTTTTGTTAAACCCTCTACAAATTGATACTTGATTTACCACACGACAAGCTGTACTTACTGCTTCGGCCCAGATGTAAGTTGGTAAATGATTTTCATTGAGCATTGTTCTGGCCATCTCTTGAAGTGTTCTGTTCTTCTTTTCCACTACACCATTTTATTGCGGTGATCTGGGTGCAGAAAAAATGTGAGCATAACCATGCTCATCACAATAACTTACCACTTCATCATTCTTAAATTCTCTTCCCCTGTTACTACGAATGTTAATAATAGAGCATTGCTTCTCATTTTGAACACGTTTGCAAAATTTAGCAAGAACGGAAGCAACTTCACTTTTCTTAGCAAGAAAATATATCCAGGTAAGTCTAGAATATTCATCAACTATAACAAATGCATAAAACTTACCACCAAAACTAGCGACCGAGTTAGCCCCAAATAAATCAAGATGCAATAATTCAAGATACCTAGACGTGGACATGTGCATCTTTTTCTTAAATGATGATCTAACCTGCTTGCCTAATTGACATGTATCACATACTTTATCTTTCACAAATTTTAAATCAGGTAGGCCACATACAAGACTCTTCTTAGATAAGTTAGAAATTAACTCCATACTAGCATGCCCAAGTCTTCTATGCCATAACCAACTATTCTCAGATAAAGCATTCAAACAAGAAAAATTTTGAGAATTAAAATCATCAAAAGGGCAAGTATGCACATTCTCAAAACGTGATTCAACTAGCAAGATACTACTATCATTACTATTCTTAATAATGCATCTATCATAATCAAATATAACATTATAGCCCTTATCACATAGTTGACTAATACTAAGCAAATTATGTTTAAGTCCATCAACTAGTAACACATCTTTAATAATAGTAGTACCATTACCAATATTACTTATACCGATAATTTTACCCTTTGCGTTGTCTCCGAAAGTCACATAACCTCCATCTTTAGGTGTCAAAGATGTAAATTTTCCTTTATCTCCTGTCATGTGTCGAGAACAACTACTATCTAGGAACCATTTGTCCTTACTTATTGATGCTATTAGAATAACTTGCAAGGAACCCCTCAAATGGTTCCTAAGTGGTACGCAACCAAAGGGGGTCCAATCTTGTTAGTAGGGACAATTTTAGTTCCTTAGGGACAATTTTAGTTCCTTTGGGAACCCAAACTTGTCTAAAGTTAGATATTTTAGTAAAACATCTACGAATAGTATGCCCCACAATGTTACATTTAAAACATTTAATAAGATCCTTAGTTTCAGAAAAGAGTTTATGAAAATGTTTTTGTTTAAGATTTTTCTGAAATCCAATACCGGCTTTATCAAAAACTCCATGTGAATTTCCCAAAAGCATTTTCAAGTTATTTTCACCGCCGGTGAATTTGAGAACAATTGATTGCAAATCCATCAATTTAGACTTCAATCCATTGTTTTCAAATTCGCAGTCCACCATTTACTTGTTTAGTGTGTTAATTGTACTTTGAAGGGCACTTATTTTAGAACACTGATTTTTATAGTCATGTGAAAGTTCTTGATAAACATCAAATAATTCATCAAAATTTAAAAGACATGAACTTGAACATTCAGTTACCTCACCACCAGTGGCCATTAATGCAAGCATGGACGTGTCATCACTATCCAAATTTTTCGAGCTACTTGAATCAGTATCATCCCCAGTAGCCTTCATAGATTTCTTCTTACTCTTCTTTGCTTTCTTCTTCTTTTCCGTTTCTTTATCCTGCTTTGGTTCGGGACAGTCGTTTTGAAAATGACCAATCTTATGACAGTTGTAACATTCTACTTTAGACATGTTGAGGTTTCTTCTTCCACGAAATGTGTGTCGAGTCATTCTTCTAAAGTTCTTTGTGAGAAGTGCTACATTTTTCTCTTGCTCACTCTCAAGACTTTCACTATCATTATCATCATCTTATTCAATTTTTTGAGCTTTTAGCGCCAAGGATTTCCTCTTGCATTTTCGATATCATCCTCATAACCTTTAATAGCCGATTCATGAGTCATCAAATTGCTAATGAGATCATCAATATCGTATTTGCCAATATCTTTGGCTTTCTCGATTACCGTCACCTTTGACTCCCATATTTTTGTCAAGGACCTTAGGATCTTTTGTACTCTATCCTCCAAGGAGTATGGCTTTCCAAGTTGACTCATATTGTTGCATATGTTGTTGAAGCGAGTGTACATCTCATGAATTGATTCATTCTCTTCCATCCTGAACAACTCAAATTTTCTCATAAGAGCATTGATTTTTGACTGCTTCACTTGACTTGTCCCTTCGTGGGTGACTTGTAGCTTTTCCCACATGACCATTGTAGATTTGCAACCTAAAACTCTAGAATATTCATTAGCATCTAAAGAGCAAAAGAGAATATTGATAGCTTGAGAGTTAATGGAGAGTTTCTGATTATCGAAAGCAATGAGTTGTTCATTCTTCTTCCCAAATCCATTTTCCATTGGAATAAACAGACCATCCTCGATTGTAAGCCACACATCGTAATTTGTAACCTGGAGAAAGACTATCATCCTGTCTTTCCAAAAAGAATAACTTTCACCTGTAAATAAAGGTGGTCGGTGCATAGACAACCCTTCTGCTAGTTTGCCTACTATGTGTGGCATGTGATCTTTGTTAGCTAAAATTTTTGAGCTAAACTAGCTTTGATGCCAATTGTTGGCCCAGTGGAATGCCCAAGAAGGGGGGTGAATTTGGTAATTAAAAGATTTATCAGAATAAAACTTTAATAAATCAAATAATTAATTTTAATCCTAAATCAATTATTATCTTCATATCATAGCGGAATTAAATAATCAACTAAGTGCATACCAAACAACAATAAATATTGTAGCACACCAAGATATATCCTGCTTCACCAAGCTACTCTTGGCTAGTCCAATCCTCCAAGCCCCATGAAGATTCACAACCACTAATGCTTAAGATCCCTTTCAAGGTAGGAACCAAATCCTTACACCAATTCTTTTACAGGCTCATAATCCACCTTTATATCATTTTCCCAAGTTAAGGAAGAATCTCTACTTTTTACAGGTTAAAGAATAACCTAATTCTTTTTAACACTAAGGCCAAAGAATTAAAATCTCACTAATCACTCCAAATATCCTTTTACCCGGTAAGGATTGAACCATTACAAATTTCACTCAAAAACACAATTCTATCGATAAAGAATCACTATATAAATCTCTTTATAGGAAGAGACTGAAAACCGACTACCCCTGATTAAATACCGCCAACATTATTTAACCCATCACACTACTCACCAATACAAATTGATAAGCATAAAATCTCACTCGGAACTTCTACAACCCCAGATAAATAATAACTCAATTAATATCCCAAATCTAGTGATAGAAAAAATGTGAGATTGAAAATCTGATTTTAATCAAGATATGGGTAGCAAATAATTGAGTATGTAATCAGATTCAAGAAATTATTTATAAAACTTTCTTCAATAAAAATCGAAAACAATTTCTAAGATCAATTTCGAAAAGATAAACAAGTAATGAAATAATAGAAAATAATTAGAAAGTTCTCACCCGAAATCCACAGAAAGAATAAATAGAATGATTTAACTTCAAATCCGGTAGCAGCAAAGATTAATAGCAATTGATCTTTAAGATCGCCTCTTAGAATAGCTCACACGGTATCTTAGAATAATAACTCTTATAAAATCTCACAAATGATCTTAACTCTTTTTTCTCTCTTGATATTGATTTATCATTATTCTCTATATATGAAAAACGCAGGTCTTTATATAGGATAATGAAATCAGCCTTCTAACGGTTAGTTTCCACTTATCATGACATTTAAATGCTCTCTTTGACCCCTTATATCATTATAACTTCATTTTGGTTCAATTCAACTTAATAATGGCTTTTAAATCTTTCAATTAAGTCTCCTAAATGGCTTTTAAATCTTTCAATTAATTAGAATAGAAACAATTTTATGCACCAAATTAAGAAACATTAAAAATTAATGAACCAAATCAATAGGATTTAAACATAAGGTGAAACATATCTTAAATATAGTAATATCCTCGAAATCTCTCTCAAATCCCAACAAAAACGGCTGCTTTTGGATATAATTTCATAATAAATAGAATCCTGAAACAGCGCGTCCGGTCGACTGGTCAGTCGACTGCCCAATTTAGGATATAGCCAAGCTATTGCTGCTGCGTTCATCGGTCGACCTACTTGTTGACTTGGAGATTTAGAGAGTTCAGTTTACCTTCATTCGGTCGACCTACATGTCGACTTAGAGATAAATAGAGTTTAGCTTCTCTTCACCGGTCAACCTGCCTGTTGACTTAGAGATACAGGTTGTTTCTACTGCTTGGTCCGGTTGACTCATCAGTCGACTTGAATATACTAGATCTCTTCTCTAAACTCGTTTTTAACTTATTCGTTTTTATGTTTTCTCCCCTTTAACCATTTTCTTTTGTAAATTAGCTCCACTAACTTCTTAAATTCCATTTTAGTCAATTAAAAATATTTCTTTTCAAATCACATATAGAAGAAAATAATTTCATCTTATCAAAACACACACAAATAATAAAAACTTTTTATGCCGTGTGTGTGTTCCTAATTGGGATATTAAGAGTTGAAATTCACCTGAGCTGTTTTCCGTAATTTCGTCAAACTCTTAATTCTTCATCATCTTTGACATCATCATTTAGCATCCATTTAATTTATATTTTCATTACTGGAACTTAAATAACTAAAACACTCAATTAAACCGTTAGTTGCACCAAAACATCAACACTTAATTGTTTATCAAAATCTTAGGATCAATAAATTATTATGTTGTTATGTAGTATAAATATGTTTAATAGTAAATGCACATCCAAACACAATATATGAAAATGAAAAATGTAGTACATATGAATTTATCTTGGTTCGGAAGCTACTCTTACCTACGTCTAGTCCCCCAAGCTCTAAGGATATTCGCTATCCATGAAACTCCTTGATTTATTTACCAGGTAGGAACAAAACCCTTACAATTCTCAATTCTTTTCACTGGCTCAGAATCAACCTTTACAATCCCCCTGATTCTTTTCACAGGTTAAGAATTAACCTAACACTTTCTCACTTATCCTTTTCACAGGGTTAGAACGAACCTTTACAATTCATACCAATTCAATTACAAGTTGAATAAAAACCTAGTTCTTTTCAAGGGAAAAGAATAATTTAATCTTTTTATAGGACAAAGATCAAACCCCCATATTTTTCACAGGAAAAAGATTGAAACCTAGTTACCTTGATGAAAAACAAACCTCAATTAGTGGCCTGAATAATTACTATGTGATAGATACAGTGTGAGACAAATAAAATCTAATTAAATAATAAAATGGGTTGTACAAATTAAGCACATAGTAAAATAATCAAGCAAAAAAATCGTTTAAAAGATTTTGACTTTTAAGTTCAAAACGATTTTCGAAACAATCCTAAACTAAGTAATCAATATAAATATATCTTAGAAAGAAAATAACAAGACTTGGAAGGATCTCACCGGGAAACACTCAGGACAAGAAAGATATTGCAATTAGAACTCAAACTGGTGACACCAAATAGCAAGCGCTTTAAATCAAGCACTTGAATAGAATCTCTTGTAGAAATCCCAATTACTCTTATAATAGCTCAAAACTGATGTTTTTGATGTACTTAATCTCATTCTTGCAAGTCTTATTAAATAAATCTAGAACTACCCCTCGACCAGATAGTTTTTCAAAAATATATTTATAAAATGACACTCTAAGACCCCATATAACATATCCTATCAATATAGGTATGTTTCATTTAAAAATATTATTTAAAACACTTATTTAGGTCGATAATACTTTTTCAATTTGAAATCTATACGAATAGGAAGTATTAAATCACTTTAATTAAGATAATATCAAAACATATGGATCAAATCAATAAGGATCACATAATAAGTAATGTATATTTGAATTACTATAAAATCCCTCAAATATATCTCTTGGTATCATAAAAATCAGATAGTTTTTGACAAAGAGATTAAATCAGTCAATCTGTTGACTGAACCAGTAGATTGACCCACCGAAACCCTCAATCGACCGCCTTATGCCAATAGATAAAATAATCATTGGCCTTATACCCTGTCGTTTGACCGACCCACTCTTCCGATTGACCGACCTGATCAGTGGCTTTCCCAATTTCTTCAATTCAGCCACTATTTCATTTAGTTCACAGACCCGAACCCATTGGTTGACCGAATCGATCGGAGTCCTCACTCATTTACTTATTTTAGCCATTGTTTCAATCAGTTGGCCGATTTCTTTTCTCGATTGACCGATTGGATTAGTAGGACTCTATTTCTACTCCAAAAACTCACTATTTTGATAAGTCGACCAACCCCTTTTGCCAATTGATCGAATTGACTATAAAACACAAGATTTTATACTTTAAAACACATTTTTCACTTAGGTTCTTTATCAAAATTATTTCACAAAAGGAGTACATAAAATATCTCACTTTAGGATCTTAAACTTATCACTTTTCATTAAGACACCCATAGGATTAACACATTTTAAGTGTCATGCATGATCTTAATTCAGGTTGCATTAAGAGTATATAAGTAAATAGTTATTTTTACCTAGTTTTCTTTAGTGTCTTCAAAACTCTTTACGTCTTTATTATGTCCATCTTGCACCCCTTATATTTTGTTCAATGATTCTTCTTCTTAATCAGAAACATAGAACTATAAATATGGGTCTTTTAATAGAGATTTCTTTTAAGTTTGGGGGTCAGTTATGCTTGGGGAAGGTATTAGAACCCCAAGACACCTGCTGAAGAAGGTACCTAAGTCTAAATAGATTATCACGTTTAAATAAGTCCGAGTAATTTTCTTTGGTTTTGTTTAACACAATAATTTATATTTTTCAATGTTTTTATCTTTTCATGTGTTTTTATGTAAGAAAGTATGGAAACTTTATTATATAACAATAGCAACACATAAAGAAAATTAAATAAAATTATTTTTTTAATTATTTTTTGATGACCAAACGTGTAAAGGTTGCCTATGTATCCCGATTTTCACGGAGAATTAGGTTGAAACATAGTTCACCTTTTAGATGAATGGTTTTTATTTAAAGAAGCGACCGGACCCATATCTGGGTTGCCTTCGTATCTCAAATAGTTGAGAATTAGGACGACACGTAGTTCATCCTAAGATGACTTTTATTTTTATTTTTTATGGGATAAGAACATGAATGACACCAATGATAAGTGAATATACACTTCTGATTTTGTGAGGAATACCCCAACTAAACTTAGTTGCTTAAGCAAGTTTAGTGTTAAGGTTTATGCTAGTAGTCCAAAAGAAAATAAAAAAAATATATATCATATATGTGCCAGTCCTACTCGTAACTAAGAAGACGGAAGCATTTATGAAAAATGTGCACACTTATCTCGAAGGAATAAAGGTCATCCCTTTATTCCAAATCATTTATTTCGAATCATTTAAGTTCATTGAAGTTCTGTTTCATGTGTTCTTGATAGAATCAAAGATACTATGCAAGAATCATTTGAGTTCTTGATGTTCTTGATATGAACTTGATGTTTTTTATATGAACTTGATGTTCTTAATATGTTCTTGGATATCTACACTGTGTACATGATCTATGCATCTAAGAACTAACTAAATATGCTATGTACAAGCAATATAATGGTATTTAAATGAAATCAAAGAGAGGTTTAACAGGACTTACCTAACTTAGGGGAGTGGTATTTTCTTAAGTGTTTTTCCTTCTTCTCTTTCTTTGATCTTCTTGGTTGTTCTTGATCATTCCTCAACAACTTCTTGAGATCTTGTTCTAAGAATCTCAAGAACACCTTTTGGGAGCCTGTTTTTTTTTTAGCAAGATTTGAGAGTGTTTATGAAGTAGAAAGCCTAAGAATTCCCTAGACCCAAGAGAGAATTTAGAGACTAGAGAGATGGTAGCGCGTGAATACGTCTCCACTTTTACCGCAAGTGTACGGGTCAAGTTTTAGTAGAGTGGGAAGAGTAAGGGTTGTCTTATCCACAGGGATTGGTATAGATGGTCGTTGAGTATCGCGATTATTATAACCTAACTTTATCTAGGAGATAAAAATGAAATTGTAATAATAAATTATACTAAACTAAGTTACTTAAACTAATTATACTAATATAGTGGTATAACGTTTATGAGAAATTATTGCCTAGGGATTAACTTCGTTCACTTAAACGTGTTTGTTTCAATCTAGTTTACAATAATGGTATTCATCCTATCTGACAATCTTGGTATCGAAATCTCATTCACTACCTTTCCTGAGTGTAAAGTTAATGAATATGTGATTTCGCGTCAATGCCGAAGTCCCCCTCGAGCGTTTATACGACACTGGGTCACATGAGTCTCGCCCCAACGTCACGGATTGCATACTTTCTAACTCCATCCCAAGTTATTAGATCGTCAGGTTGTGTTTAAACCCTAGTCCGAATCCGGGATTACCTCTCCCGAGTGTCAAACCCTTATTCTCAGTATATCATAACAAGCGAATAAACATAGAGAAACGGTAAACACAATCGGATAGACATGAACCACCATAAACAAAATACAGATTTTATATAAATAACGCTTTTGTGAAGTACATCAAACCCTAGATAATATATGTTTAGCTACACATGGTTGTAGCCCTATATACAACTAAAAATGAGCTAAACATATACACACATTCAACCAAATCTAAGAGAAAAAGAGAGAAACCAGGAGACTAGCTATTATCTGAAGATCCATCGCTAAAATTGTTTCGAGAATGCTTCCTCCTTCTTCGCGTTGTGATCTTCTATTGGTCGAATGACCTTGGAGCTCTCAAGACTCTTGAAAACGTCTACCTTTCGTTTGGGGAGAATAGGGACAATATTTATAGGATTCAAAATATCTTAAAATATCCTAAAATGTCAGGCTCTGATCGCTACAGTGGTGGGATCACCGCTGCAGCGGTGGATAAGTCAGTAGGATTTTTGGCGGTTGACTGCTACAGCGATGGTTTCACCGATGCAGCAGTGAAGCTCTCTGTATTTTGATAGCTACAACTGTGGCCTGACCGCTGCAGCAGTGGAGCTTCAACAAACTCTCTATATTTTCACCGCTGTAGCGGTGGATGCTGGCTCTAGATTTGGCATTTTTGCTATTTTTCTCCATCGTTCTTCTACCGCTTTTATCTTTTTTTTCACCCCAAATATCTAATTCAAGATAAAATAAATAAAAATGTATTAAAACACAATAAAACGCTATAAAAGTACTCAAAAACTACCAAAATCAGCTTGGAAATAAATAGATAAATTACACCTATCAAATACCCCAAAACTTAGAATTTTGTTAGTCCTCGAGAAAAACACTCACACTAAAATAAAAAACACAACTAAATAACTAACACAAATAACCTAAACCCAGACAATCTAAACATAATGATATGCGAGTTTTGAATTCAGCTATCGACCATAATATTTTTCCCTCAACAACCCCCAAATATTATCGAGTTCGGGAGTAAAATGCACCATGTGGTGTTATAGAATTTTGACATTCAATAATGGTAAACTCCATTCTAGATCCTTTCAACGTGTGTGTGCGAAACTCAATAATATACTACCCAAGACCAGATTGGATTATCCACCAACGAAGCTCAAGACTTCAATCATAAATGATTAGGATATCCTTATACATGATTGGGTTCTACTCTCCACGAATGTAGGCTAAGAAGTTCATAAAGATCAAAAGGACGTGGTTTAGTTTGGAACATGGTCAAGGGTATATCGGGAATATAAAACGGGTTAACGTTGTTAACTTAACGATACCCAAGGCACAATGCTGGGTATAAAATCATTCTCGAACCCCCCATAGATAAATTGGAAACAACTTTGAACAATCATCTAAGACCGACGTACTTATTTGTCAAAAGAAATGGAAATTGAAAAATATTTACATTTTGTTTTAATGAACATGAATCACTTCGTCGATACCTTTAGCATCTATGATATCATTGATCAAAGAAGAAGACGATAAAATTCCTATAACTGTCAGGATATACTGACAACCAGCTCATTGTAATTTTATAGAAGCTGAAGAAGACAAAGAACCATGGTATATGGATATCTAAAGGTTTTTAAGAAGTTAAAAGTATCCTGAGGGAGCCGATAACCTAAGCAGAACAACCTTGCGAAGGCTAGCGGGCCAATTATTCCTCAGCAGTAACACCTTATATAATAGATCGCCAGACTTAGGTTATTTAAGGTGTATGGGTGCCCCGAGAAGTGACATAACTTATGAAGAAGGTGCATAACGGAGTCTGCAGACCACACATGAGTGGGTTCATGTTGTTCAAGAATATCCTACGAACTGACCACTTTTGGTTAACTATGGAGGGCGATTGCCCAAATTTCATGAGAAGATGTCAGAAATGTCAAGTGCACGGTGATCAAATCCATCTATTTCCAACAGACTTGCATTTCTTGGCGGCTTCATGACCTTTTTGTATGTGTGTAATGGATGTCATAGGTCCAATTATGCCGATAGCACCAAGTGGACGCTAATTCGTCCTAGTAGCTATAGACAGACTACTTCACCAAATGGGTGAAAGTGGTTTCGCTTATTCATGTCACCTAGAAGACCATAACGAGGTTCTTTAGGGAGAATATCCTATCGTTCTATGGAGTACCCCAAGCCTTGATCACTGACAATGCCTAAAACAACAAAGGAGGTATGATGAAAGCCATTTGTGCCTAGTTCAAAGTTGAACACAAGAATTTTGCACGCTACCATTCGAAAATGAATGGGCAGTAGAGACCGCTAACAAGAACATTAAGAATATCATGTGGAAGATGATAGACAACCACAATGAATGGGATATGATGCTCCCATTTGCCTTGATGGCATATCCAACATCGGTCAGAACATCTATTGGAGCTACGTTGTACTCATTAGTGTAAGGAATGGAAGCCGTATTCCCAATAAAGGTAGAAATTCTCTCTTTATAGATTCTAGTGGAAGCTGAGTTGGATGAAGTTGAATGGGTACAACAGAGTCTTGATTAACTATGTCTGATAAAAGAAAAGAGACTCACTACCATTTTTCATGGGTAATTTTACCAGAAGATGAAGGCTAGAGCTCACAACAAGAAGGTTGGTCTGCGAATCTATACCACGGGTGAATTGGTACTAAAGAAGATCTTCCCCTTCCAAGATGAACCTAAGGGAAATTTTGCAACAAACAGGGAAGGACCATTTGTTGTCAATAAAGTGTTAGCGTATGTGGCCTTAATACTCCAAAAGATGGATGGAGAAGAGTTCGTGAGGCCCAATAAATCTGATGCGGTAAAGAAATTCTACCCCTAAAAAAGTAAACCTAGACTCACAACCAAAATAAAGTGAGGTAAAAAAAGGTATAAAATTTGTACGACCTAAGGACGTAGTGAAAACCGGAAAGGGTGCTACGGGAAAAAAATATGAATCATAGCAAGATAGAAAACCACTGACCTAGTGAAAACCCAAGAGGACGCTAATGTGAAAACCCAAAAGGTCACTAAGGGCAAAAATGGAAAACATATAAATAAATAAATAAGCAGGAGACATCGGATTTTGGCCAGTATCGTATTTATCTGTGGAGTTTGGATTCGTCTGGAGACCACATACTATGACTGGGTCTAGTAAATCAAAGAATTCGACAGGTAATTCAGCCTACGTTGGGATTTGTAGTAATATAGGTTAGAAGCTTCTAGAGATATTGAAGCCTCCGATAAATGACCAAGTTTAAGTTTGTATTCCGAAGGAAGAAAGAATTTCTAAAAATGGATAATATGCTTGGCTATGCAGGCTTTGTTTAGTAACTCTAACTTCTGATTATTTATATTTTATGTTTCTTTTACAACTAACATTTCAATATAAATAAGTACAAAAGACAAATGGCATAAGAGTAAAGGGATGGAAGCAAGACAAAACTTTGCAAATCACCCTTAACCCAATTCCATTTAAGGATGTCTGACGTCATCATTGAATCTACAATGCACAAATTCTAATTATACCCCCCAATAAACCAACAATATATCCCTATTAAATACTATCATGTTATCCAAATTTATTAAAAATCCATTGAACCAGAAAAACCATTGTGCACCATAGATTGCTTGGTACACCGTTAGGGTAACAAGACCAACGAACTTAGACGGGGTTTCATTTTTCTTTTGAAAATACATTGACTGTCAAAAACATAGGAAATAGACAACGGGTCGCCTATATGCTGAAATCTAAAGCAGAACATTTGAAGCAAGAAAGGACTAAGTGAAAATGAATAGGTTTGACATCCTAAGTTCCAACAAACAATTTGAAAGGCTTGGTGCTACAGGTAATTCCTTTTATTAATTCATGTATGTGCAAAGTAAATAATTTGACCCAACAGGAAAAATCATAAAAATGATTAACATCACATTTTAAAAATAAAATAATAAATAAATGAGTCGGCAGGTGTATTCAGGGATTTAAATCTGTAAAATCCTGAATTCATTTTTCATCACCTCCAACTAATAGCGAGACAAACTAATTTAGCTTCTCAATCCAGTAGCTAATCAGTCTTCTCCCAAGTCTATATAGGTTGGGGCATTTTTTACACTGTTAGTAATCACAAGTCATATGGTAGGAAGTGTCATACTAGATTCTCCAATTGAACTTATCTAGTCGATGCCCTAGTCTAGGACTGGGGCATATTTCATCCTATTCATGTTTTCTTGATGGAAATAGCTTTCATTTCATCTCATGATGTAAAATTAAATACCTAAATCATAATGAACTTAATTAAAATCATTAAACTTAAGGACGAGGAACTACATGTCATCCTGATTCCTAGTAACGTCTGAGATAGGTAGGAAACCCTTGTGGGTTCGGTTGACAACCCAAAAGAGTGGGGACTACATGTCAACCTGATTCCCAGCAACATCTAGGATACGTAGAAAACCCTTGTGGGTTCATTTGACAACCAAAAACAAATGAACTACGTTCCGACCTGATTCTCAGCAAATCTGGGATACATAGGCAACCTTTTAAGATACGGTCTCCATGAATAAAAATCCCACACTGATTGGGATTGAATCATGTCATCAAACATTAAAAACTCCCCATGGAGTTGCTCAATAAAAAATTCTCTATCAACTGGGATTAAAATCACGTCAACTTTAAAATCAGTCCCCCAATCAAGGATGAACTAGGTGTCGACCTAAGTCTTCGTAAATAACCGGACACATGAAACCTTTATAGGTTCGGTCAGAACCTTAATTCTATCATCCCCAGTGGATTTCTCTTCAACTTGTCCTTGGTAGATTACCAAGGTATATAAGAAACCTGAGTGGGTCTGGCGGAAATCAGAGAAGTGTTAGCCTTATAATGTTCTCTTAAGTCTTTAGACTCACCTGAGAAATCTTTGTTAATCCTCTTCTTAGGTAGAACAACAAATGATACTTGTTTATAAACTACGCTTCGATATGATCCTTGGTAATTAATGAAGGTACGTAGGAAACCCTTGTGGGTATGGTCAATAAATCAGCACAGAGAGTGCCCAACTACATTTCAACTTAATTCCTAACCTAGGAAATCAGTGTATGTAGATAACCCATGTGGGTTTTGTCCATCTAATAATCATGGTCTAAATCAAATGACTGAACAATAAGTTGTAAAAATGAAAATACATAAATGACCTAATGAGGTCCCTAGTCTCAAACGGACATTAAAAGACACACGCTTAGTTCAGAATATATAGATAATCCATGTGAGCTCTGTCACATTCTGTGAATGCTCAGGAAATAATCTTGTACCCCAATTAGAGTTGGGGTATATTATATCTGGTTTTTCCGTTGAGATACTATGACAGGATTCACCCCAGCTAGAGCTGGGGCATATTATATCAGATTTCTCCATTAATATCGCTCGATAAATTCACCAGTTACAACTGAAAGAAAAATCCAAAATTTGAAGAATAAGGTTTATAACCCCTAACATAAACGAGCATCATTAGACTGGGGCATATTTTATCCGATGTTAAATTTTCCCCAAGACGTTTTCTGGTCCTTCACAAGAAATCCCAGGTCAGATATAGCCAATAAACTCTACTAAGTGTTGAGTTTTCCCGAGAGTTTTCTTTGGTG
The DNA here is from genome assembly GCA_016647705.1 of Eucommia ulmoides. Taxonomy (NCBI): domain Eukaryota; kingdom Viridiplantae; phylum Streptophyta; class Magnoliopsida; order Garryales; family Eucommiaceae; genus Eucommia; species Eucommia ulmoides. Next base: position 20,201,747 of record CM028338.1, on the reverse strand, counting down.
AGAATTCTCTCTATCATTTTCAATTATGTATTGATTTGACAACCCAGGAATCGACTTCTCTAACCTAAAACCTTTTCCACCCAAATAATTATTTAAATTATGTATCCAAACTACATTTGACCTGATTCTAACTTAAGTCTGAGATATGTAGGCGCTCTAATGGGGATTGGTTAAGCCAACTTTAAATATACCATCGACCTCAGTCTCAGACTAACTAGATGCCCTGAAATTGGTTCTCTAACCCTGAACCATTCTACTCAATCTTGATTCACTTTACTTGTTAAAGCTACATTTGGCTGGACTCTTAATTAAGTCAGAGATATGTAGGAAAGCTCCTAAGAGGGCGCGATCATAACCGAAGATGACAATAAGTCATAAGATGAAAATATGTCATAAAAACTACAGTGATCCTCAAGGACGGTCATTCAACCACCTTTGAAAAAGTCCATAGTAATTCACATAAGAATGGTTATTCAGCCACCTTAGATAATAACCCTCATCATTTAGGAAGGACTGTGGTAATCTCAAGGATGTGTTGTTCATCCCCTTGAAGGAGGTCCCGTAGATACTCAACGTTAGGTCATTTGGCCTACTTTGACCTCCTCAAGGAAGGTCATTCAGCCTCCTATAAGAATATTTCTCACTCTTTGGCATGGAGTGTAGTACTCTTAGGATGATACAGCGGTGTCCAAGGAACCCATTTGTCTGTTCCTGGAATTTACTTTCTCAAGAAGCTACACAGATGACAATAAGTCATCTAAACTACAGTTGTACTCAAGGATGGTCATTCATCCACCTTAGGGATCTTCAAGGATATGGTCATTCAACCCCCTTCGAAGAAAACACCTTAGTAATCATCAAGAACTGGTAATTTCACCCTCTTTATAGAAGATTCCTTGCCTATTAGGAAAGAATGTAGTACTCCTAAAGGATGATGCAGCGGTAACCAAATAACCCATTCGTATGTTCTTGGCATTTGCTTTCCTAGGAAGCTACGAAGATGTTGATAAGTCATCATTCTCCAAAACTATGGTAACTCAAGGATGGTCATTCTGCCACCTTAGAGATCTTCAAGGATAAGGTCATTCAGCTCCCTTAGAAGAAAACACTATGGTAATCCTCAAGGATCGGCAATTTGGACCTCTTTAGAAAAGTTTCCTTACCCATTGGGAAGAAATTTAGTGCTCTTGAATGATGATCCAGTGGTAACAAAGGGACCCACTCGTATGGTCCTAGGATTGGCTTTCCTAGGAAGATACAAAGATGACGCTGAGTAGTCACTCTCCTAATATAGAAAAATAGATCCTAAAGGATAGGTCGTTCAACCATCTTTGAGATTATTCAAGGATAGGTCATTTGGATACCTATAAAGAAGTTTCGTTAGTATACACGAGGAAGGTCACTCAGCCTCCTATAATACTTCACCAGGAAGGTCATTTAGCCTCTGGTGATATTACGTCAGGAAGGTCATTCAGCCTCTCGTGATATTTACCCCGGAAAGGTTATTTAGCCTCCTTTAGTATTAGGTCAGGAAGGTCATTTAGCCTCCAATAATATTTTTGTCGAGAAGGTCATTTAGCCTTCTGTGATATTATGCTAGGAAGGTTATTCAACCTCTTGTCATATTATACCAAGAAGGTCATTAAACATCCTGTGATATTATGCTGGAAAGGTTATTCCGCCTCCTGTGATATTTGATAGGTGTAATTTATCTATTTATTTCCATGCCGGTTTTGGTAGTTTTTGAGTATTTTTATAGTATTTTAATGTGTGTTAATATGTTTTTGTTTGTTTTGTCATAAATTAGGTATTTGGGATGAAAAGGGACGAAAACGGTTCATAAATGATCAAGTCGGTGGAAGAACAGTGGGAAAACGAGAAAAACGATAAAAGTTCAGAACCCGCAGTCCACCATTGCAGCGGTTAAAATGTAGAGAGCTCCACTGCTGCAGCAGTCATCTGGCAGAAAGCCACTGACTTCTCCACTACTGTAGCGGTGATCCCACCGCTACAGTGGTCAAGCGCCAGACAGTTTAGATATTTTAGGATGTTTTGTTGATATTTTGGATCCTATAAATATCATCTCTTATCCCCCAAACACTAAGTAACGTTTTTGGGAGTCTTGAGATCTCCAAGACACATCCAACCAAAAGAAGATCATTAAGGCCAAGAGAAGGAAACGTTCTCAGAATGGTTTTAGCGCCGGTTCTTCGAATAACGGCTAGTCTCCTTGTTTCTCTCTTTATTTATTAATTTGGTTGGTTATTTTGTATATGTTTAGCTTGTTTCTAGTTGTATATAGGGCTATGGCCATGTGGAGCTAAACATATATTGTTTAGGGAGCGATGTACTTCATCAAAATGTTGTTTGTATAAAATCGATGTTTTGTTAATGGTTGTTCTTGTCTATTTGATTGTGTTTACTGTTCTTCCACATTTATATGCTTGTTATGATATATTGAGATTATAGGGTTTGGCACTAGGGAGAGGTAACCCTGAATTCGGACTAGGGTTTAAACACAACGCGACGATCTAATGACCCGGGAGGGTGTTAGAAAGTGTGCAATCCGTGAGGTTGGGGCGAGACTCATGTGACCAAGTGTTGTATAGATGCTCGAGGGGGATTTCAGTATTAACACGAAGTCGTATATTCATTCACTTTACACTCAGGAGAGGTAGTGAGTGAGTTTTTCGATACCTAGATTATCGAATAGATTGGAATGCCGTTAATGTAAACTAGATTGAAACGAACACGTTTAATAGAACGAAGTTAATCCCTAGGCAATATTTTCCCATAAACTTCATACTAGTATATTAGTATAATTAGGTTAATTAGTTTAGTTAGTTTAGTTTATAATTATTATAAAAACCTAAATTTAAGTCGCTTAGATAAAGTCTGGTTATGACAATCGCGGTACTCAACGATAATCTAATCCAGTCCCTGTGGATACGACAACCCTTACTCTTCCCAATCTATACTAAAACTTGGCCCATACACTTGCAGTGAAAGTAACAACAAAATTTCGCGCTACCAAGTTTTTGGCGCCATTACCGGGGATTGGTTTTTAGATTGGTATTGATATTGTGAGTAAATAACTTGATTTTAATTTAGGCATTTATTGTGTTTATAATTTTTTCTTTGTAGTTTTATTTCTCTTGCGAGGTACTTGAAGATGTTAGATCAACAAGTGCTTTTACATTTCTTTCAACGAGATTCTGAGCAATTTTATTGTGCTTGGGATCGATATAAGGAGTTGCCATTTCGGTTTCCCAGTAATAGTTTCCCGAGAGAATGTTAACTACTGAACTTCCTTGACGGGTTATTAGCTGCAACCAGAACATGAGTGGAAAGAGAAAATGGTATCACCTCTTTTGACCAACTAACCGCGGATGAAGCCTATTGGTTGTTGGAAGACATGGCAGAGTTTGATTTTCGCTGTTGGAATTATTCACTACCAATGCTTGGGGGATAGTTTCACCATTTCAGATCCATAGATTGACACCTCGAACCAATATGTTGAGTCTTCTCCCTCATTGGAAGAAATGTTGGTTGAATTTATGATGGAGAGCCAGGCGTTTTGGAGGAAAACGAATGATCGACTTAATGGGCATGAGATTCATCTTGACACTATTAAGATGACCTACATTGAAATTGATGAAATCGTTAAGTCTCTTGAGACTCAAATCAATCATCTTTTTTGCTTCATTGAGGCCTAGTCCGAAGCGGTGGCACTGAGAGACGAACAAGCCACATTTATTTGTGAAAGCCACCAGGAGGAACCGGATACGAGCGGAAGGAGCTTGGGTGAGTTCAATGATGATTATTCGAATGAGACGGGAACCCAAGCATGGATCGACGATTATGATTCTTCACCATTGGAGATCCACATTGTGATGCCACTACCGATCCAAGATGATCACATCTACGAGGATACGATGTGCCTCACTTGTCCTTCGCCGCTATTTGCAATGCTCTTTCATGCCCACCAAGTACATGAGCCGGTGAAGAGTCTTGTTGAAATCTCGAGTTGATCGGAGCCAAATCTTGCCAAGCTTGAGTGTATTCAAAACCAAGACCCATATGTAGTGTTGTATGACACTTACTATGGGCGGAAATTGTTCTTTGACGAACACTTCTCTGTGTCAGGTTGAGGAAAATAAATCAAGCACTTCTTGGGAGGCAACCCAAGGTTTCAGAATAAATTATATCCATCACCGCCGACTTCATTAAGAGTCGAGATTGTCTCACCCCCCAAGTACGTGTTCTAAACCCCATTCGTCGGCATGCTTTATTCTAAATGTTGAGATTGATGATTGGGTCATTGTGGACACTTACTGTTTTAAGTTTGGGGGTGATGTTTAGTATTTTAGTATGTTTAATTGTTGTTAGTTGTGTTGGTCTAGTTTAATTGTTTGCATGTTTGTTTAGTTTGTGTAGTATGTGTTTGTTATTGTTGTGGTGTGCTGAGTTTTGCGTTCTTCTGGGCCATTACCCGATGATGATATTATCCCCTAGTTGTTTGTCGAGGTCAAGGGTAATACCCATTCATGTGTGTTCTATGTGCTTGACAATGCGTTTTGGTAAAAATTATTATGGATCCTAATTTGTACGAGCGCATAAACTCAATGTATATCTATTCAATTGATTTGAGGTCGATTATTCATTAGCCAAACTCATGACAATTTAAGGGATTCTAGAACTTGATTGGGGGAAGCTTGGGGCGAAATCCTAGGTGAGGTAGTTCAGGAGATATGATTTAGGCATTCATTTTGATCGCTTGAGCCTTGGAAGCTTACCTTGTAAAATGTTTATCCCTCGTCACCCTATCGAAGCCAATTTTTCGTTTCAATTCTGAACACATAACAAATACCCTGGCCAATTGAATTCTTTCCAAACCTATATCGCTGAACCGAAGGCACAATTTGAGTAAATCAAGTTAGCATTAGTTTAGTATTCGAGTACTCACTTGTCATTTTTCTTTTATTTTAACCACACCCGTGAAATTATAATAATCGAATAAGTTTGGGGGTGTAGTACGTTAAAAAAAAAAAAAAACCATATGTAAATATAGTTTAATTTCTATTTTTTTTTTTTGACAAGTTAGTACGTCGGTCTTAAATGTATGTTCAGAGTTGTTTCAAATTTATCTATGGGGGTTTGAGTGTGATTGTGTACCAAGCGTTGTGCCTTGGGTATCGTTGAGTTAACCACGTTAACTTATTTTATATTCCCGATATACCCTTGGCCAAATGTTCCAAACCGAACCAAGTCCTATTGATCTTTTTGAACTTCCAAGCCTACATTAGTGGAGAGTAGAACCCAATTAGGCGTATGGAAATCCTAATCCTTATCAGTTTAAAGCCATGAGCTTCGTTGGTGGATAATCCAATCCGGTTGTTAGATAGTTATTTTATTGAGTTCCACATACATACGTTGAAAGGATCTAGAATGGCGTTTACCCTTATTGAATGTTTAAATTCTAGAACATCACATGGTGCGTTTTACCCCTGAACTCGATATGATTCGGGCTTGTTGAGGAAATTTTTTTTGGTCGATAGTTGAATTAAAAACTCGCATATCGTTATGTTTAGATTGTTTATGTTTTTATTTATTTTTTAGTTTTTGTGTTAGTTAATTTCGTTGTGTTTTTTATTTTTAGTATGAGTGTTTTCCTCGAGGACTAGAAAAATTCGAAGTTTGGGGGTATTTGATAGGTGTAATTTATCTATTTATTCCCAAGCCAGTTTTTGTAGTTTTCGGGTATTTTTTTTAGCATTTTAATATGTGTTAATACGTTTTTAATTGTTTTGTCATAAATTAGGTGTTTGAGATGAAAAAGGACAAAAACGGTTTATCAACGATCAACTCGGTGGAAGAATGGTAGGAAAACGAGCAAAAAGATAAAAGTTCAAAACTTGCAACCCACCACTATAGTGGTGAAACCACCGCTGTAGAAGTTAAAGTGAAACCACTGCTGTAGTGGTCAAAATGCAGAGAGCTCCATCGCTGCAGTGGTCATTCGGAAGAAAGCCACTGACTTTTCCACGGCTACAACGGTGATTCCACTGCTGCAATTGTCAGGCGCTAGACAATTTAGATATTTTAGGATATTTTGTTGATATTTTAGATCCTATAAATATCCTCTATTCTCCCCCAAACACTAAGTAATATTTTTGGGAGTCTTGAGAGCTCTAAGACATATCCAACCAAGAGAAGATCATCAAGGCCAAGAGGAGAAAACGTTCTCGGAGCAGTTTTAGCGTCAATTCTTTGGATAACGGCTAGTCTCCTCGTTTCTCTCTTTATTTCTTAGTTTGGTTGGTTGTTTTGTATATGTTTAGCTTGTTTCTAGTTGTATATAGGGCTATGTCCATGTGGAGTTAAACATATATTGTCTAGGGAGCGATGTACTTCATGAAAACGTTGTTTGTATAAAATCAATATTTTGTTAATGGTTGTTCTTGTCTATTCGATTGTATTTACCATTCTTCCACGCTTATATGATTGTTATGATATATTGAGAATATGGGGTTTGACACTCGGGAAAGGTAACCCCAAATTCAGACTAGGGTTTAAACACAACGCGACGATCTAATGACCTTGGAGGGTGTTAGAAAGTGTGCAATACGTGAGGTTGGAGCGAGACTCATATGACCAAGTGTCATATAGACACTCGAGGGGGACTTCGGCATTGATAGAAGTCTCATATTCATTCACTTTACACTTAGGAGAGGTAGTGAGTGAATTTTCGATACCTAGATTGTTGAATATATTGGAATGTCGTTAATGTAAACTATATTGAAATGAACACGTTTAAGTGAATGAAGTTAATCCCTAGGAAATATTTTCCCATAAACGTCATACTAGTATATTAGTATAACTAGGTTAATTAGTTTAGTTTATAATTATTACAAAAACCAAAATTTAAGTCGCCTAGATAAAGTCTGGTTATGACAACGTGGTACTCAACGATAATCTAATCCAATCCTTGTGGAAAGGACAACCCCTACTCTTTCCAATCTATAATAAAACTTGACTCATACACTTGCGGTGAAAGTAGCGATGAAATTTCGTCCCACCAATGTTTTTTTCTAAGAAGATTATTCAGTTTCCCGTGATATATACGCCGAGAAGGTTTATTTAGCCTCCTGTGATTTTATGCTAGGAAGGTTATTCAACATCCTATGATATTTTCTCCAGGAAAGTTCATTTACCCTCTTGGGATATTACGCCGAGAAGGTCATTCAGCCTCCCTTGATATTTACGGTGGGAAGGTCATTCGGATTCCCTTGATATTGTGCTAGGTTGGTTATTCAGCCACCTGGGAGATTGTTCGAGGATCGGTCATTCAGCCTTCTTAAAAAAAAATACAAAGTAAATCCTCAAAGTTAGGTTATTCAGCCTCCTTTGAAGTGATCTCGTAAGTACTCAAGGATTGTCATTCAGCCACTTTTGAAAAGCCTCAAGGATGGTCATTCAGCCACCTTAGAGAAGCCTCAAGGATGGTCATTCAACTACCTTAGAGAAGCCTCAAGGTTGTCCATTTTGCCACCTTAGAGATCTTCAAGAATAGGTCATTCAGCCTCCGATCTGAAGATCCATTAAAGACTCAGGGAAAGACCATTCAGCCTCTGTTGAGAAGATTTAGTAAAACCTCAGGAGTAAGTCATTCAGCCTCCGATGAGAAAATTTAGTAAAGTTTCAAGGACAGACCATTCAGCCTCCGATGTGAAGATTCAGTAAAGCCTCAGGGACCGGTCATTCAACCTGTTCTGAGATTATCAAGGATCAATAATTTAGGATCCGTAGACAAAAATCCTTTACCGCTTGTAAAGGGTAGATGCAGTAATGTTTAGGTATGCTCATAAACTTTGCTTAAAATAAAGATACAAATTTATGTCTTTTAAATCTCATGTCTAGCAGAAAAAAATATATGTGTCTCCATCTTTTTCATTATGAGTAAACTCGCATGACAAAGATGGGCAGTTGTAGACACCACATTTTGTCCTGCCCAATCAATATCAAATTGAAAGTACGAGTTCAAAGTTACTTTGAACTTAAGCTTAATGGAATTAATTTCTACCATTAGATCATAGTATATAATATAGAAAACCATAAAAACATAAGAAAGCAAAAAAACTATTGAATTTGACTAAATTCGGTAAAGTAGAGGTCAACCTCAAAATTCTTAAAATTAAAAGGGGTCTAAGATGACATTATTAAAGGTTTATTTATAGGAAAACTCACCAAATTATCTCTGCTACCTACTTTGACCCTTGAAATATTTACTATCACCTATTTCGTATGTGATGAGTGGTTTATTTACCAACAAATCAAGTATTATTTAGTTTAAATATTTATGTATTTTCAAGAATTTTTATTAGTTTAATATGTTTTTGTGTTGTTTTGTAGGAATACAAATAAATGGGAAAAATGGTGCAAAATGAGTATAGACCCAGTAACTTCAAGGCCAATTTTGACTATATTACAATATGATTTTGGAACAACTCAAAACATGGAAGTTGTAGATATACGTATTATATTTCCATATATTTTTGAATCACCACAATCAGAGTTTCGATGAGAACGTTACAGCCAAAATACAAATCGACGTTGGATCTACCAAAACCACGTTGCGGTAATGTGCACTACCCATAGCGCGCTGCAGCGCACAAAAACATGTTTTGTAGTGTACTCCCATCAAGCTGTGTCTTATTTTTACCCAAAAGTCTTAATTTTGGATCCCTTTAAATACCCTATTTTTCCTGAAAACAGAGGAGATGAATGAAGAAGATTAGAAGGCGCGATTTAGAGAGCGAACATCTGATTTGTGGCAATTTTGGGCAAGAAACACCCCATGGTGTGGAGATTTGTGGCGAGATTTGGGAAGAAAATACGATTGGAGGCCTTTGGAGTTGAAGATTTTGAGCTCAAAACCACAATAAGCATTTTATCTTCCTTTCTCTCCCCCTAATATTTTATTTTAAGTTTGTATTTGTAGTTTTGTGTTGAACATGCTTACGTATATGAATTTATTGAGAAGATTAGCTATGGATCTATCTATGTTGTGTTTGTAATCTAGATCTAGGGCTTGATGTAGTCTCGTTTGAACCGTGTTAGATTATTTTGTTAATTATTAGATTTAATTCCATTTTATTCATCTCTTAGGCTTATTGTGTTTGATTCATGTGGCCAATGAGTTAGATGAGTTTAGGTTTCGAATTTTATACTTGGGAGAGGTTGAATTCATAATGGGAATTGAGAGTGAAAAATTTAGGTTGTTGTGAGTTCGGGAGGAAATCAACACTTAAGTAATCTAGTTGGGAATTTAGGATTTTTTGAGACTGAGAGGTAATCGAGTTCTGAGTTGATCAATTAGAATCACAATTCAATTGTGTTTATCTTTATAATGCTTCCAAGGCATGCTTGCACATAATATTTTGGATGAATTGAGAACTTGGGATTTGACACTCGGGAGAGGTAATTTCGGGTTCAAACTTAGGATAAACACAATGTGAGTTTTAATAGATCGGGAGATATTTAAAGCTTGCATAATCTACAAAGTCTGGTTTAACGAATGTTTTCACCTAAATACTAGATAGGGATATCAGTATTAATAGGATAACATGAGAATAACGAGATTAAATTAAGCCCCTAGAACCTTTGTGCATAGAAAATCCATATTTCTTTTTTTGTATTTATTTTAGTTTAGTTTTATTTTTATAAAACCCAAAATTTGAACGTCTAAATAAAGTTAAGTTAAGATAATCGCAGTACTTAACGATCCTTTAAACCAATCCCTGTGGAATACGAAAACCCCTCATTTCATAAATTATTAAAACTTGACCCGTACACTTGCGGTTTTATAGCGACAAAATTATTCGCTACCAAGTTTTTGGCACCATTGCCAAGGTTTGACATTTTAAATTGTTGTTAATATTGTGAATAAGTAACTTGATTTTAATTTAGGCATTTATTTTATTTTTAATTTTTGTTTTTTTGTTTTGTTTATTTTGAAAGATACTTGGAGATGGCTCATCAACAAGTCCTCATGAGTTTTTCTCAATGAGATTCCGAGTCATTTTATTGTGCTTGAGAAAGATACAATGAGTTGCTGATTTGGTTCCCCAATCATGGTTTACCGAAGGAGTGTTAACTATTGAACTTCCTCGACGGGTTACAAGCCGCAACAAGAACTTGGGTGGAAGAAGGAAATGGTACTACCTCTTTCTACCAACTTACCGCGGATGAAGCCTATTGGTTGTTGGAAGACATAGCGGAGTTTGACTATCAAAGTTGGAATTATTTAGTAGGCTACCAAAGCTTGGGGGATAGTTTCAACATTTCGGCGCTATGTATTGACACCCCATACCAACCTATGGAGTCTTCTCCCACCCTGGAAGAGATGTTCATTGCATTCATCGGGAAAACTCAGATTTTTTGGAGGGAAATGCATGACCGCCTCAATAAGCATGAGGACCGTCTTGACCAAATTGAGACGACCTAAACTGAAATCGCGCGACCATAAAGTCCCTCAAAACACAAATCGATTAACTTGTCAGCTATATTGAGGCCGAGTCAGGAATGGTGAAGCTGAGAGACACACAAGCTACATCCACTAAAAGCCACCATGAGGAACTGAATGTAAATGGGAGGAACTTGGGTTTATTCGATATTGATGATTCCAATGAGAAGGGGACCCAAGAGTTGATCAACGATGAAGAATCACAAGATGACAATTGTGATTCTTCACCTTTTGAGATCTAAATTATGATGCCACCACCGATCGAAGACTATTACATCTATGAGAATCCGATGTGGCTCACTTGTCGCCCACCACTTCCAACTCTATTCTTTCATGCCAACCAAGAACATAAGCCGGAGCAGAATCACGTTGAGAATATGTGCCGATTATTGCCATATCTAGCCAAGCTTGAGGGTATTCTAAACAAAGACCCATTATTGTGTTGTATGACACATATTATGGGCGAAAGCCGCTCTTTGACGAGCCCTACTTTGTGTCAAGCAGAGGATGTTAAATCAAGCACTTCTTGGGAGGTAACCCAAGTTTTCAAAATAATAGAGCCTAAGGATGCATACTATAGAAGAAAGCCCCACACCGGTTACCTTGCTTGGAGCATCACCGCCGACTACACTCGTAGGCGAGATTGTCTCGCCTTCTAGATATGTGCCTTACTCCCTTGTGCTTACTTTGAATATATGTTTGACTTTGAGTTTGGGGGTAAGACACATGTTGGCGTATGTGTGTTGGGTTAGGAAATGATTGTGTGTGTGATTTTTGTCCTATATCTTGTGTTCTTTTGGTCATGCTTTCAGTTTGTTTTTCTTTTTAGGTTTGTTTGAATAAATTGAGAGTTTTTTAAGTTGAAATGACTTAAAATCGATGATGAGTTTAGATATGTGATGTTCTCTTAGGTCTTTTGAAATGAATGTCATTGAGATTTTTGTGTGCTTGACCCGTATTGATTGAAATTCACTCTTGACTCGTTGCACTTGAGCACCATGAATCAAGATCATTTGGCCTTTTGAGTACTTGGAGAACATTTATGTGATTTAGGTAGGCTTTGACATCTCATGAACACTAGACTCCATTTGAGTGAAACTTGAGGCGAAATACTAGGTTATGTGTTATTGGAGAGATGCTTTAGGCATTCTTTGGATCGTTTGGGCCTTTAAAGCTAACTCTTGAAATTCTTTACTCCTTGTTACCCCCGTTGAGCCTTATTGCCTAATTCTTTCATTACCCACATTTGTCCACCAACCCACTAGTTTTTCCACTTCCTAAACTCATTACTAATTGGTATGTTTGCATGGATCATTGAGCGTAATGACTAGCATGGGCTATATTTGGAAAGTCATTTGTGTATTGAGATGTGTCTTTCATTTTGTATTTGTGTCATAAAATAAAAAATAAAAATAAATAGTCGTTTTAGTATAGTGGTGAGTATTCCCGCCTGTCGCCTTGTTCCCTGCAACATTGGGGATAATGTTAATTTTGAGTTTGGAGGTGTGGTTCTCACCTATTTTGAAAAAAAAAATATTGTTGTTTTGATGTGCTTAGTTAATAATACATTCTGGGATTGATTAAAAGAAGATATTTAATGAAAGGGGAAGTCGGTAAAACTTTTTCTCGAAAATCATGCAAGATCTATGAGTAGTGATATATGCCTAGGGTGATTTGAGCCTAAACACGACATTTTCATCTACCTTTTACTCTAGCCATACATTACAACCCACAAATACCTTTTGATCTCCAATGACATATGTACCTACACTATTAGTGAAGAGTGACAAGAAAAATGGGTTTATGGTTGTTCTTGCATTCTTTATCTAGAGATTTATCAATGTCGCCTTAGCATATAAATATATCTGAGGCTTGTTTGGTTCGCTGAGAGTGATTATGTATGCACTGACACATCTAGAGTCTTGAGTGGATTGAAATTGATACTTAAAGTTGAAATTCCAGATAATCTCAATGTGTGCATTTCCTTTGAACATATATTATTTTGTGCCATCAAATATTCCTACACGGTTGTTGATTTGAAACATAACTTACAATTTTATCATTAGCGTTTTAGTTCTTGATTTGTGTTTTATCTATTTTCTTTTCTTTTGCTTGAGGATAAACAAACATTTCAGTTTGGGGGTATCTGATGATTGATTTATTTACCAACAAATAAAGTACTTTTGAGTTCAAATATTTGTGTGTTTTCAAGTATTTTTGTTCATTTAATATGTTTTTGTGTTCTTTTGTAGGAATATAAATAAATGGAAAAAATGGTGCAAAATGAGTATTGGTCCAGTAACTTGAAGGCCAATTTAGACCACTTTACAATCCGATTTTGGAAAACCTCAAAACAAGTAAGTTGTAGATATATGTCTTATGTTTCCATTTATTTTTTAATCACCTCAATCAGAGTTTAGACGAGAATGTTACATCCAAAATATGAACCAACGTGGGATCTGCCAAAATCGCGTTACAGCGCGAAAACGGCAATGTGCATTGCCCATAGCGCGTTGTAGCGTGCTCCCAACGGGCTGTGACATATTTTTTTCCGAAAACCCTAATTTTGGATCCCTTTAAATACCCCATTTTGCCTCAAAATAGAGGAGATGAAGGAGGAAGAAGAAGAGGTGCGATTTGGAGAGTAAACATCAAATTTGTGGCGATTTTGAGCAAGAAACACCCCATGGTGTGGCGATTTGTGGCGAGATTTGGGAAGAAAACACGATTGGAGGCATTTGGAGTTGAAGATTTTGAGCTCAAAACCATAATAAGCATTTTATCTTCCTTTCTCTCCCCCTAATATTTTATTTTAAGTTTGTATTTGTAGTTTTGTGTTGAACATGCTTACATATATATGAATTTATTGAGAAGATTAGCTATGGATCTATCTATGTTGTGTTTGTAATCTAGATCTAGGGCTTGATGTAGTCTCGTTTGAACCGTATTAAATTATTTTGGTAATTATTAGATTTAATTCCATTTTATACGTCTCTTAGGCTTATTGTGTTTGATTCATGTGGCCAATGAGTTAGATGAGTTTAGGTTTCGAATTTTATACTCGGGAGAGGTTGAATTCATAATCAGAATTGAGAGTGAAAAATTTAGGTTGTTGTGAGTTCGGGAGGAAATCAACACTTAAGTAATCTAGTTGGGAATTTAGGATTTTTTGAGACTGAGAGGTAATCGAGTTCTGAGTTGATCAATTAGAATCACCATTCAATTGTGTTTATCTTTATAATGCTTCCAACGCATGCTTGCACATAATATTTTGGATGAATTGAGAACTTGGGATTTGACACTCGGGAGAGGTAATTTCGGGTTCAAACTTAGGATAAACACAATGTGAGTTTTAATAGATCGGGAGATATTTAAAGCTTGCATAATCTACAAAGTTTGGTTTAACGAATGTTTCCACCTAAATACTAGATAGGGATATCAGTATTGGAGTGTTTACATATTCTCTAACTTGACGCTCGCAAGAGATAGTGAGAGAGCAATAGCACGGGGACCTTGATTATTGAATGAATGGTGTTAGCTAATAATTACTTAATAGGATAACATGGGAATAACAAGATGAAATCAAGCCCCTAGAACCTTTGTGCATAGAAAATCCATATTTCATTTTGTTTTTGTATTTATTTTATTTTATTTTATTTTATTTATTTTTTTTTTTTTATTTTTTTTTATAAAACCCAAAAATTGAATGCCTAAATAAAGTTAAGTTATGATAATCACGGTACTTAACGACCATTTGAACCAATCCTTCTCGATACGACAACCCCTCACTTCCTATATTATTAAAACTTGACCCGTACACTTGTGGTATTGTAGTAACAAAATTATTCGCTACCAATATGTTCGACACCAAAAATATATGGTTAATTTTTTTTTTTTAAAGTATTAATATCATTAAAACAAGTCCAAAATATATAAATAAACGCATGGAAATACCATGGCAAATCCAAGTTACACAATGTAGCAAAGGATTAAGACTAGGGTTGAAATTAACCAAAATCGAAGTCATCTTGAATAAATACCAAGGCCCAATGAATTAAGAGCCCAACCCATCATTCAAAGGATAAAAAAGAATATTTGAAATGACCATATACAATACACCTTGGAAGCATTGATGGCAACTAAATCGACATAGTGAAACTAACTGGTACTTAACCCCTAAAGAGAATCAGAAGTGTCACATCATGGCATAAATACACCCATGTGCAACCAATGGGATTCAAGGGAGTGTTATGATTGTTAGTCCTATAAAATTTCTAGTCTTACACATCTATGATATCTAATTTATCTCTCACATAAATTAGCAAATACGCATAAAGAAATACAAATGATCGAAACATAAAATCTAATTAACAAAATCTTAAAGCCTCCAGGCATAGTTCGTACAAAGCTATTCAAATCACCTAAGATAGAAAATTTAACTCAACATAATGGAATCAATGCTAATGTTTTCAAGAAATTCATAAATGCAAACATGTGCAACACAATATAATAAATACAAAATTCAATAAACATTACGGTGAGAGAAAGGAAGAGAAAACTTTTTTCATAGAGATGAGCTTTAAATGTTCAATAATCTTTAATAGACTTCAATTCAAACTCCCTCTCTAGTGTTTATGTGCTTCCAATGGTATTCTCTTGTAAAAAAATCTCTCAAAATTGCCTCACCAATGGTGTTGTGTCTCCAAATTTGCCATACCCAGGTTTAAGGCTAAAGGTAATATTTATAGGGCTAAAAAAATAGGGTTTGGGGGTTTCTAGGCTATAGAGGCACGCTGCAGCACGCTTTTGGGTAGAGGAATACTGTTGAAGCGCGCTGCAGCGCACTTTTGACAAATCTGACATATGTTCGTATTTTTACCGTAATTTTCTCGTCCGAACTCCGATTATAGTGATTCAGAAGGCTATATGGTAGCGCGTAAATATGCCGCTACTTTCACTTGAAAGTATACAAGGTCAAGTTTTAGTATAGATCAGGAGAGTTAGGGTTATTGTGTCCACAGGGATTAGTTTTGACTATAATTGAATACCGCGTTTATCATGACCTAATTTTATCTAAGCGAAGATAAATTAAATAAAATTAATTATACTAATACTAAGTTAATTAATCTAATTAAATTAAATATACTAATATTACTATGAGATGTTTAGGGAAAGTATTGCCTAGGGATTAACGTTTGTTTACAAAAACGTGTTCGGTCTCGTTTTAGTTTACATTAACGGCGTTTGACTTATCCGACAATCTCAGTTCGTAAACTCCTTCACCACCTCTCCCGAGTGTAAGATGAGGGATATAACGCAACTTCGTGTCAACAAATAAGTCCCCCTCAACGTCTTAACGGCCCTAGGTCGCATGAGTCTCGCCCCAACGTCATTGATTGCACACAATCCAACTCCCGACTAGGTCATTGGATCGTCGTGTCGTGTTTACCCTATCGACAATCTCAGTTCTAAAACTCCACCACCACCTATCCCGAGTGTAAGATGGGGGAATACATGACTTTGAGTTAACGAAGAAGTCCCCCTCAACGTCTTAACGACCCTAGGTCACTTGAGTCTTTCCCTAACGTCATCGATTGTCCATAATCCAATTTCCTCCCGGGTTATTGGATCGTGGTGTTTGTCTATTCTAGTCTGAATTTGGAATTTGTCAAACCTCATATTCTCGATATGTAAATCTAAGCATAATAAACAAACAATATGGAAAACACAATCAACTAACGAAGAACAACCGCTAACCAAACACAAACTCAACAAAACAACACTTTTATAAATTACGTTAATCCCTAGACAAAAACTCGTTTAGCTCATGGCCATAGCCGATTATACAATGAAAACTAAGTTAAAAATTCTCAAACAACAATCCTAAGTTAATAAATAAAAGAACGAACAAGAGAAACTTAGCCTAGTCCGAAGATTTATCACTAAAAATGTTCTAAGATCGCTCCTCCTTTGTTGCAACGTGATCTTCTCCTTAGGATTTGAATGAGCACTCCCAAAACGTCTCAAAATATCCCTCCTTATGTTCTAAGGGGTCTCTTAGCCTAATGGAGAGGAGAGGAGGAGAAAACTAGGCTCAAAATATCCTAAAATATCTAAAATAATATCTAAACTGGCGTAGAGGTTTTCGCCTAGGCGAAGTTAGGTCGGTTAACATTCTGCCGGATTTTTGCCTAGGCAGAGGAATTTATGCCTAGGCAGAGTTACTGCAAGTAGGTTGGTTAACTTTCTGCTGGATTTCCGCCTAGACGAAGGCGAAGTTATTGTAGGTTTGCAATTTTGTTTTGACTGTAACGTATTCATCTGAACTCTAATTAAGGTGATTCAAAAACCTATGGAAATCTTAGAAAAAAATATACAATTTCCATGTTTTGAGTATTTCCAAAATCGTATTTAATCATAGTCAAAAATAGCCTTGAAGTTACAGCACCTGTACCGGCTTTGCACATTTTTGCCCTTTTCCCACCGTTCTTGATTCGATTTGATTGTTTTTGATCCGTTTACATTCCTTTTTACCTCAAACACCTGATTTAGACAAAAACACATAAAAACATATTAAAACGTACTAAACATACTTAAAAACTAACAACGTTCGGATTGAAAATAGATAGGTAATTTATACATATCAAATACCCCCAAACTCGGAATTTTGCTACTCCTCGAGCAAAACACCCATACAATAAAAGAAAATATAACAACTAAAAATGAAAAATAAAAAACACGATAAACAAATATGTGCAAGTTTTGAGTATCATCTACCGGCCAAATGAAATATCCTTCATCGGTCTCCAATCCTATCAAGTTCAGGCATAAAACACATCATGTAATGTTCTAGAATTTCAACATTTGTAATAGTAAATATCGTTATAGATCCTACTAAAGTGTGTATGTGTGTTTAAAAACTCAAATATATAACTGTCCATTAATCGGATTGGATTATCCACCATATAAGTGCATGATAGAAAAAACCCGAAGGTATAGGGAATCCATAGGCTTGACCCAGGATCTATTCTCCACTAATGTAGGCTCAGAAGTTCAAAAAGATCAATAGGTCTTGGTTCGGTTTAGGACAAATGGCCAAGGGTAAATTTGAAAATGAAAACGGTTTAACGTCATTAACTTGACGTTACCCAAGGCACATTGCTTGGCACTCTCTCACTCTCGAAACCCCATAGATATAACTGAACCAACCCTGAACATAATTTTAAGAACTTTGTACTCACTTGTCAAAAAGAAACAGAAAATAAAAACCGTATGTACACTTGATTTTTTTTTTTAAATACACCTACAAATTTATTTGATTTGTACAATTTAAGGGGTGTGTGAAATATGAACAAAAAAAATGACAAGTGAGTACTCGAATACCGAACCAATTAATAGTTCGCCGAAAACTCAATCTCTCACTTCAAGTAGCATAATGAATGCTAACTTGATTCTCTCAAATTGTGCCTTTGGTTTAGAAATTTAGGTTTGCAAAGAAGTTTAATTGGTCACGTGGTATTAGTTAAGTGTTCAGAATTGAAACGGCTATTAGGGATCGACAGGGTAACGAAGGTAATGATTTAACAAAGTTGGCTTAAAAAGGCTCAAGCGAGAAAATAAATGCCTAAATCATGTCTTCCGAACTACCTCGCCTAGGATTTTGCCTCGAATTTCCCCCAAATCAAGTTCTAGAAACACTAATATCATGAATTTAGGTGACAAATAATCATTTTCAAATCAATTAGACGGTTATATAATAAGTTTTCATGCTCGTGCAAGTAGGATTTATAGTAACTATTACTAAAACATAACGTTGAGCACACATAACATACATGCATGAGTTTTACACTCGACCTCAATAAACAAATAGGGGACCGACTCATCATTGAGTAATGGCCCAGATGACGTCAAAACTTAGCACATAACACAACAACTATCCTAAACAGACATGCACACGTAGAAACAATAAAACATACTAACTAAAACATATACTGAAAATATACTACACATCACATCCGACTCAAATAGGACATGCCCATAATAACCTAGTCAGCGATCCCAATGACATGATAAAGCATTATAATGTAAACTAGGGTTTAGAACACGTACCTGGGAGGCGAGAGACTCTCGCCTCCAAATCAAATCGGTTATGATGGATCTAACTTATTCTTTTTCTTGGGTTGCCTCGTCAAATAACGGCTTCCACCCATAGTAAGTGTCGTACAACACCACATACGGGTCTTGGTTCAGTATGCCCTCAAGACTGGCGAGATGTGGCAATGTATAGCTTGAGCTTTCAACGACATGCCTCACCGGCTCATGTACTTGGTGGGCATGAAAGAACGTTGCTAGTGGCGACGAAGGATCATTGAGCCACATCGAATCCTCATAAATATGATCATCTTGGATCGAGTGCGGCATCACCAACTGGAATTCGAACGGTGAAAATTCACAACACTTTATGTATGAATCTTCGTCGATCTCATCCTAGTACCTCCCGCTTGTCTCCGGTTCCTCGTGGTGGCTTTCGTAATAGGATTTGGCTTGTGAATCTTCGGGTTCGACCACATCTGACTTGGCCTCAATCAAAAAGATAAGCTGACCGATGTGCGTCTGTAAAGACGTTACGGTCGTATCGATTTCAGTGCAAATCGTCTCAATGTTGTTGAGACGATCCTCGTGCTCATTTAGCCGGTCATTTGTCTCCCTCTAAAATGTCTGAGTCTCCCCAATAAAATCAGCGAGTTTTTCTTCCAAGCCAGGGAAAGAGTCAACGTATTGGTCCGAGGTGTCAATCCATAGTGCTGTAGAATTGTAACTCTGATAATCAAAGGCTGCCATGTCTTCCAACATCCACTGGGCTTCGTCCGCGGTTAGTTGGCCAAAAGAGGTTGTACCATTTCCTCTTTCAACCCACATTCTGGTTGCGACTTGTAACCCGTCGAGGAAGTTCAGTAGTTAATACTCCCTTGGGAATCCGTGATTCGAAAACCAGAGTAGCAAATCCTTGTATCGATCCCAAGCACAGTAAAATGGCTCGGAATCTCGTTGAAAGAACTGCAAGAGTACCTGTTGATCTACCATCTTCAAGCACCCTGCGAGAAAAGAAAAACAAAAACTACAAAGAAAAAATTATACACAAGAAATGCCTAAAGTAAAATCTGGTCATTTATTCACAATAGCAATAATAACCAAAAACACAATCCCCGGCAACGGCGCCAAAAACTTGGTAGCGCGTAAATACGACGCTACTTTTACTCCAAAGTTTATGAGGTCAAGTTTTAGTATAGATCAGGAGAGTTAGGGTTATCATGTCCACAGGGATTGGTTTTAACTATAATTGAATACCGCGTTTATCATGACCTAATTTTAGTTAGGCGAAGATAAATTGAATAAAATTAATTATACTAATACTAAGTTAATTAATCTAACTAAATTAACTATACTAATATTACTATGAGATGTTTAGGGAAAGTATTTCCTAGGGATTAACTTTTGTTTACAAAAACGTGTTCGGTCTCGTTTTAGTTTACATTAACGGCGTTCGACTTATCCGACAATCTCAGTTCGTAAACTCCCTCGCCACCTCTCCCGAGTGTAAGACGAGGGATATAACGCGACTTCGTGTCAACTAAGAAGTCTCCCTCAATGTCTTAATGACCCTAGGTCGCATGAGTCTCACCCCAACATCATTGATTGCACACAATCCAACTCCTGACCGGGTCATTGGATCGTCGTGTCGTGTTTACCTTATCGATAATCTTAGATCTAAAACTCCACCGCCACCTCTCTTGAGTGTAAGACGGGGGAATACATGAATTCGAGTCAATGAATAAGTCCTCCTCAATGTCTTAACGACCCTAGGTCACGTGAGTCTTGCCCCAACGTCATCGATTGTCCACAATCCAATTTCCTCCCGGGTTATTGGATCGTGGCGTTTGTCTATTCTAGTCTGAATCTGGAATTTGTCAAACCCCTTATTATCGATATGTAAATCTAAGCATAATAAACAAACAATACGGCAAACACAATCAACATAACGAAGAACAACCGCTAACCAAACACAAACTCAACAAAACAACACTTTTATAAATTACATTAATCCCTAAACAAAAACTCGTTTAGCTCATGGCCATAGCTGATTGTACAATTAAAACTAAGTTAAACATGCTCAAACAAAAATCCTAAGTTAAGAAATAAAAGAAGGAACAAGAGAAACTTAGCCTAGTTCGAAGATTTATCACTAAAAATGTTCTAAGATCGCTCCTCCTTCGTTGTAACATGATCTTCTCCTTAGGATTTGAACGAGCACTCCCAAAACATCTCAAAATATCCCTCCTTATGTTCTAAGGGGTCTCTTAGCCTAATGGAGAGGAGAGGAGGAGAAAACTAGGCTCAAAATATCCTAAAATATCTAAAATAATATCTAAACTGGCGTAGAGGTTTTCGCCTAGGCGAAGTTAGGTCGGTTAACATTCTGCCAAATTTTTGCCTAGGCAGAGGAATTTCTGTGTAGGCAAAGTTACTATAGGTAGGTTGGTTAACTTTCTGCCGGATTTCTGCCTAGGCGAATGAAACTTCGCCTAGGCGAAGTTATTACAGGTTTGCAATTTTTTTTTGACTGTAACTTTTTCATCCGAACTCCGATTGAGTTGATTAAAAAACCTATGGAAATATAAGAAAACGATATACAACTTACATGTTTTGACTGTTTCCAAAATAGGATTTCATCATAGTCCAAAATTGCCTTGAAGTTACAGTACCTATACCGGCTTTGAACATTTTCGCCCTTTTTCCACCGTTCTTGATCCGTTTACATACCTTTTCATCTCAAACACCTGATTTAGACAAAAACACATAAAAACATATTAAAATGTACTAAACATACTTGAAAACGAACAATGTTCGGATTGGAAATAGATAGGTAATTTACACCTATCACTATAGAAATCTAAGAAATAGATATTCAAGTTTAATATTTTATGTTTTTCCAAAATTTGATTGAATTGTGGTCCAAATTAGTCTTGACGTTACTTCACCTGTACTACTAACGAACCATTTCAACCCAAATCACCTTATTTTACCACATTTTCACCATTTCACCTAATTATTATAAATAATTCCTAAAAACAATACAAAAATGCATCAAACTAACAAAATTTTTTGAAAACTCACAAATATTTGATTTTAAAAGTACTTAATTTGTTGGTAAATAAACCACTCATCAATACTCCCAAACTCAAACATTTGTTTATCCTCAAGCGAAAGAAAAGAAAAAAAATAAAAAAATACAAATCAAGTACTAAGATGCAAACAACAAAAGTGTGAGTTTCATATCAAATCAACAACCATGCAAGAATCTCCGAAGCCACAAAAATGCTCCAAGCTCAAAGGAAATCCAACCATTCAGACTTTCTATAGTTTAAACATCATGCATCGATATCATTCACTAAAGACTCTCGATGTGTAAGTGTGTGCACAATCACTCTCACCCAACCAAATAAGTCTCGAATATATTTATGTGCTAAGAAGACAATGAACAATCTCTAGATAGTGAATGTGAGAACAACTATAAGTCCATTTTTTGTGTCACTCTCCATGGATTATATCATTAGAGATCAAAAGGACATTGAGAGTTGTAATGCATGGCTAGGGTAAAAGGAAGATGAGAATGTCATTTTTAGCCTCAAATCACCCTAGGCATGTATCACAACTCATGATCTTGGAATATCCCCAAGAACAAATTTCACCCACTCCCCCTTTCATCTTATGTCTTCTTTCAATCTATCCCATAATATATTATTTACAAAACAAACTAAAACATACACATTTCAATTTTGTTTTTTATTTTTTTTTTATTTTCACAAGAAGAACAAATAGGTAAGAAATATAAACCACACCCCCAAACTCAAAATCAACATTGTCCTTAATGTCGCAGGACAATACAAGGAAGTGACTCAACTCATCACGTAATTGTATTTTTTTTCCCTTTCTTTTAACAACATAAACAACTCAAAAACAAAATGAAACACACAACCCATTCCAGCAACGAATTTCCAAACACATCCCATGCTAGTCCTTATGCTCAATGATCCATGCAAACATGCCAATTAGTGATGAGTTTAGGAAGTGAAAAGATATGTAGTAGATTGGATGCACAAATATGGGTAGTGAAAGAATTAGGCAATAAGTCTTAACGGGGGTAACGAAGGATAAACAATTTTCAATAGTTAGCTTTAAAGGCACAAACGATCCAAAGAATGCATAAATCATCTCTCCAACAATACATAACCTAGTATTTCACCTAAAGTTTCACTCAAATGGGTTCTAGTGTTCACGAGATGTCAAGGCCTACCAAAAGCACATAAATGTTATCCAAATACTCAAAAGGCCAAGTGATCATGATGCATGGTGCTCAAATGTAAAGAGTCAAGAGTGAATTTCAATCGATACGAATCAAGAACACAGAAATCTCAATGAAATACATTTCAAAATACCTAAGAAAACATCATGCGTCGATACTCATCGTCGATATCAAGTCATTTCATCTCAACAAAACTTACAATTTATTAAAAAAAAAAAAACCAAAAAAGAACTAAAAACATGGTTAAAAGAACACAAGGTATATGAACAAAAGTCACACACACAAACATTTCCTAAACCCAACGAAGATAAGCCAACATATGTCTCACCCCAAACTCAAAGTTAAATATGTATTCAAATTAAGCATAAGGGAATAAGAACACATACTGGAGAGATGAAAGAACACGTATCGGGGAGGCGAGACAATCTTCCCTCCTAGTGTGGTCGACAGTGATGCTCAGGGCAAGGTAACCGATATGGGGCTTTCTTCCATAGCTTACATCCTTAGGCTCAATTATTTGAAAACTTGGATTGTCTCCCAAAAAGTGTTTGGTTTAACGTCCTCAGCTTGCTAACAAAGAAGGGGTCATCGAAGAGAGGCTTCTACCTATAGTATGTGTCATACAACATAATAAATTGGTTTTGGTTTTGAATGCCCTCAAGCTTGGCGTTATATGGAAATAATTGGCACGTACTCTCAACTTAACTCGACTCTGGTATTTGTGCTTGGTGGGTGTGAATAAACGGAGTTGGAAGTGGTGGACGATAAGTGAGCTATATCATATCCTCATAGAAGTATTCGTCTTTGATCAGTGCTGGTATCACAACATGGATCTCAAAAAGTGGATAATCACAATTGTTTTTTTGTGATTCTTCATCGTAGATCAACTCTTGGGTCTCTTCCTCATTAGAATCATCATCATTGAACAAACCTAATGTCCTACCATTTGTGTGCGGTTCCTTACGGTGGCTTTTAATGATTGGCTGTGGCGACGACAACAATTGGATTTTAAGAGGTAAGGACTCCAAATCATCTTGCGATTTGTCATCAACGAACAATTATGAAGTCTTGTCCTCTTTTGAATCATCTTCATAAGACACCTCCAATATCCTCCCACTTGTATTCAATTTTTTATGGTGGCTTTCAAAATACACGTGGCTTGTGTATCTCTCATTGCCACCGTACTTGTCATGGCTTCAATATTTTTGAACAGAGATTCGACTTGTAAATCATGAACGGTCTCCATCCTCTCTCACTTCTCCATATGAAGCCTTGTCTCCTCTGACATTTTCCTTGTCTCCTCCAAAAATTAGGTAAGTAGGTCTCTAAGGTCTTCAAGGGTAGTAGAACCCTCCACACGTTGGTGTGGGGTATCAAACTATAGCGCTAAAATGTTGGAACTATTTTCCATGCTTTGGTGAGTTGTTGAATAATTCTAATTCTGATAATCAAAATCGGCCATGTCTTCCGAAAATAAATAGGCTTCGTCCGCAGTTAAGTTGTAAAAAGAGGTGCTACAACTTCTTCCTTCCACCCAAGTTCTTGTTGCGGCTTGTAACCCGTTAAGGAAGTTTAGTAGTTAACACTCTTCTGGAAAACTATGATTGGGGAGCCAAATAAGTAACTCCTTGTATATGTACCTAGCACAATAGAACGGATTGGAATCTCGTTAAGAAAATCTCAAGATGACTTGTTGATCAACCATCTCCAAGTACCTTGCAATATAAGAAATGAAAGAAAACAAAAGTTAAAAATGAAAATAAATGCCCAAATTAAAATTAAGTTACTTACTCACAATATTAACAACAATCTAAAACACCAATACCTGACAACGGCGCCAAAAACTTGGTGGCGATTATTTTCCTATACCACAAGTGTACGGATCAAGTTTTAATAGTCTAGGGAGAGTAGAGTATCATATCTATAGGGATTGGTTTAAATCTTCGCTAAGTACTACGATTATCGTAACCTAACTTTATTTAGGCATCCAAATTTAAGGTTTTTAAAAATAAAACTAAAACAAATATAAAATCAAAAGCAAAATAAAATGTGAACTTCCTATGCACAATTTTTCTAGGGGGTTTTGACAACACTTTGCTAAACGATGCTATTCCAATTCAAGCTTGTTAATTAAATTCATACCCAATCATTAACCATGGGTGTCTAAATTAACCTCACTTCTACCTCTCAAATTCCAAGTGAGATAATTTGTATAATTATTCGAATTAATATCTCTATTCAATTCAACTAATTATCTAAATTTTAAGTCTCACCCACTAAATGGCTACCCAAATTATATTAGCCTTTCGCACTCAATACAATAAGGGTTGTATTTCTCCAGTCTCAATGTGCAAGATTATCACCTATTGAATGCCTAATCTTACACATCTATGATATCTAATTTACCTCTCGCATAAATTAGAAAATACGCATAAAGAAATACAAAGGATCAAAACATGAAATCCAATTAGCAAAATCTTGAAGTCTCAAGGCATAGTTTATACAAAGATATTCAAATCCCCCTAGATAGAAACTGTAACTCAACATAATGGAATCCATGCTAATCTTTTCAAGAAATTTATAAATGAAGACTGGGCCTTTCCACGATAACTTAGAGGAGAGAGAATAGAAGTGACGGAGAAACAAGTTCTAGTTACTGACTACTAACAAATATCTTTATTTTTATTTTTATTTTGTGTGTCCTGGTAGTGTTAAGAGAGTTTTCTATTATTTCGTCAGTCCAGCAAGTAGGGAGTCATAATTTTTATACAAATCCATGTAGTGAGCTTTGGGTGGTGATCTCAGTCCAGTTAGCCCAAGTCACTAGGTGTTGAGACACCCCTACAACTTAATACTCGGATTATATAGAGAGCGTGATTCACCTAATGGCTTTTATGTGACCACTCATTGTTTAGAAACTTTCTGAGACCGGTCTTTCTTATTTCTCTTAACACTTACTTTTAGAATTTTACATTTTTTAGAGGATTAGGGTGATTTGAGTTGGTCTCAAGGTCTTTGTTCTCTTTTAGTCTTGAATGTCTTCAGTTATGCGAGGTTCTTCTTATTTTTATTTTTAAGTATGTTTTTCACGGCGTCTCTAAATTGGCTAACATCTAGATAAAGTCTTAGCTTATATTAGTCATTCTTCATTTGTTCAGCTACCCAATCTTTCAAGAATTTTTCACGGACGAGCTTAGGCTCTACGACCTTATTTATCCTTCTTCGTGTTGTAAGTTTTCAAGATGTTTCTTTCTTCATCCGGTTTGAGGAAGTCTTCTATATTTCTTTAAGGTTACTTGGATACTCTCAAGTTGGAACATATGTAGCGATTCCATAATTAGGGTTCCTAGGTTTTTCTCGTAACTTTTTTCAGATTCTATTATCAATATCTCACTATCGTTTGGTTGAAATAAGAGTCGTCCTTTTAACTTATACTTCATGTTATGTTCCAGTTAGATGTTAAAACTATTTTTAGCGTAGCCTTAGTTTTTTCTGTAGTGTTTAAGTTATGATAGACATGTCAACTATTGGAAACTGGAAATAGAGATTGGAGTCAAGCTTTATGTAGATAATACTGTACTTTATAATAAGAGGGTTATGCCTTAGTCATTTATAGACATTACCTAAACACCAAAATTCCCTACTTGAGGCAAGCTAGCAAAAGGCAAAAAGGTAGATAGATACCAAGATACGTTACAGCTTACTGTTGGTTGCTTTCTAGTAGATAAAATAAGCTATGAAAATTCCCAATAATTTTAATCTTGCAAGTGCACAAATCGTTTATAGTATAGTGGTTCAAGCAAGAGTCATCTCCACAAGGATTGAACTAAATCACAAATTTTTAAGAATTAAAATAAATCTAACAATAACGTACTTTTGGAATTTTTTTTGAGAATACAAATAATAACAAGTAAGGAGCAGACTAAGTTATCCACCACTAGACAATAATTTAACAAATTTATAATCAAGTTTATATTTTGGTGTGTATTAATGAAGATGCTCACAACATATCTATTGTGTACCTTCAATATGATGTATAATATTCTCTTAGAAGTATGTGATATGCATGGCGTATACATAAAACGTTTATTTCCTAATAAGGACCTACAGTGCAATGGTCAACATATTAAAAACCCTTTAAAACACTAAGAGAATTTGAGCATCACAATGACCCTAAAATATAATGTGTATGGTTGGTCTCCAAGAAATTAATTCACATGAAAATAAATATCCACTTGTTGCTTTAGAACATATGATGATATGGCGGTCAACATATCTTCCCAACAAAAACAATTCTAACATGTATAATAGGTGATCAAACTAAAACACATATTAACAATGTTCATTAAAATAATGAATTAAAATTCATCATACATAATCAAAAACATATAACCTGAATAATCGTAATAATAATTAAATCATGTCTAGGGCTTCAAGACTTAGCCCCAACCTAAATAATTTAGTTACATATAACTAATATAATATTCATAAAATTCATAAAGAAAGACATTATGGATAGAAAATGAGTAAAATCAGTCACTAATTTGGTTGTTGCTTTTTCTTCTCTTTTCTCGTATCTTGTTTTGCTTTTGTTTGGTTCTTCCATTATCTTAGCCTTTTCTATCCCATTTTTAGGCTTGAGGAGAGGTAGATATTGTCTACATGTTTATTGCTTCTATCTCTTTTCTTCTTTATTTCACATCTTCTTCTTCTTTCTAGCACTTTCTTCTAAATATTTTTATTTTTATTTTTTCTTCTAGCTCCTTCTCATTTCTTCTATTTTAAGTCTTACTTTCAATTCCTTCTCATCCCTTCGAATCTTTTTTTCTTCTTCTTTGCAGTGTGAAATTAAATCTTCTACGTCTAGAATTTTGAGCTATGGGTCAAATTCAAACTGCTTGGATTGCTTTGGATTTGAGCTGGAGGAAAGATAAATGGCCGAATGTGTGAAATGATCTCTCTACCATCAAAGTAAATATACATATATTTTAATAGTAATTATTATTATTGTTGATCTTAAGATTTTGATGGACAATTAAGTGTTGATGTTTTTAGTGGAACTAACGAATTTATTGAGTGTTCCAACCTAAAAGATTCATTGATGATGTTATCATGAAGTAATTGCTAAGGATGCTAAAGATGCAAAGAAATGATAATATCATGAAGAACGTAGAGAGGATAATATTACGAAGAAACTGCAAAGGATGCTAAAGTGACACACATTAAGAGATTGAAGATTGTGAAGAATCTAGGTGAAAAAAACTCAATTCAATTCTACTCTTAATGTATCCCGATTAGGATCACACACGACACAAATGAAAATATTTATATTTACGTGTGTTTGAATTAGAGTCTTAATTAAGTTCAATTATGTGCTGAAATGTGAAATTGAAGAAGAAATATTAACCTAAGAACAATTAGTATTTAAAATTGATTGATAGTGTCAATATTCATTAACTGAGAAAAGAAATCAGTTAAAAGGTCTAAAATGTCGATGTTTGGAGTTGAAATTAATTAAGGAAAAGTTGATCCAGCATTGATCGATCAACTGACCACAAGAGGATCGGTCAACCAATGGAAGTAGGCTAGGAATTGGAGAAGTCTCTGAATCGATCGGTTAACCGACCGAGAGTGATCGGTCAACCGATAACCGATAAGTAAACTTTTTGAATTGATAGGTCGACCGACCATGGATGATCGGTCAACCATCTAAGGCCAAAAAATGGTTTGGGAAGTATTCTAAATCGATCAGTCAACTGACCCATGAGGGATCAGTCAACTTACTGGAGTTTTGAGTCTGGCTTGGCTAGCAACCTGAAACGATCGGTCGACTAATGGTGTTTGATCTATCAACCGACTCCGTGGTTTCAGATGTCCAGGATTTCGTGGATTTCAAGATCAAATCTAAAACTAGTAATTTACTAGCTGTTATTTGCTTACCTAATTGAGAGATTTTGGAGATTTGGATATATTGATGATATGTTACACCTATTTGGATATCCCTATAGATTTGGTACATTAAATTAAGGTGTTTCTTAATTTACTTAATTTAATACTTATCAATTTAATTTGAGATTGAGAAATAATTTGGGGACTAAATTGAATGTTTTGAAAGCTATATTTAAGTCAAATATACCAGAAATGAAAGGTAATGATATATGGGGTTTCTAGGTTCCTTTTAGAGGCCTATTATTTTAAAACTAGCCATTGGAGGGCTTGTTCTAATTCCTTATATATAGACCTACAAATTTTGATAAAAAGATAACACAATATCAAGAAATATTTAGATCCTAAGCTTTTCTAAAAGTAATCATACTGATATTATTTTGAGAGATCAATTGTTGAGAAGTTCTTGAGCTAAAGCGAAGATTGTGTTGGCATCACCGATTTGAGCTGTCTAGTGTTTCAATCTGTAATCTTTCAATATTTTCTTGGTGAGATCCTTCTAAGCTATCAATCTTTATTGTGAAATTATATTTCTATACTTTTTGGTTGATAAGATCTTAATAAAATCATTTTTGAACTTTAAAGTGCATAAAATTATTTTTAAAAAGATTTTTGTGATAATTTGATTATGTGCTTATTTTTGTGCTACCCATGTTTATTATAATCAGGTTTTGGATTCCTCATATAAATTCTATCACTAGTAAATTTGGGATTTTAATTGTGCTAAATTGATTTGAGGTGGTAGAAACTCCGAGTGGAAAGAAACTTATCAATTGTTTGTAATTGGTGAGTTGTGCAGGGATTAGATATTGTTGGGAATATCTAATCAGGGGTAGTTAGGTTTCAATCTCTTCCGGTAAAAAGATTGAAGTTTGATCTTTACCTAAAGTATAAAAATGTTAGGTTACTCTTTTCCCTTGAAAAGAGCTTAGGCATGATTCTTCCTTATTAGAATTAAAGTTGAGTGATTTGTAACGGTTCCATTCTTACCGGTGAAAATGATACTTGAAGTGTTTGTGAGGCTTGATTCTTAGCCTAAGGTATAAAAGAATTAGGTTTGATCTTTAGCCTGTGAAAGGATTGGGTTAGTCTTGAGCTTAAAAAAAAGATAAGGTTATTCCTACACCTGGGAAAAGGATTAGGTAGTGATTCCTCCTTAATAAAATTAAGTTAATCTTTAGCCTAGTAAAAAGATAGAGGTTCTTCCTTAGCCTGTGAAAGGAGAATTGTAAAGGTTGATTCTGAGCCTGTGAAATAATCATTGTGTAAAATTTTGATTTCTACCTATTTAAATGAATCTTAATGGTTTAGTTGGTGTGACTCTCCTTGGGGCTCGGGGGACTGGATTAGCCAAAAGTAGCTTGGTGAACTACTATACATCGTGGTGTGCTGCATTTTTACGTTATTTATTTTCTGTTGTTTGGGTGTGCACCTAGTTGATATAACAATTATCCGCTGCTATAAAGAGATAATAATTAATTTAGTAATTATTTGAATTGTTAAGTGTTGAAAGTTGATAATTTGCTTTAAATTTTATTACTACCCAATTCATATCCCCTCTTGGGTAGATCACTAGGCCAACAATTGGCTTCAGAACTAGTTTTGGCTTGTTAGGCTTATTATCCTAGCTAAATCGGTTACGTGCACACACCATAGATGATGTTTTTTGTGTCTCCTCTCTTGATGGTGATAGATCTCTGTATGATAATGTGATATATGATTCTTGTGGTATTGATGGTAGTGATGGAGATGATGATAATGAAAATGTCCATATTGTCATGAAAAATTACTTTTTTTCATACTACTTTTTACTATAGAGAGCTTGAATTTAAAA
This sequence comes from Eucommia ulmoides, assembly GCA_016647705.1. NCBI lineage: Eukaryota > Viridiplantae > Streptophyta > Magnoliopsida > Garryales > Eucommiaceae > Eucommia > Eucommia ulmoides. The sequence goes on along the minus strand of CM028338.1, from coordinate 20,171,078 downwards.
AGAAAAATTGATTCTTTTGAAAATGTAGGAAAAAGTGTTCGACAATCTAAAGTTCATTTGGATGATTATTGTGGTACAAAAGAGCTTTCAAACATTGTTTTTGAAATTAATAATTTGCTCTCTATAGTGGATTCTCTTGAAAATGAAAATAGAGTTTTAAAAAATAATTTTGACATGATTACCAGGCAAAGGTCAAATCTTGAATCAAAAATCAATTTACTTAAGAAAAATTTTGAAAAATCAAAATCTGAACACTAGTTTGTTTCAAGAGCTTCTGAAAGTGAATTTTCTAGGGAAAGTGCATATATTTTATCGTCTTATCCTTCATCACAAACCAGTGATAATTATGTCGCTATTGTTAGAAATGATTCATGCTTTACATCTCTTGTTTTCTATAATAATCGATTAAATTTGAGATGTTCTTATTGCAATAGGGTTCGTCATTTTAAAGTATCATGTCCGTTCAGGAATCCTAAGTTTATGTCTAACAATAATGGTTCCAAAATGAAATGGATACCGAAGAGAGCTGTTGAAATGTCTTGTGCAGAGTTACTGATAGGTGTAAATTACCTATCTATTTCTAAACCGAACTTGTTAGTTTTCGAGTATGTTTAGTATGTTTTATTACGTTTTAATTCATTTATTTTCTTTTTTTATCATAAAACAGGTATTTGGGGGGAAAAGGTACTAAAATTGTCCTTAAGCTGTCAAATCGGAGCAAGCACGGTGGAAGAACGGAGGAAAAACAAGCATGGAGGCAAAATTCATAACAGAAACCCACCGCTGTAGCGGTGAAAATGCAGAGAGGGCCTAATCTTGTTGGACATCTATCGCCGCAGTGGTGAGATCCATCGCCACAATGGTGAAATTGCAGGATGGTCCCTGAATCCACCATTGACTCTACCGCTTAGGTGAAGATCAAACCAACCTACTCACCACCGCGGCGGTGAATCCCACCGCCGCGGCGGTTACTCTGTGGATAGTTTAGAATATTTAGGATATTTTGTGACATTTTTGAGCCTATATATATCCTTCCTTCTCCTCTAATTCAAGGGTTAGACGTTTTGGGAAGTCTTAACAGCTCCGAGGCCATTCGACCGAGGGAAGATCACGTTGCGAAGAAGGAGGAAGCGTTCTCGAAACGGTTTTTGCGTCGAACCTTCGGATAAATGACTAGTTTCCTTTTTTCTCCCTTTCTCTCTTAGATTTGGTTGAATGTTTGTATATGTTTAGCTCGTTTCTACTTGTATATAGGGCTATGGCCATGTTTAGCTAAACATATATTGTCTAGGGCTTGATTGAATTTATGAAAACGTTGTTTATATAAAATCGATGTTATGTTTTATAAGTGGTTGTTCATGTTTATCTGATTGTGTTTGCTGTGTGGTATTGTTTATTATGCTTGTTACGATATACTGAGAATACGGGGTTTCACATTCGGGAGAGATAACCCCGGATTTGGGCTGGGGTAAATACAACACGACGATCCAATAACCTAGGAGAGAGTTAGAAATTGTGCAATCAATGACGTTGGGGCGAAACTCACCTGACCCATGGTCGTTAAGACATTGAGGGGGACTTTTTCGTTGATGCGAAGTCGTGTATTCCCCCGTCTTACACTCGGGAGAGGTGCCGAGAGAGTTTACGAACTAAGATTGTCATATAGGATGAACATCATTAATGAAAATAGATTGAAACAAACACGTTTAAGTGAACGATATTAATTCCTAGGCAATAATTCCCATAAACATCCTACCAATATATTAGTATAATTAGATTAATTAATTTAGTATTAGTATTAATTAATTATAAATACCATTTTTGTCGCCTAGATAAAGTCAGGTTATGATAATTACGGTAGTCAACAATATTCTCAACCAATCCCTATAGAACGATATCCGACTGAAAGGTCCACTGTATTAAAACTTGACCTCGTGCACTTGCGAGTCAAATCAATCGGCGGGCGAACGAATTCGCCCCGGTCAAGTTTTTGGCGCTGTTGTCGGGGATTGTGTTTTAGATTATCATTGATATTGTGAGTACATAACTTGATTTTAATTTATGCATTTATTTTGTTTATAATTGTTCTTTTTGGTTTTGTTTTTGTTTACGAGGTACTTGGAGATGGATCATCGACAAGTCCTCATTAGGTTCTTTCAACAAGATTTTGAACCATTTTATTGTGCCTGGGAACAGTATAAGTTGTTGCTACTTCGGTTCCCGAATCATCGTTTCCCGAGGGAGTGTTAACTACTGAACTTTCTTGATGGGTTACAAGCCGCAACAAGAAATTGGGTTGAAAGAGGAAACGGTACCACCTCTTTCAACCAACTAACCACGGATGAGGCCTATTGGTTATTGGAAGACATGGAAGTATTTGATTATCATAGTTATAATTCGTTTTCAAGCTACCAATGCTTGGGGGAGAGTTACAGCACTTCGGATCCATGGATTGACACTCCAGACCATGATGAGGAGTCTTCCCCTAATCTAGAGGAAGTACTCGCTACTGTCATGGGAGAGACTCAAAGAGTCTTGAAGGAAACAAATGATCAGTTCAACGAGCATGAGGATCGTCTTGATTTTATTGAGACGATTTGCATCGACATTGATATGACCGTAACATCTTTGTAGACGCAAATTGGTCAGCTAATTTGCTTCATTGAGACCGAGTCATATACGGTGGCACTGAGAGACGGTCAAGCCACACTCGATTATGAAAGCCACTAGGAGGAACCAGAGACGAGCGGAATGAGATTGGGAGCATTCATTAGCGATGAATTAAATGAGACGGGAACCCAAGCATGGCTCAACGATGGTAATTCTCAACCATTGGAGATCCAAATGTTGATGCCTTCATCGATCCAAGAAGCTCACATTTATGAGGATCCAATGTGGCTCAATTATCCTTCACTACCATTTGAACCGTACATTCAAGCCAACTAAGTATAGAAGAAGGAGAAGAATCTTGTTGAGAACCCGAGCTGAACAATGCCATATCTCGCCAAGCTTGAGGGTGTTCACAACCAAGACCCGTATGTTGTGTTATTTGACACGTACTATGGGTGAAAGCCTCTATTTGATGAGCCCTTCACCGTGTCAAGCCAACGATCTTAAATCAGGCATTTCTTGGGAGGCACCCCAAGGAAAAAAAAAAGGTTAAATCCGTCACAACCGACTTGATTTGGAGACGAGATTCTCTAGTCTCCCAGGTACGTGTTCTAAATCCCAGTCTCATTTTAAGTTGGGAGTGATGTGTAGTATGTAGTATGTTTTAGTTGTAGTTTAAAGTAATTGTGTTTACGTGTGCATGTCTGTTTAGGATAGTTTTTGTGCGTGTGCTGAGTTTTGACTTCATCTGGGCCATTACCCGATAATGAGTCTATCCCCTGGTTGTTTATTGAGGTTGAGCGTAAAGCTCATGCATGTGTGTTTTGTGTGCTTGAGGTATCGTCTTAGTAAAAGTTATTGTAGATCCTAAATGCACGAATACCTAAACTCAATATAACACTCTCTAATTGATTTGAAAATGATTATCCTTCCATCAATGTCATGACAATAGGGATTCTATAACTTGATTTGGGGGAAATTCGAGGCGAAATCCTAGGCGAGGTTGTTCAGGAGATATGATTTAGGCAGTCACTTTGTCGCTTGAGCCTTTTAAGCTTACTTTGATATATCATTATCCCTCGTTACCCTGTCGAAGCCTTTAAACTGTTTCAATTCTGATCGCTTAACCAATACCACGTGACCGATTAAACTTCTTTCCAAACCTATATCGCTGAACGGAAAACAAAAAATTGAGAGAATCACGTTTGCAGTTGCAAATGCTACTTGAAGTGAGAAGTTGGGTTTAGGGCGAACTTTATATTGGTTCGGTATTCGAGTACTCACTTGTCATTTTTGTTCATTTTTCACACTCCCCTTAAATAGTAACAATCAAATAAGTTTGAGGGTGTGTTAGTAAAAAAAAAAAAAAAAAAAATCAATTGTATATACGGTTTTTATTTTTAGTTTCTTTTTGACAAGTGAGTACAAAGTTCTTAAATTTATGTATGGGGTTGTTTCAATTATATCTATGGTGTTTCGAGAGTGAGAAAAAGCCAAGCATGTGCCTCGAGTATCGTCACGTTAACAACGATTAACCTGTTTTGTATTTTCGATATACCCGTGGCCATTATTCCAAAACCGAACCAAGCCCTAATGATCTTCAATAATCTCTGAGCCTACATTAGTGGAGAATAGATCCCGGGTCAGGCGTACAGATTCTCTATACCTTAATGGTTTAAGTCATGACGTAAGACCCTAATTTCCGCATGTGCATCTTCATTCGCCACATTTTAGAACATTTAGAAAATAATGGGGTGGAATGTGTCATTTCTAATGTAAATTAAAAGTTTAGGGGTCAATTGGCAATTTTAGAAATATTCATTTTAAATTTTGGGATTTAAATAATTACCTAAAGAAAATTGAGGGGAGGTTAATGTAATTTGGGAAAAAGATAATATATATATATACACACATACACATGCGATTGTGAGGAAAAAAATAGAAGAATCGACGTGGCTTCGTTTGGGAGTAGGGAAGATCCACTTCTATATATATATATATGTATGTATGTATGTATGTATGTATGTATTCATCCATGCAAATAGGGATTTGGAGCAATAAAAGAAGAAAACACAGAGAGAGAGAGAGAGAAGGTGGTCGGCCGGCATGGGGGTAGTGAGATCCGACGAGCGTGGTGTGGGTTTCTCCGTTTGATCCATGGTGTGTGATTGGCGAGGGCAGTGTGAACATCTGGCAGTGTGTGTTCCGGTGTGGGTGTGTATTGTGGGTCGACGGTTGTGTGCGGGTGTGTGATCGTTGTCATGTGTGTGTGTGTGTGCTTTATCTACTTGGTCCGACGATGTGTGGTTAGTTGTGTGTGTGTTCTGTTCTATTTCTTTATTTGTGTGTGTGTGTTGTTCGTCGTCGATTGCGTGTGTGTGTGTATGTGTGATCAGTCGCTGATCGTCCGGCATGCATGTGGGTGTGTGATCGCCGTTGGTGGTCCGGCAGTGTGTGTGTGTATTTTGTGATTATGTATGTGTGTGTTTCGGCATATATGTGTGAGTGTGTGCTCTGATCATGAGGAAGGGACGACGAGTTAGATCGTCAGAGCTGGTGAGGAGAGAGAGAGAGAGAGGGCCAGCTGCTGAAACCAAAAAACAGAATAGAAAAATAGGAGCGTTCGTCGCGGCGGTGAGGTTCAACAAAACAGAAAACAGAAAAAGGAAGAGGAAAAAAAAAATCCAAAAATCCAATTTCCCGACCTTGGAACAATTCGGAACAGGTAAAATTTTAATTGGGTATTCTTGTCGATTAAATTAAATTGTTAAGTATTAAAATTTTTGCAATCATAATAGTAATTTCCGTAATTGTAATAATATTTTTATAATCATTAATCTTAAATAAATTGGTAAAGTAAATATTAACGTAGTGAAATGGACAAAATAATAATTTTTCATAAAGAAAATTTGGGGAATGGGAAATATGAAATTTAGGACCTGCATTGCATGTTAGGTTATTTTAAATAAAATATTAATTTAGGCCTATCGTTGTTAGGTTCACAGATACCAGCGTCCCAATAGGTTTAGGACGATAATATTTTTGCAGTATGAAAAACGAGGTGAGTATATTGTCTTCTATGTAAATTTACAAATCTTATTTTCGTATAAATTGTGGGAAATTTATTTGTTGGCCCAGTAGAATACCCAAGAGGGGGGTGAATTGGGTAATTAAAAAATTATCAGAATAAAATTCAATAAATCAAATAATTAATTTTAAGCCTCAATTAATTATTAACTTTACAACACAACGGAATAATATAATCAACTAAGTGCACACACAAATAGCAAAAATTGCAAAGTAAATATAATAACACATAAAAGATTTATACTTGTTCACCAAGCTACTATTGGCCAATCCAGTCCCCCGAGCTCCATGGAGGTCGCACCCACTAAAATCAAGTTTCCTTTAAATGTAGGAACCAAACCCACACATCGATTCTTTTATAGCCTCAGAATCAACCTTTGCAATATCCTTTTCTCAGGCTAAGGAAGAACCTCTACTTTTTACAGGTTAAAGAATAACTTAATTCTTTTTAACACTAAGGCTCAAGAAACAAAACCTCTCACAAAACACTCCAACTATCATTTTTCCAAGTAAGGATAGAACCTTTACAAATCACTCACAACGCAATTCTATACAGGAAGAATCACTATCTCAATTTCTTTACAGGAAGAGACTAAAACCGAACTACCCCTGATTAAATACCCCTAATGGTATTTAACCCGTCACAACTCACCAATACAAAAATTGATAAGAAGTAAATCTCACTCGGAGCTTCTACCACCCTAGATAAACACTTACTCAATTAATATCTCAACTAGTGATTGAAATATGTGAGATACAAAAATCTGATTTCAACAAGATATGGGTAGCAAATTAGAGCACGTAATCAGATTCAAGAAATTGTTTGTAAAAAAAATGTTTTCTTCAAAAAATCAAAAATAATTTCTAAGACTGATTTCCAAATATAGAATAATGAACAAACAAAAATCAATATGGAAATACCTCACCCGGAATCCATCGAAATAATGATTAGAACAATGTAACTTCAAATCCGGTATCAGCAAAAATTGATCGCAATTGATTCTCAAAATCACTCTTAGAAAATCTCACAACATCATAGAATGATAACTCTTATAAAAGCTCACAAATAATATAAACTCTTTTAGCTCTCTCTCAAATGAATGATTAGTCCTAAAAATAAAAATTCACAGGTCTATTTAAAGGAATATGTAATCAACCTTCTAACGGATAGTTTACATGTGTCATGATAATTAAAAGCTCTTATAGACCCCTTATATCATAAGGACTTCATTTAGGTTCAATTCCACTTAAAAACATCTTTCAAATCTCTCAATTAAATGGCCCTGACACTGATAGTCATTTTAGATGGCACAGTTATATAGGTTACAGTACCGTTGCAACTCTCGATTGTGAGGTAAAAACGATCATATTGCTAGTAGGAAAGTGGTGTGGGGTATTTTAATATACAATGAACTGCCTGGATTGATTGGCTTAGATATATTATTTTAAAATGGATTAGTGTCGATATATATTATTTTGGTACTCTGGTTGACTTAAAATATTTGAATTGGGTGTTTTAAATATATGAGTTTATTTCAGTGGTAATAAGAAAATTGGATTTCCATACGGTATGTGATTATATAGTTTTATATTTTGAAATGTGGTGTTTAATACTTATACTTGATCCATAAAATGTTTTTATTATGAAGACAGTACACCGATAAAAAAAAAATTGGTTTTAGGTTCCCCAGATAGGAGTGGGTCTACTATTGACACTAGGTAGAGTTTGGGAGGTAGTGTCATTTTGGAGGTGGGCCGGTCAGAGGTGAATCGTGGAGGGTTCAACATTTTGAGATTTTCATTGTATATATATTTTGGACATGTGTGTCCCATATTTTTGGAAATGAGTAATAGGTATTGTGTTTTGGGAAAGAAAATATTGATAGCGATACGCGTGTGTCTGAGTATGTATGTATATATATATGTGTGTGTGTTTGGTTGGTTCATGAGGAAGTGTCATGCCGATGTCACGCTCGATATCTGGTGCTGGGTGCCCGGGATGGGGTGTGACATTTATGGAATTAGAGCCTAGGTTATAGGTTCTGTAGACATGCTAGTTGTCTAGTCAGTAGTGGACCTTGAGATAGGGTGTCGGTAGGTGGTTTCGGCACACGAGTGGTAGTTATGTTATGAAATTAAATATTGTTATTTTTCTGGTTGGCCTAGCAGTTTATTAAATTTTATTTTAGATAGTGATGATGGAGCGTGAAAATGAGAGCTCTAGGAGTGTTGGACCCTAGAGGCGGAGGGACAAGACGTAGAAAAGCTTAGATTCCGTTGAGAGAATTCTACAGGTTGCTGAATAGCTGACAGAGCAGCAGGCAAAAATGATGGAATGCCAAAGAGCCCAAACTGACACAGCTACTTCCTAGACAGTACTTTTGAAAAGATTTATGGAGTTGGATCCTCCGGTTTTCACTAGAACTGCAGGTCCAGCTGATGCCGCAAGCTGGTTGAGAGGTGTGGGGCATGTATTTGAGGCCATGGGGATTACTGATGATAGTCGAGTTCCTCTTGCTACCTTCCAGCTGAAAGAAGAAGCCGAACATTGGTGGGAGGAGATGAAGAGGTTACTTTTAGTACCAGGTAAGGAGATCACTTGGGATCGATTTGTTGCGGAGTTTAATGAGAAATGTTTTCCTGAGTCCTATCGGTTCCAAATGGAGGAGGAGTTCATAGTTTTGAAGCAGGAAAAAATGATCGTCCAGCAATACAAAATACAGACGAAAGTGGTAGAGGCGAAATACAGACGATTCCAAAAAGGGCTCAATTTAGAAATTCGTTTAAGGTTGACGAGCAGACAAATTAAGAGTTACGCTGAATTGGTGAATACAGCAAAGTTAGTGGAAAGAGATGTTTAGGAAGCCGTCGAGAGCCACAAACAGTACAAAAAGAGTAGATTCGAGTCACCTAATAGATATCCAGGTAGCACTTCTCGGGGAATGGTATCTCGACCGCCAGTTGCTTGGGCCCCATTGATTGACCAATCTGTTAGAAGTCGTGGTCCACTACAGTCATACTCTGGGTGATAGTAGAGTGTATCTGGACCGAGTGTCGGCTAGTGAGGGTAAGGGAGAAATCAGTCATCTAGTCGAGCTGGGGTGTTTGTATGCTATTAGTATGGGGCACCGGATCATTTTGCCAGGGACTGTCCCATGGGAGGACCAATATGTTTTCATTGTCATAAGCTGGGTTATATATCTACGAATTGTTCGAAATTTGCTGTCACATCTACACCTTCTGCGAGCAGTATGGGTAGTGCTGGCCTTAGTGCTGCCCAGGGGCATGGTAGAGGATCTGTTGGTAGACCTCTGATGCAAGGCCGTGTATTTACTACTACCCGACAGGATGCCCAGGCTACTCCAGATGTGGTTACAGGTATCATGTCTTTATATGATAAAGATGCACGTGTACTTATTGATCCCGATTCTACTCATTCATTTGTTTCGGCAACCTTCATGATTCATATAGGCAAATTTCCTACTTCCCTGCTATATAGTATCATTATCTCTACTCCAGTATGTGAGTCAGTGTTGATAGATAGTGCGCATAAAGATAGTCCGCTTTGGATTGGTGATAGAAAGTTATTAGTAGATCTACTACCCCTGAGTAGCCACAATTTTGATGTGATACTGGGTATGGATTTGCTATTCGGTTATCATGCCACGGTGGATTGTTTTAAAAATGAAGTTATCTTTCGGGTCTCCAGCGAGCCAGAGATTGTATTTTCGGGGACAGAATTATTACCCCTGTTAGTTTGATTTCAGTTTTGGAGGCTAGGAAGCTACTAAAGAAGGGATGTCAAGGATACCTCGCGCATGTGATTGACATTAGTCAGAATGAAGTTCAGGTGGCAGATATTCCAGTGATTAGGGATTTTCCTAATGTTTTTCCAAAAGAATTACCAGGGTTTCCAGTGGATAGAAAAATGGAATTCACTATCGAGTTACTTCCAGGAACTGCTTCGATATCAATCCCACCCTATCATATGGTGTCTACCGAGCTGAAAGAATTGAAGACTCAGTTGCAAGATTTGTTAGACCGCGGGTTTATCAGACCTAGCATTTCTCCATGGAGAGCCCCAGTGTTATTCGTAAAGAAGAAGGACAGCACACTAGGGATGTGTATTATTTACCGATAGTTGAATAGGGTGACAGATTGTAATAAATACCCGTTCCCTAGAATTGATGATCTATTCGACCAACTGCAGAAGTCCAAGGTGTTTTCCAAAATAGATCTTCGATCAGGATATCACCAGTTGAAAGTCAAAGACAGTGACATGGCGAAGACGGCATTCCGTACGAGGTATAGGCATTATGAATTCTTAGTTATGCCATTTGGGTTAACGAATGCCCCTACTGCCTTTATGGATTTAATGAATCAGATCTTCCAACCCTATCTAGATCAGTTTATTATCGTGTTCATTGATGATATACTGATCTACTCCCAAAATAAAGAAGAGCATGCAGAGCATCTCAAGATTGTGTTGTAGACCTTGCGAGAGAAGTTGTTGTATGCGAAATTCCGTAAATGCGAGTTTTGGTTGGATAGATTCATGTTCTTGGGGCATGGTATCTCGGGATATGGTATTCAAGTGGATCCAAAGAATGTCAAAGCCGTGGTGCAATGGGAGAGGCCGAAAAGTGTGACCGAATTTGAAGCTTTTTGGAATTGGCGGGTCATTATCGTCGGTTTGTGCAGGAATTTTCTGTTATAGCTGCCCCGTTGACCCAATTGAATCGCAAGGAATCCAAATTCAAGTGAACTGATAAATATGAGCAGAGTTTTCAAGAGCTGAAAAATAGACTGATATTTACGCCAATACTTTTGTTTCCGATTGAAGGTGGTGGCTTTGTGATCTACAGTGATGCTTCACACCAAGGGCTAGGGTGTGTACTGATGCAACATGGTCACGTGATTGCATATGCCTCCCGAAAATTAAAGAATCATGAGCATAATTACCCGACGCATGATTTGGAATTGGCAGCGATTGTGTTTACCTTGAAGATTTAGAGACATTACCTATATAGCGAGACTTGTGAGATATACACCGACCACTAAAGTTTGAAATATTTGTTTACTCATAAGGAATTAAATCTCAGGCAGAGGTACTGGATAGAATTGATCAAGGACTATGATTGTACTATCCATTACCATCTTGGAAAGGCCAATGTGGTAGCAGATGCGCTGAGTCGAAAATCGACGGGTTCGGTCGCACACATTCAAGTTGTTCATACTAATCTATATGCCGAGTTGAGATATTTGCGAGTCCAGTTGGTGATTGGTCAGACGGAAGTATTGCTTACGACTTTGACTTTGAGACCGACATTGATCAACCGTATTATAGAAGCGTAGAAGTTGGATGCCCAATTGGAGAAGATCTGAAATGAAGTGAAAAATGGTCATAGAGCTGACTATCGTGTTAGGGATAATGATGAAGCTTTGATGGTTGGAAATAGACTATGTGTCCTTGATGATGCCAATCTGAAGAAGGATATCTTGGAGGAAGCGCATAACTCAGCATACGTGATGCACCCAGGCAGTACCAAAATGTATCGGGATCTGTAAGAACAATATTAGTGGAATGGAATGAAATGAGAAATTGGTGAATTTGTTGCCAGGTGTCTCATTTGTCAGCAAGTTAAGATCGAGCACCAATGTCCAGGTGAGTTATTGCAGCCTCTACCTATTCCAGAGTGGAAATAGGAGCATATCACGATGGATTTCATTTCGGGATTACCCCGTACTCAAAAGGGGCATAATTTCATCTGGGTGATCATTGATAAGCTTACTAAATATGCTTATTTTCTGGACGTAAAGACGACGTACTCTCTGGATAAGTATGCCCAACTGTATATTGACGAGATTGTTCGGTTACATGGTGCACCGGTTTCTATAGTGTCAAACAGAGATCCGAGATTTACTTTGAAGTTTTGGCCGAGTCTCCAAACTGTTTTAGGTACCAAGCTGAAATTTAGTATCGCTTTTCATCCGCAGATATACAATCAATCAGAGGGTATGATTCAAACGTTGGAGGATATGTTGAGGGGTTGTGTTCTAAAATTTCCTGGTAGCTGGGATGATCACTTGACATTGACGGAATTCGCCTACAATAATAGCTACCATTCGACAATCGAGATGACACTGTATGAAGCGTTGTATGGCAGGAGATGCAGGACTCTAGTCTGTTGGACTGCAGTGGGAGAAAAAAAATTGCTAATGCCGGATATCGCCCAAATGACAACAGACAAAGTGAAGGTGATAGAGGATAGATTGAGGATTGCTCAAAGTCGGCAAAAGAGTTATATTGACAAGCATAGGCGAGAGTTGGAATTTGAAGTGGGAGATCATGTATTTTTGCGTATATCCCCGTGGAAGGGCATAATGAGGTTCGAGAATAAAGGAAAGTTAAGTCTGAGGTATATCGGGCCATACGAGATTTTAGAATAGGTTGGTGCGATAGCTTATCGACTTTTCCTACCACCAGAATTGTCCAAATTACACGAAGTTTACCACGTATCGATGCTTAGGAAATATATGCCAAATCCTTCGCATGTGTTGACTTCGCAACCAATCGAGTTGAAAGAAGATTTGACATACGTTGAGGAGCCAGTGCAGATTTTGAGTCGTAAAGATTAGGTGTTGCGGACGAAAACGATTCCATTCGTGAAAGTGCTCTGGTGCAGTCATTTCGTAGAGGAAGCGACGTGGGAGCGAGAGGACGAGATAAAAGATAAATATCCGCACTTGTTCGATCAAGGTAACTAAAATTTTGGGACGAAATTTCTTTTAGGAGGGAAGGGTTGTAAGACCCTAATTTTCGTATGTGCATATTCATTAGTCGTATTTTAGAACATTTAGAAAATAATAGGGTGAAATGTGTCATTTCTAGTGTAAATTAAAAGTTTAGGGGTCAATTGGCAATTTTAGAAGTATTCATTTTAAATTTTGGGATTTAAATAATAACCTAAAGAAAATTGAAGGGAGGTTAATGTAATTTAGGAAAAATATAATATATATATATATATATATATATACACACACACACACACACACACATACACACATATGCGATTGTGAGGAAAAAGAGAGAAGAATCGACGTGGCTTCGTTTGGGAGTAGGAAATATCCACTTCTATCATGTATATATATATGTATTCATCCATACAAATAGAGATCAAGAGCCTCAAAGTAAGAAAACAGAGAGAAAGAGAAAAGGTAGTCAGCCGGCGTGGGGGTAGTGATATCCGACGAGCGTGGTGTAGGTTTCTCTGTTCGATCTGTGGTGTGTGATTGGCAATGGCGGTTCGTGTTCCAACGTGGGTGTGTATTGTGGGTCGACAGTTGTGTGCGGGTGTGTGATCGTTGTCACGTGTGTGTGTGTGTGTGTGTGTGTGTGTGTGTGCTCTGTCCAGTTCGTCCGGTGGTGTGTGAAGGTGATTGGCATGCGCATATGTGTGGTTGGTCGTGTGTGTGTTATGTTCTATTTCGTCGTTTGTGTGTGTGTGTGTTGTTCGTCTTCGATTGTGTGGGTGTGTGTGTGATCAGTCGCCGATCGTCTGACATGCATGTGGGTGTGTGATCGTCGTTGGTGGTCCGGCAATGTGTGTGTGTATTCTGTGATTGTGTATATGTGTGTTTTGGCGTGTATTTGTGAGTGTGTGCTCTGATCGTGAGAAAGGGACGACGAGTGAGATCGCTAGAGCTGGAGAGAAGAGAGGGGAGACGGCCGGCTGCTGAAACCAGGAAATAGAATAGAAAAAGGGAAGCGTTTGCCACGGCAGTGAGGTTCAGCAAAAAAGAAAAAGAAGGGAAAAGAAAAAAAAAATAAAAAAATCCAATTTTCTGACCTGCAAACGATTCAGAACAGGTAAAATTTTAATTGGGTATTATTGTCGATTAAATTAAATTGTTAAGAATTAAAATTTTTGCAATCGTAATAGTAATTTCCGTAATTGTAATAATATTTTTAAAATCTTTAATCTTAAATAAATTGGTACAATAAATATTAACGTAGCGAAACAGACAAAATAATAATTTTTCATAATGAAAATTTGGGGAATAAGAAATATGAAATTTAGGGCCTGCATTGCATGTTAGGTTATTTTAAATAAAATATTAATTTAGGCCTATCGTTTTTAGGTTCATAGGCACCAGCGTCCCAATAGGTTTTGGACGGTGATATTTTTGTAGTGCGGAAAACGAGGTGAGTGTACTCCCTTCTATGTAAATTTACAAATCGTATTTTTGTATAAATTAAGGGAAATGTGTTTATTTAAAATGTATGGTTTTGCAACTTATATGGATCAAGTTAGTTTTAAAGGTGGAAAATGATTTTTTTCCGACTATACCATAGTTTTCTTCTTGTTAGGCGGGTATGACCTACGAGATGTGAATTTTCTTCTCATTAGGCGGGTATGACCTTCAAGATGTGGATTTTCTTCTCGTTAGGAGGATATGTCCTGCGAGATGTGGATTACCTGCTAGGCAAGTCCTATAGGGTGGTTTGACCCGTCAGGAGTGCAAATCCTGCAGGTGGTACCCCTACCATTGGGGATAATAAATGGCCCTGGTATTGATAGTCACTTTAGATGGCACAGTTGTACAGGTTACGGTATTGTTGCCACTCCCGATCGTAAGGTAAAAACAATCATATGGCTAGTAGGAAAGTGGTGTGGGTTATTTTAATATACGATGAACTGTCTGTATTGATTGACTTAGATATATTATTTTAAAATATATTAGCGTCGATATATATTATTTTGTTGCTTTAGTTGACTTAAAATATTTGGATTGGGTGTTTTAAATATATGAGTTTATTTCAATGGTGACAGGAAAATTGGATTTCCGTACGGTATGTGATTATATAGTATTATATTTTGAAACGTGGTGTTTAATACTTATACTTGATCCATAAAATATTTTTATTATAAAGACAGTACACCGATAAAAAATTTTGCTTTCAAGTGCTGTAGATAGAAGTGGGTCCACTACTGGCACTAGGTAAAGTTAGGAAGGTAGTGTAATTTTGGAGGTGGGCCAGTTAGAGGCGAACCGTGGAGGGTTCAGCATTTTGAGATTTTTGTTGTATATATATTTGGGACGGGTGTGTCCCATATTTTTGGAAATGAGTAGTAGGTATTGTGTTTTGGGAAAGAAAATATTGATAGCTGTACGCGTGCGTCTGAGTATGTATGTATATATATGTATTTGTTTGGTTGGTTGATCAGGAAGTATCATGTTGACGTCATGCCCGGTCTCGGGTGACGGGTGCCCGGGGTGGGGTGTGACACATGAACTTTAGTGAGGGATAATCCCATCTAATCAATGAATAATTGTATATTTGTGTTTAATCATACATACTCTGAAAGGATCTAGAATGGAACTTACTATTATGAATGTTGAAATTCTAGAACATCGCATTGTGTGTTTTATACTTGAGCTTGATAGAATTGGGGGCCGATGAGAGTAAATCGTTTAGTCGTTAGATGACTTTCAAACCTTGCATATTTTTGTTTCTAATGTTTTTTTGTTTTTCGTTTTTAATTTCATAGTTAGTCGTTGTAGTAATTGTGTGTGTATGGGTGGTTTGCTCGGGACTAGCAAAATTCTACATTTCGGGGTATTTGATAGGGATAAATTACTTATCTATTTCCAAACTGAACTTGTTAGTTTTCGAGTATATTTAGTACATTTTCTTACATTTTAATTCATTTATTTTATTTTTGTCAAAAAATAGGTATTTAGGGTGAAAATGGACTAAAACGGTCCTTAAGCAGTCAAATTGGAGCAAGTATGGTGGAAGAACGTTGGAAAAACAAGAACGGAGGCAAAATTCATAACAGAAGCCCACCTCCATAGCGGTGAAAATGCAGAGAGGGCCTAATCTTGCTAGACATCCATCGCCGCGGCAGTGAAACTATAGGATGGTCCCTGAATCCACTGTTGACTCTACTGCTCAGGCGAAGATTAAACCGACCTACTTACCGTGGCGACAATGAATCTTACCACCGTGGTGGTTACTCTGCGGATGGTTTAGGATATTTAGGATATTTTGTGATATTTTTAAGCCTATATATACCATTCCTTTGCCTCTATTTCAAGGGTTAGACGTTTTGAGAAGTCTTGAGAGCTCCGAGGCCATTCGACCAAAGGAAGATCACGTTGCGAAAAAGGAGGAAGCATTCTCGGAACAGTTTTAGCGTCGGATCTTTAGATAAATGGCTAGTTTCCTCGTTTATCTCTTTCTCTCTTAGATTTGGTTGAATGTTTGTATATGTTTAGCTCGTTTCTAGTTGTATATAGGGCTACGGCGATGTTTAGCTAAACATATATTGTCTAGGGTTTGATTAAATTTAAAATTGATGTTTTGTTAGTGGTTGTTCATGTTTATCTGATTGTGTTTTGCTGTGTTGTATTGTTATTATGCTTGTTACGGTATATCGAGAATATGAGGTTTGACCTTCGGGAGAGGTAACCCTGAATTCGGATTAGGGTAAACACAACGCGACGATCCAATAACCCGGGAGGGAGTTGGAAAGTGTGCAATCAATGACATTGGGGTGAGACTCACGTGAACTAGGGTCGTTAAGACGTTGAGGAGGACTTCTTCGTTGACGTAAAGTCACGTATTCCCCCGTCTTACACTCGGGAGAGGTGGTGAGGGAGTTTACGAACTGAGATTGTCGGATAGGATGAACACCATTAATTAAAATAGATTGAAACAAACACATTTAAGTGAACGATATTGATCCCTAGGAAATAATTCTCTACCAATAAATTAGTATAATTAGATTAATTAATTTAGTATTAGTATTAATTAATTATAAATACCATTTTTGTGGCCTAGATAAAGTCGGGTTATGATAATTACTGTACTCAACAATATTCACAACCAATCCCTATGGAACGATATTTGACCGAAAGGTCCACAGTATTAAAACTTGATCTCGTGCACTTGCTAGTCAAATCATTCGGTGGGCGAACGAATTCACCCTGGTCAGTTACATAGTGTCAGAAGTGGACCCGAACGGACAAACAAATAGATTATATCAAATCCAAGACAAGAAGTCATCAAGGATCCACAAGTGACGCATACAAAGCGAAAAGATGCACCAAAGACAAAATGTGAAGTTACAAAGAAGCCACAAGCAAAATATACAAATAGAAAATATTTGCCAAAGCCAAAATGAAATATCACCAGGAAGCCACAAGTGACATGTACAAATAAAAGTATTAGTAAATGAAATGGTAATAATCAAAAGTTGAGAGGATATAGATAGGCTAAGAGAAATGGTGCACCCAAATCAATCCTTGATACAAATGAGGTAAAAAGCAAAGTTATCCTGAAAGATAGAAAAGGTACTCCTAACCCTCTACATTTTAAATTCTTTAAATTTGTTAAAGAGGGAGGTGTTCGACATGACAAATAAGTAAGTTGGTAATGGTTTCTAAGACCTGTTTTAAATGATGTGTTCATTTATTGTCTTAGAAACATTGCTTGGTGATTATAAGAATCACGTTTAATTTAAAATATATTAACATATTTTCATGATGTGCGTATATTGAGGATTGTTAATATATTTGTTTTTAAAACATGTTACCTGAGATGATTTAATCTGAATCAATTGGTTTATATGATCAAAATTACTTGGAATTGATTAGTGATCACGCATGATGTTGAGAATAACAGATAAATATATGTTTACTTGATATCTACTAATGATTTTCTTTGAAGTATGTTTCAAAGAATTTCAGGTTATAATTCAAAGAGAAACAAATATTCATACTGAAAATTAAAAATTAGTCAAGAATAAAATCGGGGTTGATTCGAGAAAATAATTGATTAGAGTTGAATCTTCATTCAACTCAATGGTAAAACAATCTCATTCTTGCATGATTATGTAAATAAATTTATGTGATGTGAAAAATTATCATTTAATCTACAGAAATTAACGCACATCTCTATGAATATCATGATTTGATTATATATCTACGTGGAACTCTATTGTTAGCTAAATATTAATTTATTGATGATATATATACTGCATGATAATCAGAAAAACTTACACATTTTTATGTGATATTGTTATGCTATGCTATATGAGATCCTTTAAAAGTCATGTTTAAAAAAATGTGATACAGCTTGTATCAATCCATGACTTGTTTATCATTGAGTTATTTGTTAATCTGCATGATCTCTGAATATATAGCATGATACCGTTGCACATGGATATCCTTATAAGCAATAGTTGTCTAGCTTTTATCTAATGTCTCTTGTTTTTTTAGTAATGATTGATATTCTTACAAGGTTCTAAAATTTCTATGAGATAAATATGCACTTATCCATGTTTAAAGGATGCATTAGATTTATGTTGAGAAATTATTATTAAAATATGCTTCATGTTCTAGTAGTGCATTAAAGATTTCACGTTTCTTGATTCTATATGTAGGGAAGATATTAATCGTTATCATGAATAAGGCATGTTGAATAATTAAAATTATATTATTTCATGCTACATTGTTAAAATGTTTTGTTTATCTTAAGTCTTTTCTCCTATTCATGAATTTGTTTATTTACAATTATATAGGGGGAGATTGCATGCTTAGAATGGTGTTTTTGGTATGGATAGGCATAATGATGATTGAAATATTGCATTCTTAGAATGATATTTTTGGTGTGGATAGGCATAATGATGATTGCCTAGAATTGATGTTTTTGGTTCCCCTTCCCCACTTTTTGAGATGACAAAAGGGGAGAATATGTTGATATTTTATTGAATATCTTAAATGAATTGAATTGATTATAGGGGAAGATATAAATGAGGAAACCATAGTTGCACTTAAAACAAGTTAGTTAATGTTTAGATTTTGTTTATCTAAGCATTGCTCTGTTATACGGGGAGAACAATGTTGATATGACCATGTTGCTTTATAAATATATTAATTGTTTGATTGATCATATTTTGAGCTTCGTTGAATATCTTATGAGTTATTTGAATTATCTTCATGATTATACTTTAAAGAGTTAAAAAACCAATCATCGGATTTAGGGGGAGCGTGGTTACATTATTGTTTTTAAGAAAATATCAAAGTTAATGGTCATATCAAAAAGGGAGAAATTGTTGATCCTAAGATTTTGATGGACAATTAAGTGTTGATATTTTTTGTGGAACTAACGAGTTTATTGAGTGTTTCAATGTAAAAGTTCCATTGATGATGTTATTATGAAATAATTGCTAAAGATGCAGAGACGATATATTATAAAGAAACTGTGAAGGATGCTAAAGAGACAGATATTAAGAGATTGAAGATTCTGAAGAATCTAGGTGAAAATACCTCAATTCAATTTTACTCTTAATATATCTCGATTAAGATCACACACGACACAAATGAAAAGATTTATATTTAAGTGTGTTTGAATTGGAGTTCTAATTAAGTTCAATTATATGCTCTAATGTGAAATTGAATAAGAAATATTGACCTAAGAAAGATTAGTGTTTAAAATTGATTAATAGTATTAATATTAGTTAACCGAGAAAAGAAATTAGTTAAAAGGTCTAAAATGTCGAAGTTTAGAGTTGAAATGAATTAAGAAAAAGTTGATCCAGCATTGATCGGTCAACCGAGCCCTAGAGGATCGGCCAACCGATGGAAGTATGCTGGGAATTGGAGAAGTCTCTAAATCGATCGGTCAACCGACTAAGAGAGATAGGTTAACCAATGACCAAGAAGTGAACTCTCTGAATCGATCGGTCGACCGACTATGGACGATTAGTCAACCGACCAAGGTAAAAAAATAGCCTGGGCAGCATCCTGAATCGATTGGTCAACCGACCAGGGTTTTGAGTTTGGCTTGGCTAGCAACCTGAAACGATCGGTCGACTGATGGTGTTTGATAGGTCAACCAATTGTGTGGTTTGAGATGTTGAGGATTTCATGGATTTCAAGATCAAATCTAAAACTAGCCATTATTTGCTTACCTAATTGAGAGATCTTAGGGATTTTGATATATTGATGATATGTTGCTTCTATTTGGATATTTCTATAGATTTGGTACATGGAATTAAGGTGTTTCTTAATTTACTTAATTTAATACTTCCTATCTATTTAATTTGAGATTGAGAAATAATTTGGGGACTAAATTGAATATTTTAAAATCTATATTTAAGTCAAATATATCAGAAATGAAAGGAAATGATATATGGAGTCTCTAGGTGCCTTTTAGAGGCCTATTATTTTAAAACTAGCCATTAGAGGGCCTGTTCTAATTCCTTATATATAGACCTACGAATTTTGATAAAAAGATAACACAATATCAAGAATTATTCAGATCCTAAGTTTTTCTAAGAGTCATCATATTGATATTATTTTGATAGATCAGTTGTTGAGAAGTTCTTGAGTTAAAGCGTTGATTACGTTGGCATCACCGATTTGAGTTGTCTAGCATTTCAATCTATAATCTTTCAGTGTTTTCTTGGTGAGATCTTTCCAAGCTATCAATCTTTATTGTGAATTTATATTTATATACTTACCTGGTTGATAAGATCTTAGTAAAATCGTTTTTGAACTTTAAAGTGCATAAAATTATTTTTAAAACGATTTTTATGATAATCTGATTACGTGTTTATTTTTGTGCTACCCACATTTATTATAATCAGATTTTGGATTACTCACGTAAATTCTGTCACTAGTAAATTCAGGCCATTAATTAAATTAAATTGATTTGAGGTGGTAAAAGCTCCGAGTGGGAAGAAACTTATCAATTGTTTGGAATTGGTGAGTTGTGTGTGGATTAGATATTGTTGTGAATATCTAATCAAGAGTAGCTTGATTTCAATTTCTTCCGGTAAAGAGATTGAAGTTTGATCTTTACCTAAAGTATAAAAATGTTAGGTTACTCTTTTCCCTTGAAAAGAGCTTAGGCATAATTCTTCCTTATTAGAATTAAAGTTGAGTGATTTGTAACGGTTCCATTCTTACCGGTGAAAATGATATTTGAAGTGTTTGTGAGGTTTGATTCTTGGCCTAAGGTATAAAAGAATTAGGTTTGATCTTTAGATTGTGAAATGATTGGGTTAGTATTGAGCCTGAAAAATAAAAATAAAAAAAGGATAAGGTTATTCCTATGCTTGGGAAAAGGATTAGGTTGTGATTTATTCTTAAAAGAATTAGGTTAATCTTTAACCTGGTAAAAAGATAGAGGTTCTTCCTTAGCCTGTGAAAAATTAATTGTAAATGTTGATTCTGAGCCTGTAAAAGAATCATTGTGTAAAGGTTTGGTTCCTACCTGTTTAAAGGAATCTTAGCGGTTTAGTGGGTGCAACTCTCTATGGGGCTCAAAGAACTGGATTAACCAAGAGTTGCTTGGTGAACCAGTATACATCGTGGTGTGTTGCATTTTTACTTTATTTATTTTCTGTTATTTGGGTATGCACATAGTTTATATAACACTTATCTACTGCTATAAAGAGATAATAATTAATTTAAGATTAAATTAATTATTTGAATTTTCAAGTGTTGAAAGTTGATAATTTGCTTTAAATTTTATAACTACCCAATTCACCCCCCCTCTTGGGTTAATCACTGGGCCAACAATTATATATAATATAATATATAAAAATATAAGATCATGATAACTTTGATTTTGTCTTTTATTGATTCTTTCAATCGTTTAGGTGAATAATTGTAATTACTATTCAATATTTTATAATAAAATACAGTTTTGACCCTATATAAATATATTAATATTTACTAAGACCCCATAGTTTCAAATATATGCAAAATAGCCCCCAATATAAATTTACGGATATTATGTAGGCAATTATCTAAAATTATTAATAATTATTTTAATTTACTAATAAATATACTAGAAAATAAAGATAAAAGGGTAAATAAATTTATATAAAATAGATCCAACACTTACTACACACCTGCCCTGGCTTAGTTTATGATTCCGTCGAGGTCGACTGCTTCATACTGAAAGAGGTCCTCGATGTGGTTCAGTATAGTGTAACATTCATCGGTATGATTACCCACTCCTCCAGAATAATACTCGCAAAAGGTGTTCGGGTTGAACTGTGGGGAATGCGGGTCAAGTCAGTGGGGCGGAAAAGGTATAAGCAAGTTATCTACAAGGAATTAGTGGTATATCTGGGTGTGTGGAGCGGAAAATTGATTGAAGCTTCTACACTCCTAAGAGGATTGAGTGTTGGCAAAATGAGGTGCGGGGGTAAAAGCTCGTCGTTTAGGATATGGCCTTTTTTCAACAGTGGTCGGGTACAGGTCTCCACTCATTGATTAGTTCCTAGGTATAGTTTATCCTAGTTCCTTAATGGTTAACCTAGATTGTGGATCTAGTCCCACATCTTGGATATCTCTCCCTCGACTAGGTCTTGTGTAGGGATTTCTTCCTTAGGTTGTTGTAACACTAGCGTTTCAGTTATTAGCTCTATGTAAGAGGCCCAATCATTTCCTAAGTATTTTTCATAGTCAGAGTATCTTTCGAACTCGTTTTCCTACTTGATGGCAGTGTTGTCAACTTGTTTCATCGGCTCGGAATAGGTTATCCAGTAAGCTTTCTCGCAATTTCTCGAGGCGATCCATTTTCCTTGTGGGGGGTTTAGAGTCATTTCTCCAGGCTCCTAGGTTACCAAAGTTATTCATGGGCATAATTTATACTATAAAGTCGGGAGACTCGTCATGGTAGGTCTTAGTTCGGGATATGTGTTCTTGCTTGATTTTCCCAAGAAGCGGTGTTAGGTTATTTTTACTTGCGGATTTCTTCAAGCAGCTACTATCTCTTGCATATTGTTCTAATGACGTGACATCGATCCATATTAACGTCTCTATCGTATGAGCTTTAGGATAGATGTTCGGCAAAGGGTATTTTTCAAATGTTTATTCTAAAGTGGATTATATATATAAATATATTGTTTATTTAAAAGTGAAGATACTGGTGATTTTGTTAAAGTATGTTTTAAGTGAACTGTTATGAATGCAATATGCATTATTAGTTTGATGGTTTATTGCGTTAAGTGAAGTAAGGATTCTTGTTCTTTCCTGTAGCTTGCTCCGTATTCAAACTTTTGCAAATGTTTTCGGTCCCGAGCAAGCTAGCAATGCATGGGATAGAACAATAATTCTTACACGAATTATTATGCCCCTACTTGTCCTACAAGTTTTGTTATAATACCTTAGTACAACAATAATATAAATATCTTTACATAATTTAAAATAAAAATAAAAATGGCATCTCTCTCCAAAATAAGTGTACTAAGTAGAAAAGGGTTTTGGTTATCCTCTATCCTAGGCTCACTATATGTGGTTTTGTCTTTTCTTCTAGTGCATCCGAAAATAGCTCAGTTCCTAGAAGAGGTTCGTAGCCGGATCCCGGGAGATGCAACCACCGGCCTTGCTTCTACTAATTTTTCTTTCTAACTTAGTGGTTTTTAGGGCTTAGATCCTTGGATTGAAACCACCGAAGAAAACACTAATTGTTGGCCTCTCTATCCCTAAGAGGGTTACGGTTTAGATTTTCATCATGATATGTAATGTAAAGTGAGTGCTCGTGTGTTGGAGAGAGTATATAGTAATGTAAATGTAGAAATGTAACGATAGTATTTAAATGCTGGCATATAAAGACAATAAATGTAAATGCAGTAAATAAGACAATAAATATGTATGCATGTTGATATATACACAAGAAATTATATGCTTTGTACTGTTTTGTTATTATTGTTATTGTTACTATTATTGTTGTTACTGTTATGTTTTTTATAGGGAATTGTTTATGTTGAAATCAACAACGCAATGCTTGGATGTTATTATACAGTAAATATGGATTTAGACTTCAACTAGGCCTGACTCTCTTATGAAGTCCCCAACGGAGTCGCCAGCTGACACACCCCGAATTTTGATAGCAGAAGAAGGAGAGAATCAGGAAGAGGATGAAAACAAATTTCATCCATTCCTATCTAAGTCGTCCAAATCCGTTCATTTTGAAAATGGTTTTTCAAGGGATTTTCTAGGCATCAGTTTTGAAAAACTTCTTGGGCCTAGATTTTTTGTTAAAAACAGAGTTGCCACCTAGTATGGAGTTAAATGGTGTGCTAGGTTATCGAAATTTTAGAAATTCATTTTTTCTTTTGAAATGGCCCATGTTTTTACTTTCATTGATCTATGTACCAAAGATATTTTTTAAGTTCGGGAGTTGGTTATACTCGGGGAAGGTGTTAGACAATCCACGACACCCGTTCGAAGACAGTAGCTTAGTCTAAATAGATATTCACTATTAAACACTATCCAAGCAGTTTTCTTTGATTTACCTAAACAAAATAATTCCCCTTTTTAATGTTTTTGTTCTTTTAATGTATTTTTTACATGATTTAATGGAAAGCATGTAAATACTATAGCTACTACTAGTCAGCAACACCCAATAACTATTTATATACAGATAGATCAGTAAGTATGCAAGCTATACTAAACGAAATGCAAACTAAGACTAAGTTGCTTGGATATGGGGATAATTCTCCTTACACCACCTCAACTATTGACTGTGACCACGGGAATTCCCTCAACTTTTAAAACTACATGGGATACCCTTGAGCTATTTGGTCAAAAGACACTCTGACCCCCAATTTATTTTTTCTTCCAAAAATACCCTTTGAAAATTCAAACTTCTCATTTTTTACCAATTTGACCATTTTTTTCAAGTAAAATGTCTTTATTACCCTTGTAAATGTAATGGTTCAAAATAAAACTTCATCAAACATTCAAGCTACTTAGTGTAATTAGACGCCCAAATCATCAAAACCCTTCTTCACCGTTTCATCCATTTCTAGCCCCAAATCCTCCAAATCAATATTCCTAGCCCCAAATCCATTCCAGCCCCAAACTGAATCGAAATTGATCGATCGATCGAAATGAAACCCACATTCAAATCGAAACCCACCTCCGAATCAAAATGGAAACCCACCTCCGGTGGCAATCTCTTATTCTCTCTCTATCTTTTCTACTGTAGATGAATAGTCCAAGACTATTGTAGTTTTCAAAACTACGAACACAAAATATTGATTGATTAATAATTATGGAAAAGATATGGTGGATTTGATTTTCTTTTTTTGGGTTTTGTCTATTTTTGTACTATGAGTTTAGTTTGGGGGTTTGTTTTTTGGGGTTTGATTTCTCGTGTGATGGGTTCCGAGGGACAAGAAGTGCTGGAAAAAAAAAAAGAAAGACAGTGTGTTCAAGAGAGAGAATTTGTAGACACAACCATTATGCGATTCATGCTTCTTTCACTTATGGGGTTTTCGGCTTCTTTCTCTCTCTACAACTGAAACGCTGGGAAGAAAAGAAGGTTGTGGTCGGCGGATCTTTAGGGAGGTAGTGTGGTGGGCGGTGGTGTTGTTTGGCAATGGTGATGTTTGGTTCGTTGGTGTTGTTCAACGATGGTAGAGGTGGTCTTTGGTTTGGCAATGGTGGAGGTAGTGTGTGTGTTGGTGTGGTGTAGTGTGGTGGTGCCCAGTGGTGCAGAGAAACAAAGAAGGAGATGAGATAAAAAACAAAAGTATGCGAAAAAAAAGGGAAAATGGTAAGGGCAACTTGGTAATTGCGCATGTCTTTTTTTTTTTTAATAATTTTTCTGTTTTGTTTTATGTCAAGTTTAGTAAGGGAAAAATGGTCCATTCATTAAAAATTGCTCTGGCAGGAGGTCGTCGTGGTAATTTTGAATGTTATGGGGGTGCATGTGGAATTTCACTATAATTGAGGGGGTCTAAGTAGAATTATCCCCTTGGATATGTGACTGAACCTACACGTGAGTTGCCAACGTATCTCAAATAAGAATCAAGTCATCACGTAGTTCGTTCTAGTTAGGGTAAGGGATATGGTTTATTATTAAAGGTGTGACCGAACTCATATGGGTTGCCTATGTGCTTTGGGCGGTTACCAAAGATCAAATTAGACGTAGTTCAGTCTTGTCTCGTTAAAAACTAGATTCATTATTAGAGGTGTGACCGAACCCTTATAGGTTGCCTACATCTACATACTTACCAAAGATCAGGTCGAATGTAGTTCAGTCTGGTTAAGTTGAAAAACTGGGTTGGTTTTAGTTTAAGAATCAAACATATCCATTTTTTTACCAGGCTAAAGACTAACTTAGTTCTAGTACATGAAGAATCAAACCTAATCCTTCGATAGGCTAAGAATCAAAATAGAGTGCATTGTCACCAAATCAGTTAGGGGCATGATGATTGCTCTATTATTTACGCGTCCTCCACCCAAGTGAATATTCCCTGCCAATTAGGTGGTAACTCATTGATAGGTGTAAATTACTTATCTATTTCCAAACCCAACTTGTTAGTTTTTGAGTATGTTTAGTACATTTTATTACGTTTTAATTCGTTTATATTCTTTTTGTCATAAAACAGGTATTTGGGGTGAAAAGATACTAAAACGGTCCTTAATCGGTCAAATCGGATCAAGAACGGTGAGAAAACAAGCAAGGAGGCAATATTCTGAAAGAAGTCCACTGTCGTGGTGTCCAAACCACCGCCGTGGTGGTGAAAATGAAGAGTAGATGCTTTAAACTCACTGACTAGGTGGTAAAACTGCAGGATGGTCCCTGAATCCACCGCCTCTTTCACCGTTGCGGCGATCACTGAACCGACATACCCACTGCCTAGGCAGTCACTTTGCGAACAGTTTAGGATATTTGTGACATTTTTGAGCCTATATATATCCTCCATTCTCCTCCATTTCAAGGGTTAGACGTTTTGGGAAGTCTTGAGAGCTCCAAGGCCATTCGACCAAGGGAAGATCACGTTGCGACGAAGGAGGAATCGTTCCCGGAATGGTTTTAACATTGGATCTTTGGATATATAGCTAGTCTCCTCGTTTCTCTCTTTCTCTCTTAGTTTGGTTGAATGTTTGTATATGTTTAGCTCATTTCTAGTTGTATATGGGGATACGGCTATGTTTAGCTAAACATATATTATCTAGGGCTCGATTGAATTCATGAAAACGTTGTTTATATAAAATTGATGTTTTGTTAGTGGTTGTTCATGTTTATCTGATTATGTTTCCCGTGTTGTATTACTTATTATGCTTGTTACGATGGTACGCCTCGCGTTTGCACACTCGCGTATGTGACTACTCGCAAGTGCATGAGGTTTAGTTTTAATATAATGGATCTCTTAAGATCGGATATCATTCCATATGGAATGGTGTAATTTAGTTGAATATGGTGATTGGCATAGTCTCATATTATCTCGACTAATCAAAAATGGTTTGTCTTCTATTTAATCTATTAATATAAATGACAACTACTAGGTTAGTTCTAATTACACTAATTACTTAGGTATTGATTTCTTTCACATAAAGCAAAATTGACTTCATTTAGTTAGTTATAATGGTGTTTATCTATTCCAACAATCTCTCTATCGATAACTCATCCGCTACCTCCCCCGAGTGTAAGACGGGGGATTACACGACTTCGTGTCAACGAAGAAGTCCCCCTAAATGCCTTAACGACCCTAAGTCGCATGAGTCTTAATCCAACATCATGGATTGCATACGATCTAATGCCCTCCCGGGTCATTAGAACGTCACGTTGCGTTTACCCTTTTCCGAATCCGGGGTTACCTCTCCCGAGTGTCAAACCCCGTATTTTTGGTTTATCTATACAAGCATAATATCAAGAATAATGGTAAACACAATCGGATTTAGACAAATATCCATTAAAGAAACATTAATTCATTCAAACTAGTATTTACATGATTTCAACAACACCTAAGTAACTTTTAACTAATACTACATGATCTTAGCTATATACCATACAAAACAAGAGTGATTCAACATCAATGGATATGAAAAAGTAATTATAAAGATAAAAATAAGAGAAGAACGATCAAATCTGAAAGTGAAACGATCCACTGTCACTAATGATCAATCTGCAAATAATTCCTTTTTTTTTCCAAATGATGAATTTCCTACTTGATCTCTCAAAGATAGCTTAAGAACTCTATATTAGGGTTAGGGATGCTCAACAACCTTTTTCAGACGAATGGGAGTGGTATTTAAAGGCCTAAGGTTTCAAAAATATCTAAATAGATATTTTTCTCTGTGTAGAACTATTCGTCGCGACGGTTGGGATCACCGCTGCGGCGATGGGTTGAGTTGGTTAGTGCACCGCTGCAGCGGTGGGATTCCTGCTGCGGCGGTGAAGCTTTTTACGAATTCTCTATTGTTTTACGCCACGGCGGTGGCTTCTATCGCTGCGGCAGTGGAGCCTTTGAGTAGAAATCACAATTTTCTGTTGTTTCACCGCCGCGGCGGATGATCTACCACTGCGGCGATGAGGCTTCAGAAGGAAAACACAACTCTCTGCACCTTCACCTCCGCGACAGTGGATCTATCACTGCGGCGGTGACTTGCTATCATGAAACCTTATCTTTTTCCTTCGTTTCTTCGCCGTTCTCCCACCGTTTTGCTTGTTTATAGCTCGTTTACATCCCTACACCTGAATAACATAAATACTAGCAAAAACACCATAAAAGATTAATAAAACACTCAAAAACTGGAAAATTTGGTGTAGAAATAGATAGGTATTTTACACCTATCAAATACCCCCAAACTTGGAATTTTGTTGGTCCTCGAGCAAAGCATCCTAACATTAAATTAAACTAACTACTCTAATTAGCTAATTTCTAAACCAAAAATAGCTAAACATTAACAAATTGGAAATAAACATATGTGAGATTCAAATTCAATCGAAGAGACCATGTGGTCTTCCCTCAACAGCTCGTAATCTGATCATGTTAAGGAATAACATACACCACATGGTGTTCTAGAATTTCAACACTCGATATCAGTTAAAATCATTCTAGATCCATTTGAAATATGTGTGTGTGTGAACTCAGATGTATAATGAATTAAACACCGGATTGGTTTATTCAATAAATAAGTTCATAACTTAAACTTTTAAAAGATTCAGGAAAACCATATGCTTGACTAGGCTCAACTATCCACTAATGTAGGTTCGTACATTCGCAGAGATCAATAGGGCTTGGCTTGGCTTTGAAGAACGACCAAGGGTATCATGGGCATAGAAAATAGGGAATCTTTATAATCTAACGATACCCAAGGCACAAACGCTTATCGCTATATCTCTCTTGTGACCCCATACGTTGAAACTACAACCCTGAACAAGATTTACTAAACTTGTATTAACTTGTCAGTACAACTGAAATTTAAAACTATATTCACATAGTTAGTAATTTTTTATTTTTGTTTTGATAAACCCCCAAACTTATTCAAATTTGTACATTTCAAGGGCATACAAATAGACTAAAAAAACTGATAAGTGAATACGCTAATACCGAACCAATAACATTTCCTCCGAAACCCCAATCGCTTACTTAAGGTAGCATAAACTAATGCTACCTAATTTCACTTACTTTTGACTTTTATCCTTAGCGACAATAGTTTAGAAAGATTTAATTGGCATATGTATAGAAACGAGTTTAGAATTGAAAAGTTTATGGACTTCGACAGGGGAACGAGGGAATAATTTTTCAGGTTAGATTCAAAAGGTTCAAGCGATAAAAGTGAAGGCCTATATCATGCCTCTGGAATTACCTCACCTATAATTTTGCCTCAAGCCTCCCCCAATCAAGTTCTAGATTCTTTATTTCTATCATGAACTTATTACTAAATAATCGTCATCAAATCGTTCAACTAATTATACAATGAGTCCATGTGATTGTGCGATTTAGGATCAAAACAACTTACACCTAATCGACATGCTAAGCACACAAAACACACATGAATGGTATCACCCTCAACCTCAATATACACTTAGGGGATAATTTTCATCATCGGGATATGGCTCAGATGAACCCAAAAACTCAACATGCAATTACAACTTCATTCATTAACATCACTATTCTAAATCTAAAACTAGCATACATACACTTAACTAAACATTATACATACATCAACGAAAATTTAAAATATAGCTTAACTAGACATTGACATCAACATTATAAATTAGAATGTCTACAAAGCATAATTACGCATACATAAACATCCATATAATATACATCAAAAAGTTTTGGTAAAAAAAATTTCAATTTTTTGTTCATCCTTTTCTATAAAAAATTCAAAATGGATGAACACTATGGATAACATCATAATATAAACACCATATCATAACATAAACACCATCACACTTCCCCAAACTTAAACAAGACAGTGTCCCTACTGTCGGAGCAGCGAACCCATTCAACATATAGCATGTAGTCAAAAATATCAGGTCGGAACACATGCCTAGGAGATGAGACGTGGAAGTCTCACCTCCTACTGTCCTTGTGGGGGAACGTCATCGCCACCACTGCCTGGTGTGAAACAAAATTATGGCGGCTGTGAAAGGTCAGGCAACATCTATGGTATCTGTGAAAATGAACTCATGTCATAGCCAGATCGTTCGCACATGAATTGGTACACATGGTTATTATACTACATACATTGTTCCTTGTAAGCCCCGAGTGTTGTAATCCAAAGATCAGTGTTGTATTGGTCTTGGCGTAGAACCCGGTTATCTACTTAACATTTTGTATATCTTGAGAAATACGCGCTAAATCATCCAGAGCTAGCCTGGGCACCTCGGGAACAGGGGACTCAGAAGGCCTGGCCTCAGCTTCCCGATGTGCTTCTCGTGCTTCCCGTCTTCCTTCGCCCTGCACTGGTGCTCTCTCTTTCTACTATCGATGATTGATCAATTTGAAGGATAGGGGGCAACAAATTATCTACTCCAATTACGACACCGGCTTGACGGAAAAGTTCAGTCAAGAAAGATGGAAAAGGAAGACCTGTTTTCGTTGATCGGGCGGTATGGAGAATCGATGAATAGATTAAATCACCTACATTAATCGACTCCCTGGATTGGATTTCATAGAGCACCCGAGCCCTCTCCTTGGAGACATCAGAGTGGTGAGTGATTGGAATAAGATTCCCACAAATGAAATAATGCCACACTTTTGGAATTGGATTTAGGAATCTTGCGGGAAAATTTACTAGCTCCGACCCCATAGTAGTCCATTGGATATTTTCGATAGTTAGGGTCGGGAGGACTCTTTCCATAATCACCCAATAATTGCCTATGGCCTTGTCAGATGGTGTCGGCGGGACCACTTCCAGTAGCGCATTTAACCGAGCAACACTAAAATCAATCGGGCGACCTCGAACTCTGGTTTGGGTGTCCCTCTCTATGGAAATATTGGCATAAAATTCCCGGACGAGTGTGACGTCAGTCGGAGGAGGCGATCTGTAGAATCACTCCCAACCCCTTGCGTGGATAAAATTTTTGAAATCCACCGGAAGAGCCGCCACAGGTCCAAAGCCATGCTGTTTGATACAAGCCCTGTTGTGGTCATACCTCTGGTAGTGTTCTTCTACAGCCTTGGATACAAACTTCATAAAATCAAAATCTGGGGGAGGCTTCGATGCTTCTCCTCTTCTTGGCCTTTTGGTTGCAACTTTTTTCGGCATGTTCCCCAGCAATCACAATCACAAAATAGAACAATGCAATCAAAATCGAACAATGCAAACCACTTTTAAGAGTCCAAACCATCATGAATACCCCTTATTCACAATGCGCATAAACTAACCACAACGTTTTCACACGAAAATCCGACAATGTAGCTAACAATTCTTTTCCATACAATACAAAATCCATATCTAAAGATAATCACTACCAAAAATCGAACAAAAACCCATAAATAAAAGAAATTTCGTGAAAAGGGGACCTAGGGTTTGGGGTTTACTCCAAATTCAACCATTTTTACAATGTAGATGCAAATCATCCTATAATTTCATCATAGACATGAAATATAAGTTGAAAAATACTTACTTGATGGAAGAAATAAGATCAATCGGCTTGAAACCCGTAGAAAGCGCTCCCTATGGCCAAAAACCCTAAAAATCTGAAAATGGGGGTTGGATGCTTGGATTTGGTGGATGATTTGAAGTTTAAATTTGTAATATGGAATGAGGAAGGTGAAATTTTTGGGTTTTGGAAAGGTTTGGTGGAAGAAATCTGGAGAGGTTTTGGGTTTTGGGAAGGTGGTTTTCGGAAATGTGAAGCAGCGGCTATCTTAAATTGAACAGACGGCTTAATCGCCACGGCGGTGAGGACTCACCGCTGTGACGACCACGCGCTGATTTTTTTTTTAAAAACTCTCTGTTGTGTTACTGTCGCGGCGGTGGTTTCTTCGCTGCTGCGGTGACCCGTTTTCAAATTTGGCAAAACAATCTGTTGTGTTACCGTTGCGGCGATGACCTTTTGCTAATTTTTTTCATTTTTTGTCAACATAACTCTTCACCACTTGTTTCCACCTTGCTATTTCATCAACTTTTGAGTTCAAAACACAACCCAAAATATCCATACTCCTAGATTTATCACCAAACATGTTCCGAGACTTTTACAGCCTCCAAAATAAAATAAATTAATACAAAAGTTGGTTTATTTCATACCCTCAAAGACATATCAAAAAGAATTGCTTGATTTAACGTCCCTAGCTAGACGTTGTGAATTCCAGTCTAGCCTTCAACGAGGGAGATGTTCTCTACAACTCGTTCTTCGTTTTTCAAGTAGTGCTTGATCCGCTCCCCGTTGACTCGAAAAGTTCGTCCGTCTTCGCCTTCCAATTTGACTGAGTCGAAAGGAAATATTTGCTTGATCCAGAATAGTCCAGACCACCTGGACTTTAACTTTCCGGGAAAGAGCTATAGCCTTGAATTAAACAACAGAACTTGCTGACCCGGACTGAACTCCCTCCTGACCATCATTTGATCATGTCATCTCTTCATTTTATCTTTGTACAGCTTGGCATTCTCATAAGCCTCGTGCCAGAATTCCTCTATTTCATTCAATTGGAGGAGACGTTGCGCACCAGAAGCCTTTAGGTCAAAGTTCAGTTTCTTTATCGCCCAGAATACACGGTGCTCCAATTCAACGGGCAAATGACACGCCTTCCCAAACACCAATCGATACGGAGACATATCAATCGGTGTCTTAAAAGTCGTGCAGTAGGCCCATAAAGCATCATCAAGCTTCACCGCCCAATCCTTGCAATTTGTATGAACCGTTTTCTCTAGAATTAGCTTGATTTCTCGGTTAGAAACTTTAGCTTAGCCATTTATCTGTGGGTGGTATGGTAGCGCCACCTTATGCCTAACCCCATACTTTGTCAACAAAGCATTAAGCATTTTGTTACAGAAGTGGGTTCCCTCATCACTGATTAAGGCTCGAGTTGTCCCGAACCGTGTCATGACATTTTGTTGAAGGAACTTTAAGACCACTTTGGCATCATTTGTAGGTGTTGCCACGGCCTCGACCCATTTAGACACATAATCTACCGTTAACAAAATATACTCTTTGGCAAATGACGGCGGAACTGGCCCCATGAAATCGATGCCCCACACATCAAACAACTCAAGCTCAAGAATAAACATCAATGGCAATTCATGCCTTCTGGATATGTTACCCACCCTTTGACATCTATCACAAATTTTTACAAACGTGTATGAATCTTTAAACAAAGAAGGCCAGTAAAAACTTGATTGGAGCACTTTCGCTATTGTCCGAGTCGCACCAAAATGGCCACCACAAGGTGATGAATGGCAATGATAGAGAATACTAGCCATCTCCTCCTCCGGAACACATCTCCGGATCACTTGATCAGCATATTTCTTGAATAGAAACGGCTTGTCCCACAAATAATACTTTGAATCGAAAAGGAATTTCTTCCTTTGGGCTCTAGTCAATTCGGGTGGTAACACATTACAGGCAAGAAAGTTCACAATGTATGCATACCACGGAAGTGCATTTTCAACTGAGAATAGTTGTTCGTCAGGGAACGCCTCCGTGATGCTAGACTCCTCACCAACATCTTCTTGAATCAACCTTGACAAATGGTCAGCAACAACATTCTCACTCCCCTTTTTATCCCTTATTTTAGCATCGAACTCTTGCAATAAAAGAATCCACCTTATCAATCTCGGCTTGGCGTCTTTCTTTGCAAATAAGTACCGGATAGCCGTGTGATCCGTATAGACGATCACTTTTGATCCAATGATATAAGACCGGAACTTATCACAAGCAAAAATAACAGCTAGCATTTCTTTCTCAGTCATGGTGCAATTCTCCTGGGCATCATTCAATGTCTTACTTGCATAATATATTGATCGGAAGATCTTCTCCTTCTGTTGGCCTAACACCGTACCAACGGCATAGTCACTCGCGTCGCACATAATCCCAAATGGCATCTCCCAGTCCGGAGCGAGCATTATTGGAGTCGTGATCAACTTTTCCTTTATCACCTTAAAAGCCTCCATGCAAGCCTCATTGAATTCAAATGAAGTATCCTTCGCAAGTAGGTGATATAACGTCTTTACCGTCTTTAGGTAGTCTTTAATAAAACGTCGGTAAAAGTCGGCATGCCCCAAGAAACTTCAAACTCCTTTCACATTAATCGATGGAAGAAGCTTCTCAATTATTTCAATCTTTGCTCGGTCCACCTCAAGCCCCTTGGAAGAGACTCGATGACCTAAGACGATCCCCTCTTTAACCATAAAGTGTCACTTCTCCCAATTGAAAACTAAATTCTTGTCCTCGCATCGATTAAGAACAAGCCCCAAATTGTATATGCAGTGATCAAAAGACGACCCAAAGACTGAAAATTCATCCATAATGATTTTCATTTTCTCTTCCACCATTTCTGAAAATATTGCCATCATACACAGTTAAAAAGTTGCCGGTGTATTGCAAAGGCCGAACGACATACGTCTATAAGCAAACGTCCCATACGGGCATGTGAAAGTAGTCTTTTCTTGGTCCTCCGGTGCAATGGCTATTTGATTATAACCTGAATAGCTGTCAAGAAAGCAATAGTACTCATATCCGGCTAATCGATCAAGTATTTGGTCAATGGAAGAAAGAGGAAAATGATTCTTCCTCGTCTCCTTATTCAATCTTCTATAATCAATGCACATACGCCATCCCGTGATGGTCCGTATAGGAATAAGGTCGTCCTTATCATTCTTTACCACCGTCATACCTTCTTTTTTGGGCACCACTTGCACCGAGCTAACCCACTCGTATCGGATATAGTATATATAATTCCCGCATTCAAGAGCTTCAATACCTCCACTCTCACCACTTCTTTCATAGTCAGATTTAGCCATCGTTGATGTTCCATAGAGGATTTAAATGTATCCTCCATCAAAATCTTATGCATGCAAATCGAAGGGCTACTTCCTTTGATATCTGATATAGACCAAGCAAAAGCGGATCGATGCCGCTTCAAGATTCTCAGCAACTTACTTTCCTCTTCTTCCATCAAAGATGATGAAATTATAACCAGATTGGTTGAATTCTCTCCCAAAAAGATATACCGAAGATGCTCTGGTAATTGCTTGAGTATTAATCCACCGTAGGGAGAATTTGATTCCTCGAGAAAGTAAACAACTTCTTCAATCTCTGCCACATGAATAGGATCCTCTACGTCTTTAGATTGAGCATCCAAAGTCAGCACATAGTCCACAACATCAAGTTCTATGGTAGAGCCGTCCTCACCAAGATCCCCCATAAATAAGGAATTTGTGAGAGTATGCTCTAATGAATCCGTCTCCACATTTGCAAGAAAGAACTCCCTCACACAAGAGTCCACAACATCAACTCGATTGCATTTAGGAAGTTCATCCGAAAAGTTTATAGTTTTAAAAATGTTGAACTTTATCTCTTCATCATTCACCGTTAATGTCAGATTTCCATTGTGCACAACAATTAAGGCCTTTCCCATTGCAAGTAAAGGTCTTCCCAGGATGATCGGGATTTCTCTATCTTCTTCCATTTCTAGTACAATGAAATCGACCGAAAATATGAATTTGTCGACCTTCACTAGCACATCCTCAATAATACCTTTAGGATAGGTTAACGAACGATGTGCCATTTGGAGAGAGATCGTTGTCGGCTTTGCACTCTCAAGTCCTAACTTCTGATAAATGGAAGAAGGCATCAAATTTATACTAGCCCCAAGATCACAAATACCCTTATCAAAATGAGATTTCCCGATAGTACACGGAATTGTGAAACTACCCGGATCCTTCAATTTAGTAGGCAACTTCCTTTGTAGTATTGCACTACATTCCTCTGTTAGCTTTACCATTTCGTACTCCTCTAACTTTCTCTTCTTTGTCATTATATCTTTCAAGAACTTGCTATAGTTGGGCATTTACTCCAATGCATCCACAAAAGGAATATTGATGTGAATCTTCTTGAAGATTTCAAGAAATTTTTCAAATTGTACATCCAACTTCCTCTTTGGGAACCTTTGAAGATATGGCAATGGAGTAGCTAGAATCGATGGATTTTCTGAAAATATTACTCGCCCCGGCATCACCTTTTCATCTCTTCTTCTATCCTCGACTTTCTCTTGGTTCTTCTCCTCATTCAAGTCTTTACTCGGCTTCTCCTTTCTTTCATCGATTTTCTCTTCAACTTCCTCCTTCGCATTTGTTCTTGGTTCATCATGATGAAAGTCATGACACACTCCCGGCTCATTTTCCATTATCTTCCTCACTTCCACTTCTCTTCCTCTCCTCAATTCAATCGTCTTGCATTCCCTAGGATTGGTTTCCGTGTTGCTTGGAAACTTCCCCTTCTGTTATTCTTGGATAGACCTAGCAAGCTGTGCGATTTGAGTTTCTAAAGACATCACCGTGGCATTGGTGTTTGTACAAGTTGTATCAATTGAGTCAAGCTGTGTTTCATGTTTGTTCAGCCGATTATGCGTCTCACGCATCATAGTCTGAGTCTCCTTCATAAACGAACCCAATACTTCATGTAAATTTGATTTTGGATTATGCATTGGTGGTTGTTGCATTTGACGGTTGGATTGCATCGGATATCCCGGAGCTTGGTTTCCATATCCCGGAGGTGGCCGCAAAGAGTTTTGGTTGTTTGCATATGAGAAGTTCTCATGGTTGCGAAGTCCAGGATTGTAATGAGTTGGAATGTTGGTAGCGGGCCTGAAAGTATAGGCTCAATTTTTCAGAAAATGGCATTCCTCGAACTCATTATCTAATCCAGATTGAGAACAACTTGCAACATTCTCCTCCCCTTGACTTGACAAAGCGCCTTTAGTAGACAAGGCGACCAATTGATCCGAGAGCTTGGACACTTGGGCCGATAACGTTACGATATGGTCAAATTCTTGAATAGAAGAGACCCGTCTTCCCGTGTTCCTCTCATTCGGCCATTGATAATTGTTGGCCTCTATTTCTTCTAATAAAGCATTAGCTTCGGACAGGGTTTTAGACAACAACAATCCTCCTGAAGCAGCATCAATGATCGTTCTGGTTTGGCCATCCAATTCGTTGTAAAATAATTGGATTTGAAACCAATCCTGATACCGTGTTGGGGGCACCTTCGCAATAGATCCTTGAATCGCTCCTAC
The DNA here is from genome assembly GCA_016647705.1 of Eucommia ulmoides. Classification (NCBI taxonomy): domain Eukaryota; kingdom Viridiplantae; phylum Streptophyta; class Magnoliopsida; order Garryales; family Eucommiaceae; genus Eucommia; species Eucommia ulmoides. The sequence continues at coordinate 20,133,864 of CM028338.1, read as the reverse complement.
GCTTCAAATAACGGCTCAAAGTCTCTTTGGCGAAACTGCACAATTATGCTTGTTATGATATACCGAGAATACGGGGTTTGACACTTGGGAGAGGTAACCCCGAATTCGGACTAGGTTAAACATAACACGACGATCTAATAACCCGGGATGGAGTTGGAGAATGTGCAATCGATGACGTTGAGGCAACACTTACGTGACCTAGGGTCGTTAAGACGTTGAGGGGGACTTCTTCGTTGACACGAAGTCGTGTATTCCCTTGTCTTACACTAGGGAGAGGAGGGGGAATTTACGAACTGAGATTGTCGGATAGGATAAATGCCATTAATGAAAATAGATTGAAACAAACACGTTTAAGTTAACGATATTAATCCCTAGGCAATAATTCTCATAAACGTCCTACCAATATATTAGTATAATTAGATTAATTAAATTAGTATTAGTATTAATTAATTATAAATACCATTTTTGTCGCCTAGATAAAGTCGAGTTATGATAATTACGGTACTCGACAATATTCTCAACCAATCCCTATGGAATGATATCCGACCGAAAGGTCTACTGTATTAAAACTTGACCTCGTGCACTTGCGGGTCAAATCAATCGGCGGGCGAACGAATTCTCCCCGGTCACTCATCCTTCGGCGATTAGCGCCATCCTTCGGCTACACCAGCAAATTTGATCCTTGTCGTGGATGGATCCGAGGCTTCTCCGAAGGCGTCGCTCTTCCCCCGAGAGTTTGGCCTACTACTGGTGATAGGCCCGGGTCCAAGTGGTTTTGGGCACAACCTAGACCCCTTTTTAGTTAGGTTTCCTCGACTTTCTAAATGAACGACCCAAGACCAAATTCACCCCCATAAAAAAACCATTTGAATTTTAGGTTGTGTATGGGTAAAAGATTTGACAAATCCAAGAAATTTGTAAATAATGAGATTTTAAAATCTTGAATTTTGAAATTCTACCATTTACAAATTCTTTATTTGCATAATTATTTTTGGCGAAGAATTTGATTGTGTAATTTTATAATTTTTCTGTTTGGAAAAACACCATCACCACTGTGGGGGTCAACGGTAGCAGTAGGAAGCAGTGGTAGCGGCAGCGGCAGCGGCGATCAGATCTGAAATCTTGTCTTGAATGGATTTGTAAATGACACATAAAATAAAAAAGATTTAAAAATCCTTCATTTACCTTATTTTTTAGATTCAAGGTATTTTATAAATTCTTCCTAATAAATACTCATATAAAAAATTTATCCAAAAAAAAAATAAAAATAAAATCCCTTGAAAAAATTAAATTCGTTGTTCGATGCTCTTAACCAAAGGTAAACCTTAATTCTAAAACTAAAATGGTAACAAAAGTATTTAATCCATTTTAAAATCCAATCGTTTAAAATGAATCGTTCGGTTGGGGTGGAATGTGGATGGGGGTTTTGATTTCGTGTTTCGATTTCACCGAAGTTTCGTCGATGTCGTTAGATCTGGGTGTTGGTTTCACATTCCAACTCGCCCATCGAAGCTTAGTCGGTGACGACATACGGGTTCGTGATTCGGGGGTTTCCTGAATCAAGGAGTTTTCAATTAAAAAATGTATCGAGTAATTGATGGACCGGTTCCGTAACCAGATCTAGGACCTCGTACTTGATTTCCAGGGAAAAAAATTGGCAAGACAGAGATAGATGGTGGCGTTTGAGATCTTCAATTGAGTCGTTTTCTATCTTCTTCACCGATTAAGAGCACAAATGTTCTGAAATTTGGTTGTTCGGTGGTGCGGCGGTGGTTGTTTTTGTGTTCAAAATTTCGTTGTTCTTCTTCAGCTTTTTTTCATCTCTCTTCATGCAGAAACGAAAGATCTTGAAACGATATCGCTTCGTCACTTTCGTGTTTAGAGCTGATGTAACACCCTAGCCTATTCATTTTTGCTTTGATCTCCTGGCTGTGAGAGAAAAAGATCCATTCCCTCCTTTCCACATCAGATCCTCGGCCTCCGATATTTGGGAGATTTGTATATGTATGATATGGATTCTTTTCTCCCCAGAAGGAGAAAAAAATCCATATCCTACAAATATGGAAAATCTGCTGGCGAAATTTCCCAGATCACCTGATCAACGACGAAGGCATCTCCAGGTGAAGAGATCACCAGACGATATCTTACAAATATGGTACATCTGCCGGAGAAATCTCCCTGGTTACCAGACCAACGACGAAGGCATCACCAGGCGAAGAGATCAACAGAAGAAGAGATCCACTTCTCCAGACGAAGAGATCTGCGACAGATCAACGACGCAATACGATCACGAAGGCCGAAGGATTTGGAAATCGGGTTTGACTTCTGTACGTTTTCATCTCCTTCTTTGTTTTTTAATTGGTTCGATGAATTTCCTATTGTTGATTAACTTTCTGAATCTGATTGCATGCCTACTGACTAGTGCCTAGGTATATCCTTGTTTGTTTCCGAGTGTGATTTGTTTATTATTGTTATTAAGTTTTTGATTTCTTTGTTTCACTCATTTTCTTTGGTTCCCCATTCTGAATTTCTGATTGCATGTGTAGGCTAGGGTATTTCTGATTGCATGTGATTCTCATTGCATGCCTAAATCCTAATAATCAAATGAAACCAGTATTCTGAATGGGTAACAAAGAAAACGATAGGTGATTTGATTTTCGATTTCCTATCGTTTGTTTTGAACTATAAATATTAATGTTTTCATATTGATGATTGTTGATTGTTCGGTTTTTGGTTGATTTGTTTGTGCTTACCAATAATATGTTTAGTCTAATATAAAATAACTAAAAAAGCTGTTTAAATAGGTGGTTGATCTAATAACTGTTTTTTTTTTTTTTTTTAATTTATTTATTATTATTTTTAACTGTTTTTTGTTTCTTAGATGTTAAATTGGTCACATTTGGTTTGTGTGACTTAAAAATCCAACTTTAGCTCCTTGTTCGGGCTTTATCCTTAATCGTTTGTGACAAAATTCTTGTCACATTATGTGTGTTTGTTTCTTAAATGTTAAATGGGTCACATTTGATTCGTGTGATTTAAAAATCCAACTTTAGCTCCTTGTTAAAGCTCTACCCTTATTCGTTTGTGACAAAAAATTTGTCACATTGTGTGTTTCTTTCTTAGATGTTAAATGGGTCACGTTTGATTCGTGTGATTTAAAAATCCAACTTTAGCTCCCTGTCCAGGCTCTACTACCCTTAATCATTTGTGACAAAATTCTTGTCACATTATATTTTTTGTTTTTTAGATTTTAAATGCGTCAGATTTGATTCTTGTGATATAAAATCCAACATTACTGAAATCCTTTCATATTTGTAAATGTTTTTAGATATATAATGGATGGTATTGATAGTGGTGTGACTCCTGTGCCTAATGAAATTGGAAATATCGGAATAAGTAAACTGAACGATAATCATCGATGGCTGAACTTCCACCAAAGCTTAATAAAAGAAAATTTTCCCTTGTTTGGGACCACTTTACTAGATGAATTGTGACTTCATATGTGCAGACGCCATTCAAAATTATAAGTACCTTAGTTCCAAAAATAAGTTTTTAATTGCGGTAAAGGAAAAAATAAGTTTTTCCCTCTTAGGTGGAAAAAGTTCTAAGTGAGCTATATGTTTATTTCCGAAATACAGGGGATATATTGCTCCTGTCTCAAGGTACAGGAGATTTACCATCCGTTGAAGCAATTTTGGAATATGAGTATTGTGCATAATGTATTGGGGGGGGGGGGGGGGGGCAAAAATGTTTCGTATACAGTAGCAACAAAATCGTTTATAGAACAATTTAAGATAATCTACCATTTTCCCGTCGTCTGTTTCTTCTCTCTTTTTACGCACAATCCTCCTCTTCTTCTTGTGGGCCTGCGTGCAAACATAAAGTATAAATCAAAAATCAAACATATAGTGCTTTCCGCTTAGGCCAATGGGCTAGAGGGGAATACAAGTCCTAGAAAGGAAACAGAGGCAAATTTGCAATTGTACAAGACAATGGAATCTTATATTCAAACTTTTTAGAGACGTGGCATTCATTATACAAAGACTATTTCCTGTATTACAGATATTGAAAAACGTAAATTACGACAGGTGTTCCGATGTTCTTCTCCATGGATTTATCCACAAATCAACTAATCGTAGGCACTTGCCTCTTTTGGTAGCTTATGTAAGAAAAATAAAAAATAAAAATTTAGTCCAACGGGTTGATATTACGGGAAAATTGATATTCAAGAAATTTGAGGGTTGTGTAAATAGATTTTCCCTTTCAACTACTTTGGCTCAAGTGTGCGTTGCCACTTGAGTTACACTTTGTTAGTAAAGCCCTTTAGCATTACTGCATCTCAATTTTACCCTTAAACTTTCATACCAATTTTTAATGACCATTCTGTTAATTTCAACGTTAAAATGAATGGAGAAGTGGTCAAATTAAAAATATCAATCTCATTTTTCTCTTAGGTTCTCCCTTATTACAGGCAGACCCCTTACCTCTCATAAAATAAGAATAATCTTCCTAATTTTCTAATGATTATCACAGAACCACCGCCGCCATCACAGAAACAACGGAGCCATCTTCTCCTTGTGCAAAACCAACCACTCCCACACAAACACGAACACAAACATGGCATATATTGAAATATTAAAGCACTGATTGTTAGCTCCCGGTTGAATTTATATTATGGACATAAATTTTGTTATATTCATGGGATATGATACTCCAAATTCTGCGTAGTGTTTGCTTCTTTTTTCTGTTTATCAAGGTATATATTTGTTTACATATATGGAGGATTATTTAAAAATACATAAAATTTCATATAGTTTCACAAGCTCTGGTCTCTCTTCACATTTGGTTCAAATTCCAGCTAAAGGCAGAGCTGGATCTATTCCGGACCAAGGAGAGATAATTTCACAAGTACAGGCGACAAATTCTTTTTCCTTTTCCATTATCTTTCTTTCTGATTGAAAGTACTTGATTGGTGAGAGCAGATCAGTGAGACTATTAAGAGAAGGTATTCATTTCCATATCTAACTCTCTATGCTCTATAGCTTTGGGATTTGCACTATAATGTCATTTAAATCTAAATCTAAATCTAAATCATATCTTCAAAGCGGTCAACTTGAGGCCGTGTTTTCTTCTTCTTTATTCTTCTTCCCACTCACTTCCCGGATCCAAGTCCAGTATCTCTTTGGTCTTGCCTTTTCTTGGAAGCTCTTAAATTCTTCGCACACCTCACACACACACACACACACACACACACATACAAACCCACACATTTGTTTTACCCAAAAAACATGTGGTAATTCAACAGGCTGAGAAAAATCAATTTTTCTTTCATGTTATTAAGTGATTGACGTGACTGATTAGATCGTACTAACTGCAGGAACATCATTAGCTATGGCATCATCCTCCAACTCTCCATGTGCAGCGTGTAAGTTCCTACGCCGGAAGTGCCAGCCTGAGTGTGTTTTCGCGCTGTACTTCCCACCTGCCCAGCCACAGAAATTTGCAAGTGTACACACAGTTTTTGGGGCCAGCAATGTCACCAAACTGCTTAATGAACTCCATCCTCACCAGCGAGAGGATGCAGTCAATTCCCTGGCTTACGAGGCCGACATGCGTCTCCGAGACCCAGTTTACGGCTGCGTTGGAGTCGTATCTCTTCTCCAGCACCAACTCCGGCAGCTACAGATGGATCTCACCCATGCCAAATCTGAGTTGTCGAAGTACCAAAACTTGGGCATCACTGGCCATGGACTCATAGCAACAGCTGCATCGGCAGCAACCCACCACCACCACCAGCATAACATCGGGGTGAATCTGATAATGGGTGGCGGGAGAAGCTGCGATCACCTCTACCATCAGCAGTTCTTAACAGGGGATCAACAGTCATCGGTGATTTGGAGCTTCGAACATGCTAGAAACAACTATGATTTGGCTGGAGGACTTCTCGCCATGAATGTTTCAGCGAGTATTGGGCCACTGAGTCCGTTTCAGCAACTGAGAACTGCTGATGGAGATGAGCGTCAGACACCCATTGAGCCATCTTAGGGTTTTTCTCTATCATTCATCAAAGTTTTATTCAGACTAATCATTGACAGCTGCTAATTAAACTAGTCTATCCTTTTCGTTTTTTTTTTCTTTTTTTTTTTTTTGTTTCACTGTTAAACTTTGCTTTTGTTTTACAAATTTAATTACTTCGAAGTACTAACAATGGTATTCACTATAAGTTCGATTTTTCACTCCAATTTTTTACGTTACTGCTACATAAAATTAAAAATTATGAACCATTCACAACTTAAGACCATAAGCAAGCTTCCAAAACGATTTCCCATTCATATGAAGGTATTATTTTATGTATTTATAATTTTTTTTTTAATATCATTCACAATTTTTATTTTGTCAATAAGAATACTCTAATTTATTTTTAATGAAAGCAAATTCAGAGCATGACTAATTCTAGTCATATATGCCCCCAAAATATATTGTTTATCAATATATGTCTACCAGCGTCGATTATTGTGATTAAAATCCCACCTAATTCAATTCACTTGTAAAATGGGTCTTATTATATAATCGTTTATATTTGTTGTTCTTCATGTTTTTTTAAAAAATAAATAAATTATTTTTTAATAAATATATTTTAACCGAAAGAATAAATTTTATTTATAGAATTAATCAGTAAAAACGAAAACAAATAAATTATTTAAAAGTAATATAATGAAATCATTGACATTTTTAAATCCAATAAATTTAATGGTAAAAATAATAATGTCCGGTAGTCACAATAACAATTTGATAAGGATGCAATTGTTATTTTTATTATTGTCATTATTTATGAGAAAAAGCCACAATCATGAAAAAATCACACTAGAAATCAATTAAGACCCAAACGATTAAGGAAATAGTTTCAAAATGGCCATATGCCCCAAGGAAGATCAATTTGATGACATCAATAGATACATATGACAAGGAACATTATTTATTCATGGCAAGGAATGGAACAGTAATATTAAAACAATCAATTTTAGATATTCAAGAATTATGGAAAATCTATCAACACAACCCTCACATTTCTTGAATATCAATTTTCCCATAATATCAACTCATTGGATTGCATGTTTTTGTGATACATAAGCCGCCAAATAAGGGGAGTGCCTACGATTAGTGGATTTGTCGATAAATTCATGGAGAAGAACATCGGAACACCTTTTGTAATTTGTAACTTTTTGATATCTTTAATACAAGAAATTGTTTTTGCATAATGAATGTCATGTCTCTAAAAGGTTTCAATATAATATTTTATTTTATTGTCAAACTGCATATTGGCCTCGTGTTTCCAGCCCATTGGGCCTAAGCAATTTGATTTCACTACCTATGGAAAGCACTGTATGTTTGATTGATTTGTACTTCAATTTTGCATGCAGGGCCAACATAAGAAGAGGAGGAGGTTTGTGCATAGAAAGAAAGACAACACGGATGACGAAAAAATGGTAGTTTATCTTAAATTGTTCCATAAACAATTTTGTTGCTACTCTATTCGAAACTTTTTGGTCCCTAAAATACATTATGCGCCATACTCATATTCTAAAATTGCGTCAACTAATTGTAAAAAACCTGTACTTTGAGATAGAAACAATATATCCACTTCTATTTCGGAAATAAACATATAGCCCACTTTTTTTCCACCTAAGAAGGAAAAATCTTATTTCTTCCTTTACAACACTTAAAATCTTTTTTTTGCAACTACAGTACTTATAATTCTAAATGTCGTCTTCACAGATGAAGTCACCGTTCAGCTATGATATTTACAAATACCAACTTCAGTTTCTGAGAAAAATGAAGACTCTTCAAAAAAGAAAGGCCATTTACATTTTTAAATCCAATAAATTTTATAGTAAAAGCAAAGGCGTCTGATAATTAATGTATAAAATTGATAAGAATGCAATTACTGTTGTTATTGTTGTTGTTATTATTATTGTTATTACTACTACTACCACCACCACCTCCACCACTAGTACTACAGAGAAAAATCACACATGAAAAACGAAACAAAATCACACTCGAAATCAATTAAGACTCAATGATTTAGGAAATAGTCTTAAAATGCCCATTGCCAGAGGAAGATCATTTTGATGACATCAATAGATACACATAATCAAGCAGTAACATTATAAAAGTCAATTTTTAAATACTCAAGGATTTTGGAAACTCTATTTACATAGCCCTCACCATGTTTTTGAATATAAATTTTCCCATAGTATCGAACTATTGGATTATATGTTTTTGTGATACATAAGCCACCAAAAAGGGGAGTTCCGACGATTAGTTCATTTGTGGATAAATCCATGGAGAAGAACATCAAAACATGGTTTGTTAGTTAAGTTTTTAGTATCTTTAATACAAGAAATTGTCTTTCTATAGTGAAAGTCACATCTCTAAAAAGTTTCATTATAAGATTCCATATTTTTGTGAAACTGCATATTTGCCTCGTGTTTCATTTACATGACTTTTATTCCTAGCTAGCTCATTAGCCTTAGCATTTTATTTTCATTGCCTTTGAAAATCACTGTACATTTGATTTGTACTTTTATTTTTGCACACAGGCCCAACATACGAAGATGAGGAAGTTTGTGCTTAAAAAGAAAGAAGAAAAGGACGACGAAAAAATTGCAATTTATCTTAAATTGTTTTACAAATATTTTTCTTAATAGTATTCAAAACTCTTTTGTCCCTGAAATACATTATGCAACATACTCATAATTTGAAATTGTATCCACTGATTGCAAATCTCCTATACTTTGAGATAAGAGCAATATATGCCCTTGTATTCCGGAAATGAACATATAGCCCAACGATAATATTTTCCACTGAAGAGAGAAAAACTTATTTCTTCCTTTACAACACTTATTTTTGCAACTACGGTAATTATAATTCTGAATGGCGTTTTCACAGATGAAGTCAAAATTGAACTATGATACTTACAAATATCGGCTTCAGTTTCTGAAAAATGAAGGCCCTATTCAAAAATGCATTTTAGCCTACAACCAAAAACGTTATTCTTCATATCATTTTCATTAAGTACGAAAACACAATTTCAAATAACAACTTATTGGATTCAACTGAGAAATTATTTTATTATAGTCGTGTTTATCAGAAGTCTGCAATTCTAATGGAAACTTCACAATTGAGAATGCTGTTAATAAAACAGAATTCAGTGTGCCCATGCTGAAGACTAATTGGAGTCTTGTTTTGTAATGAAGACTTCACTTGTAATATTTTGCAAGCGTAGGATACTTAAAAATAAAAATGTGTAATTGAAGTTTCAATTTGTAATGCCGATTGATAATAAATAAGTTTAAGTATAAGTCGAGAATAATATTTAAATATTAAGTCCAAATTCATGAAAATATTTCTTTCTGGTACCAGGTAGCATCTAAGGCACATTTTGATGAACGTCGTTGTCGTTGACACTATAGTAAAAAAGATATTAATCAATTTGGTTGCATAGAAGTTCGATAATCTTGTTTACCTTTGCATATTTAATACCATTAAATCATTTCAAACATGCTTTGTCTTAGTTAATTTTAAAAGAATCAGATATTAAAATCACAACATTGAAGTAACAGAATATATATATATATATATATATATATATATATATATATATAAAGAAAATTAAATATTCAATTCCTCTAAGTCGGATCTATTTGTATTACCATGAAAATAATAAATCTCATTTAATATATTAGTGCAGACACCGTATTTGGTCCCGCTCAGTCAGTGTTGAATCGAGAGTACAAGTTTAAATAAAATTTAAACTTAAGTTTAAAGGAAATGAAATTCTATTTTGGATCACATTGGATATTACAGAAAACAACAAAAACTTAAGAAAACATAAAACTATTAGATTTGACTGAATTGGGTAAAGTAAAAGTTTCAGATCAATCTCGAAATTTTTTAAATTAAAGGGGGACTAAGATGACATTATGAAGGGTTTATTTTAATTAAATCACTTTTGATATGAATCAAAATTAGTTACTACCCTTTAATTATAGGAAATTTCACTAATTACCTTTGTTACCTACTTTGACACTAAAACATTTACTATCATCGGGTTCGTCGATTCAAAACTGATTATTTTTTTAAAATACTTGTTTAAAGTTATAATATTTATAAAATAAATACAAAAGACCTAAATCAAGGTATGAAAATGTCATGACAAATCCAAGTTACACAATGTAACTAGAGATTAGGATTCAGTTCGAAATCGACCAAACCAAAGTCATCTTGACTAAGACATTAAAGCCCATTGAATCAAGGGCCCAACCAACCATTTAATGACACATTGGTAGTGAATTATTTTTCTACACCGCAAGTGTGCGGGTTAAGATTTAATAGTATAAGGTGAGTAGAGTATCGTATCCATAGGGATTGGTTTCAATTGTCACTAAGTATCGCGATTATCGTAACCTAACTTTATTTAGGCATCCAAATGTAAGGTTTATAAAAAATAAAACTAAAACAAATATAAAATCAAAAGAAAAATAAAATATGGACTTCTGATGCACAATTGTTCTAGGGGAGTTTGACATTACTTTGCTAAACTATGCTAATCCAATTCAAGCTTGTTAATTAAAATCAGGTTCAATCACTAACCATGGGTCTCTATAGTAACCTTGCTCCCTCTATCGAGTGCCGAGTAAGGTAGTGTGTATACTTACTTGAATTAATATGTCTATTCAATTCTAATAATTATCCAATCATTAAGTGTTGCCCATCAAATGGCTACCCAAACTATATAGCCTTTTCCGCTCATATACTCAAAGTTGTGTTTCTCCGGTCTCAATGTGCAAAATTACCTCTGTCGAGCACCTAATATTACATCTATGATATCTAATTTATCTTTTGCATAAATTAACGAATAACCATAAAGAAACACAAATGATTGAAACATGAAATTCAATTAACAAAATCTTAAAGTCTTAAAACATAGTTCATACAAAACTATTCAAATCCCCCTCGATAGAAATTTTAATTCAACATAGTGGAATGCATGACTAATCTTTTCAAGAAATTCAAAAATGCAAACATGTTCAACACAATATCACAAACACAAAATTTAATAAAAAAAGATTCGGGTGAGAGAAAGCAAGAGAAGACTCTTTGTAGAGATGAGCTTCAAGGCTTCAAATCTTCAATAATCTTTAACTCCAAGCTCTCTTTCTCTAGGAAGTTTTGTGAATCCAATGGCGTTTTTCTTCCTATAATCTCCACACCAATGATGTTTGTCTCCCAAAATCGCCACCCCTTTGTGTTTGAGGCATAAGGTGGTATAAATAAGGCTCAAATTAGGGTTTTTGCGTTTTCACGTTGCAGAGAAGCGTTGGAGCGCGATTTAGGGCATGCTGGAGCATACCCTTGGGTTGTGGAGACTGTTGGGAGTGCTGGAGTGGACTTTTAGGAGCGCTGGAGTGCACTTTCGGTAGTATCTTTAGCAGTTTTGACACTTGTTTTTATTTTGGATATAACTTTCTTGTCCAAACACTAATTGAGGTAATTCAAGATAATATCTAAAGCTAAGAAATAGATATACAACTTTTATGTGTTGAGTTTTTCCAAAATCGGATTGGATCATTATCAAAATTAGGCTTGAAATTGCTGCACCTGCACTGCTAACGAACCATTACAATCCAATTCACCTCATTTTGCCATATTTTCACCTTTACTCCTAATTATTTATGATTCCTACAACACAATACAAAAATACATTAAACTAACAAAAATGCTTGAAAACTCACAAATATTTGAACTCAAAAGTACTTGATTTATCTGTAAATAACCTTCTTATCAAATACCACTAAACTCAAACATTTGTTTATCCTCAAGTAAAAGAAAAGAAAATAGATGAAAACACAAATCCAGTACTAAGAAATGAATGAGGAAATGTGAGTTTCATATCAATTCAACAACTTGTGCAATTATCTCTGAAGCCACCAAATGCTCTAAGCTTAAGAGTAATCCAAACATTGAGATTATCTAAAATTTCAACTTCAAGCATCAATTTCAACCCACTTAAGACTCTCAATGTGTAAGTATATGCACAATCACTCTCACCTAACAAAGTGAGCCTCGAATAAATTTATGTGCTAAGGAGACAATGAATGATCTCTATATTGTGAAGTTAAGGACAACCATAAGCCCATTTTTCATGTCACTTTTACTAATTTTGTATAGGTTCATATTCCATTGGAGATAAAAAATACTTTGAGGGTTTTAATGTATGGTTAGGGTAGAAGGTACATGTGAATGTCATTTTTAGGCTCAAATCACCCTAGGTATATATCACAACTCATGGATCTTGCAAGATTTCCAAGTTTTTTTTTTTCACCGACTCCCATTTTCATCATATATCTTATTTCAATAGATCTCAGAAGGTATTATTCACCAAAACAAACCAAAACACATTTTTTCTTCTTCAAATAATCCCCAAATCCACCAATGATTTTTCAAGCACAACCCATGCTAGTCCTTACATTAATCAATGGTCCATGCAAAATGCCAATTAGTGATGGGTTTAGGAAGTGGGAATGCATTTAGTGGGTTGGATGTACATATGAAGGTAATGAAAGAATTAGGCAATAAGGCTCAACAGGGGTAACGGGGGGTAAACAATTTTCAAAGGTTAGACGTCAAAGCCTACCTAAAGCACATAAATGTTCTCCAAGTACTCAAGAGGCCAAGTGAGCATGATTCATGGTGCTTAAATATTAAGAGTCAAGAGTGAACTTCAATCAACACGAGTCAGGCCCACAGAAATCTCAATGCAATATATTTCAAAAGTCCTAAAAGAATATTAAGTGTCTATACTCATCCGGGATATCAAGTCATTTTATTTCAACAAAACCCAAAATTTATTCAAATAAACTTAAAACAAAATAAAAAGAAAAACATGGCCAAAAGAACCCAAGTTATATGAAGAAAAGTCATACACATAAGCATTTCCTAAACCCAACAAACATAAGCCAACATGTGTCTCACCCCCAAATGCAAAGTCAAACATGTATTCAAATTAAGCATAAGGGAATAAGAACACGTATTGAGGAGGCAAGACAATCTCGCATCCTAGTATAGTCGGCGGTGAAGCTCCGGGTATGGTGACCAGTGTGGGGCTTTCTTCCATAGCTTGCATCCTTAGGCTCAATTATTTGAAAACTTGAGTTATCTCCCAAGAAGTTCTTGGTTTAATGTTCGCAACTTGACAACAGAGAAGTGCTCATCAAAGAACGGCTTCTGCCCATAGTATGTGTTATACAATACAATAAATGAGTTTTGGTTTTGAACACCCTCAAGCTTGGCGAGATATAGAAATGATTGGCACGTACTTTCAACTTGACTCGGCTCTGGAATATGTATTGGTTAGGTTGTATGAATGGTGCTAAAGGTATAAGAAGACAAGTGAGCCAAATCGGATCCTCATATATGTAGTCGTCCTTGATCGGTGTTGGTATCACTACATGGATCTCAAAAAGTGAATAATCACAAGTGTTGTCTTGTGATTCTTCATCGTCGATCAATTCTTGGGTCTCCTCCTCATTAAGACATTATCATTGAACAAACCTATGTTCCTCCCACTTGTGTGCGGTTCCTTATAGTGGCTTTCAATAATCGGCGGTGGCAACACCAATTGGATTCCAAGAGATGAAGGATCGAAATCCTCTTGTGATTCGTCATTAACGAACAATTCCTGAGTGTCGTCCTATTTGGAATCATCTTCATAAGATACCTCCAATATCCTCCTACTTGTATTCAGTTCCTTATGGTGGTTTTCACAAATGAACGTGGCTTGTATGTCTCTCATTGCCACCACCATTGTCATTGCTTCAATGGAGTCGAACGGAGATTTGACTTGTAAATCATGAACGGTTTCCATCCTTTCACTCTCCTCCATACGGAGCCTTGTCTCCTCCAAAATTTTCCTTGTCTCCTCTAAAAATTACCTTATCTCCTCTGTAAATTGGGTAAGTAGGTCTTTAAGGTATTCAAGCGTAGAAGAAGAATTTGCTTGATAATGTGGGGTGTCAAACCATGGTGTCGATATATTAGAATTATCCTCCCAACCATGGAGGTTCATTAGATAATTCCAATTCCGGTAGTTAAAATCGGCTATGTCTTCTAACAAATAAAAGACTTTGTTAACAGGTAGTTGGTAAAAAGAGGTGGTACCACTTTCTTCTTCCACCGAAATTCTTGTTGCGGCTTGTAACCGTCGAGGAAGTTTAGTGGCTGACACTCCTTTGGGAAACCATAATTAGAGAATAGAAAAAACTACTCCTTGTATCTTTCCCAAGCACAATAGAGCGGCTCGAAATCTTGTTGAGAAAATAGTAAGAAGACTTGTTGATCAAACATCTTCAAGTACATTTCAAAATAAACAAGACTAAAAAACCAAAATTAGAAATGAAAATAAATGTCTAAATTAAAATCAAGTTACATACTCACAATATTGACAACATTCTAAAATGACAATCCTTGGTAATGGCGCCAAAAATTTGGTAGTGAATTATTTTGCTACACCACTAGTGTACGTGTCAAGTTTTAATAGTATAGTGAGAGTATCGTATCGTATCTATAGGGATTGATTTAAATCATCGCTAAGTAACGCGATTATCGTAACCTAACTTTATTTAGGCATCCAAATTTAAGGTTTATAAGAAAAACTAAAACAAATATAAAATCAAAAGAAAAATAAAATATGGACAATTGTTCTATGAGGGGGGGGGGGGGGAGGGGGGTCATATCACTTTGCTAAACTATGCTAATCCAATTCAAGCTTGTTAATTAAAATTAGGCTCAATCATTAACCATGGATTTCTATAGTAACCTCACTCCCTCTGTCGATTATCGAGTAAAGTAGTTTGTATAATTACTTGAATTAATATGTCTATTCAATTCAACCTATTATCCAATCATTAAATCTTTCTCATCAAATGGCTACCTAAACTATATAGCCTTTTGCACTCATATACTTAAAGTTGTGTTTCTCTGGTTTCAATGTGCAAAATTACATCTGTCGAGTGCCTAATCCCACACATCTATGATATCCAATTTATCTTTATATAAATTAGCAAATAAGCATAACGAAACACAAATGATTGAAACATAAAATTCAATTAACAAAATCTCAAAGTTTCAAAATATAGTTTATACAAAGCTATTCACATCCCCCTAGACATAAATTTTAACTCAATATAGTGGAATCCATGACTAATCTTTTCAAGAAATTCATAAATGCAAACATGTTCAACACAATATCACAAATATAGAATTTAATAAAAAGATTAGGGTGAGAGAAAGGAATAGAAAACTCTTTGTTGAGTTAAGCTTCAAGGCTTCAAATCTTCAATAATCTTCAATTCGAAGCTCTCTCTCTAGGAAGTTTTGTGCCTCCAATAGTATTTTTCTTCCCAAGGTCTCTACACCAATGGTGTTTCTCTCCCAAAATTGTCACCCCCTTGGGTTTGAGGCATAAGGTGGTATAAATAAGGCTCAAATCAGGGGTTCTCGCATTTCAAACTGCGGAGGCACGCTGGAGAGCGCCCTTGGGCCATGGAGACTACTAGGAGCGTGTTGGAGCAGACTTTTAGGCGTGCTGGAGTGCACTTTAGGCAGTGTCTCTAGTAGTTTTGACACCTATTCGTATTTTGGCCATAACGTTCTTGTCCAAACTCCGATTAAGGTAGTTCAAGATGATATGGAAAGCTAAGAAATATATGTACAACTTTCATGTTTTACTCTTTCTCGGAATCAGATTGAATCTTAATCAAAATCGGGCTTGAAGGTGCTACACCTGTACTGTTAACAAACCATTACAACCCAATTCACCTCATTTTGCCATATTTCTACCTTTTCTCCCAATTATTTATGATTCCTACAAAATAACACAAAAATACATTAAACTAACAAAAAATCTTGGAAACTTACAAATATTTAAACTCAAAACTTCCATCCTATCCCGTCCAAGTAGGATGGGATGAGATGAGAACTCTTTTTCCTTCCTGGGATGAGAATCACGTCTGGTAACAATATTTGTTTTTCGGTTCTGCGAACAGAATCATGTTTGGTGACAATATTATCCTAGAAATAAAGAACAAACCCTAAATCACAATCAGGAAATCATGAAGAAATGATCAAGCAATCGAACCCAAAATCATAATCAAGAAATCATCAAGAAATTGAGCCTAAAATCAAAAACGAAGACAAACCAAGAAATCCTCAAGAAATTGAGCCTGAAATCAAGAACGAAATCAAACTCTAATTCAAACCCTAATTTTGGGATGAAATTGAACCCTAATTTGAATTGTAATTTTGAGATGAAATCGAACCCTACGAGGAAGACAAAATCGAACCCCAATTCTGAGATAAAATCAACTAATCCTCGTCTTTGCTTCGATTTCATTTCAAGTAGTGGAAGATGGAGGAGAAGACGATGACGATGATGAGCAAACAACTATGATGAAGACGTTGGAGAAGGAGGACGGCAAAGACAACCACGAACGCGATGGAGGATGGAGAAGAAGCAGACGAAGACAACTGATTGAAGCAAACGAATAAGACGATGAATATGGAGAAGAAAATGAGAAATTGCAGATGAAGTTGACAAAGAAAAGAAACACTAAAACGAGCTTAACAAAAGTTGAAGAGGGGTGTAGACATGGCATTTTGACCGTCCCGTAAAAAAATTTATGCTTTATTTTAAAATTTATTTTATTTTTATTTTCAAAAAAATAAGAAAAATAGAGAAAAAAGAAAAGAAAAAAATGAAAAAACAAAAAGAAAGATAAAATAAAAAAGGAAAAAAAAAACTGGAAAAAAAAATGAAGAAGGAAAGATTTTCTTGTCAAAATGGTATTAGGTTTCCTTTTCCCTTTCCTTTTAGGTTTTGTTTCTTTTTCCTCATCGAATTGGGATTAGGGTTTCCTAAGGTTTCTAGGATTTTTCATTCCACATCCTTCCTATAAATAAGACCCTCATCCTCATACTTTAGACATAGAAAAAATTCAGAGAGAAATCGTTCAGAGACATTCAGAAACTGAGAGAAAAATCCCTTAGAGAGTGATTCCCAAACCCCTTTTCGGGAAGCTGTCTGCGAGAGAAAAAAAGCCCGAACATCGGAATTCTTAGCCTAGAATATGTATTTTTTTTTTATTTTTAACTCTTTTTTTAGTTTATTTTCTTCTTTTCACAATTTAAATTCCTATAAGCTTTATTTTTTATATTTGTCTGATGACTCGATGAAAAACGTCGGGATGAGATTCTCCATTCTCAATCTGAATCTTTGAGTGTTTAGACGAGGACACCAACTATTTATTAATTTATTTATTTTATTTCTGCATTTTTTTTTTTGTTTTGTTTGTAATTCAAAAAAGAGAAAAAAAAAAAAAAAGAATAAGTCATCCGATGATCCGATGAAAATGCCGGGGTAAGTTTTTTGCATTGAGCTTAACCCCTAGCGTTAGGTGAAGGATATTTTATTGTTTATTTCTGGTATTTTTTTATTTTATTATATTTTCATTTTTGTTATCAAAAACCTAAAAATAAAAAATAAAATACAAAAATCCAAAAATAATAAAATATTTATTTGTAGGAATTAATCCTTATGAATCTTAAGGTGGGTCCGACGATTCGATAAACCGTGGAAGAGTTTTCCGTGGCTTCGTTTCCATTCCCCGACTTGAGTCAAAATTAGAAACAAATGGTTTTAGGAAATCTCTTTCCTTGGTAAATTTTTCGTGGGATTCCGCTTAAGTTTCGGAAAGATTAATTTAAACAAAAATTGTTTCCGCGAACCTCCCCTTGATTCTCATATCCATAGAATTTGAGAAAATTTCAAAACGGGATTTCTTTAAATTAATTGAGCAAACTCAAAGTAGATATTTTTTTTCTTCTACTTAGCATGTTTATTTCTTGTATCATTTAGACGACATTTTTTAAGACACTTTCACCACTTACACTTTTCATACACTTAGTTTTTTTTTTTTCCACGAATCTATGCTACTTTTTCACATCTAGTCACGACATATGCACCTCTTATATTTTTTTTAATTAAATCATTACTATTCATAATCACGTTAATTCACATAGGGTTCCATATTCGATTCTCGTATTCATATCAGTTTGCATTGACATATTTAAATTAATTCTTTAATTTTTTTAGTCACTTGCGCATACAAAATAAAATTCATTTAGATGTTAGTTTTGCATTCAAAATTTCAATCTTATTCATCTATTTTAGTTTTCCTATTTAAATTAAAGAAGTCTCTCGGAAACATACATAAAATCCCTTGGCGACTATCCTTATTGAATCCTTTATATTTGATAAGAGGTTATACCGGGGGGAAAATTCCCAAAAATCTAAAAACTTGTCTCACCTTATTTGTGAAAAAGACCAAAAAGATTTTATAAGAAGGAAATGATTTTAAAATAAAATAAAACATTCAAACTTAAATTAATTGGACATAAGGTGCCATTTTCGGATGGGGGTCTTGGGGTGCCTAACACCTTCCCTGAGCGTAACCAACCCCCGAACCTTTAAATGAATATTTGGTTTGACCATTTTTTTTGGACTCAACTTTTACTTAGACCTTTTAAATTTACTTTCTAAAATTCAGTGACCTAGCACACCATTTAAATCCAATGCTAGGTGGCGACTCTTCAATTTTTAAAAAATGGCCTAAGTATTATTTGAGAAACTCGGCACTTAAAAAAAACCCTATCTCCTTAAACTTATTTATCATTTACTTTTTTCCTTTTGGAAAAACAGAGTGCGTCAGCTGGCAACTTCGCTGGGGATAATTAGAGGGTCGAGCCTAATTTGTTCAAATAAGTCTAACCATTCCATGTCCGAATGTTATATTTTATGTTGTTATATTTTCCTTATATTTTTGTAAATAAGCTGTGATGTTTATTTCTTTTCTTTTCTTTCTTCTCTATCGAGCTCTTACATTGTTATAAACTCTCCGACACAAGTACGGTCGTCTTCTATCCATTTTATCCCATTAGGATTCTATTATACAAGACGGGGGGTTTCATACTTGATGAATTGGTGATGTCCTAGGAAGTCTTAAAAACCAAACGAGTTCAAAGTTTTCAATACCGATTAAGTAAAGAAATATTTTTCATAAATTATTATCTGTTTTGATCGGTCACTATCGAGATTGAAAACTTCGAGCTCAAATGGTTTTTAAGGCTACCTAAGACCCACGTGGACTAATAAATAACGAGACGAGACAAGAAAATTGGTCTCAGAAAAGAAAATCCACTTCCCCCCATTCGAAGTCTGATCTTTACTCGCAGTCGGGCCCAGACTCATTCCAGGATGACATCGGAAAGCAATCCCAAATCTTCCCGTACGGCCCAGATGGCTCGGATACAGGAAACCATCGACATGCTAAGGGAAATGATCAACAAATTTAGCTGACCTCAGGAGGTGCCTATTCCTCCATCCAATGGAACTCCTATGACTGAATCACCAAATAGAAACCCTCCAAGTGTCGAGATGGAGAACTCAGTGCCGAATCCAAACCACGCCGGCCCAAACTTTGTGATACCGATTTATTACGGACCCCAGATGGGCCCTCAGCCCTTCGCATATGGAGCCCCGACACATCCTATCAGGCTTTACCAGAAGGCTCGGCCCCCACTACACCATAGATCCCCGTTCACCCAGAGAGGATCGTTGCTCTACTGAACGATCCGAATGGTAATCAACCGACCCCGGCCACTGAAACCAAAAACAGAAAATAAGATAATGGACCCCTTCTAGTTTGGGTTCTGAAAATGGAAGAGTTGGAGAAAACCATAGAAGAATTGAAAAGGGAGAAACCATCCAAGAAAACAGCGTACAAGGAGTTGTCAGCACCACCCCGGGTGGTGTACCAAATTTTTTTTGTAGTTCCAGAGTTCACGAAGTATGACGGTACGGGCCCCTCAGAGTGGCATGTTAGCATTTACAAGGAAGAATTGGAAGTCCATTCTCGGAACGAAGACCTTTGTCTAAAGATGTTCCGGCGATCATTGAAAGGACCGACTCTCAGCTGGTACATGACCTTAGACTTGGCACAAATTAAAACATTCATGGATCTATTAGAAGCCTTCTATGAGCAGTTTATGTATAATAAGGATGTCGCACCGGATCGTAATACCCTCTAGCGAATACTGAAGAAGAAAGATGAGAGTTTCCGGAGGTATACTACTTACTGGAGGGAGGAGGCTGCCAAAGTTGTCCTCAGGCTGAACGAGGAGGCTCAGTTAGAGATATTGAAGTCAATCCAGATACCACCATTCTATCAAGATCTATCGAGCATAGCAGTGACCTTCTTCGGCGATACGATCAAACAAGCTGAGGTGATAGAAGAGGGAATAAGAAGTGGAAAGATTGAAGGGTCCTCGCCCAATCCGACAAAGAGGTCAGTCTCGCCAAAGAAGAAGGAGAATGAGGTAGCCGTTGTCGTTTCTCCGCAACTAACCCATCACCAGAACTACCCCCAAGCTTTCTATCCCCAAAACTACCTAAACAAAAACAACCAATATCACAACTATCCCCCTCAAAATCGCCAAAACCAATATTACCCCCGGAACCTATCCTATTCACAAAATTGTCCCCATTATTATTAGAACGTACCTCATCCTTACCACAATCACACTCCCCAATATTATCCCTAGGCCTACCAAGCACCCTTTTACCATACATATTAGTTAAACCTGAATACCCCACCGTAAATTCCTAACCACACACTAAGGCCAAGAACCCAATACCACAAAGGTTATCTACCTCGTGCTACTGGGGAAAACTTTCAGAACGATGATGAGGAACCACTAGACATTTCGGCCTCAATCACCGAGCTGTACCAGAGTTGTTTGAAGCAAGGGATACTGAGAGCCCTCCCATCCTACGAGCCTAAGCCTAGAAGTAAAACCGCATCTTCGAATACTTTATGTGAATACCACTCGGGAGCTAGGGGATATACGATTGAGCAATGCTATCACTTGAAAGACAAGATCCTAGAGTTCATACAAACATGAGCTGTCACATTTCCTAAAAAACTTGAGACCAGTGTACCAAACTATCCGCAGAATCCGTTGCCTGAGCATACTACTTCAAGGATTGGTGAAACCGATCTTTAGCAAAACGTTGTCAGAGATGGGAGCGAGTCATGTGTTCGAGGCTCGATTTAAAAAAATCTAAAGGCTGCAAAACTGGAGTTCTTGTTTACTTTCAATCTGATAGGTGTTTTGATAAAATTGGGACATCTTTACGTACTCACCTTTCCATCTCGTTGGTATTTTGGATAAAAAGGATTTGTTCTGTAACGGTTTTTTAAATTTCAATAATGCAATACTATTTATCCAAAATTGTAGTCTAATGTTTGAATTTTACTCTTTCAGGTACCCAAAATTTCCTACATATATTGTATGTGATGTGACTGGGTGAGGATGCGAGTATATGATTTCAGTACAGAGCTAGACTATGATCCAATGGGACTAGAAACAAATGAAGATTATGTTTAGCCAAACGATGGTGAGATCCAAAAGGCCCCTAACCAAATTCGACAACAATTCTAGAGTACCGGAGGATTAAAAAATCAAGATTGGCTTTCATTGCCCTAACGATACTTTGATATGTTGCTGCAAGCTAATCAAGACATTTCCAGTGGTCTTTTAGTGATTTGATAAAATCGGGTGTAGACATCCTGGTTTGCCTACTGTCAGACCTAATGGCGAAAAGGGAGCACAATCATTTCAAGTCAATGATCTCAATATAGAAGCTCAAATGTTGCAAGATGATCTCAATTCGCAAAGAAGATCCAATTCATTTTTAAGCTTGGATGCTCCCAAACTATTGTAAATTTGATCATCCATTTCAAAAAAAAAAGAAAAGAAAAAAAAAGAAAAAAAAAGGTAAAATGAAAATTGGGGGGGGGGGGGGGGGGGAGAGGGGTAATCAAGTAAGAAGCGCTATTATGGAAGAGATTAGAAGAGAAAAAAAAAGATGATAGTTTGATTCGTTCAAGATTTTTGGCTCCAGTCAATTTGGCAAGCAAATGACGTTTCTCCAAATCAGAACTTGATGAATTTGAATGGAATCTAAATTTATGAAAAGAAACATTGGTCATGGTCCAGAAATGTATTGGAACCGTAAACCTATGCAATCTGACTCAAGATCTCACAGAAAATCATATCAGGCATTGAAGGTACTCGTTGTAGTAATTTTTGACATTTGCCCATTTTTGGACTAAATCAATTTTGCAGGACTTGAGAAAACACGGAGCATTTAGAAGTATTAGAACCCCAAGCATCGAATCACTTAGAAATTTGAAAAGACAAGAATCCAGTTGAGCAAGCTAAGGAGACCTTGATGAAGCATGTTGAACCCTCCTATGAGTTGAAAAGCGAAATATCAGAAGCTACAAAAAAAAAAGAAAAAAAAAAAAAAGAAAAAAAAGAAGAGAGTTTTTCATCGAATCACTCGAGACATGCCCTGCTTTGAGTTGGAAAGTGAAGCTTCTAAATTCAAACGGAAGAATCTCCCGATATCGCTCCGATCCAAGCACCATCAGTTGAAGCGATTACGACGTAATGCTAAGGTACGTAGGCAACCTGTAAAGGTTCGGTCATTTAAGAGTCAGTCCTAGCCGAAGGCCGCGGCATATTTTATATCTTTGCTCTCTCATTTTTGCCCAGCCACAAGTTGGGGCATATTTTATACCTTTGGACTTTCTTTTGTCCCCCAACCAAGAGGGCTTGGACTTGAGCTACCTTCTATCACTCTAAATGATCTTCTAAACGGATATTCATTCGTCATGAGTATCTTCATGAGTCATTCTTTTATTACTCTAAACGATCCTTTAAACCAACATATGTTCATCATGAGTATGGTCATGAGTCTTTTTTTTATTACTCTAAACTATTCTCTAAACGAACACTTGTTCGTCATGAATATCGTCATGAGTCTGTTTTTCATCACTCTAAACGATCCTCTAAATGGACATTTGTTCTTCATGAATATCATCATGAGTCATTCTTTTATTACTCTAAATGATCCTCTAAACGGACACAGTATGCCTTTCATTACTCTAAACAATCCTCTAAACGGACACTGGTTCATTATGAATATCATCATTAGTATTTTTTTTCATTACTCTAAACGATCCTCTAAACAGACATTTGTTTGTTATGAGTCTCGTTATGAGTCATTCTTTTATTACTCTAAATGATCCTCTAGACGGACATTTGTTCGTCATGAGTATCATCACGAGTCATTTTGTTATTACTCTAAACAATCTTCTAAACGGATACTTGTCGTCATGAGTATCGTCATGAGTCATTTTATTTTATTTGTTCTGTCATTGAAAAATGCACTTTGAAAAAAAACAGAAGATGGGACATTCAAAATAATGTGATATTCTATCTTTGTCAAGCAAGTGGAACTCGCATGACAAAAAGGGGCAGCTATAGACACGGCATTTTGACCATCCAGCAAAAAAAAATGATTTATTTTAAAATTTATTTTATTTTTATTTTCAAAAAAATAAAAAAAAAATAGAGAAAAAATAAAAGAAAAAATGTAAAAAAGAAAAGAAAGATAAAATAAAAAAAGAAAAAAAAAAACTAAAAAAAATGAAAAAGAAAAGGTTTCCTTGTAAAAATAGGATTAGGTTTCCTTTTCCTCGTCGAATTGCGACTAGGATTTCTAGGATTTTTCACTCCACATCTTTCATACAAATAAGACCCTCATCCTCATAGTTTAGACACAGAAAAAATTCAGAGAGAAACCCTTCAGAGACATTCAAAAACTGAGATAAAAATCCTTTAGAGAGTGATTCCCAAACCCCTTTTTGGGAAGCTGTCTGCCAGAGAAAAAAAGCCCGAACTTTAGAATTCTTGGCCTAGAACATGTATGTTTTCTGATTTTAATTCTTTTTTCTATTTATTTTATTCTCTTCACAATTTAAATTCCTACAAACTTTATTTTTTATATTTGTACGATGACTCGATGAAAAACGTCGGGATGAGGTTCCCTATTCTCAATCTGAATCTTTGAGCATTTAGATGAGGACACCCGCTGTTTTTTTTTTTTTTTTTTTTTTTTTTTTTTTTTTAATAAACAAAAAAAAAAAAAAAAAAAAAACAAAAACAAAAAAAGAATAAGTAGTCCGATGATCCAATGAAAACGCCAAGGTTTGTTTCTCGCGTTGAGCTTAACCCCAAGCGTTAGGTTAAGGATGTTTCATTATTTATTTCTTGTATTTTTTATTTTATTATATTTTCATTTTTGTTATCAAAACCCTAAAACTAAAAAAATAAAATCCAAAAATCCAAAAATAATAAAACATTTGTGTGTAGGAATTAATCCTTATGAATCTTAAGGTGAGTTCGACGATTCAATAAACCATGAGAGAGTTTTCTATAGCTTCGTTTCCATTCCCTGACTTGGGTAGAATTTAGAAACGAATGATTGTAGGAAATCTCTACCCTCGGTAAATTTTTCGTAGGATTCCGCTTAAGTTTCAGAAAGATTAATTTCAACAAAAATTGTTTTCGTGAACCTCCCTTTGATTCTCATATCCATAGAATTCGAGGAAATTTCAAAACAAGATTTCTTTAAATTAATCGGACAAACTCAAAGTAGATTTTTTTTTTGCATCCACTTAGCATGTTTATTTCTTGTATCATTTAGACGGCATGTTTAGGACACTTTCACTACTTACACTTTTCATACATATAGTTTGTTTGTTTTTTTTCCTCACAAATCCATGCTACTTTTTCACATCTAGTCACGACACATGCACCCCTTATATTTTTTTTTAATTAAATCATTGCTACGCATAATCACGTTAATTCACATAGGGTTCCATATTCGATTCCCGTATTCATATCAGTTTACATTGACATATTTAAATTAAATCCTTTAGTTTTTTTTAGTCACTTTTGCATACAAAATAAAATTCATTTAGATGTTAGTTTTTCATTCAAATTTTCAATCTTATTCGTCTATTTTTGTTTGCCTATTTAAATTAAAGAAGTCTCTCAGAAACATACATAAAATCCCCCGGAGACCATCCTTAATATTCGATAAGAGGTTATACCGAGGGAACATTCCAAAAAATCCAACAACTTGTCTCACTTTATTTGTGAAAAATACCAAAAATATTTTATAAGAAGGAAATGATTTTAAAATAAAATAAAACATTCGGACTTAAATTAATTGGATTTAATTGGACATAAGGTGCCGCTTCTGGATGGGGGTCTTGGGGTGCCTAACACCTTCCCTAAGCGTAATCGACCCCCGAACTTTTAAATGAATCTTTAGTTTGACTGTGTTTTTTTTTTTTTGAGTCAACTGTTACTTAGGCCTTTTAAATTTACTTTCTAAAATTCGGTGACCTAGCACACCATTTAAATCCAATGCTAGGTGCCGACTCCTCAATTTTAAAAAAATGGCCTAAGTATTTTTTGAGAAAACCGGCACTTAAAAAACCCCTCTTTCCTTAAACTTATTTTTTATTTTTTATTTTTTTCCTTTCGGAAAAATGGTGCGCGTTAAGGGTATCTCACTAACAATTAACGAAATACTAGCCATATCCTTTTTCGGTCTGGGAATGGGATGATAATTATGGGAAACAAAAAAAAAATTGTTCGTTACTTCTTAAGAAAAAAAAAGGAATGATTCTTGGTTTTGAGATGGGAATGGTAACGGAAACAAAATTTACTAAACGTTGTTCCCGAACAGAAATCTCAAAAATATTGGAATGAGATGCGATTTTTTGGGAAGGGAACAGTTACCAAATATAGCCTAAGTTACTTAGAAAGTAACTAACCATTATCGAAATTAAACTGATCCGATTCACCACGTTGTATACACTTAATTAAGACATTAAGTGTCCATCACATCAAGCATTAAATTATTGGTATGACAAGGAATGAATATATTTTGAACAAAATATCTTAGGGTCTTAACAGAATTCCATGAAATGTGACTATCCATTACAAGGAAAATTGAGCCGATTCGATCCAAATCCAACCATTTCATAGCCCATCAAATCAATTGTATTTGTCAAACATTAAATTCTAAATGACACATCAAGACCAAATTCATTGAACTTCGAAAGAATTAATGGCAACCAAACCGAAATAGTGAATGTAACTGGTACTTAGCCCCTAAACCAAACTTGAAACATTACTTCAAGCCATAAATACTCCCATGTGCAACCAATCATATCAAATATTGGGTAATGATTTCCAATCATTATTAATGATTGCCAATGATTGCACTTAGATATTTAAAGATTTGGTAATCATTACCAAATCTTTGAGAATATTACAAAATCTAGAAAATTCATTCAAATCCATTCAAGATCAAGACAAGAAGGACTGACCCCTAAGCTAAACAGACCCCAGGGATCATCCTATGATGGTCTACACATTGCCCATATCACAGACATGCAGGCCCATAAATACTGGGGTCTGTTTTCATAATTTTAAGAGTTAAAACCTAGACTCTTTCTCTAAACTTGGGCAGTGCTCTCAGGTTCTAGGGTTTCCAACTATTTCCTTAAAAAAACATCTCGAAATTATTTTGAAATACCACCTTAAATGAGCTCTTGAGGTTCTTGAAGGAAGAACTCAAGAAGTTAACGGCAACCGATCGAGGACAACTAAGAAGATCGAGAAGGAGAAGAAGATGTTGTGTTTAGGGAAAGACCACTCTCCTAAACTAGTTATGTTTCCTGATAATCCTTCAATAGTGTCTTAAATTTATTTATTTTTCTTGTACATAGCATGATCATGTATTCATACTTAAATTACATGTACATAACATATATAATCTATAATCAAGTAAAAAAAGGTAAAATTATGTTATATTCATCAAACCATGTTAAAAATGTTAAACATCATGTCAAGAACATCAAGAACATTCAAGAACGTGTTAACAACATGTGAGGACCCAAATCATCTGAGAACATGTTAAGAATATGTGAGGATCACAACAAAAAATCTATCACACCATGAGTTGTGCACAGTCCTTACAATTCTTTCATGAACACTTCAAACCGAACTCTACTAACTGTTAATCCAATCATATAACTATTAATAATTGATTTACTTTATGCTAAAGATCATAGCCTAGCACTAAGTCTTCAGGCTAGTGGACTGGCACTATATATATATATATAGATTGTTTTTTCTTTCTTCTTAACTAACAACTCAAAAACAAATACTAATCTTGTCTAAACAAATGAGTTTGGTTGTGTGTGTTCTTGACAAAATCAAAGAGATTATCCATATATCATTGTATGATTTATATTTTGTTTAATAATAAAAATCATATTAGTTCATTTTGCAAAAAATGAACTACATGCTGACCTGATTCTCAGTTATCCGAGATATGTAGGCAACATTTATAAGGTTCGATCGTTAAAAAATTCGAAAATATTTTCATTTCATATTTATTGCATGTTGGAACTACATGTCGACCTAATTTCTTGTGAAAACGGGAATATGTAGGCAACCTTTATAATGTTCAATCGTTAGGAAAATATAAAAAATATTTCGTTCTTATGTATTGTTATTGGGTTGTCACTGCTAGTTTAGTTTACTTTACCTGCTTTCATTACATAAAAAATACAAAAACATTTCATTTTCATTTACTGGCATTAGTTTGTTGCTGATTAGTTATTATAATGTTTACTACCTTCATTTCATGTACAAAATGAATAAAAAGACAAAAAAACTTAAAAATAAAATTATTTTATTAAGTGAAACCAAAAACAATTACTTGGATCTTGTTTAAAAGTGAATATTCATTTAGATTGAGGTATCGTCTTTGAATGGGTGTCTTGGGGTGCTCAAAATCTTCCCCAAGCATAAACGACCCTCGAACTTAAAGAAATATCTGGTACAAGGCCTTTACGAGTCAAAACATGAGTCATTTCAAAATAAAAATGAATTTCTAAAATCTTGGTGACCTAACACACCATTTTACCCATGCTAGGTGGAGACTCTATTTTCAAATCAAATCTTGGTCCAAACAAATTTCCAAAACCGACGCCTAGAAAATTCTTTGACATTTGTTTAAAAAAATGAATGAATTTGGAGGACTTAGTGAGGGAGAAATGGAAACTAGTTTTCCTCTTCTTCCCAATCCCCACTTCCTCTTACTTTTCAAATAAAATATGGGGTACATAATTAGTTACCTTTGCTTGCATTTCAGTCTCAAAGTTGGTAGTTCCCAATACGTAATCTGAGTAGACTCTTTTGAGAGCGTCTCAACATGAATAGGAATCGACAAAGGAGATCTATTCTCTCATGAGTAAATCAAATGTATTACCTATAATAGTATCCACACAGAAAATCTATGATTGAAAAGTGTTCTTGGATTTTTTAGATTGAATCTATTCCTAAGAATCAAGAGTAGCTCTCATTTGAATCTAGGGGTAGTAAGATTCAAATCAGTCAGTGAAAATCAGAAAAAAAAAGTCCTAACAAATCAAAGTTGGCTATGGTAAAAAACCTCAAGGGGTAGTCAAAATTCTCCAAGGTGTGGGACCATTAGGGTCTCACCCCTTATAAAATTTGTCCAGGGTTCAAAACCTTGGACCCCCTTTTTTTTTTGTATTTGTACTTTGACCCCGAGCTTCTTAAGTTCAACATTACTGCTCGTTCATTTTTCAAAGACTTTTCTAGCTTCAATTTTCTATCATGCGTGATCCATTAGATTTATATCAAAAGATTGACGGTATAGTAATCATTAAATTTAAAACAATTTCAAATTTTCCCTTCTAGAAGAAAATACTTTTTCCCTTAAGTCATTTCCTCTAAGTGTGTGTTACGTCTACCCACATATCACAACCATGTCCAGTTGGCAGTAATTTAACCAAGAAAACCTCTCCAAGTATGATTACAGCATTATGTGATCTTCCTATATGTATACTACCTGAAAGGACCAACATGGTATTTTTAAGTCAAAAACTCCTAGTCCAATCATATGTATTTTGATTGATAATTTGATTCTTTGTAACACCACTTGGACTATTATCCCAATCGTCACATGCTTTGGCAATAGGTTTGGGTGAATTATATTAAAAAGAATCACATAAGACATGTCTTTTTTTATAAGAGGGATAGATTCCATCTTGTATACTCGTATATTCACATGTTTATCCCACTATACCTAATGAGTACCTTTTAAGTCTCGTGGTTAGACAAAAACACTTTGTATTATCATAGTATAACAACCCACATATGTAATATGCATCAACTCAAGTAAGAAGATCACAAATATAATCGCAACATAGATATACTATTTTGTGATTGAGCAAAGCCATCATGTAGGATATCAAGCATTATCACGTTCGGTCCCTTACTACACTAGGAAGTCCCCTTGTGACTGTTCGAGTATCTTATACTAATGGTTTGAGACGTTTCATTCTCAAAGAGAAAATAACAAAACAAGTTAACTTCGATTGTTGAAGACTATTTTCAACAATCCAATACTGACTAGGAACAATTTAGAAAATGAAGTTACCAAATACATCTAGTTTTATCATTTTAATCATATTAAATTGCCAAGATGCTTGAACTTAGCATCAAAGGTCTATAGCAATATTGATATAATTAAAGAATAATATAAAAAATATCTTCTATTAATTTACTAATATTACTACTAGAAATAAACCCACATAGGAATATCTAGAGGGCTTATCCCCAATAATCTCCCACTAGCAACAATATAGTCAATTGGTACAATATCTAATAGATCTATCCACTGTAAAGTCATAGCCTTAGTAAGTGAGTCTGTCATGTTGTCCATTGAGACTTAATATATCTAAATAGAAAGATCATGCATGATAGATCTATCCATTGTGAAGTCATAGCCTTAGTACGTGAGTCTATCATGTTGACCTAGGGTCGTTAAGACATTGAGGGGGACTTCTTCATTGACTCGAAGTCATGTATTCCCTCGTCTTACACTCGAGAGAGGTGGCGGGAGAGTTTTAGAACTGAAATTGTCGATAGGGTAAACACAACGCATGAAATCAATGACGTTGGGGTGAGACTCACGTACCCTAGGGTCGTTAAGACATTGAGGGAGACTTCTTCGTTGACACAAAGTCGCGTTATATCTCTCGTTTTACACTCGGGAGAGGTGGCGAGAGAGTTTACGAACTGAGGTTTTGTGTGCAATCGATGACGTTGGGGCAAGACTCATGCAACCTAGGGTTGTTAAGACGTTGAGGGGGACTTCTTCGTTGACACGAAGTTGCGTATTCCCACGTCTTACACTCGGGAGAGGTGGCAGTGGAGTTTTAGAGACTGAGATTGTTGAATAGGTCGACTACCATTATTGTAGACTAAACGAGATCAAATGCGTTTAAGTAAATGAAGTTAATCCCTAGATAATCCATCCCACAACTATCTCGTATTAGTAATTAGTATAGTTAAAATAGTATTTTAGTATTAGTATTAAATTATAAATACCATTTTTGTCACCTAGATAAAGTCGAGTTATGACAATCGCGGTACTTGATAGTAATCTCAACCAATCCCTGTGGATATGATACTTGACCGAAAGGTCCATTATAGTAAAACTTTATCCGTATGCTTGCGGTGAAAGTGACAGCGCATAAATTGCGGCCACCAATACACCTAAACAACACAAGAAAAAATAAAGAAAATAAGCAATGCAGTATACACCGATATATCCTGGTTCACCAAGCTACTCTTGGCCAATCTAATCCTCCGAGCCCCACGGAGATTCGCACCTACTAATCTCAAGATTCCTTTACAGGTAGGAACCAAACCCTCATAATGATTCTTTTCACAAGCTCAAAATCAACCTTTACAAATTCCTTTTTCCAGGCTAAAAAATAACCTCTACTTTTTACAGGCTCAAGAATAACCTAATTCTATTACAGGGAGAATCACAGCCTAATTCTTTTTATACCTAAGGCTCAAGAATGAAAACCTCACAAAAACACTCCAACTATCATTTTCCCAAGTAAGGATGGAACCTTTACAAAATAACTCACAATTAATTCTATAAAGGAATAATTAATACCTCAATATCTTTACCGGAAGATATTGAAACCAAATTACCCCTGACTAGATACTCCCAATAGTATCTAATCCGCACACAACTCACCAATTATAAAAATTGATAAGTTCTTCCCACTCTGAGCTTCTACCACCTCAAATTAATTAATGCTTAATAAATGTCCTGATACTAGTGATAGAAATAAAGTGAGAAACAAAATCTGATTATAATAAAGAATGTGGGTAGCACAATTAAGCACGTAATCAGATTAACACACAAATCGTTTTAAAAGATTTTTATACTTTTAAAGTTCAAAAATAATTTCTCAAAAATATCAATTTACCAAGCAAGTAATAATAATCAAATAATAAATTAAAGAATAAGTTTGGAATGATCTCACCAAGAAAACACCAATGGATTGCAAAACAAATTGCTAGACAACTCAGATTGCTGATGCCAAATAAATTAGCGCTTTAACTCAAGAACTTTAACTCTAGAATAATCTTACAATATTTTTCAGTATAATATGATAACTCTTAGAAAATCTTAGGAACTGAATAGTTCTTGATATTGTGTCTCTTAATTATGTGAAATCCGCAGGTCTATTTATAACAATTTGAAACAAGCCCTATAACGGCTAGTTTCCACAAGATATGTATTTTAAAATCACCTATAGACCCCATATATTGATACCTTTATTTTAAGGTATATTTCACTTAATAATTACTTTCAAAATATTCAATTTAGTCGCTCAAAAGAATTTTCAAACCCAATTCGATAAGATAGGAAGTATTAAAAGGACTAATTTGAAAAACACTTTAATTCCATGTATCAAATCTATAGGAATATAAAAATAAGAGTATTATATCTTAAAGATATCCATATCCCTAAAATCACTCAATTAGGTAAGCAAATAACGGCTAGTTTTGGATCAAATCCCGAAATTCCATAAAACCTGAAACAAAATCACCAGTCAACCGACAAACACTCATAAGTCCACCACACGATTCGAGTTGTAGCCCAAGCCAAACATTTCTTGCCCATTGGTCGATCGGTAATTCACAGTCTGTCGACCGAACGATACAAAGAATTTATCCTCCAAGCACAGGTCGACCTCCCTGTCGACTGATCGATTCAGAGAGTTAACTTTCTATGCCAGGTCGACCTATCTGTCGACTGATCGATTCAGAAAGTTTGTCTTATATGTTTCGATCGACTTATCAATCGACTCCTCATTGCTGAACACTTCTCTCCAATTTGTTTTTAATACATTCTTATTGATATTTTCGCCCCTTTAACTAATTTCTTTTCTCAATAAGCTCCACTAAATTCTCAAATTCATTTTTAATTAATTATCAATATTTCTTTTTCAATTACATATAGGAGCATATAATTTTATTGATTAGGATCCTATCAAAACACACATAAATTTAAAAACTTTTTGTGTCGTGTGTGATCCTAATCGGGATACATTAAAAATAAAAATTAACCTAAGTTATTTTTCCTTAGATTCTTCAAAATCTTTGGTCTCTTAATATTCATTGTCTTTGTCAGTCTCTTTAGCATGCATTCATTATTTGTTATCATATTTTCATCATTGGAATTAATAAACTGAAACATTTAATCAAACCGTTAGTTCCACAAAAAACATCAACATCAACCTTTAATTGTTCATCAAAATCTTAGGATCAACAATCTCTCCCTTTTTGATTATGACAATTAACTTTGATATTTTTTTCAAAACAATAACATAACCACACTTCTCCTGAATTTGAGGATGGGTTCCTTTACCCATTAAAGCAAAGTAATGATGATAATCAAAAGATTTTCAATCAAAGAACTAATTTCAATAAGAACAAATTTCAACATACAATAAACTCCCCCTTAAGAAAGTCAACAAAATATGAACTAATTCTCCCCTTTTGTCATCTCAAAAAATTTATGGAGGGGAGAACCAAAAACATCACTTAGAAATGTAATCTCCCCCTACGGCAATCAAAACATCTTAGTAATATAGCATGATATTTAATTTTTCACAGGCATATTAACTCTTTTGATTTTCCACAAAACTCATCTTTCAATATAAGCATGACATAATATTACCCCTATTATAAACACTTCTCACCATATATAATTGTAAAAAAAACTGTTGGCCCAATAGAATACCCAGGAGGGGATGAGGTGAATTGGGTAATTAAAAAATATTATCAGAATATACTTGAATAAATCAAATAATTAATTTTATGCCAAAATTAATTATTATCTTTATATCACAGCGAAATTAAAATAAATCTAAGTGCACACCCAAACAACAAAAATAAACAAATTAAGAAAGTAACACACCAGAGATTTATACTGGTTTACCAAGCTACTCTTGGCTAATTCAGTCCCCAGAGCTCCACGGAGGTCGCACCCACTAAAACCAAGATTCCTTTAAAGGTAGGAACCAAACCCGTACACTGATTCTTTTACAAGCTCAGAATCAACCTTTACAATTTCCTTTTCTCAGGCTAAGGAAGAATCTTTACTTTTTACAGGTTAAATAATAACCTAATTCTTTTTAACACTAAGGCTTAAGAATCAAAACCTCACCAAAACACTCCAAATATCCTTTTACTCGGTAAGGACTGAACCGTTCTAAAATCACTCAAAAAATGCAATTCTTATCTAGGAAGAATCACTACCTCAATCTCTTTAGAGGAAGAGACGAAAACCCTGCTACCCTTGATTAAATATCCCCATTGATATTTAATCCGTCACAACTCACCAATACAAAAATTGATAAGTAAATCTCACTCAGAGCTTCTACTACCCTAGACAAATAAAAACTCAATTAATATCCCAACTAGTGATAGAAATACGTGAGATACAGAATTTAATTTTAACAAGAATATGGGTAGCAAATTGGAGCACGTAATCAGATTCAAGAAATTGTTTGAAAGAATATTTTCTTCAAAAAATCAAAAACAATTTCTAAGATCAATTTCCAAAATAAAATAATAAACAATAAATAATATGGAAAGATCTCACCCGGAATCCACATAAATAATGATTAGAACAGTATAGCTTCAAATCCGGTATTAGCAAGAATAGATCGTAGTTGATTATCAGAATCACTCTTATAATAGCTCACAGTATCATAGAATGATAACTCTCATAAAATCTCTCTCAAAATGATATAAACTGATTTTCTCTCAGAATTATTAGCTTTTCTTAGAAAATTCGTAGGTATAGGCACATGTAATCAGCCTCCTAATGGCTAGTTTACAAGTGTCATGACAATAAAATACTCTTATAGACCCCTTATAATATAAGGACTTCATTTAAGTTCAATTTCACTTAATAACAATTTCTAAAACTCTCAATTAAATCCTCAAAGTATTTCTCAATCAAAATAAATAATTGTAGAATCTATTTTAAGTACCAAATTGAGAAACATTAATGTTTAATGAACCATATTAAAAGGATTTAATTAGTATATGAACCATATCTTAAATTGTAAGAATATCCCCGAAATCTCTTTTAAATCCTAACAAAAAATGGCTACTTTTGGATTTAAAATCGGATCAAACAATATCCTGAACCAACATATACGGTCGATTGCCCAACTCAGCTTGCAACCAAACCATTACCGCAGTGAGTATAGGTCGACTACTCGGTCGACTCGCAGATTTAGAGATTTAGTCATGCTTTCACTGGTCGACCGCTCGGTCGACTCGTAGATTCAGAGAGTTCAGATGTTTTCACAGGTCGATCGGTCGATCGACTTTTCAATTCCAGATGTTTCATCTTCTCTATTCGGTCGACTCCTCAATCGACTGCCTTCTTCTGAATCACTTCTCTGATCTCGTTTTTAACTCACTTTCTTTTATGATTTAGCCCCTTTATCCATTTTTATCTTTAAATAAGCTCCACTAATATTCTTATATTCCATTTTAATCATTCAAAAATATTTCTTTTTAATTCACATAGGGGCAAATAAATATACTTAACAAAAACACATATAAAAGATAAGATTCATTTTGTGCCATGTATGTGTTCCTAAATGGGATATTAAGAGTTAATATTTACCTAAGTTGTTTTTCCTAATTTCTTCAAACTCTTAATACTTCTTCTTCATCTTGATATCTTCATTAAGCATCCATTCCATTTGACATCTTCATTACAGGAACTTTAAATCACTGAAACACTTGATCAAACATTAGTTCCACCAAAACATCAATACTTAATTGTTCATCAAAATCTTGGGATCAACAGAGTCAATTCATGCTTAGGAGAATAAACATGAGGCAATCAAAATGCTTCAACAATATAGCATGTAATCACATAATTTCAGCTAAGTTCTCATGTCTTACTCATAATACCAAATAATGTCTTCCTATTAGATAAAATCAAGTTATGTAATATGTAATGAACTAGAATAGGAATCATATCTCAAGAATACCTTAGGATTAATCAACATAAATCTAATACATGCTTTAAACATGGATAAATGCATATTTCTCTCATAAAGTATCAACATGAAACATTAAGCATAGATTAATATGTAATGTATTCAAATACTCATATGTATGATATCAAAAATAATTCTCATGCTTTCATATTAATATTAACCATACAAGTCATATCAATATCACGATCAAATTAAATCATTCTTTAATCATTTAATTCACCTCGTTATAAAATATCATGCATTTTAATAAATCAAGATTAATAAAAACTTAGCTCAATTCAACTTATTTGTATAAAAATATATAACGTGAATCACAACACATTATAGAAATAATCTTACTAAAATGCATACACAATAAATTATTAACACTAATTAGGGGGAGCTCAAACACTTAATTCATTTTTTAACTCACGTAACATGTTTTAAAATAAACACATGATCACTACTTGATATAAGCATTTAAAGACATGTTAATACCTCTTAACTAAATGTGATTCTAAGAATCACCATATAATGTTTCTAAGACAACAAATAAACACGTAATTGAAAATAGGTCTTAGAAACCATTACCAACTTACCTATTTGGCAAGTCGAGACTCCCCCTCTTTAACAAATTTAAAATGTGAAGGGTTAGGAGTACCTTTTATATCTTTTGGGACAACTTTTCTCTTTACCTCATTTATACCGATGATTGATTTGGGTGCACAATTCTTCTTTGCTTGTCCGTATCCTCTCAACCTTTGATTTTTTCCATTTGATTTATTAATGATTCCCTTTGCACGTATCGCTTGTGACTTCCTAGTGATATCCCATCTTGGATTTTGTACAACTTTTCTCTTTGCACATTTCTCTTGTGGCTTCTTTGCAACTTCACATTTTGTTTTTGGTGCATCTTTTCGCTTTGTATGAGTCACTTGTGGATCCTTGGTGACTTTCTATCTTAGCTTTGATATAACTTCTTTGTTTGTTCCTTCAAGTCCACTTCCAACATTATGTAATTCTACACAAGACATTTCAATAGTTTTCTTCGGTATCCATTTCATTTTGGATCCGTCCTTGTTAGGCAAAAACTTAGGGTTCCTGAATAGATATTACACTTTAAAATACCCAACCCTATTGCAATAATAACATCTCAAATCCGATTTATCAAAGAAAGCATGAGATGTAAAGCAAGAATCATTTCTAATAATAGCCACATAATTATCACCAGCTTGTGATGAAGGATGAGACGATAAAACATATCTACTTTGCCAAGAAAATTCATTTTCAGAATCTCTTGAAATAGTCTTAAGGTCGGATTTTGATTTTTCAAAATTTTTCTTAAGTAAATCGATTTTTGAATCCAGATCTAACCTTTGCATAGAAATCATCTCAAGATTATTTTTTAAAACTTCGTTTTCCTTTACAAGAGAATCCACTTTAGAGAGAAAAATTATTAATTTCAAAAACAACATCCAAAAATTCTTTTGTACCACAATAATCATCCAAATGAATTTTAGATTTTTGGACACTTTTTTCACCATTTTCCAAAAAATCAATTTTTCTTTTTAAACTCAAGCTCTCTTTAGCAAAAAAAAGTGTGAAAAAAAGTAATTTTTCCATAACAATATGGACATTTTCATTATCATCATCTCCTTCACTACCATACGAATCCTAAGAATCATAAACCACATTGTCATATAAGGATCTATCACCATTAAGAGAAGATACACAAAAAATATTATCCATGGTGTGTGCACGTGACCGGTTTAACTAGGATGTTAAGCCTAACGAGTTAAAACCAACGCTGATGCCAATTGTTGGCTCAATGAGCTAACCGAGAGGGGGGGTTCAATTGGGTAGTACTAACAAATTAATCCAAATAATAATACTTCAAAAATCAAACAACTAATTTTATCCTAAAATTAATTATTATCTTTACAACAACGGATAAATGTAATAAGCTCTAGGTGTATACCCAAAATACACAAGATAAAATAAAGGAAATAAGCAACGGAGTACACACCGATATATCTTGGTTCACCAAGCTACTCTTGGCTAATCCAGTCCTCCGAGCCTCACCGAGATTTCAACCCACTAATGTCACACCCCACCCCAGACACCTATCACCCAGGGGCCGGTGTGATGTCGACATGACATCTCCTGAACGTCCAACCAACTAGAAATACACAAAATGCATACATAAATACACAACCACATATACAGGCTATATACATCCTCTTATATGAGGACACACCCGTCCCCGAAATATAATAACAACAAAAATATAATAATCACGAACCTCTCACGGGTTCGTCTCAGACAACTCGTCCCAAAAACTCCCACATGACACCATCGCAGGACTCTAACTAGTACCAACAGGGGACCGACTCCTAACAGTTGCACCTGAAACCAAATTTTTTATCGTTGTACTGTCTTTATAATAAAAATATTTTTTGATGGATCAAGGATAAAACATATAAATACCATATATTGAACAATAATATAAAAATCACATACCATAAGGAAAACTCCAGTTTCCTATCACCACAAAAATAACGCATACATTTATAACTTCCCAACTAAGTAGTGAAAATCAACCAGAGTATTACAACTAACCATATAGTGTAACACAACCCGAACGATAGATACACCAACATAAATGGATATACCAATCCAGAATAAAATGATGTATATATTTGTAATTTTATTCAATCAGTTCACCGTATACGACAAAACACCACACCACCCTCCGATTAGCAATAGGATCGTTTTAACCTCACGATCGGGTATTGCAACGGTACCATAGCACTTGTAGGATTTGCTTTCCTAACTGGACATAAACAATGCTCTGCCGGACTTTGCCTAGCAGGTGAACAACGCTCTGCCGGACTATGCATAGCAGGTGAACAACGCTCTGTCGGACTATGCCATTAAGTGAATAATGCTCTGTCGGACTATGCCTAGCAAGTGAATACTATGGCGTAGTTGAACCGAACACCAATTTCCATCTAAAAAACAAACAACTTTTTCCATAATCAATTTCCACCCCTTTTGAAATCAACTAGATTCAACAATTCATTTTCCACCCCTTTTAAAAACCAACTAAATCCACAATTTCACAAACACCCAAATCCGCCTGATCCATATAAGTTACAAATTCGTCCAGTTTTAAATAAACACATTTTTCCATAATATATATGAAAATAGATTTTGTAATTTACTAGAAGACAGTACACTCACCTAGCTATCTGCTCTGAATAATTTTTATTGACTACCCTCTACTGATACTCCAGTGCCTGCGAACCTAATAGTGACAAGGCCTAAATTAATATTTTATGTAAAATAACCTAATCATGCAATGCAAGCTCTAAGTTCCGTGTTTTCCTATTCCCCACATTTTATTTATGAAAATTGTTATTCGGTTAGTTTCGCTCCGTTACTAATTATTGTATAGAATTTATTCATGTAAACGGTTCCAAATTTATTATTCTGGTTACAAAATTTTGATGCAAGAATTTAATTTAATAAACTAAACAAAACTTAACGAAAAACGTTACCCATTCCGAATCGTTCATGGGTCGCGAGATGGATTTTGAATTTTGTTGGGGTTATTTGTGTAGGTTTTTTTTTTTCCTTTTTCCTTCTTCTTTCTTTTCCTTTTTCTGTTATGTTTTTCTTTTCCTACTTCAGTTCTGTTTCATGCTCCCAATTTAGCCGGTGCTCTCTTTCTCTTTTGCTACCGTTTTGGCCTCGGTCGGCCGACCACACACACACACACACACACACCGCACAATCACCGGCAACACACCCACAGACACTAATGACACCAACACACGAACCACCCACACCCAACTTGCTGTCCAACCTGCGACACACATGCATGCATACACCCACCAAAATGATCAGAGAAAATTACACACAAATACTCACCAAATCGACGATCATCGACGACTAGACAGTGATCGACGACGAACTGGATAGCCGAACCCAACTCCCGTTTATTGGCGACGCTAAGAACGCACACCGCCACGCCGTCGACGAACCACCCTACTAGCCGAACCACCTTCCCTCTCGCTTGGAACTGACGACGAAAATCAACACACACCCACAACAATGAAATGAAAAAAACTCACACTGACGACCACGATGGAGAACCCACCACCGCCAGAGAAAACACACGACTGAACTTCCCTTCCGTTTCGCTCTCTCTCTCTCTCTAGATTTTTTTTCTAATTTCCAGATTATTCTGAGATTTTTTTTTTTTATCATGATAGCTTGCATGGATCCATTTATATGCATTATTTGAGTGGTAAGAGATGATCTTGGCTTGCCACGTTGCCCACGTCCGATCTCCCTGCTTCGGTTGAACGCTCGTCACACACACACACACACACACACACACACACACACATACACACACACACACACACACACACACACACACACACACACACACATATATATATATATATATATATATATATATCTTTTATTAAATTGCTCTTTTTTCTCCCAACTTTCTTAAAGTCTTCTTTTGAGTTCTATTTACCATTTATAGGTTTCTCAAATTGCAATTTGATCCCTAACAGTTAATTTTTTTTTATTTTTTATTTTTATAAATTAAATGATAATTTGGATCCTAAGTTTAGAATAATGTTTTTAAATTTTCAATTTGACCCCTAAACGTTTTAATTTGAATTTTTAATTAATACCATTTTACCTCGTATTTTTCCGAATGCTCTAAAATGCAACTATTAATGACGTATGTGCTACGATTGAGGTCTTACAACTCTTCCCTCTTAAAAGAAATTTCGTGCTGAAATTTTATTACCTAATTGAACAAATGTAGGTATTTGTTCCTCTTCTCGTCCTCTCGCTCCTATGTCACCTCTTCCACTACATGACTGCGCTATAACACTTTGACTAACGGGAACATTTTCGTTCACAACACCTGGTCTTTACGGCTTAGAATTTGGACTGGCTCCTTAACGTAGGTCAAATCAGCTTCCAATTCGATCAGCTGCGAAGTCAACATATGAGAAGGGTCTGACACATATTTTCGGAGCATTGATACATGGAAAACGTTGTGCAGTTAAGGCAACTCTAGCAGTAAAGCAAATATATAAGCGGTTGTGCCAACCTGACCTAAAATTTCATATGGTCCGATGTACCTTGGGCTCAACTTTCCTTTCTTCCCAAACATCATTATGCCTTTCCACGGATAAATACGCAAAAGCACATGATCTCCCACTTCGAATTGCAACTCCCGCTGGTGCTTGTCTGCATAACTCTTCTGTCAACTTTGAGCAATTTTTAATTTTTCCCGAATAACCTTTACTTTGTCTGTTGTCATCTAGGCTATGTTCGATATGAACAATTTGCGTTCACCTACCTCAGTCCAACAGACTAGGGTTCTGCATCTCCTACCATACAACACTTCATACGGGGCCATCTCGATTGCGAAATGGTAGTTGTTGTTGTAGGTGAATTCCATCAATGGAAAATGATCATCCCAACTACCAAGAAATTCCAGAACACATATCCTCCAATGTCTGAATCGTACGCTCTGATTGGTCGTCTCTCTGAGGATGGAAAGCGGTGCTAAATTTCATCTTTGTACCTAAAGCAGTTTGGAGACTCGGCCAGAACCTCGAAGTAAATCTCGGATCTCTATCCAACACTATAGAAATCGGTGCGCTATCCAACCTAACAATCTCATCAATATACAGTTGGACATACTTTTCAAGAGAATACGTCGTCTTTATGGCCAGAAAATGAGCGGACTTGGTAAGCCTATCAACGATCACCCCGATGGAATTATACGTCTTTTGAGTACGGGGTAATCCCAAAATGAAATCCATCATGATATGTTCCCATTTTCATTCTGGAATAGGTAGAGGTTGCAACAACCCACTTGGACGTTGATGCTCAATCTTAACTTGATGACAAACAAGACACCTGGCAACAAATTCTGCGATTTCCTACTTTATTCCGATCCACCTATAATGTTCATGAAAATCTAGATAAATTTTGGTATTGCCTGGATACATTGCGTACGCTGAGCTATGCGCTTCCTCCAAGATGTCCTTTTTCCAGTTGACGTCATCATGCACACACAGTCTATTTCCCATCATTGAAGTTTCATTACTATCCATGATATGATGATCAGTTCTGTGATCATTTTTCACTTCATCCCGAATCCTCTCCAATTGAACGTCTGACTTCTGAGCTTTAATAATACGATTAATCAACATCGGCCTCAAAGTCAAAGTCGCAAGCAATGCTACCATTTGACCAACCGCTAACTGAACTCACAATGATCTCAACTCTGCATACAGATTGGTATAAATGACTTGAATCTATGCAAGCGAACCCACCGATTTCCGACTCAATGCATCCGCTAGAACATTTGCCTTTCCCGGATAGTAGTGGATGGTGTAATCGTAATCTTTAATCAACTCTATCTAATGTCTTTGCCTCAAATTTAATTCAATATGAGTAAATAAGTACTTCAAACTCTGGTGATCGGTGTATATTTCACACGTCTGGCCATATAAATAATGCCTCCAAATCTTCAGGGCGAATACAATCGCTGCCAACTCCAAATCATGCATCGAGTAATTATGCTCATGGTTATTCAATTACTGAGATTCATATGAGATTATATGACCATGCTACATTAGAACACATCCCAGCCCTTAGTGTGACGCGTCACTATAAATCACGAAACCACATTCTTCTGACAGGAGGGACAGTATTGGCGCCGATATCAATTTTCATTTCAGCTCCAGGAAGCTCCAGGAAACTCTGCTCACATTTATTGGTCCACTCAAATTTGAATTCCTTGCGGGTCAATCGAGTCAATGGGGCAACTATAACGAAAAATCCCTGCACAAACTGTCAATAGTAACCCGCTAATCCTAAAAGGCTTTGGACTTCAGTCATATTTTTCAGCCTTTCCCACTGGACAACCGCTTCAACTTTATTTGGATCCACCTGAATTCCGTCTCCTGAAATAACATGCCCCAAAAATACCACCTAATCTAACCAAAAGTTGCATTTACTGAATTTCACATATAACCGTTTCTCTCGCAACGTCTACAATACGATTTAGAGATGCTTCGCATGCTCTTCTCTACTTTGGGAATAGACCAATATGTCGTTAATGAACATGATAAGAAATTGATCTAGATAAGG
Source organism: Eucommia ulmoides (assembly GCA_016647705.1). Taxonomy (NCBI): domain Eukaryota; kingdom Viridiplantae; phylum Streptophyta; class Magnoliopsida; order Garryales; family Eucommiaceae; genus Eucommia; species Eucommia ulmoides. The sequence goes on along the minus strand of CM028338.1, from coordinate 20,091,142 downwards.
TTGAAAGATATTGTTCATCAAGTCCATGAAAGCAGCAGGGGCATTTGTCAATCCGAAGGGCAAAACCAGAAATTCATAGTGTCCATATCTTGTACAGAATGCCATTTTTGCCATGTCACTATCTTAGACTTTCAATTGGTAATACCTTGATTGAAGATCTATCTTGGAAAATACTTTAGCTTTCTGGAGCTGGTCAAACAAGTCATCAATCCTAAGCAACGGATATTTATTACAAACCGTCACCCTATTCAGCTGCCGATAATCAATACACATTCTCAATGTGCCATCCTTCTTCTTCACGAAGAACATTGGGGCTCCCCATGGGGAGAAACTAGGCCTGATAAACCCATGGTCTAATAAATCCTACAATTGTACCTTCAATTCTTCCAATTCGGTAGGCGCCATACGATAAGGTAGAATCGATATAGGAGTAGTTCCTGGAAGTAACTCGATCGTGAATTTAATCTCCCTATCTACTGACAACCCTACCAATTCGTCTAGCAATATGTCAAAAAAATCTCTGACCACTGGAATGTTTACCATTGGAACTTCTCTTTGACTGGTGTCAATCACGTGCGCAAGGTATCCCTGACATCATTTTTTCAATAATTTCCTGGCTTCTAGGGTTGAAATTAAACTGACAGGAGTGATAATTCTATCTCCTATAAATACAAACTCTGGCTCGCCTAAGATTCGAAATATCACTTCTTTTTTGAAACAATCCACCGTGGCATGATATCCGGATAGCAAATCCATACCCAGTATCACATCTAAATCGTGAATACTTAGGGGTAATAGATCCGCTAATAGCTCCCTATCACCAATCTGAAGCGAACAGTTTTTATACACACTATCTATTTATACCGACTCACTCACCGGTGTAAAAATAACAACACAATAAGATAAAGAAATGGAAAATCTACCTACATGCATTATGAAAGTTACCGAAACAAATGAATGCGTAGAACCGGGATCAATAAGTACACGAGTATCTCTAGCATATAAAGACATGATACCTGTGACCACATCAGGAGTAGCTTGGGCATCCTATCGAGTAGTAGCAAAAACACGGCCTCGCGTCGGAGGTCTGCCAGCCGATCCTCTACCACGCACTTGGGTAGTGCTAGGCCCAACACTACCCATACTGCTCATGGAAGGTACTGATGTAGAAGCAAATTTTGGATAGTTCGTCAATATATGACCCGGCTCATGACAACGAAAACATGTCGGTTCTCTTCTGGGACAGTCTCTGATAAAGTGATCCGGTGATCCACACTAATAGTATATACCTACTCTCGTTTGGCTGGACGACTGATTCTTTTCCTTCCTCTACGGACCAATAGTAGATTCCAATACACTCTATTGTCGCCCGGAGTATGATTGCCGAGGACCATGACTTCTGAAGGATTGGCCAAATGATGGGGCCCGAGCAATTGGCTGTTGAGGTACCGGCCCCCGTAAAGTACCACCTGGAAATCTGTTGGGCGACTCAAATCGGCTCTTCTTAAATCACTCACGACTCTCGTTGGCGTCCAAAACATCTCTCTTTACTAATTTCGCCGTATTCACTAACTCTGCATAACTCTTTATCTACCTGCTAGTCAAACTGGAACGAATTTCTAGTTAGAGTCCCTTTTGGAAGCATCTGCATTTTGGCTCTTCTATTTTTACCAGATCAAGGAAAAAATGGGATAAAGCATCGAATCTAACTTCATACTGCTGAACAATCATCTTTCCCTGCTTCAGAACTATAAATTTCTCCTCCATCTGTAATCGATAGGACTTAGGAAAATATTTCTCATTGAACGCGGCAACGAAACGATCCCACGTAATCTCTTTTCCAGAACCGATAATCAACCTTTTCATTTCTTCCCCCATTGCTCGGCTTCTTCTCTCAGCTGAAAAGTGGCAAGGGGAACTCGACTATCGTCAACAATCCCCATCGTCTTGAATATGTGACCACACCTCTAATCTAGTTCTCCGCATCAGTTGGACCTGCTGTCCCGGTAAAAACTAGAGGGTCTAACTCCTTGAATCTCTTCAATCGTACGCCTGAGATGTGGCAGTATCACTTTGGGCCTTCTGACTTTCCATAATCCTCGCTTACTGCTCCGTCAGTTGGGCAGCAGCCGACAAAATTTTATCAACAGCATCTAAGCTCCCTTGCACCCTATCACCCTATTCCCATGGTTCCACTTGTCTCAAGGGTTCTACCTACCTCTGGGGTCCCACACTCCCAGAGCTTTCGTTCCCACGCTTCATACCTATTAATAAAATTCAACTCAACACCCGACTAGGCCAACTAAAAAATGATAGTAATTAATATACGTGAAATAACTACTACGCGAGTGCCAAAATCACCCACTGATATCCTATCTCAAGGTCCCCTACAGACTAGACGATTGGCACGTCTTCCTATCTCATGGTCTACTACCGACATGACAACTGGCAAGTCTACAGAACCTATAACCTAGGCTCTGATACCACAAATTGTCACATCCCACACTGGACACCCGTCACCCAGAGGTCGGTGTGACGTCGACATGACATCTCCTGAACTTCCAACCAACTAGAAATACACAAAATGGATACATAAATCCACAACCACATATACAGGCTATATACATCCTCTCATATGGGGACACACCCGTCTCCGAAATATAATAACAACAAAAATATAAAAATCATGAACCTCTCACGGGTTCGTCTCAGACAACTCGTCCCAAAAACTCCCACACGACACCATTGCAGGACTCTACTGAGTGCCAGTAGGGGACCGACTCCTAGCAGCTGCACCTGAAACCAACATTTTTATCGGGGAACTATCTTCAAAATAAAAACATTTTTTGTATGGATCAAGGATAAAACATATAAATAACACATATCGAACAATAATATAAAAATCACATACCATAAGGAAAACTCCCTTTTCCTATCACCACATAAATAACGCATACATTTATAACTTCCCAACTAAGCAACGAAAATCAACCAGAGTATTACAACTAACCATATAGTGTAACGCAACCTGAACAAAAGATACACCAACATAAATGGATACACCAATCCAGAATAAAATGATGTATATATTTGTTATTCAACCGGTTCACCGTATATGACAAAACACCACACTATCCTCTGACTAGCCATAGGATCATTTTAACCTCACGATCGGGAGTTGCAACGGTACTGTACCACCCATAGGATTTGCCTTCCTAATGGGACATAAACAATGCTCTGTCGGACTTCGCCTAGCAGGTGAACAACGCTCTACTGGACTATGCCTAGTAGGTGAACAACGCTCTGCCGGACTATGCCTAGCAGGTGAATACTATGGCATAGTCGGACCTAACACCAATTTCCATCTAAAACACAAACGAATTTTTCCACAATCAATTTCCACCCCTTTCGAAATCAACTCAATTCAACAATTCATTTTCCACCCCTTTTAAAAACCAACTAAATCCATAATTTCACAAACAACCAAAATCGCTTGATCCATATAATTTACAAATTCGTCCAGTTTTAAATAAACACATTTTTCCATAATATATATGAAAATAGATTTTGTAATTTACTAGAAGACAGTACACTCACTTGGCTATCCACTCTGAATAATTTTTATTGACTACCCTCTACCGATACTCCAGTGTCTACGAACCTAATAGTGATAGGGCCTAAATTAATATTTTATGTAAAATAACCTAATCATGCAATGCAGGCCCTAAGTTCCGTGTTTTCCTATTCCCCACATTTTATTTATGAAAATTGTTATTCGGTTAATTTCGCTTCGTTACTAATTACTGTATAGAATTTATTTATGTAAACGGTTCCAAATTTATTATTCCGGTTACAAAATTTTGATGCTAGAATTTAATTTAATAAACTAAACTAAACTTAACGGAAAATGTTACCTATTCCGAATCGTTCACGGGTCGCGAGATGGATTTTGAATTTTGTTGTGGTTATATGTCTAGTTTTTTTTTTTTTTTTTTTTTTTTTTTTTTTTTTTTTTTTTTTCCTTTTTCCTTTTTCTTTATTTTCCTTTTTCTGTTCTATTTTTCTTTTCCCGCTTCAGTTCTGTTTCTTGTTCCCAATTCAACCGGTGCTCTCTCTCTTCTGCTATCGTTTTGGCCTCGGCCGGCCGACCACACATACATACACACAGACTGCACAATTACCGGCAACACACCCACACACACTAATGACACCAACACACGAACCACCCATACCCAACCCACTGTCCAACCCGTGACACACATGTATGAACACACCCACCAAAATGATTAGAGAAAATTACACGCAAATACTCACCAGATCAACGATTGTCGATGACGAACTGGACAGCCGAACCCAACTCCCGCTTATTGGCGACGCTAAGAACGCACACCGCCACGCCGTTGACGGACCACCCCACCAGCCGAACCACATTCGCTCTCCCTTGGAACTGACGATGAAAATGAACACACAGCCACAACAATGAAATGAAACAGAACCCACACTGACGACCACGAAGGAGAACCCACCACCGCCGGAGGAAACACACCACTGAACCCCCCTCCGTTTCCCTCTCTTTCTCTAGAATTTTTTTTCTGATTTCCAGATTATTCTGAGATTTTTGATCATGATAGCTTGCATGGATCCATTTATATGCATGATTTGAGTGGTAAGAGATGATCTTAGCTTGCCACGTCGCCCACGTCCAATCTCCCTGCTCCGGTTGAACGCTCGGCACACACACAAACATAGATATATATATGTATATATATAAAAAAATCTTTTATTAAATTGCTCTTTTCTCCCCCAACTTTCTTAAAGTCTTCTTTTGAGTTCTATTCACCATTTATAAGTTTCTCAAATTGCAATTTGATCCCTAATAGTTAATTTTTTTTTATTTTATTTTTTTTATAAATTAAATGAAAATTTGGATCCTAAGTTTAGAATAATGTTTTTAAATTTGCAATTTGACCCCTAAACTTTTTAATTTGAATTTTTAATTAACACCATTTTACCCCATATTTTCCCCAATGCTCTGAAATGCAACTATTAATGATGTACGTGCTACGATTGAGGTCTTACATCTAATCTCAAGATTCCTTTACAGATAGGAACCGAACCCTCACAATAATTATTTTTACAGGCTCAGAATCAACCTTTACAAATTCTTTTTTCCAAGCTCAGGAATAACCTCAACTTTTTACGAGCTCAAGAATAACTTAATTCTATTACAGGGAGAATCACAACCTAATTCTTTTTATATCTAAGGCTCAAAAATCAAAACCTCACAAAAACACTCCAACTATCATTTTCCTAGGTAAGGATGAAACCTTTACAAAATCACTCACAATTAAATCTTTAAAGGAAGAATTAACACCTCAATCTCTTTATTAGAAGTGATTGAAACTAAACTACCCCTGATTAGACACTTCTAATAGTATCTAATCCGCACACAACTCACCAATTATAAAAATTGGTAAGTTTTTCCCACTCGGAGCTTCTACCATCTCAAAGTAATTAATACTCAATTAATGTCTCGATACTAGTGATAGAAATAAAGTGATGAAACAAAATTTGATTATAATAAAGAATGCGGGTAGCATAATTAAGCACGTAATCAGATTAACACACAAATCATTTTAAAAGATTTTTATGCTTTTAAAGTTCAAAAACGATTTCTTAAAAAGATCAATTTACCAAGCAAGTAATAATAATCAAATAATAAATTAAAGAATAATCTTGGAATGATCTCACCAGGAAAACATTAATGGATTGCAAAATAGATCGCTAGACAGCTCAGATTGTTGACGCCAAATAAATTAGCGATTTAACTCAAGAACTTTAACTCCAGAATAATCTCACAATATTTTTCATTATAATATGATAACTCTTAGAAAAAGATTAGGAATTGAATAGTTCTTGATATTGTGTCTCTTAATTATGTGAAATCCACAGGTCTATTTATAACCACTTGAAACAAGCCCTATAATGGCTAGTTTCCACAGGATATGTCTTTTAAAATCACCTATAGACCCCATATATTGATACATTTCTTTTAAGGTATATTTCACTTAATAATAGCTTTCAAAATATTCAATTTAGTCCCTCAAAAGAATTTTCAAACCCAATTCGATAAGATATGAAGTATTAAAAGGACTAATTTGAAAAACACTTTAATTCCTTGTATCAAATATATAGGAATATTGAAATAAGAGTATTATATCTTAAAGATATCCATATCCCTAAAATCACTCAATCAGGTAACGAAATAATGACTAGTTAATGGTTAGGATCAAATTGCGAAATTTCATAAAACCTGAAACAAAATCATCAGTCAACCAACAAACACTCAAAAGTCGACCGCCCGATTCAGGTTGTAGCCCAAGCCAAACATTTCTTGCCTATCGGTCGACCGATAATTCAAAGTCTGTCGACCTAATGATACAGATAGTTTATCCTCCAAGCACAGGTCGACCTCCATGTCTACTGATCAATTCAGAGAGTTCACTTTCTATGCCACGTCGACCTATCTGTCGACTGATCGATTCAGCAAGTTTGTCTTATACGCTTCGGTTGACTTATCAGTTGACTCCTCATTTAGCACTTCTCTCCAATTTGTTTTTAATACATTCTCATTAACGTTTTCGCCCTTTTAACTAATTTATTTTCTCAATAAGCTTTACTAAATTCTTAAATTCATTTTTAATTAATTATAAATATTTCTTTTTCAATTACACATAGGAGCATATAATTTCACCAATTAGGATCCTATCAAAACAAACATAAATGTAAAAACTTTTTGTGTCGTGTGTGATCCTAATCGGGATACATTAAGAGTAAAAATTAACCTGAGTTGTTTTCCCTTAGATTCTTCAAAATCTTCGGTCTCTTAATGTCCATCATCTTTGTTAGTCTCTTTAGCATGCATTTATTACTTGTCATCATATCTTCATTATTGGATAGCATGCATTCATTACTTGTCATCATATCTTCATCATTGGAACTAATAAATTGAAACACTTAATCAAACCATTAGTTCCACAAAAAACATCAACTTTTAATTGTTCATCAAAATCTTAAGATCAACAGTTTCTTTTAAAGTACTTTAAGATATATTTCCTTACCATTTAATACCCTTAGTCTGAATGAAATTGATATCCACTAGTCAAGCTAACAACGTGTATGGTATCAATTCTTGTACATATAACAAAATAAATGAGACTTCCAGCTACTGAAATATATGAAATTCTACTTATCCTATCTCTCTTTACTGAAGTTTTTTGGAATTAAACCGTTAAGAGAAAAATCTCATGATAAAATGTTAGAGGTCCTGATTAGCAATTTATTACGCCGAACCTATGTTCTGAGACTTAGAAATTAAGTATAATATATTGTATTTTTTTTTAAACCTCCTATTAAGGAATTTTCTTCCTAATATTTATTGGTGAATATCTATTGAAAATTATACTATAACCAGATATAACATTCCAAGATTCGAGTGTTGTCTAAAAATTAAAAGTTTTTCTCATCTATCTTATTATTGTACTCACTTGGATTATTCCTCATTGTAAACCTAGTCAAACAATTTTGACTACCCTATAAAAACAAGGGAAAAGTACATTTTAAACCCTTTAACTATTGACACGTTTCTACGTAGTCCAATAACTTTTTTCATTTCAGTTTAAACCCTAAGTATGCACTCGGTTTTAAATGGTCTTTCATTTATATTTTTTGTCCAATCTAACAAAAATAAAGAGTAAAACGGTCTTTTCCTATATATTTTTTTTTCGTTTTCTTTGTCATTTTATTTTTCTTCTTCACATCTCTCTCTTTCTACTACTCAAACCTTTCTCTCTCTCTTCGTTCGTCCCTTTGTCCCCATCGGTTCACCCCCTATTATTTGGGAGGGTGGGGACCCCTTATTATACAGGGTCATCATAGGAAGAACATGCAATGAGATCTTAATTTTAATGACACAAATATAGAGTATATTAAGAATGAAAAGAAAAACAAGAGTATATGAATTCAAAACTATGAGTTGCTGAATTCATGAAGTTAAATTATGATCATCAGAAATTAAGAAATAATATAGATCTGCATAGAAATTAATCTTTGAGCTATTAACACTAACTGTGATTAAATCAAAATGTTCCTCAGTAATAGAGTTTAGAATAACTGAAAACCAAAATTAACAAACCAACTTCTCAATATTACAAGAGATTAAGTTAAAATTGAGGAATAAAACGAGCCGAGGAAGATATATTTACTTTTGATTATAGTTAGAGCTTTGGATTCATCTAGTTTCTCTTCTAGAGATGGCAAAATCACGGCCTTCTGGTAGCGCGTAAATATGCAACTACTTACACTCGCAAGTATACGAGGTCTAAGTTTTAGTATAGTGTGATCATTAAGATTGGGTTATCGTGTCCACAGGGATTGTTGTCGTTACTATCGAATACCGCGTTTGTCGTGACCTAATTTTATCTAGGCGAAAAGCAAATGTATTTAATTAATTAAACTAATAATAATATATCCTAAATTAACTACACTATTATGTTAATATGCTTTAGGGTGAAGAATTGTATAAGGATTAACGTGTTTACAAATACGTGATCGATTCCGATTTACTCGCGTTTACGTTGTTCGACCTATTTGACAACCTCGGTACGTAAACTCCACCGCCACCTCTTCCGAGTGTAAGACGGGAGAATACATGACTTCAAGTCAATGGAGAAGTCCCTCTCAACGTCTTAACGACCCTAGGTCATGTGAGTCTCGCCCAACGTCATTGATTGCACACAATCCAACTCTCTCCCGGGTTATTGGATCGTCGTGTTGTATTTACCCTATCGACAATCTCCATTCTAAAACTCCCTCGCCGCCTCTTCCGAGTGTAAGACGAGGGATATAACGCGACGTCGAGCCAACGAAGAGGTCCCCCTCAACGTCTTAATGACCCTAGGTAGCGTGTGTCTTGCCCCACGTCATCGATTGTCCACGATTCAAACCCCGACCAGGTTATAAAATCGTGGCGTTTGTTTACCCTAATCCGAATCCGGGGTTTTGTCAAAACCCCATATTCTCCATTTATCAATCCAAGAATGATAAACAAATAATACAATAAATATAATCAAACTACAAAGAACAATCACAAACGAAACACCGAAATCATCCAAACAACGTATTTATAAAGTATAGGTTAATCCCTACTACAATCCATATTTAACTCGGGGCCATAGCCGCATATACAAGAAAATAACGAGCTAAATATGCTCACATGATCCTAAGATAAAGAAATAAGGAAAAACGATCAAAGAACTTAGCCTCGTCCGAAGATAAACCGCTAAGAACGTTCAACGATCGATTCGCCGTCTTCTCCACTTCGGGATGCGAGCTCTACCACTAAAATTCCTAACCCTGGGCTTAACTATAGCCTAAGGGGTTCAAAAATACAAGAGAAAGGAGAGAGGTTCAGCTAAAGGGGGAAGAGAAGGGATATTTATAGCAAAAATATCCTAAAAATATCTAAAAATATCTCAAGACTGTGCAGGGCAAATCCGCCTAGGCGGTGGAATTTCCGCCTAGGTGGAGTTTGGTTGGTTAAGTCTGATCACCTGGGCAGTGAAGTAGGCGGTGGACTAGAGAACATTCTGTTGAAATTCCGCCTAAGCGAAGAAAACTTCGCTTAGGCGAGTGGCTGTCAGTAGCCCTTCTACGTCCTCTGCTGGATTTCCGCCTAAGCGGTAGAATTTCTGCTGAGGCGGTCGTCCGTCAGTAACATTTTGTTCTTCTCTGCATTTTCACTGCTTAGGTGGTGGTCTGGATGCATAAGCGGTGGGCCTGTTTCGTCATTTAGCCTCCGAGCTTGTTTATTTACCGTAACTTCGAACCGCTTTGGTTCGATCTCATCATTTTAGCTCCAGTTTCCTATCTTTTTGACCCACACACCTGAATTATACAAAAAGTATAAATACTAATTAAAACATAATAAAAATAACGATAAACATATTCGAAAACTAACCAATTCAGATTGGAAATAGATAGGTTTTTCACACCTATCAATACCCCCAAACTCAAAACCTAGCTAGTCCTCGAGCCAAACACACACGCTAAAATGAAAAATACAACAAACAGAAATAAATAACAAACAACCTAAAACAATCTAAACATAACAACATGCGAGTTTTAAATTCTTTTAACAGCCTAGTTATTGTTCCCTCAACAACCGCCAGTAGTATCAAGTTCAGGCGGTAACACACAGCATGTAATGTTCTAGAATTTCGACATGCAATAATGGTAAACGCTATTCTAGATCCTGTAAATGTGTTAGTGCGAGACTCAATAATATAACTATATGACGATCGGATTGGATTATCCACCAACGAAATTCACGAGTTAAGGATTACCATAAGCTTGATTGGGGTCCACTCTCCACTAATGTAGGTTTAGTAGTTCATGAAGATCATTAGGACTTGGTTCGGTTAAGGTTAATTTGGCCAAGGGTAATTTGGAATAGAAAACGGGTTAACGTTGTTAACTTAACGTTACCCAAGGCTCAACGCTTGGCATATTCACTCTGGAATCTCCATAGAAAGATTAGAAACAATCTCGAACATGCATTTAAGACCAATGTATTCACTTGTCAAAAGAAACAGAAATAAAAACCGTATTTACATTTGATTTTTTTTTTTTTTTTTTTATCCTATTTTTGTTTTTCTTTTCTTTTCCACGAACACAACCCCAAACTTATTTGGTTGTTACAATTGAAGGGGTGTGTGAAATACAAATGAAAAATGACAAGTGAGTACTCAAATACCGAACCAATTAGAAGTTCGCCCTAAACCCAACCGCTCACATCAAGAAGCCTTTGCAATGGCTAACTTGATTCACTCAAATGTGCCTTCGGTTTAGCGATAAAGAACTAGAAGGAATTCAATTGGCCGTGGTATTAGTTTATGTGTTCAGAATTGAATATGCATTTAGGCTTCGACAGGGTAACGAGGGATAAACATATATCAAGGTAGGTTTAAAAAGGCTCAAGCGACAAAACGACTGCCTAAATCACGTCTCTTGAACTATCTCGCCTAGGATTTCGCCTCAAGCTTCCCCTCAATCAAGTTCTAGAATCCTTAATGTGTTATGAATTTGGTTAATCGATAATCATCCTCAAATCAATTGAATAAGTATACATTGAGTCTATGTGCCTGTGCAAATTAGGATCTACAATAATTTTTACCAAAAAGCATAGTCAAGCACATAGAATCACACATGTATGGGTATTACCCTTGACTTCGAAAACAACCAGGGGTAATTTTTATCATCCGGTGACGGCCCAGATAAATGCAAAACTCAACATATGACAACAACACAAAAACATAAACACATTCTAACCTAAACACACATGCAATACGGAAAAACAATAACACATAAACTAACATACTACTAAATACAACACATCACCCCCAAACTCAAAGTGGACAGTGTCCTCAGCGAACCCAATCATCATTCTCAACATATATGTAATTAAAGCATGCTACTGAAGGGTGTTTAGAACACTTACCTAGGAGGCGAGAGGATCTCACCTCCGAAATGATGTCGGATATGACGGATTTAACTTATTTGACCTTGGGTTGCCTCCCAAGAAGCGCGTGGTTTAATGTCCTCGGCCCGACATTTTCAGAACGCCCTCAAGATTGGAGAGGTTTTGCTTTAGATGGCTCAATCTTTCAACGAAACGCCTCACCGGCTTATGTGCTTGGCCAAGCACAATAAACGGATTGGAATCCCATTGAAAGGGATGCATCAATACCCGTCGATCTAACATCGCCAAGTACCCTTCATAAGAAACAAAAACTACAAACAAAATTTATATACAAAGAAATGCCTAAAGTAAAATTAGGTCACCTTTACACAATATCAATAATAACAACTTCGCCAATCCCGGCAATACGAAACACTTGCTTCTCCTATCTAAAACTCAAGTCTGGAGCCGTTACCGCGTTTCTCCGACAATAACATCAAAACAATCCCCGGCAACGGCGCCAAAAATTTGGTAGTGCATAAATATGCAACTACTTACACTCGCAAGTATACGAGGTCTAATTTTTAGTATAGTGTGATCGTTAAGATCGGGTTATCGTGTCCACAGGGATTGTTGTCGTTACTATCGAATATCGCGTTTGTCCTAACCTAATTTTATCTAGGCGAAAAGCAAATGTATTTAATTAATTAAACTAATAATAATATATCTTAAATTAACTACACTATTATGTTAATATGTTTTAGGATGAAGAATTGTATAGGGATTAACGTGTTTACAAATACGTGTTCGATTTCGATTTACTCGCGTTTACGTTGTTCGACTTATTTGACAACCTCGGTAGGTAAACTCCACCGCCACCTCTTCCGAGTGTAAGACGGGAGAATACATGACTTCGAGTCAACGGAGAAGTCCCCCTCAACATCTTAACGACCCTAGGTCACGTGAGTCTCGCCCAGCGTCATTGATTGCACACAATCCAACTCCCTCCCGGGTTATTGGATCGTCGCGTTGTATTTACCCTATCGACAATCTCCGTTCTAAAACTCCCTCGCCGCCTCTTTCGAGTGTAAGACGAGGGATATAACGCGACTTCGAGCCAACGAAGAGGTCTTCCTCAACGTCTTAACGACCCTAGGTAGCGTGTGTATTGCCCCACGTCATTGATTGTCCACGATTCAAACCCCGACCAAGTTATAAAATCGCGACGTTTGTTTACCCTAATCCGAATCCAGGGTTTTGTCAAAACCCCGTATTCTCCATTTATCAATCCAAGCATGATAAACAAACAATACGATAAATACAATCAAACTACGAAGAATAATCACAAACAAAACACCCAAATCATCCAAACAACGTATTTATAAATTATAGGTTAATCCCTACTACAATCCATATTTAACTCGGGGCCATAGCCGTATATAAAAGAAAATAATGAGCTAAATATGCTCACATGCTCCTAAGATAAAGAAATAAGAAAAAACGATCGAAGAACTTAGCCTCGTCCGAAGATAAACCGTTAAGAACGTTCAACGATCGATTCGCCGTCTTCTCTACTTCGGGATGCGAGCTCCACCACTAAAATTCCTAACCCTTGGATTAACTATAGCCTAAGGGGCTCAAAAATGCAAGAGAGAGGAGAGAGGTTCGGCCAAAGGGGGAGGATAGGGGATATTTATAGCAAAAATATCCTAAAAATATCTAAAAATATCTCAAGGCTGTGCAGGGTAAATCCGCCTAGGCGGTGGAATTTTCGCCTAGGCGGAGTTAGGTCGGTTAAGTCTGATCGCCTGGGCGGTGAAGTAGGCGGTGGACTGGAGAACATTCTGTTGAAATTCCGCCTAAGCAAAGAAAACTTCGCCTAGGCGAGCGGCTGTCAGTAGCCCTTCTACGTCCTCTGCTGGATTTTCGCCTAAGCGGTAGAATTTCAGCTCAGGCGGTCGTCCGTCAGTAACATTTTGTTCTTCTCTGCATTTTCATGGCTTAGGCGGTGGTCTGGACGCCTAAGTGGTGGGCCTGTTTTGTCTTTTAGCGTCCGAGCTTGTTTATCCACCGTAACTTCGAACCGCTTTGGTTCGATCTCATCATTTTAGCTCCAGTTTCCTATCTTTTTGACCCACACACCTGAGTTATACAAAAAGTATAAATACTAATTAAAACATAATAAAAATAACTATAAACATATTCGAAAACTAACCAATTCGGATTGGAAATAGATAAGTTTTTCACACCTATCACCTTCTCTTCAAAGACGTCTTTCCAAGCTTTAACGTTTTTTGGTACTGGTGTTGGTACCGGAGTCGATTCTGGTGCGGGAGCTAGTAGAGGCTCCGATGTCATCTCTAATTCTACCTTCTTCTATTTCTCTTCTGCCATAAAAATCTGCCATTCAAACTGGCTAAAAGTATATGTAAAAATCTGAAGCTGGTGACACAAAAATCAATGAGCAGGAGAGAGAGAGAGGGAAAAATGGAAAAATAAAAATGAAAAAAGAAAAAAGAAAATAAGAAAAGAAAAAGTAGAAAAAGACCATTTTACCTTTCATTTCTATTAGATTGGATGGAAAATATAACAAAAGGACCATTTAAAATTGAGTGCATACTTAGAGGGTTTAAATGGAAACGAAAAATCTTATTGTACTACATAGAAACATGTCAATAGTTAGAGAGTTTAAAATGTACTTTTCCTTAAAAAAAAATGTTCCTAATTAGGGAAACTTTGCCTTATTCTAGGAATAAACATTTGCATCTTGCACACTAATTAACTTTCATCAACCATTTTGATGTTTTGTAGCTAATTTAAGTAAATATCATCTACAATGTTTCCATTGAGATTTCTATATGTATCTATTAGATTTCATAATCCAAAGAGCACAACAATGGCTATTAAAATCTTGATAGCTCTTTGCATGGTTATTATTGTTAAGGTTCTATACAGTATTAGTCTCTTAATGCTGTAACACCTCATCATCATTAACCCTACATTGCATATATTCACCTTAACGTTTGAGCTTAGCTCAGATAGTTGTACATACAATCCATCTATAATTTTGTAGTCTTTTTCCCTTCATGATGTCCAACATCATCATCTTTTTAACTGGTAAGTCTGTTACCTCCCATTGGATGAAAGTCCTCCATCATCTTGGCTAACATATGTAATATATCTACAAGATTACGTGGATATCCTACCATCCATACAAAGAATTTGTGTATTAGGTGTATTTACTACAAAAGGTTCCCAAGAAACGTTTTTGTTAGTTTGAACAGTGTCCAATGCCTCATCCATTTCTATCTTTCATTAATATTAAAATATTTGAGAACTATTTTCGTAGAATATTATATTTTCTCCAGCAACTTTGTTTACTTAATTGATAGAAGTGGTGTACCGTAGTTTTCATGGGTACATTTTAAACAAACATTTAAGACTTTTCGATTCCAACTTGTCGATTATGAGCTTGACCAACCAAATGTCAAGAACTTGAGACTCAACTTCTACCTATACCATATATTATACATTGTATCTAGAATAGAAGTAATAGGAAGATTACTTAGATACACCCAACCCAAAATAAAGTAATAGTTGTGAAGTTTGAAAAAATATCTAGGGATTCCAAAGCCCATGGGCCCACACACGTTAGTATGTACTGAGCACCCTTTAGGTTCATTTTTAGTAATTTATACTTAGTGACGTCCTTTCTAAAAGTATGTATTCGGAAACTAGAAACTTCCAAATCTCCCTTTCGAATGATCAATTTGAATGCGGTAAAAATAATTTCTTTTTCCTCAGATTTCTTATTTTTCTGATCTAGCCTTTTAGCTCTTACTTCTTCTTGGTAGAAGAAGTCTTGTCAAAACAAGAAACAATCATTTTGACTTTTCTAGATCCTATTGTTATCTTACACAAATTTAGAAGTATAGGAAGAATGACTTCTAGATTTCTTATGTTGAAGTCCACTAAAAATTGAGAGAGAATGTATCCAACAGTTATTGTTGACATTAATCTACTACGAGCTTTAGGGTTTGAAGGGATCCCAAATTCTTTAGGTCACAGTTACGGACAATCACCTTAGGACGAAGCCCATCATCAATAGAGCCTAGTTCTATTTTGCTTGACATAACTCATTTTGAGATGTTATATCTTGCACTGCAATTGTGCTTGCCAAAGAGAGATTCCGGGCACTCACTATTGCACACATGTTCAACAAACGTTCGTACTGTATGTAAAATTCATTCGCTGAAATTATCTAATAAATTAGAGCCCTCTTATAATCCTCCGATTACTATTAAATAGTTACATGTTTCTCTTTAGTGTTTGTCTCCTAAGATAATTGGATCATCCAGTATTTAGTCCAACCCTTCAAAAGTTAAAATGATTTCTAATTTCGAAAACCAATACAAGAACTTAGGTATGATTAAATATTTTTTCAAGAACTTTACCAGTGGTTTAGTTTATTAATATATATATATAAGTATAACCAACAAACAAATGAGAACATAAAAATATTGTACAGTTCACTTTAGGTCAATGGTATTTTATGAACCTAAATGTACTCCCACTATTTTGTGTTCGAATCTTACTTCCCCTAGAGAAACAGTTGCATTCCAAATATTTCTAGTAAGGAATTGAATAATCCCTAACCCGTCGATAGCACCTATCTAATAGCTAAGAAACTACTGCTCTTGGGTATATGAAAGCCTTACCTCTTACCTTTGCGTTAGATTCAATTCATGTTTGGTCTATAATTTAATCATAACCTATCCAACAATGAAAGAAATATCTTCCTAGTTAAGTTAAACCCACTGAGCATGGTCCAAGCTAGTCCCAATATGCATCCCACCAGACAAGTAAGGGCACACACTAGTATGCTCTTTTCATGTCATACATAAACGAAGTGAAGTTCATTGTTAGCTCAACTTACAGAACACGGTATTACCCAACTACTAAGCACCGAAATTAAGATTATGGAACCCTTACCTGAACAAATCCCCATGGTAAAACATCATAAAATAAATTACCTTATACACGCATACAAATGGGTTGGGATGATCATGGACTTGCAGTTTTATTTGGTACGATCCACTGAGCTAAATCTTTAGGTTTAATTTATTTATGTAATTATTTAATTAAACTAAAGAGAACTCATGAAATGGGCCTCCTTCTTGGGATTCCAATTACTTGGTATACATCGCTCCATGTTCTAGATTGGGCTCCTTAGTTTTTCTATCATCGTTTGGTTGGATCGATAAATATTTACATTTCTTATTAAAATTAGGAAATTATTTTTAATTTATAAGATTATTAATTCAAATTGAATTAAATTCAACATCTATTGAAAATTATAGCATAATTATTAGAAATGAATTCAATTTAAATTTTGACTTATCCAAGTTCGATATCCATTAAAATTATCTCACTATATTAGAATAACATTAATCGATAAACATGTACAATTTTTAAAAATTATCCCATAATTCCTAATCAAATTAGAAAAATATTCTT
Source organism: Eucommia ulmoides (assembly GCA_016647705.1). Classification (NCBI taxonomy): domain Eukaryota; kingdom Viridiplantae; phylum Streptophyta; class Magnoliopsida; order Garryales; family Eucommiaceae; genus Eucommia; species Eucommia ulmoides. The sequence goes on along the minus strand of CM028338.1, from coordinate 20,074,107 downwards.
ATCTTATAAGAATCATTCCAATAAAATTAGAATGTTAGTCCAAAATAAATTAGATTCTATAACTATTAAAAATTATTTAATAATATTTAAAATAAAGTCCAATTTATTTTTTAATTATCAAAATTCCATATCCATTTAAATTATATTATAATAATAAAATGGAGTTTTATAAAATATTGGCATTATCCAATTACTAATTAAAAGAAAAATTCTATATCTATTGATTATCGTAGATAATTAAAATAGATATTTTATTTAAATCAAAATTATAACATTTTAATTAAAAATATATATATAGCAATAATTAAAATATTATTTCAATAAAAACGAAATTGAACTTTTAATTAAAAATCTATGCCGACGAATCACTATCTAATAAAAATTAAAACAGATTTTAATTAAATAAAATTCAATTAAAAATCTATGTCTATTTATTATTATCGAATAATAATTAAAATAGACTTTTAGTTAGATATAGGATAGTATTAAACCTAAATAATTAATAATAATCCTTATCCACAAGTTATTATTTAACAATAATATCAAATGATTAATTAAATATTTAATTTTGGATGTTTAATTAGATACCTAATCTAATTTGATAGATTTTTTCAAGGATATTTTAAAAAGATATAAAATCTGATATAGGCATAATTAGAATTCAAAATAAAATGGCTAGTCAATATTTGACTTGTTCTTCCTAAATATCTGAAAGACTAAATATACAAAATCTATAGAATCACAGGCATTTCGAATTCTGTTAGGACAAAAAATGAACAACTGCGATAGGAACGACCATCACAGCATCACGCTGCTGCAGTGGTTCACACCACCACAAAGCAGAAGCATCCCAATGGCATGTGTGTCCCAGTGAGAAGCTCGATGCCACAACAGCATCGGTGTTGCCCCTACAAGGAGAGGAGCTACAAATGATAGGTGCGTTAGCAATGACATTGTCGTTCAGCCATTTTGGCTCCCAACGGCGTCGTGGTTTTAAATGTGACGTCATTCTCTCGATTTTCCCAACTTCCAATTTAAAAAATAATTTAAAATTTTAATTTTTAAAAACTCTTTCAGATTTTCACAAAATTGAAATTATATCAATATTACATATGAGGGAAAATTCGGACAGAAGATACCAAGGTGTCACGTGTCCTAGGACACATAACCGATTTGAGAGTTCCAGAACCGATCGGTTGGATGGGCCTATTTACATTCCTGCTCTGGGTCACTATACCCACTTTAGGTTATTATATCCTTTCCAAATCTCCATGCTCGATTTGTGTCTCCGTGCCCATTCCCGTTTGTTCTTCTTAGGGTATAAGTGCCTTTGTGCTCCCACTCCAAAGGTAGTTAGAGCCTCCTCTACCACAAAAGAAATTAATGTTGCCATAACGGTCTTGTAATCTCTACCTACCATCCTAACCATCTCTACGGAAAATGAACTGAGATCTTCGCCACTTACCATGACGGTATCTACAGAAACAAGGAAGACTTGCCAAACTAGTCTTCTTCTCTTCTATATTAAGGTCAAAACCCTAAAGGTCTAGGGTATATGAAATCATACGCCAAGTTTGTGCCAAACTTACGCTTTTTTTATTTTTTATTTTTTGTGCAAACTTACATTACCTTTCTCTCAATACCCCATACTAATTGTCATACCAAAGATGCAACACCGACAACCCACCTATGGTGCATTATTTTGTAGGAACCAAACCAAAAGAAATTGAGACAACCACAGTTGTTCATCACCTCCCCATTCTAAAAAACTGACATGTATGGTGATCCACTTCCAGGCATTATCAGATTGGTGATGTCTGTGTGAATGACTTATCGTTGTTCTTATGCCCTTTGTTGAATGGTTACTTTCAGATCGATAATTATAACTAACGATGGTGAAAGCGTCAGATAGTCACAACGCACGGCTACCCCCGATAATTATCCATCAGGAGAATCACCAACGCTTTTTGTGGAGATAGTGAGAGAAGTTTTGAATATTACCCAGAACTTCGGGAATCACGTCGACTAGATGTGCCCTTGACATCCCCCTCTGCCCTCATCGGTAATGCAAGAAGTGGCACCACCCGTCGACGAGACACGACCTACCACCAGCCGAGAATGAAAGGCCCAATGTGAACAAGATTTGGAGGAAGAACACAGCCCCATGTAGCGAGACCATTAACAAGAATTGGAAAGGATCCATGTAGAACGAGGCAAACCGTGCTAGCAGGAGAGAAATTTTAGGCGTGACACCAAACCCCCAAGGTCAATCTAGACCCCTAATGTTTATTCTTAGCTAGGAAAATGAGCATCCTCAGAAGAATAAAGTGACAGAACTTACAAGACACCACCACTAAAGAATGAAGCACGACATGCCCATGCCGTGGGCAGAACTCACGGGGCTTCCCTACGAGCTCCACCAAATTTTGAGAAAGCTTTCTCGAAGACCTAGTAGCGTAACCCTAGCTGTTGAACTGATGACGAGCTGCGAGAATAAGTTATAGCTATCCACAAGAAGTTGAGGCAAATTAGGAAGAAGAAACTGAGCGTCTATGAGATAGTGAAGCGGAATGCTCCCCTTTCACCTCTCAAGTGTTGCGAGAGCCCATCACATCCAACTTTAAGATTCCATCCTCGATTGGGACGTACTAGGAATATTTTGATTCTACAAATCACCTCGATGCCTATCATGCCCACATGTACCTTCGAGGAGCGTTGGACTCAACAAAGTGCAAAGCTTTCCACATCATTTTAGCCAGGCCCGCGCGCAAGTGTTACAAGAGCCTTAATTTAAGTAACTTTAACTCTTTTGAATATTTTAGCCATACTTTTGTGCACAAGTTTGTTAGCAGTAAGAGATGGGCCAAGAACCCAAAGCACCTCATGTTGATCAGACAAAGAAAAAACAGAAGACTAGAGCCTTATATTAAGAGATTATGCCACAAATTGTACTAAGACGAGGAGACAAATGATGGAGTGGCTATCACTTCCCTCATGACTGGATTACAGTTGGGCCTATTCCTGCACGAGATGGCCCGCGCCCCTCCAAAAACCTTGGTTGCAGCTTTCTCTCTCTCCATCAAATTTATCACTGCGGAAGACATCTGCAAGGCCTGAGACTAAGAAGAGGAGAGTTTCAATAGAAAGGGAAAATCTAACGAGCCTGGTAGTCATCCCTGAAAGAATAACTCCCGGTCGAAGAAGAAGTGAGACGAGGCAAAGAAGGGCCTAGCTGACCAAAGGCAGGAGAGAAACATATCCCCTTAGTGTTAGAAGAACTTTATGCCCCTTAATACCCAATAGCTACTATCCGGATGTAGATTGACGATAAGAAGTTACTCACATGGCCTTAGCCCCTTAAGGCTTGTGGGAAGAACTACCAATCTAAAAAGTGGTGCGACTTCCACTAATAACCTGGCCACCCTATTAACAACTATTTTGAGAGAAAGAACAAGATTGAGCAGTTGATCTGAAGAGGATATATTTAGAAGTTCATTTCCAAAGGAGGTCAGGGTGAGAAACCCCTTAATGAAGAAATAAGAAGACTAAAGCTTAAGATAAACATCTACACAACCATGGTGGATTCGCCTCTAGAGAAAACTCCTTAGATGAGTAAAAGCTCATGCCCGGTATGTCAAGTTCCGAGTTGAATAACACGTGTTCAAGATCTCAAAGAGGCCATCCACCGTAGAGGAGGCTATCACCTTGACCAACGATGATTTCCATGGGGTATACATACCACACGACGATGATGCGGTGGTCAACCTGCACATCACCAACTACAATGTGGGGCATACACTAGTTGACAACACCAGTTTAGTAGAGATCCTCTACTTGGTTGTATTCGATATAATCAAAATGGAATAGGAATGATTGAAGTTGATGATGACCCCTATATTCGAATTCGGAGGAGAAAATATGAAGCCCATCAGTTGGATCACACTACAGATCAAAAAAGACAAAGAACTAAGGCACGTAACCATCGATGCGCAGTTTATGTTGGTGGATTGTCCATCAACATATAATGCCATTATCGGGTGACTTTACCTGACGTGTGGTTCATGCTTTGAGAGGTGAGAAAACGCCAGAAGGTGGCCAGTGAATACTTCTTGGCCAATTTAAAACTCTCTTAAGGGTAACTCACCAAATAGCAATCAAGGAGTGGAGGGGTTCACGAAGACTCCCTACTAGGGGACATTACCGAGCGGCCTAAGACATGGGATATATTGGACCCCTAGGACAAGCAGCCAAATCAACCACGACCATATCCCAAAGAATAGTTGGAAGATGTCGAATCTATCCAATAGATCTAGACCGAACAATCCAAACTAGAAGAGCCCTAGTTGGGGGCATGGGAAATCAACTAGTTAAGCTCTTGAGAGCAAACCATAACCTGTTCTCTTGGTCGGATGTGGATTTACCTGGGATAGACTTAAACATCTCTATGTACTGATTACACATTAACTCGACCTACCCGCTTGTTTGCCAAAAGGAGAGAAAATTTGGACCAAATAGGTAGGTAGTGATCGAAGCGAAAATAAAAAAGTTCCTAGATATTGGCACGATCGAAGAAATAAACTTCCCCCTCTAGTTAGCCAATGTTGTTCGGGTCAAGAAGAAGACGAGAAAATGGCTCATGTGAATGGACTTCACCAACCTAAACAAGGCGTACCCCAAAAACTATTTATATCTCCCAAAAATTGACATTATCGTGGATGCTACGTACAACTATGAGTCACTTAGCTTCCTAAACACATTCTTATGGTATAATCAGATCAACATATACTTACCCGACAAGGGAAAAACAACATTCATAATTGCCTCTACTTCTACAAGGTCATGCCATTCATTCAGAAGAATGCTAGAGCCACATACCAAACGCTAGTAAATAAGATGTTCGTCGAACCGCTAAGAAAGACCAAAGAGGTCTATATCGATGATATGATAAAAAAGAGAAAGAAGGTCGAGGACCACTTCTCCATCCTGCATGAGTGTTTTCACATACTCAGGAAGTATTGGATGAAGTTAAACCCTAGAAAGTATGTCTTTAGAGTCAACGCTGGCTAGTTTCTCGGTCACCCGGTGACCCAAAGAGGAATTGAGGCTAACCCGGACCAAGTCAAGGTGATCTTTAAAATGGCATCCCTGAGGACCATCAAGGAGGCACAAAGCCTAACGGGGGTGAGTAATGGCCCTGAACCGGTTTATCTCACGAAGCATCGACAAGCGTCTGCCTTTCTTCAAAACTCTACGTGGGAAAAATTTGGAGTAGACCGATGAATGTGAAACCACCTTTCAGGTGCTCAAGAAATACATGTCAAAACCTCTAATACTTACCACCACGAAGCTAGGATAGGAAATGATCATCAACGTGGCTACTTCAACCATCGCCGTAAGCTTGGCCTTGGTAATCGATGAGTACGGGGCTTGAAAGCCTGTGTATTATGTTAGCCATGCACTAAATGAAGTGGAATCTCGTTACCCCTGCTTAGAGATAATTTTGTATGTGCTCCACCTAAAAGATCTTGCACTACTTCCAAGCTCATCCGATGGTAATGTTTAAGAACCAACCCTTGTAGGTTATACTGCATAGACTAGAGACTTCCGGACGACTACTGAAACGGTACATCGAACTGGGAAAATTGCACATCAAATATCGGCCATGAATGGACATCAAAGGCTAAGTGTTGGCCAACTTTATCTTGGAGTTCACTTTCGTAGAAGGGCTAATCCCAAGAAGCAGAAATGACACAAATGTCCCGGACCATGGTTCGGCTGAATGTTGGACAACACACTTGGAAGGATCATCAAAATACAATAGCTCAGGGGACAGAGTTATGATCTGCACCTCCAAGGGCGACATACTAGAACATTCCCAGAGGCTCAGTTTTAAATAAAGGAACAATGAGGTCGAGTATGAAGCATTGATCTCCTCCTTAAGGATCTTCAAAGAATTCGGGGCTACCAAGGCGGAGATTTTTATGGCTTTCTCCTAAGAGAAAATCAGATTAGTGGGGAGTACGCTGCTAAGGAGGCCAAGATGATAGCATACCCGAGTAGAGCTACTTTCCTAATGCAAGGGTTCAGAAAGATCACCATCAATTAGATCCCGAGAGAATAGAACAAGAACGTTGATTTATTAGCTAATTTACCCTCCGTCTTTGACTCCTTAAGGCACCAGAATATCATGGCCGACAGTGTCCCACAGCTCAATTGCGATGATCCCGAAAAGAAGGTAGAAATGATAACGTACCAACCCAGCTAGATGGACCCTATCCACAATTACCTCCATAGAGGACTCCTCCTAGAGTAGAAAAATGAGTCTAGAAAAGTTCACTATTGAGATCCTAGTACACCTTGCTGCATGGAGTCCTGTACAAATGTTCCTTCATAGAGTCGCTACTACATTGTCTGTGCTAGAACTCGAACAAGGGCTACCTGATCCTCAAAGATATCTATAAAGGCGTCCACAACAATCAATTGAAGGTGCGATCCCTAGCCAAAAAGGCAATTGGAAAGGGCTACTTCAAGCCACGATGGAAGCTAATGCTAAGGAACTAGTTAAGAAGTACGAAAAATACTAGCAATTTGGACTAGCCATCAATACCCTAGCTATGGGTTAGCTACCTATGTCCGAACCATGACCATTCACCCAATGGGGAGTAGACATCCTTGGGTCCTTTCCTATTCCAACAACTCAAAAGAAGTTAATTATTGTTGTCATTGACTACTTCACCAAATGGGTAGAAGCCGAAGTTGTAGCAAAGACTACCTACGCGAAGTTTAGATATTTCATTTGGAATCATATCGTATACTAATTCAGGGTTCCACTGGCCATCATTAGTGATCATGGCTCTCAATTTAACTACACCCTATTCGACAACCTTTAGGCGGACATAGGAATTTGACACCATATGTTGACCCCAAGCCACCCTCAATCCAATGGGAAAGTCGAGGTAACCAACCAAACTATTCTTCACGTGCTGAATACTCGATTGGAAAAGTACAAAGCTAAATCGATGGATGATCTCTCCTTGGTACTGTGGACCCAAACACCACCACAAGGGTCTCTACCAAGGAAACACTTTTGGCAATGACATTCGGATTAGAGATAGTAATTCCCATCGAGCTGGGCCTACCAACCTGCAGAGTAGCCCACTATAATTCTAACAAAAAATTAGTACGAGCCAGCACTAAGCTTGAATCTGCTAGAAGAAAAGCTGGAACATGCCGATATCTGAAAAAATGCCTATAATAGATAAATGGCCCGGTACCATGACAAGTGCATTGGAGTGATCTCATTCAAAAAAGGTGATCTTGTGCTCTGGAAAGTTACCCTTGCCATGTGAGATTGAGCAAAAGGGAAGCTAAGACCAAACGGGGAAGGACCCTACCACATCACTAAAGTTACAACCCTCAATAGCTTGATTAGGTTCTAGGAGACTACGACCATTAATAGCTTGGCTCACCGAGACAGCTACGTCCCTCAATATTTTATCTAAGATCTGATACCTCACCTTTCGGGTAGGGAAGAGGTCATCACCAACTAATAGTGCAACTCGCCTGATAAATCGGCTACGACCCTCAATAACGTGACTCGGGAACCATATCACCTGGTAACTATGACCCTGAATAGCCTGGTCCCCAGAAGACTATTGCTACAATCAGTTACTGATAGGTGTAAATGACCTCTCAGTGCAATCAGTTACTGATAGGTGTAAATTACCTATATATTTTCAAACCGAAATTATTAGTTTTTGAGTATGTTTAGTACATTTTTATTAAGTTTTAATATATTTTTATTCATTTTGTATTAAAACAGGTGTATGGTTGAAAAGGTATGAAATCAAAGAGCGAACAATCAATTTGGACAAAAAACGGTCAGAAAACGGTGGAAAAACAAGCAAGGAGACAAGATTCTGAAAACAACAGCCTATTGCCTAGGCGTCCAGACCACCACATAGGTGGTGAAAATACAAAGAGGGCCTATTCCTGCTAGAACCTCACCGCCTAAGCGGTGAAACTGCATGATGGTCACCAATTCCACCGTTGTCTTTACCGCTGCGGTGATCAACCAACCGACATACCCACTAGCTAGGCGGTGACCTTTGCACAGTTTAGATAATTTCCCTATAAATAGCCTCTCCTTTGGCGCTGCTATGGCTATTGGATCCCTTAGGGCTTAGTTTAGAAGATCGAGAGAGTTTGGGGAGTACTCAAATATATCTGAAGGAGAAGATTAACACGCGGAGAAGGAGAATCTATCGGTGGACGATTTTAGCAGCTAATCTTCGGATATTGGCGAAGTTCATCCATTTTTCCTTTTATTTATTATCTTCTATATTTGTTTGAACATGTTTAGCCTAGTTTCAATTGTATAAACTGCTATGGCCATAGGCTAAATTTTTATTATCTTAGGAATGAATATTATTTATAAAAATGTAGTTTTTGTTGAATTGTGTTTCTTTAATGATTGTTATTCAATGTTTGAGTGTGTTTATTGTATTTTCATGATTATATGCTAGTTAGATATATCGAGAATACGGGGTTTAACGCTCGGAAGAGGTAACCCCGGATTCGGAATAGGGTAAACACAACGGATGAAATTAATGACGTTGGAGCGAGACTCACGTGACCTAGAGTCGTTAAGATGTTGAGGGGGGACTTCTTCGTTGACACAAAATCACATTATATCCCTCGTCTTACACTCGGGAGAGGTGATATGGGAGTTTATGAATTGAGATTTCGTGTGCAATAAATGACGTTGGGGCAAGACTCACGCAACCTAGGGTCGTTAATATATTGAGGGGGACTTCTTTGTTGACACGAAATTACGTATTCCCCCGTCTTACATTCAGGAGAGGTGGCAGAGGAGTTTTAGATACCGAGATTGTCAAATAGGTCAAATACCATTATTGTAAACTAAACAAAATCAAATATATTTAAGTAAATAAAGTTAATCCCTAGATAATCCATCCCCTAAACTATCTCGTATTCATAATTAGTATAGTTAAATTAGTATCTTAGTATTAGTATTTAATTTTATATTCAATTTTTAAGCGCCTAGATAAAATTAGGTTATAACAATCGCGGTACTCGATAGTAATATCAACCAATCCCTGTGGATACGATACCCGATCGAAAAATCCATTATATTAAAACTTGATCCGTACACTTGCAGTAAAAGTGGCGATGCTTAAATTGTGGCCACCAAGTTTTTGGCGCCGTTGCTGGGGATTGGTTTTTTTCAAATTCAGTTTTTAGCGCTATTGCCGGGGATTAGTTTGTCGAATTCAGGTTTTGGTAACGATTATCGGGGACTGGTTTGTTGATTGTTATTGATATTGTGAGTAAATAACTTGATTTTAATTTAGACATTTTTTAGTGTTTATAATTTTTGGTTTGTAGTTTTGTTTTTGTATTCCTACAGGGTGTTTGATGATGTTAGATCGACAGGTACTCTTGCGTTCCTTTCATTGCAATATCATTCCAATCTTGAGGGCATGTGTTGGGCCGAGGACATTAAACCACACGCTTCTTGGGAGGAAACCCAAGGTCACAAATAAATTAAATCCATCTCCGTCAACTTGAAACGAAGGCGAGATCCTCTCGCCTCCTAAGTATGTGTCTAAACCCCCATCTTCATTATTATGCTATAAACTGTCATTGAGATTGCTGATAGGGTTTTTGTGATCATTGCCTATTTAAGTCGGGTGTGATGTGTTAGTATAGTATTATATGTTTAGTTGTAGTTTATGTTTTGTTTTACGTGTGGATACATGTTTAGTTTAGTTGTTGTTTTGTGCTGAGTTTTGACATCATCTGGGCCTTTACTCGATTATAAGTCTATCCTCTGATTGTTTATTGAGGTCGAGTGTAAAGCTCATTCATGTGTGTTCTGTATACTTAACATATTATCTTAGTAAAAGTTATTGTAGATCTTAAATGCACGAGCATGTAAACTCAATATAGCACTATCTAATTTATTTGAAATCGATTATCTGTCACTCAATTTCATGACAATAGTGATTCTAGAACTTGATTTGGGGGAAATTCGAGGCGAAATCCTAGGCGAGGTTGTTTAGGAAATATGATTTAGGCATTCATTTCATCGCTTGAACCTTTTGAAGCTAACTTGAAAATTTTATCCCTCGTTACCCTGTCGAAGCCAATAATCTTTTCAATTCGGAACACGTATCAATACTCTATCCAATTAATTTTTTCCAAATCATTGTCACTAATCCTAAGTTTCAAATTGAGTGAAATCAAGTTAGCACTAATTTATGCTACTTGAAGTAAACAGTTGGGTTTCAGATGAATTGTTATTGGTTTAGTATTAGTATATTCACTTGTCATTCTCTTAAATTCCTTTTTGCACACTCCTAAAATTTTAGAAATTCGAATAAGTTTGAGGATGTGTTAATTAATCCTTTTTTCACACTCCTAAAATTGTAGAAATTTGAATAAGTTTGGGGGTGTGTTATGTCAAAAAAAAAAAAAAAAACCAAAAAAAACTAACTATGTTAATATAGTTTTTATTTTCATTACTTTCGACAAGTGAATACAAAGTTCTTAAATTCTTGTTCAGGGTTGTGTTTATGTAGGGTTACGAGAGAGAGATAGCGACAAGCGTTTGTGCCTCGGGTATCGTTAAATATTAATGATTTTCTGTTTGTATTCCTATGATACCCTTGGCCAAATAAACGAAAACCGATCCAAGCCCTATAGATCTTTTTGAACCTCCGAGCCTACAATAGTGGAGAATAGATCCCGAGTCAGGCGTATAGATTCCCTATACCTAAAGGTTTTAGTCATGAACTATATTGAAGGGTAATCCCATCTAATCAATGGATAGTTATATATTTGAGTTTTAAAAGACACACATTTAAACAGGATTGAGAATGGCACTTACTATTTTTGAACGTTGAAATTCTAGAACACCACATGGTGTGATTTATACTTGAACTTGATAGGATTGGGGGAAAATGAAGGAAAATCATTCGTCCGGTAGATGATAATCAAAACTTACACATTTTTTTTTTTAGTATTTTTCATTTTTAGTTTTAAATTTCGTAATTAGTTTTTATATTTTCTCGTATTGTATGGGTGTTTTTCTCGAGGACTAGCAAAATTTCGAGTTTGGGGGTATTTGATAGGTGTAGATTACATATATATTTTCAAACATAAATTGTTAGTTTTCGAATACGTTTAGTATGTTTTTATTAAGTTTTAATATGTTTTTAATCTTTTTGTATTAAAGTAGGTGTATGGCTGAAAAGGTATGAAATTGGAGCACAAACGATCAATTCGGACCAAAACTGGTCTGAGAACGGTGGAAAAACAAACAAGGAGACAAGATTATGAAAACAGTAGCCCACCGCCTAGGCATCCAGACCACCGCCTAGGCGTTGACAATGCAAAGAGGGCCTATTCTTGCTGGAAGCTTACCGCCTAGGCGGTAAAACGGCAGGATGGTCACCAACTCTACCACTATCTTCACCACTGCTGCCGCCTAAGCGGTGACCTTTGCATAGTTTAGATATTTTGTTTAGATATTTTCCTTATAAATAGTCTCTCCTCTCCTCTCCTATGGCACTACTACGGCCATTGGATCCCTTAGGGCTTAGTTTAGAAGATAGAGAAAGTTTGGGGATTGCTCAAACATATCCGAATGAGAAGATTAACATGCGGAGAAGGAGAATCGATCGGTGGACGGTTTTAGCGGCTAATCTTCGGATATCGGCGAAGTTCATCCATTTTTCCTTTTATTTCCTATCTTCGATATATGTTTGAGCATGTTTAGCCTAGTTTCAATTGTATAAACAGCTATGGCCATAGGATAAATTTGCATTATCTTAGGGATGAATATTACTTATAAAAATGTCATTTTAGTTGAGGTATGTTTCTTTAATGATTGTTCTTCAATGTTTGAGTGTGATTATTGTATTTTCATGATTATATGCTAGTTCAGATATATACAGAATATGAGGTTTGATGCTCGAAAGAGGTAAACTCGGATTTGGACTAGGGTAAACACAACGCATGAAATCAATGACATTGGGGTGAGACTCACGTGACCTAGAGTCATTAAGATGTTGAGGGGGATTTCTTTGTTGATATAAAGTCATTTATATCCCTCGTCTTACACTCGGGAGAGGTGACGGGGGAGTTTACGAACTGAGATTTTGCGTGCAATCAATGACGTTGGGGCAGACTCACGTAACCTATGGTCATTAATATGTTGAGGGGGACTTCTTCTTTGACATGAAGTTATGTATTCCCTCGTCTTACACTCGGGAGAGGTGGCGAAGAAGTTTTAGATACCGAGATTGTGAAATAGGTCGAACACCATTATTGTAAACTAAACAAAATGAAACGCGTTTAAGTAAATAAAGTTAATCCCTATATAATCTATCCCCTAAACTATATCGTATTAGTAATTAGTATAGTTAAATTAGTATTTTAGTATTAGTATTTAATTTTATATTCAATTTTTAAGCGCCAAGATAAAATTAGGTTTTGACAATCGTGGTACTTGATAGTAATCTCAACCAATCCCTGTGGATATGATACCTGATCGAAAGGTCCATCATACTAAAACTTGACTCGTACGCTTACGGTGAAAGTGGTGACGCTTAAATTGTGGCCACCAGTTACACCCTACTAGCTTGAGCTCGCTGGTAGCGCGTGAATACGCTGCTACTTTTACTCGCAAGTATACGAGGTAAAGTTTTAGTATAGATCGGGAAAGTTAGGGTTATCGTGTCCACAGGGATTGGTTTTAACTATTATTGAGTACCGCGTTTGTCATAACCTAACTTTATCTAGGCGAAAATAAATGTGTTTAAAATTAATAATACTAATACTAAGTTAATTAATCTAATTAAATTAACTATACTAATATTACTATGAGATGATTTAGGGAAAGTATTACATGAGGATTAACTTTTGTTTACAAAAACGTGTTTGGTGTCATTTTAGTTTACATTAACAGCGTTCGACTTATTCGACAATATCAGTTTGTAAACTCTCTCGCCACCTCTCCTGAGTATAAGACGGGAGAATACGTGACTTCGTGTCAACGAATAAGTCCCCCTCAACGTCTTAACTACCCGAGATCACGTGAGTCTCGCCTCAACGTCATTGATTGCGCACAATCCAACTCCCGACTAGGTTATTGGATCGTCGCGTTGTGTTTACCCTATCAATAATCTGAGTTCTAAAACTCCCCCGCCACCTCTCCCGATTGTAAGAAGAGGGAATACATGACTTTGAGTCAATGAAGAAGTCCCCCTCAACGTCTTAACAACCCTAAGTCACGTTTGTCTTGCCCCAACGTCATCGATTGTACACAATCCAACTCCCCCACGGGTTATTGGATCGTGGTGTTCGTTTATTCTAGTCCAAATCCAGGATTTGTCAAACCCTGTACTCTCATAACATCATTCTAAGCATGATAAACAAACAAAATGGCGTACACAATCAAAATAACGAAGAACATCCGCAAATGAAACACAAACTCAAGAAAACAACATTTTCATAAATTACATTAATCCCTAGACAAAAACCTGTTTAGCTTATGGCCATAGCCGGTTATACAATGAAACTAACATAACATGCTCAAAAAACAATCCTAAGTTAATAAATAAATAAGGAGCATGAGAAACTTAGCCTAGTTCGAAGATTTATCGCTAAAAACGTTTCGAGATCGCTCCCCTTTCTTGGCAACGTGATCTTCTCCTTACGATTTGAATGAGTACTCCCAAAACCTTTCTCTAAAATGTACTAACTCCTATGGAGATCTAATGGTCGGAGGTGTGGATAGGAAGGGTATATATAAGGAAAATATCTAAAATAAATATCTAATTTGTGCAGAGGTGACCACCGCGGTGGTGGGATTCACCGCCGCGGTAGTGGGTATGTCGGTTCAGTGATCGCCTAGGCAGTAGAATAGTGATCCAAGTCTCTGCATTTTGACCACCTAGGCAGTGGTTTTACCGCCTAGGCGGTGAAACTGCAGTGAGTTAGGCTTGGCTCTGAAGTTTGACCGCTGCGGCGGTGGTTGCAGGTTCTAAATTTCAGCTTCTTTACCATTTTTCCACCGTTCTTCCACCGTCTTTGATTCGATGTGATTATTTTTAATCTGTTTTCATACTTTTTCACCTCAAACACCTAATTTAGTACAAAAAGAATAAAAACACATCGAAATATATTAAAACGTAATAAACATACTCGAAAACTAACAACGTTCGGATTAGAAATAAATAGGTAATTTGCACTTATCACTCGCCTTCAGCAAGGTCAGAGAAGAGATAGAGAATGTCATCATTGGTGTGCTGAAAAATCCCTCCTACAATTGGTCACCACCGATAACTTGAGACCCCTTGAGAGGGAGGCCGTTGAGGAGTAGAGTTCATCTGAACTCAACTACAAGTTTGTACATGGATGAAAGAACCCTCTGTATACTCGGGCGAACCCAACAACCCGTCTCCATACGACTAGCAAGCCGGGGAGTAGCGGAGTTTATGTCTTACAAACTTGAGCCCACGGTTAGATGAAGAAACCACCAAAGAATGCATTTACCACAAAAAGGGCGAACTATAGAAAACCCTTCCGGCAATCTCCCTACTCATCGGCGAGAAAGGATTAGGGTTTATCGGCAATTGAAAGGTCGAACATTACACTAGCAGAATAACGTAGTTCAGACTTGGGCCGCCTCCAAGTGCAACCTGGGAAGCCATGCCCTTTTGGCCCCTAAACCCCCTGGAATGTCAGGGAAGCTACCGTACACGAAGATAAAAAATAAAAAATAAAAAATCTCCAATTTTTTTTGGATAACAGAAGCATTGAATCCATCAATCATCCATTCTCAACCGATGAACAAGAACCTCTGTCTTCTGGTATTCACTGCCTAGATCATCTCTTGGGCCTATGTGAAGGCTTATCGAAAAGAAGTAAGGAGGGTATAATGAAGACTTCAGGGCTAAAGAAATGAGGCAGCAAGACACTCCTTCAATAGGCGTCCCAGATGAAACATTAGGGGACACGCGTCAATAATGAAAATAGATAAGCATGCTGTATTAATGGCTGACGGATGAAAAGATCGCCAAATCCCCGAAAGCCTGCATGCGGATATGTTTCATAAAGACTGTGCCTAGATATACCCTAATCATCTCTACCTTGGTAATAAACAAAATTTGGCACATGACCAGAGGACGATGAGTTTGAACTAACATAAGGTGGGCTTTACCCTGGTTCCACCTAGTTGAACACTACACCTAGAAAAATGAAAATTCCAAAAGAGAGTAGGCAGACAAATAAAATAAGTAAAAAACGTAACCTCATTAAATGTTTATGTACATACCTAGGGGCATACCTCACAGGTCCAAAGAAGAAAAAGAGAGAAAGTATAAAACTGCAACAAAATACAGGCGCCCACTGGGTCAGAGGTATCCTCTCTAAGAATGCCCCTCTTCTTTCCTCCCTCTGCCTAGTGCAGTGGAGACATACCCTTGTGCATTTCCTAACTATGGTGCATAGCTCTTTCCACTAATTCAAACATGGGAGATCGGCGGAGTCGGTGCTCCAATGACATGATCATCTCCATAGTGTCAACAACTTTTTTCGTACACCAACAACCACTTGCCTTGATCTCTCGGCCTCTGGAAAAGCCTCAGAATTTATGCACTCAGCCTCCACCGTCCTGCGCTCCAGTTTTAGGTCTACGTCTCATCCCTTTCCCAATCCAGGACGTCGAGCCGAGACACGATCCACCTCCACCCCTCGAGTAGAGCAAGAATGCGTGGAGGCCTAGAAACCACAACAGAAAAATTAGATAAATGCTAAAGAAATCATCAAAGTCAAGAAAGGAAAAATGTCATTACCATGATGGTTAACTGCAACAAGATTAGCGTCAGCTCACTACCTATCTTTATGGAAGCCGCATCGTAATCCATCTGAGCAGACAAGGCTCATGCCCACCTAGTCGTGTCCTTCGGGAAGAGAAAAATCTCTACACCAATTGGGGACCCATCAATCTCGGAGGACCTTTCAGCCGAATTCCAAAATGGTGGCCAACCCCCAAAAATTTCGATTATTTTTTCTTTTTCCTTCCTGGAAGCAGTCGGAAGGGACCCTCTTGTCTTCTTTGTTGCCTGCTCTTCGTAGATCACAATGCCAATGACAAGATTGCGCCTCCTCTTAGAAGAATCAAGGCCAGGGCAAGGTTCAACCTTTAGGGAAGACCTGAACAGGACGACCATGGTCGCTAGAAAGGAAGATAGAGCTACAATAACCCTAGCATCCATCGAGACCTCTGTCTTAGCATCCAACTAACCGTTACCCATTATAAGAAGATAAAGCAAACAATAACCCAAGAAGATGAAAGAGAGGGGGGGGAGAGGACCGTACCTCATTCTTCAGACAACATAATCGAAAGAGACAACTTGGATCCCGATGAAGAATTCAAGTCTAGATGACCAGTAGCCTCAACAAGGGTAGAGAAGAAGAGGAAGGTAAAATCCCTCTAGGCCTCCAAAAGCCCCCGTAGAAGAGTGGTCATAACTTCCTCCGTGTCATTAAGCACTAGACAGGCAAGAAACCCTGTGAAAGAAGAAGAAAGTTAAAAAGAAGGTAATTTGCTACGAAATGAAAGTAAGGGAACATACTTACTCAGAAGACGCCACCTCCTTAGCACAAGGTGGGCCCTATATCTTCTCAAGGGTCGCTCCCAAGACCTTTCCACCAAGAGCCACCTATTCTTCCATCTCATATTGTTCTCCAGGATCCCAACAATAAGGTGGCGTTTGGTAACCATTTTTGTTTCCATTCCAGCAGTAGGATGGGAATGGGATGAGAATTTTGTTTTCTTCTTGAGAGTAGAATCGCGTTTGGTAACGATAATTTTTTTTTTTTTTTGGGAAGGGAATGTGTTTGGTAATGATTTTATCCTAAAAACTTTTTTTTTTTTTCTTTCTTTCTGTTTTGGCCGGACGGTGGTCCAGCGGTGGCGTCGTCACCGGTGCTGGCGACGACCGCCGACGGTCCAGCGATAGCTACGACACCGGCGACGACCGGCCGACGGTGGCTCCCGCCGGCGACGACCGAACGGTGGTGACGCCGGCCGGAGACGACTGGACGGTGGTGGCGCCGGCATCGACGATGCCGGCGACTGCGGGTGGGTGACAGTGGCCGGCGACCAGAAGAGGCCGAAAAATTTCCGGCCGGACAGTGATCAGCGGCGGCCGGCGGACGGCGGTGGTGGACTGTGGTCGGCCGGAGATGAACAGTGACCATGTGTTTTGGGAATAGAATGGGAATAATGAGAAACAATTTTTTTTTTGTTTCTTATTTCTTAAGAAAAAAGTTGGCACAATTCTCAAATGGGAATGAAATGGAAACGGAAACAAAAATTACCAAACGCTATTCCCAAACAGAATTCCTAAAAATCTAGGAATGGAATGAGAATTTTTAGAATGGAAATGGTTACCAAATGGGGCCAAGACACCAGCTCCGGGCCAAAAATTAGTACCAATAGTCAAATGGTGCCACGTTCCAAACAAGCTGGTAAAAGTAGAAAAATAGAGAAAACAAGGGAATAACATCATTCCACAAGCACAAGATGGAGAACCCTACCATCAATCCCCATGCATTAGGCGCTAACAGCAAAGGTGCCTACTACACTGTCATAACCCGTCCCGAACACCCGTCATCCCGAGGCTGGCGTGACTATAACATGACATCACCAATCCCCAAATTTCCAAAAGAATGACAATATACACCCACTGTATAATACAAACATCTACTATGAAGGACATACCCATCTCGAAATTTTACTGGCGAAAAGTAGTTATTCATGAACCTTCTATTTTTATTCCCTTTGACAACTTCTCTCAATCGTTTATATGACTCCATCACGTAGCTCTATCTAGTACCAGTAGGGGACCGACTCTTAGTTGTTGTACCTGCGAGTGTACTGCCTTCTTAGTAAAATATTTTTTAAAATATTAATACGTTCTAAATACTTCCACAATTTAGTATAGATCAAGCATAGGTATATAAGCAATGGAAATAAAGCGATATAGATAAGTTCTAGCCAAATCCCTCTAGTATGAAATCATACCAATCCTCATAATAAATAATATCAAATCAATCAATATACGTAAAACACCACATCTCAAGCACCAATCCCAAACACACACCTCGAACACACACACACTGGCCAGCCCTAGTGATCATTTTAACCTCATGATCGGGAGTTTGCAACAGTACCGTACCATCCGTAGGATATGCCTTCCTACGAACACCCATCACTCCGCCGAAGCAGATAATCACTTCGCAGTATAAACGTCTAACATCACTCTGCCGAAGTAGATAAACATCACTCCGCCGTAGCGGATAACATCACTCCGCCGAAGCGGATAATCTCACTCTATCGAAACAGATAAATACTAGGGCATCATCAAATCAAATACAACATCATCGAATCACAACTCAATAAATATCGTCAAATTACCACATCTATCTCTTTTCCTCAAAACCAACTTTTAAGTCCAAAAGCATATTTCACACTTTTCTTTTTAGAAAAAACATCGGATTCTTTCAAAACTACTTTTCCACCCTTTATTTTTCTTTTGAAAACCAAACATTTTTAGGAAAACAGATGTTTTCTATTTCCTTTTAAAAACACCGTCTGATTTTACCAATTTCAACAAAAATTCATTTTCAATTTCATTTTGGAAACCATCGAAATCTTCCGAAAATCCAGTTTACCAACTCACTCAAATACTGCTTGATCCATATCATTTATAAATTCATACCGTTTAAATAATCACATGTTTCATCATATATATTTATAGAAAATAGTTTGACAAGAAGACAGTACACTCACCTGAATATCCGTTTTTGTAGACTTAACCGCTTATTCCCTATCGGTACTCCGGTGCCTGTGAACCTAATAGCGACAGAGCCTAAATTAATATTTTATGTAACATAACCAAATTATACAATGCAGGCCCTAAATTCCGTAATTCCCCCCGTACCCACTTTTTATTACGAATAATTGTTATCAGGTAAATTTCGTTTCGTTAATAATTACTGTACGCGTTTGTTAATAAGGATGGTGACAAAAATTAGTAAAATTAACGACTCTAAATTATAATCCCGTTTGCTACTATTCCAATTTAACAATAATGGTAATTGATTTAGATTTTACCTGCTTCGAATCGTCCGTTGGTCGTGAGAAGGATATTTGGATTTTTATTGGGGGGTTTACGTAATTTTTTTCTTTTTCTTCTTCTCTCTTTTTTTTTTTTTTTTTTCTCTTTTCCTGGTTTGTATTCACGCTTCCTGTTATGCAGTCCAGCAGCCATCGATGACATCTCGCCGTCGCGCCGCCACCGCCGATGTCTCACCGTCGATCAAGCCTCGCCGTCCCTCCGACCGAACACACGCACCATCAATCGAACAACCCACACCCTTCCATGCACTGCCGACCGTCCCACCCACCATGCACGTACTGTTCTCTCTCTCTCTCTCTCTAATTTTTTTGGCAGAAACTCCGGCAACCTCCACGCACCCTCAACACGCACACACCCTGCAGGGTTGGTACGTACCGATGGAGCAGAGCCACCAACGCCGCCGATCGTCATCGTCGGGCAGATCGGCGAACCCACGAACACGCACTACACAACACAAAAAAAACAGGAACTGTTCAGAGCAGGAAATACACACACATATCACAACGTCAACGACGGCCACCGGAAGCTTACCGTCAACCCAGCTCACCACCGTCGGCTACTAAATAGCCCACCACCGAACTGACCGACGGCAACCTCCGACGAAACCATGACAATTACCCCGTCGGCACTCCATACCATCGGCAATGAACGGGACCTCACACCGTTGGCACCACCGACGATCGATCAACGATCCGAACGAGTCGCTCACACCTACGATCGTCGGATCTCACCACTCCCTGACCGCCGGACCTCCCCTCTCTCTCTCTCTGTTTCCAGTTTCTGTTCTTTTTTTCTTTCACTGTTGAAGATCACGATTCCATGTTTCAAAGATCACAATTGCATGCTTTAGGTGGATCGGTTTATTCCTAGCTTGCCACGTCAGTTAATCTCGATCCTTCCCCTCTCCGATCCGGTTGTTCTCTCGGCACCCATACCCATATCGTATGCGTATATATATATTATATAAAAAAAACTTTTATTCTAAGTACTCCTTCCTCCCCCCAAATTTCTTTAATTCCTATTTTAGCCCAATTTACCATTTATAATTTTCCTTCAAATTGTAATTTCACCCCCAAAAGTTTACATGTTATCAATTGAAATATAATTTGAATCCTAAAGGTTGGATTTAATGTATACAAATTTACAATTCGCCCCCCTAAACTTTTAATTCGGATAATGATTAATTCAATTCTATCCCATATTTTTTCCAATTGCTCCAAAATGTAACTAAAATGACGTACGTGCTAAGTCGGGGTTTTACATGCACCGTATAGAGGACCTCACGAAAAAAGGAGTAAAGTGGAAAGCACACTCTGCCATAAAAGGCTTCATTGTAGAAGAAAATACACTGGGATGGACATTGGAGCACGTTCCATAATGGCTTAGGAGCAATTATATACATCGTTATAGGGATAGAAAACTCTCTATGTAACTCATGAATGAGGGAGTCCCTCAAGTGGATCACTATATATCGTATCGTTGCCCACTCTTGCTCCCTCACCAGTGCCACCTCAAGAGCAACCTCAACCTCGAGAATTGGAGGGCAATAGGTTTCTACTAGTTCCACCCCCTCACCTCAACATACCATTAAATTAGAAGCCCCGGCATCATCAGCCATATGAATTTGAACCAGTGGGCCTTATTAGGGAACCTTGTGAGCTTTACCTTGATCCATGGTAGGAGAAACCATAGATGAGGGCCTAACATCAACATCATTACCGCCTAACATCAACATCATTACCGTACATTTTGGATGACGTCCTAGTATCATCATTACCACTGTACTCTCTAAACGACAGTCTAGACTCGTCATCACCCCCACTTCCAAAAGAAGAAAAAAAAGATCCAGAATCTCTCGCCATCATAAAATACGAAAGTTAGATGCATCAAATGCTTAAAAACAAAAATAATTCTCAGGAAAATAATACAGAAGAGTTCACAGACTCCTCTCTTTAAACGGGTCGAACACAACTCCTCGTCAACTATTATCTAGGAAGTTGAAATTGACCAGTCGCCAAATCAAGTCACATTGCAATTAATGCCCAAAACTGTTGAAAGACAAAAACTTGCGACATTAGGCCACCACCAGTGCACTAACACAGTGCAGCCCTCGAATAGACGACGTATGCCTAATTATAATGAAACGTCCAAATATTCACATGGCATAAAATTATTACACCCCTGGGAATAGAGAACGTTTGATGATGGAAAATTCCACCAAAAGATACCAGCGCGCCATGTGTCCTCGGACACATAACTAGACCTAGAATCCCCGGTCGGTCGGACGGGCCCATATACATACCCTCCATGGGTTACTATACCCACTTCAGGTCATTAAATCCATTCTAGATCTCCATATCCCCTTCGGGACTTTATGCTTGTTCTGAGTTGTTTCTCCAAGGGTATGAAGGCCTTCATGCTCCCGCTCCGAAGGCAGCTAAAGCTGCCCTTCCCACAAAGAAAAGTACCGTTACCATAACGGTGTTGCAATCTCCGTCTGCCATCCCAATGATCTCTATGGAAAGGGAACCAAGATCTGTACCACTTACCATATCGATATCCAAAAAATTATCGAAGACTTGCCAAATGAATCTTCTCATTTCCTATAGAAAATTCATAACCCTCAAGGTCTGGAGTATGTGTAATCATACGCTAAGTTTGTACTAAGCTTATGCTATTTTCTATGCAAACCTACATTACTTTTTTCTCAATACTCCAAAATTATTCTCAAACTGTAGGTGCAACATTAGTAGGTGCGTTCATATAGCATTGTTTTGCAGGAACCAAATCGAGAGAAAGTGAGACAACCACAACTGACCATCACTTCCCCAATCTCAAAAGCTGAAGTGTCTGGTGATCCACTTTCAGGCATCATCAATTACCACAATTCAACAATACATAAAACATAACCAGGAATTATTTGAAGTTAATTATGAATGTAGCTTTGATACCACTTGCAAGGATCGTGTATTAAAATCACAAGATTTATGCAACAGAATATAAAAAAATCAAGTTACTTTTAATATCCAATTCCTCTAAGATAAATCTATCTGTATTGAATTAAAATCAATTAAAAAGAATACTAAATCATATTTAATATATCAATCACATCATTTGACACTTTAGTTTCAAAACTGGTAGTTCACGAGGTCTGATTTGCATTCGGTCTTCTGAAAGCTTCTGAACACAAATAAGAATTGGTAAAGGAGATTGAGCCGCTGAGAATTAATACAAATATAATACCTCTAATAGTACCCACAAAGAAAATCTAGGATGAAAAAACATATTTTTGGTTTATCTAAAATTCAATCGAATCCCAAGAATCAAGGATAGTTATGATTTGAATCTAGGGGCTAGTACGATTTGAATGAGTTGGTGGAATTCAGTAAAAATTGAATAAGTTTGGGGGTGCTGTTTGTTTAAAAAAAAAAAAAAAAAAAAAAAAAAAACATATGTAAATATCGTTTAATTTCAGTTTATTTTGACAAGTGTGTACGTCAGTCTTAAATGATTGTTCGCAGCTGTTTTCAATTTATCTATAGGGGTTTGAGAGTGATTTTGTGCCAAGCGTTGAGCCTTGGGTAACATTAAGTTAACAAAGTTAACCCATTTTCTATTTTCGATATACCCTTGGCCAAATATTTCAAAACTGAACCAAGCCCTATTGATCTTTTTGAACTTCCAAGCCTACATTATTAGAGAGTAGAACCCAATCAAGCATATGGATATCCTAATCGTTCATGGTATAAGTCGTGAGCTTCGTTGGTGGATAATCCAATCCGGTCGTTGTATAGTTATATTATTGAGTCTTGCACACACACATTGACAGGATCTAGAATATCATTTATCATTATTGAATGTCAAAATTCTAGAACATCACATGGTGCGTTTTACTACTTGAAGTCAATTTGATTGGGGGTTGTTGAGGGAAAAATGTTTTGGTCGATTGAAGAATTCAACACTCGCATATCGTTATGTTTAGATTATTTGTGTTTAGGTTGTTCATGTTATTTAATTTAGTTATGTTTTTAATTTTAGTATGAGTGTTCTACTCGAGGACTAGCAAAATTCTAAGTTTGGGGGTCTTTGATAGGTGTAATTTATCTATTTATTCCCAAGCTGGTTTTGTTAGTTTTCGAGTATTTTTATAGTATTTTTATATGTTTTAATACGTTTTTATTTATTTTATCTTAAATTAGGTGTTCAGGGTAAAAATGGACAAAAACGGTACTTAAACAATCACATCGGAGTGAGCCTGGTAGAAAAATAAGCAAAAAGGCAAGGTTCAGAAGCCTGCATCCACCGCAGTGGTGAAACCACCATGGCGGTGGTGAAACCATCGCAGCGGCAATGAAAATACAGAGAGTTTGCTGAATGAACCCCCACCGTAGTAGTGAACTCACCGCCGCAGCGGTCAAAATACAAAGAGTTTACCTACTATTCCACTACTGCAACGATGAACCCACCACCACGACGGTCACTCTACAGATATTTTGAGACATTTTAGGATATTTTGAGATATTTTGATTCCTATAAATATCGTCCTTATTCTCCCCAAATAAGAGGTTGACATTTTCAGGAGTCTTGAGAGCTCTAAGTCTATTCGACCAATAGAAGATCACCACGCAAAGAAGGAGGAAACGTTCTTGGAGTGGTTTTAGCGACGAATCTTCGGATAAAGGCTAAGTCTTATCGTTTCTCTTCAATTCTTAGTTGGTTGAATGTTTGTATGTGTTTATCTTGATTTTAGTTGTATTTTGGGCTACAACCATGTATAGCTAAACATATATTGTCTAGGGCTTGATGTAATTCAGGAAAACGTCATTTATATAAAATCTATGTTTCATTGATGGTTGTTCGTGTTTATCCGATTGTGTTTGACATTTATCCATGTTTATATGCTTGTTTAAATATATTGCGAATACGGGGTTTGACACTTGGGGGAGGTAACCCTAGATTCGGACTAGGGTTTAAACACAACGCGACAATCTAATAACTTGGGAGGGAGTTAGAAAGTGTGAAATCTGTGACGTTGGAGCGAGACTCATATTACTAAGTGTTCTATAGACGCTCGAGGGGGACTTCGACTTTGACATGAAGTCACATATTCATTCACTGTACACTCAGGAGAGGTAGTGAATGAGATTTCAATACAGAGATTGTCGGATAGGATGAACGCCGTTATTGTAAACTAGATTGAAATGAACACGTTTAAGTGAACGAAGTTAATCCCTAGGCAATAATTTCCCATAAATCTCATACCATTATATTAGTATAATTAGTTTAATTAACTTAGTATTAGTATATTTAATTATAAACAAATCTTATTTTTATCGCCTAGATAAAGTTAGGTTATGATAATTACGGTACTCAACAATAATCTTAATGAATCCCTGTGGATACGACAACCCTAACTCTTCTAACCCTATACTAAAACTTGAGCCGTACATTTGTAGTGAAAGTAGCGACGTATCTACGCGCTACCAGGTTTTTGGCGCCGTTGCCGGGGATTCTGTTTTAGATTATTGTTGATATTATGAGTAAATAACTTGATTTTAGTTTAGGCATTTATTTTGTTTATAATTTTTGTTTGTAGTTTTGTTTTTTAGTTCTCATGCAGGGTATTGGAAGATGCTAGATCAACAAGTATTGATGCATTTCTTTCAATGGGTTTCCGAGGCGTTTACTGTGCTTGGGATCAATACAAGGAATTGCTATTCCAGTTTCCAAATCATCAGCTCCCGAGGTAGTGTCAACTACTGAACTTCCTCGATGGGTTATTAGCCACAACCAGAACATGGGATGAAAGAGGAAACGGTACCACCTTTTTCAACCAACTAACCTTAGATGAAGCCTATTGGTTGTTGGAAGACATGGCCATGTTCGATTTTCAGTATTGGAATTCTTCACCAACCAAATCTTGGGGGATAGTTTCACCACTTTAGCACCATGTATTGACACCCCAGTCCAAAATGTCGAGTCTTTCCCCCTAGAGAAAATGTTAGCTGAATTTATGGGGGAGACTTAGGCGTTTTGGAGGGAAACGAATAACAAGATCAATAAGCACAAGGATTGTCTTGATAATATTGAGATGGTCTGTACCGAAATAGATGCAACCGTGATGTCTCTTCAGATGTAAATCGGTCAGCTTATCTGCTTGATTGAGGTCGAGTCAGACGGGGTGGCACTGGGAGATACAAATGCCACATGCATTGAAAGCCACCATGAGGAACCGAAAACAAGCGGAAGGAGCTTGGGAGAGTTTAGCTATACTTATCCAATGAGAGGGGAACCCAAGCGTGGATCGACAATTGTGATTCGTCACCATTGGAGATCTAAATAGTGATTCCACCATCAATTCAAGACGATCACATCTATGAGGATCCGATGTGGCTCACTTGTCCTTCATCGTCAAAAGCAATGCTCTTTCATGCCCACCAAATACATGAGCCGGTGGAGAGTTTTGTTGAAAGTTCGAACCAAACAATGCCAAATCTCACCAGTCTTGAGGTCATACTGAACCAAGACCCGTATGTGGTGTTGTACAACACGTACTACAGGTGGAAGCCTCTATTTGACGAGTACTTCTTCGTGTCAGTTTGAGGACAGTAAACCACGCGCTTCTTGGGAGGTAACCCAAGTAAAAAATAAGTGAAATCCATCTCCGCCGACTTGATTCGGAGGCGAGATTCTCTCGCCTCCTAGGTACGTGTTCTAAACCCCCATTTTTGTTATAATGCTTTATGCTTTCATTGGGATCGCTGATTGGTCATTGTGGACATTATCCGTTTTAAGTTTAGAGGTGATGTGTAGTATGTTAGTATGTTTAAATATTGTTTAGTTTATTGTGTGAATGTTTGTTTAAGTGTAGAATGTGTTTGTATTGTTGTTATTGCATGCTGAGTTTTGCGTTCATACTCGATGATAATATTATCCCCTGGTTGTTTTCGAGGTCAAGGGTAATAATACCCATTCATGTGTGTTATGTGTGCTTGACGTGTCATTTTGGTGAAAGTTACTGTGGATCCTAATTTGTACGAGCACGTAGACTCAATATATAGTTATTCAATTGATTTGAGGCCGACTATCGATTAGCCAAACTCATGACAATTTAAGGATCGGGGAACCTAATTGAGGGGAAAGTTGAGGTGAAATCCTAGGTGAGGTAGTTCAGGAGATATGATTTAGGCATTCATTTAATTCTCTTGAGCTTTTGAATCTTACCTAGCCAAATGTTTATCCCTCGTTACCTTGTCAAAGCCTATAATGTTGTTTTAATTCTGAACACATAACAAATACCCTGGCCAGTTGAATTATTTCCAAACTTATATCACTAAACTGAAGGCACAATTTGAGTGAATCAAGTTAGCATTAGTGTATGCTACTTGAAATGAGCAGTTGGGTTTAGGGCAAACTTCTAATTGGTTCGGTATTCGAGTACTCACTTGTCATTTTTTTATTTCGTTTTAACCACACCCATGATATTGTAAAAATTGAATAAATTTGGGGGTATGGTTTGTTTAAAAAAAAACGTAAATATCGTTCAATTTCAGTTTCTTTTGACAAGTGAGTATGTCGGTCTTAAATGATTATTCGGGGTTGTTTCCAATTTATATATGGGGGTTCGAGAGTGATTTTGTACTAAGCGCTGAGCCTTGGGTAACGTTAAGTTAACAACGTTAACTCGTTTTTAATTTCTGATATATCCTTGGCCAAATATTCCAAAAACCGAACCAAGCCCTATTGATCTTTTTAAACTTCCAAGCCTATATTAGTGGAGAGTGGAACCCAATTAGGCATATGGATATTCTAATCCTTCATGGTATAAGTCGTGAGCTTCGTTGGTGGATAATCCAATTCAATCGTTGTATAGTTATATTATTAAGTCTCGCACACACATGTTGACAGGATCTAGAATGGAGTTTACTGTTATTGAATGTCGAAATTCTAGAACATCACATGTTGCGTTTTACCACCTGAACTCAATATGATTAGGTGTTGTTGAGGGAAAAATGTTTTGGTCGATTGAAGAATTCAACACTCGCATATCGTTATGTTTAGATTATTTGTGTTTAGGTTGTTTATGTTATTTAATTTAGTTATGTTTTTAATTTTAGTATGAGTGTTCTACTCGAGGACTAGCAAAATTCTAAGTTTGGGGGTCTTTGATAGGTGTAATTTATCTATTTATTCCCAAGCTGGTTTTGTTAGTTTTCGAGTATTTTTATAGTATTTTTATATGTTTTAATACGTTTTTATTTATTTTGTCTTAAATTAGGTGTTCGGGGTGAAAGGGACAAACGGTACACAAAGATAAGATTCGGAAGCCTGCATCCACCGACGCAGCGCTGAAACCACCACCGCGGTGGTAAAAATGCAGAGAGTTTGCTGAATGGATCACTGCCACAACGATAAACTCACCACCACGGTGGTTAAAATAAAGAGAGTTTCCTTACTATTTTACCGTTGTAGTAATCAGCCATCACCGCAGCAGTGACCCTGCCAACATGCCCACCGCCTCGGCGGTCACTCTGCAAATACTTTGAGGTATTTTAGGATATTTTGAGATATTTTGATTCCTATAAATATCATCCCTATTCTCCCCAAACAAGAGGTTGACGTTTTCGGGAGTCTTGAGAGCTCCAAGGTCATTCGACTAATAGAAGATCACCACGTGAAGAAGGAGGAAGCGTTCTCGGAGCGATTTTAGCGACGAATATTTGGATAACGGCTATGTCTCCTCATTTCTCTATTCAATTCTTAGTTGGTTGAATGTTTGTATATGTTTTGCTTGTTTTTAGTTATATTTAGGGCTACGGCCATATGTAGCTAAACATATATTATCTGGAGCTGATGTAATTCACGAAAATATAGTTTATATAAAATCTATGTTTCATTAATGGTTGTTCGTGTTTATCTGATTGTGTTTTCCATTTTTCCATGTTTGTAGGCTTGTTTAGATATATTGAGAATACGAGGTTTGACACTCGGGAGAGGTAACCCTAGATTTGGACTAGGGTTTAAACACAACGCGACGATCTAATAACCCGGGAGGGAGTTAGAAATTGTGCAATTCATGACGTTGGGGCGAGACTCATGTGATCAAGTGTCATATAGACGCTCGAAGGGTATTTCGGCATTAACGCAAAGTCACATATTCATTTACTATACTTGGGAGAGGTAGTGAATGAGATTTCGATACAGAGATTATCAGATTGGATGAACGCCGTTAATGTAAACTAGATTGAAACGAACACGTTTAAGAGAACAAAGTTAATCCCTAGGCCATAATTTCCCATAAACGTCATACCATTATATTAGGATAATTAGTTTAATTAACTTAGTATTAGTATATTTAATTACAAATAAATCTTATTTTTATCGCCTAAATAAAGTTACGTTGTGATAATTACGGTACTCGACAATAATCTCAATCAATCCCTGTGGATATGACAACCCTAACTCTTCCAACCCTATACTAAAACTTGACCCATACACTTGCGGTGAAAGTAGCGACGTATCTACGCGCTACCAATGGTTAGAGAACAAAACTTGGTATTATTAAAGCATAACAACCCACACATGTAATATACAACAACTCAATTTAGAAGATCACAAATACAATCACACATCCAATATCATACTTTAACATTGAGTAAAGCTACCATGTAAGATATCAAGGATGATCACGTTCAGTACCTTACCACACTAGTAAGTCCCCTTTTGATTGTTCTAGTATCTCATACTAATGGTTTGAGACTTACCATTCTCAAAGAACAAATAACAAAACAAGCTACTCTAGATTGTTAAAGACCATTTTTCACCATCCAATATCGGCTAGGAACTTTAGAATGTCAAGTTATCAAATGTCTTCGGTCTCCTCATTTTAATCATATTAAATAGTCAAGACACTTTAACTTAATATCCTAGGTCCATAGTGATATTGATATTATTAAAGAATAATATGAAAATACATTTGACTGACATTTTATTCAAGTAATTATTACTAGAAATAAACTCGTCTAGTATTGTCTACAGGGCTCATCCTCAATAAATTTTGATGTGGGTAAAAAGGAATCATTCCACCTTAGACTTTCATGTAGGCAAAGCGTCTGATGTTGAAAAGAATAGATCGATGATGTGGATGCTCAAAATCATGATCTGGTCAGCAAAGCTTTTGGTCGGTCATCCTAGATCGGTAAATTCAGGCTGACAATATCTTAGCCAACAATGCTTAGAATTGAGAACCTTCCACAACCAAACAGTTCTGACCAGTGGTACTCTTCTCGGTATCTGTTCTCTGATCTATGTCGATTCTCTATCTTTGTTAGCATATCGGCCCATGGACTTCTGCACCCATGCTAAAAAGCCTAGGCCCAAGACTATAATCCCTTCACACGCTCTTTTTTCTAACCGTGAGCCGTGTCAGAGACGTTAACCGATCTTAAGCCACCTAATCACAAAAAGTTAATCAGGTTTTCTCTTATAAAAGCGAAAATAAACAGTGTTACGAAAGATATTGCTTTTAGAATATTCAAAGCATAATTATATTTTCTCCCCCCGAGCTCTTACTCTCACGCCGGAGGGTTTTGCTGGGCACAACCCTGGTGAGTCTTGTGCAGGTACGCGCTTGGAGTTCAGGTCGGATATCGATAAGAATCAACCCGATCACACAAGGCCTCAAGAACTAGGAATTGAAAGAAGTTTCATTCAAGGCAAGTCATTCTAGATCACCGGCAATGATCCGCATGGACTTTGATCAGACTAACTGAAAATGTTAACCAATTTTTTACACCAACAAATTTTACATTGAAATTTTCTAATAAATTTAACATTTTTATGTGTTTGATTCGTAGGGATCATGAATTTGGCACGCGTATCCCAAGAAAGCAACAATATAACTCTAATTTATTTTGGTGGTTGAGAAATTTTGGCCATTGAAATTTGTCGCCAATGATCACGACTCTTAGAGGCAATTGAGGATATACATTTTTTATGATGCCTTGACCATCGTAAGATTCGAGAAATTTACGATAAACATTGGTTCATTTTCTAATGAACCCTTTTTACATACCATTTAGGACAGATGGAATCGACATATAAGCCCATAATCGGTGCATCCCTCTTTCTGGAACCCTTTATTGTCTCGAATCCCTTCCTAGACTGTGAACCCTATATTGTTCCTTGCCCTTATGTTCAACAGTTAAATAATGGATAAATATAACAAATAACACACATTAAGAAAAACTCACCATAGTTACTGTCGTAAATGATGTAATTCATTTTTCACGTGCAAATTATGGCAGCAAGTGAATTAATGATAAGTTCAGATGATAGGAACTAATGGAGAATATGCAATGACGAAAGCCTATTTATTGACAATCTTGGCAGGTAAATTTGGGGAGATTTTTTAACGAGAAAAAATAGAGGTAATGGATGGTTACTGACTTACATTCAACTAGACATGACGAGTCATGCACACATCACAAGTGATTACAATCGCAACTGGACAAGATTGTAATTGTCATGCGTGCTTGCATTAACATTTGTCATAACATTTTCACCGTCTTCCTCATAAAATTTTAATTTTATTTTTGCAATTTACTTTAATTTTATATCATTTTATTTTTGAAAAAAAAAAAACAAAAGACGAAAGAAAGAGAAAAATAGATGGCAAAGAAGAAAATAAAATAGAACAAAAAAAAAAAAGGAAATAGATAAATGATAAGAGAAAAGGAGATAGGAAAAAGAAAGAGGAGAGAGAGAGAGAGAGGGAGATGAGAAGTGGGCATTGCAGGAAAAGACAAAAAAGATATAGCAGCTTCCTGTTGCGCAGAGGCACAAAACAAAATGTAGAAAGGGCGGTACTATTAGGGACTGAACATTGCCTGCCCCTACCCTTCTAGAAAGTTTCCTATTCAACTCATTTTCTTTTTCTTAGTCGAACAAGGCCTAGGGTAGGTGACATAACTAGGTTTTAGGGTTTTCTAGTATTTTTTTCATTCGACAACTTTCTCGGTAAATAAAATCATCATTCTCATAATTCAGGTACACAAAAATTTAGAAAGAAACCCTTTGGGGAAGCCAAATTTCAAAGAGAAACCATCTACGGGTCGTGATGAGAACCAACAAGCACCATTAAAGGATCAACTGCATGTTCCAGTTGGGTCAATTATTAAGACAAGATTCAAGAATATCAAAGACGCACTCAATGGGCTAATTCAGGAGATTTGGGCTTTGTTTAAAATAGTGAAATCCAAATTAGGCCCAAATGACGATCAAGACCTAATCATTCTCATTAAGGCAAGCGAATGGGCTTAGGCTTGAACTTAAATAGACCTAAGCATGAGAGCCACAAAATTTTTAGCTTATTTATTTTATTTATTAGTCTTTCAATTTTAATTTAGATTATTTATTTGATAATTTGTAAGGCATGATTGTCAATTTGCCTTTTTCTTTTTAGACTGGGAGTGTAAGGTAAGATAATGAAACTTTCTTATTCTTTCTTTTGTCTTTTAGTGTGAGACATTAGGGTTTCTTTTATATTTTATTATGGTCGCCACCGCCAATGTTCACGCGCACTATTCACTAACTAGGATTTTTCCTTTATTGTTGACCACCTATTTAAGAGAGTTGTATCCCATGGGAAAAAAAAGACATTATTTTTTTTATTAATATAATTGTGAGAGTTTTCTCTTAAATTCTTCAACAAACGTTTCCTAAACTTCTTAAGAATTTCTTGTGGCGTTCAAACTCTATACTTTCGCTTCATGATTCACTTATAATCATTGGGTCAAGGTTTGTTTTCTTTATACATTTAGTACGCGTTGCATTCATAAACGTTGGGTCAAGGTAATTTATCTTTTAATTTCTATATTTTTAGTTCGATATAAATCTGAATTTAGTTCGATCATTGGTGAGCTTCCTATCATTTGGTGTCAGAGCAAGGTTTAAATCAGGTTTCATCTATCCTTTTCTTTTTCGTTCATTCATATATATTCCTTCTTGTTTTTTTTTCTTGATCGAATTATATCATCAGATTTATTGTGCATTTTTCATTCTAATTCAAATCTGGTTCGATCTTGATAAAAAATGTGGTGCATCTTTGTTTTGGTCATATTTTTTGTTTAAATACTATACTTCTTCAAATCTCGATTTAAAGTTGTTGCTTTTTAGAAAAAAAAAATAAGAAAAATAAAAAATAAAAATGGAATAGAATAAAAATAAATTCCAACAGCCATATTGAGATTTAAACTCTTGTTCTATTCCTTAAGTTTATCATTTATGCTCTTTTTGTTCACTTTACTTTTGTCCTAAATTTCATTCTTAGTGAAATCGATTTGTTGAGTTTGAATTGGCGCGAGAAATTTCTAATTGAGGTTGGTTAAGTTCAATTAACAACTAAAATAGTGAACTATAGAGTGAAAAAAAGCAAGAGAGTGTGAGACTAATATCAAGAAGAAAAAGTCAATTAAGAGTGATACATGAGTAGAGTGACATACTTTGACTGCAAACATGTGAGGGACTGTGTGAAGACTTATTATCTAATATTTCTCTTTAGTTTCAAAATATGTCTTCCAGGGGTAACACATCAAACAATGAAGGAGGGGAAGTGTCGTCCATCACGTTGCAGGCTATGCAACAGCAATTTGAATGCATAAATGTTGTGTTTAATGAAATTTGGGATCAGATGGATAAGTAAGACACTGCTATTGCCGCTTGGTATGTAGGGCAGCCCCAAGGAGTCCCTAATGCTAGAAGGCACGAAAAGGGTGCGCACGTGGAAGAGTTTGATGGTGACCACAAGGATGAGTTCGAAAATGATGAAGAACAATCTTCATCGAACGGTGAGAGCAAGTTCGTGCCAAGGAGAGAAAGGCGTGATAGAGTTTTCTGTGGAGATCTAAGATGGAGATATAGGGTTGACCAAAACCTAGGGAACATCAAAATAAGAATACTATCGTTCCAAAGGAAAAATGACCCTGAAGTTTACTTGGAGTGGGAGAAGAAGGTGGAGTTAATTTTTGAGTGCCACAACTATTCTGAGGAGAAAAAGGTAAAACTCGCTGTAATTGAATTTGTGGATTATTCTATAATATGGTGGGATCAACTTGTGATGAACAGAAGTAGAAACCATGAGAGGCCTATCAAGACGTGGGTGAAAATGAAGGCTATCATGAAGAGGAGGTTTGTCTCTAGTCACTACTATAGAGACTTGGACTAGAAGTTACAAAGTTTTACTTAAGGCTATCAAAGCGTGGATGATTACTACAAGGAGATGGAGATC
The DNA here is from genome assembly GCA_016647705.1 of Eucommia ulmoides. NCBI lineage: Eukaryota > Viridiplantae > Streptophyta > Magnoliopsida > Garryales > Eucommiaceae > Eucommia > Eucommia ulmoides. The sequence continues at coordinate 20,040,582 of CM028338.1, read as the reverse complement.
GCCATGATCCAGGTAAATGTCGAGGAGGATAGAGAAACTACAATGACAAGGTTCTTGAATGGGCTGAATCGAGAGATTGCCAACGTGGTGGAGTTGGAGGACATAGTGCACATGGCAATAAAGGTGGAACAACAACTTAAAAATGAGGGAACTCAGTTATTTCAAAACCCAGGCTCCTTTACTTCATGGAGGTCTAATGGGAAGAGAGACGAATGGGTTGTTTTTTAGTCCAAAATAGAACCACCGAACATGAGAAATGACGTGTTCAATGCCAACAAAGGTAAAACCAAAACCTAAACTTGTAACCGTGATATTAAATATTTTTGTTGTTTGGGAGTAGGCCACATAGCTTCACAATGCCTAAATAAAAGGACTATGATAGCACATGTTGATAGAGGGATGGAAACTGAAAGTAAGAGTGATGATGACCAGATGCTATTGCATAGGGATTCTTGTGATGGTGATTTGAAGTACTATACGGCGGAGGATTTTGATTCTCGCGTATTGACTACTCGCAAGTATACGAGGTCAAAGTTTTAGTATAATATGATTGTTAAGATTGGGTTATCGTATCCACTGGGATTGGTGTCGCTACTATCGAGTATCGCGTTTGTCATGACCTAACTTTATCTAGGCGACCAAAAATGTAATTAATTAATTAAACTAAACAAATATAACCTAAATTATCTATACTAATATACTAATACGTTTTAGGGGAAATAATTGCCTAGGGATTAACATGTTTACAAATACGTGTTCGATCTCGATTTACTCACGTTTACAGTGTTTGACCTATTTGACAATCTCGGTTCGTAAACTCCACCGCCACCTCTCCCTAGTATAAGATGGTGGAATACATGGCTTCAAGTTAACGAAGAAGTCCCTATCAACATCTTAATAACCCTAGGTCACGTGAGTCTCACCCAGCGTCATTGATTGCACACAATCTAACTCCCGACTGGATAATTGGATCGTCGCATTATGTTTACCCTATCGACAATCTCCGTTCTAAAACTTTACCGCCACCTCTCCCGAGTGTCAAACAAGGGAATACATGACTTCGAGTGAATGAAAAAGTCCCCATCAACGTCTTAACGACCCTAGGTCACGTGAGTCTTGCCCCAATGTCATCGATTGTCCACAATCCAACTCCTGACCGGGTTATTGGATCATGGCGTTTGTTTACCCTAATTCGAATACGGGGTTCGTCAAACCCCGTATTATCTATTTATCTATCTAAGCATGAAAAATAAACAATACGATAAACACAATCAAACTGCAAAGAACAAACATAAACGCAACACCGAAATCATCCAAACACATATTTATAAATTTCATGTTAATCCCTATACAATCCATATTTAGCTATGGCCATAACCACATTTCCAAATAAAGAACGAGCTAAACATGCTCAGATGATCCTAAGTTAAAGAAATAAGGAAAAAAAATCGAAGAACTTATCCTCGTCCAAAGATTAGCCGCTAAGAACGCTCAACGATCGCTTCGCCGTCTTCCTCCACTTCAGGATGTGAGCTCTCTCTCTAAAACTCCTAATTCTAACCCTAAGTATAGCCCAAGGGCCTCTAGTGGCCGGGGTGTGTAGGAGGAGGGGAGAGGTGTGGGTATTTATATAGGTAAAATATCTCAAAAATATCTAATAAATATCTTAAGCTGTGAAGAGGCCACCGCTGCGGCCGTGGGTAGTCGGTTGGTTGATCGCCTAGGCGGTAGAATAGGAAGAACATCCTGTATCTCTTGCGTCATGGCAGTGGAAGTTTAGCAAGATATTAGTCTTCTCAGCATTTTCACCGTCGCGATGGTGGTCTGGACGCCGCGGCAATGGGCTTCTTTCACAATATTACCTCCTTACTTGTTTTTCCACCGTTCTTCGACCGTTTTTGGTTCGATCTCATTGTTTTTGCTCCAACTTCATATCTTTTTGCCCCACATACCTATTTTAATACAAAAAGTATAAAAACTAATTAAAACATAATAAAATACTATATAAACGCTTGAAAACTAACTTAATTCGGTTTGAAAATATGTAGGTAAATCACACTTATCAAATAACCCCAAACTTGGAATTTGGCTAGTCCTCAAGCCAAACATACACACGAAAATGAAAAACACAACTAAATGAAATAACAAACAACCTAAAACAATCTAAACATAACAAGATGCGAATTTTAAATTCTTCTAACGGCCTATTTATTTTTCCCTCAATAACTACTAGTCATATCGAGTTTAGGCGGTAACACACATCATGTAATGTTCTAGATTTTCGATATGCAATAATGGTGAGCGCTATTCTAGATCCTGTAAACGTGTTTGTGCGAGACTCAATAATATAGCTAGACAACAACTGGATTGAATCATCCACCAACAAAACTCATGACTTCGACCGTGAAAGACTAGGATTTCCATAGGCCAGATTGGGGTCCACTCTCCACTAATATAGGCTTGGAAGTTTATAGAGATCATTAGGACTTGGTTCGGTTAAGGAATAGTTGGCCAAGGGTATTTTAGAATTGAAAACGGGTTAACGTTGTTAACTTAACGTTACCCAAGGCTCAACGCTTGGCACATTCACTCTCGAACACCCATACTTAGATTGGAAACAATCCCGAACATGGATTTAAGACTGACGTACTCACTTGTCAAAAAGAAACGTAAATTTTTTATTTTTTTTAATTTTTTTAACTAACCACACCCCCAAACTTATTTGGTTAGTATGATTTCACAGGTGTAGTTTTAAAATGAAATAACAATGACAAAGTGAGTACTCAAATACCGAAGCAATAAGAAGTTCACCCTAAACCCAACCACTCACATCAAATAGCATTTGCAATTGCTGGCTTGATTCACTCAAATGTGCCTTTAAATTCAGCGATTAAGGTTTGCAAAAAGATCCACTAGCTAGGGTATTTGTTTATATGTTCATAATTGAATTTACATTTTGGCTTCGATAGGGTGACGAGGAATAATGATATAACAGGGTAGGCTTAAAAAGGCTCAAGCAATAAAGAGAATGCCCAAATCACGTCTCCTGAACTACCTCGCCTAGGATTTCGCCTCAAATTTCCCCTCAATCAGGTTCTAGAATCCTTAATGTGTCATGAGTTTGGCTAATCGATAATCATCCTCAAATCAATTAAATAGAAATACATTGAGTCTATGTGCTCGTGTAAATTAAGATCTACAATAATTTTTACCAAAAAGCATTGTCAAGCACACAGAACACACATGCATGGGTATTATCCTTGACCTTGAAAACAACCAAGGGGTAATCTCATCATCGGGTGACGGCCCAGATGAACGCAAAACTCAGCATGAAAACAACACCACAAAAACATAAACACATTCTAACCTAAACAAACATACACACAAGAAAACAATAACACATTTAACATAATATACTACACATCACCGCCAAACTCAAAATGGACAATGTCTTCAGCGATCCCAATCATCAATCTCAACATATGAAATTTAAAGCATGCTAACGAATAGGGTTTAGAACACGTACTTGGGAGGCGAGAGAATCTAGCCTTCGAATAAATTTGGCTGTGGAGGATTTAATTTATTTGACCATGGGTTACCTCCCAAGAAGCGTGTGGTTTAATGTCCTCGGCTCGACATTTTTAGAATGCCCTTAAGCTTGGCGACGTTTTGCTTTGTTCGACTCGATCTTTCAATGAAATGCCTCACTGGCTTATGTACGTGGCCACGTACTATAAACAACTTGGAATCCCATTGAAAGGGATGCATCAATACCTGTTGATCTAACATCTCCAGGTACCATGCATGAGAAACAAAAACAAAACTACAAACAAAAATTATATACAAAAGAAATGCCTAAAGTAAAATTGGGTCATTTACTCACAATACCGACAATAACCAACAAACAAAACAATCCCCAACAATCTTTACCAAAAAACTTGGTAGCGATCGTAGAAAACTGAATTACCCTAACGACCAATCCCCGACAAGGGCGCCAAAAACTTGTATGGCAAAGGATTCAATCCTCGCTGTATTGACTAATCACTAATGTAAGAGGTCAAATTTCTAGTATAATGTGATCGTGAATGATCGGGTTATCGTATCCACATGGATTGGTGTCGTTACTATCGAGTACCGCGTTTGTTATGACCTAACTTTATCTAGGTGACCAAAAATGTAATTAATTAATTAAACTAAACTAATATAACCTAAATTATCTATACTAATATACTAATACGTTTTAGGGGAAAGAATTGCCTAGGGATTAACATGTTTACAAATACGTGTTCGATCTCGATTTACTCAAGTTTACGGTGTTTGACCTATTTGACAATCTCGGTTCGTAAACTCAACCGCCACCTCTCCCAAGTGTTAGACGGTGGAATACATGACTTCGAGTTAACGAAGAAGTCCCCTTCAACGTCCTAACGACCCTAGGTCACGTGAGTCTTGCCCAGCATCATGGATTGCACACAATCCAATTCCCAACTAGGTCATTGGATCGTCGCGTTCCGTTTACCCTATCAATAATCTCCATTCTAAAACTCCACCGCCACCTCTCCCTAGTGTAATACAGGGGAATACATGACTTCGAGTCAACGAAGAAGTCTCCCTCAACATCTTAATGACCCTAGGTCATGTGAGTCTTGCCCCAATGTCATCGATTGTCCTCTATCTATCTAAGCATGATAAACAAACAATACGATATACACAATCAAACTACAAAGAACAAACATAAACGCAACACCGAAATCATCCAAACACATATTTATAAATTTATTGTTAATCCTTATACAATCCATGTTTAACGACAGCCATAACAACATTTACAAATAAAGAATGAGGTAAACATGCTCACAATATCCTAAGTTAAAGAAATAAGTGAAGAAATCAAAGAACTTAGCCTCGTCCGAAGATTTGTTGCTAAGAAATGTTCAACGATTGCTCCGCCGTCTTCCTCTACTTTAGGATGTGAGCTCTTCCTCTAAAACTTCTAAATACAACCATAAGTATAGCCCAAGGGGCTCTAGTGGCCGGAGAGAGCAAGTAAATGAGGGAGCAGAGGGGATATATATAGGCAAAATGTCTCAAAAATATCTTAAGCTATGTAGAGGCCACCGCCACGTCGGTGGGTAGTTTAGTTGGTTGATCGCCTAGGTGGTGAAGTAGGCGGTGGAATAGGAAGAATATCCTGCATCTCTTGTGCCGCGACGGTGGATCTTGCACCGCGACAGTGGAAGTTCAGCAAAATATTGGTCTTCTCAGTATTTTCACCGCCGTGGCGGTGGTCTGGACGCCGCGGTGGTGGACTTCTTTCACAATACTGCCTCCTTGCTTGTTTTTCCACCGTTCTTAGATCATTTTTGGTTCGATCTCATCGTTTTCGCTCCAGTTTCTTATCCTTCTGCCCCTACACACCTATTTTAATACAAAAAGTATAAAAATTAATTAAAACGTAATAAAATACTATATAAACACTGGAAAATTAAATTAATTCAGTTTGGAAATATGTAGGTAGATCACACCTATCAAGTACCCAGTAGAGGGTGAGTTACTTGTGTCTTGGCATACTCTAAGTGCTCAAGTCATGGAGGATGACATGGAACAACAAAAGGAGAACATTTTTTATACTAGATTCCACGTCAACAACAAGGTATGTAGTATGATCATTGATGGGGGAAGTTGTACTAATGTGGTTAGCACTACTTTAGTAGCAAAATTGAGTTTACCTACCTTAAAATACTGTAGACCATATAAATTGCAGTGGTTGAATGATTATGGGGAGGTTCGAGTAAATAAGCAAGTGTTAGTTTTCTTTTTGGTTGGGAAATACAAGGATGAAGTGCTTTGTGATGTTGTTCCAATGCATGCGGGTCACATACTGTTGGGTAGGCCATAGAAATTTGACAAAAAGGTCACTCATGACGGGTTCAAGAATAGGCACTCATTTGTCAAAGACAATAAAACCATTACTCTTATGTCGTTAACTCAAAGACAAGTGTATAAGGATTAAATAAAATTGAAAAGAGAGAATGAGTTGAAAAAAGCTGGTGAGACCAAGAGTTCAAAAAATGATGAGAAAAAAAAGAGTAAAAAGAGAAAGAAAAATGAAAAGAAAAAGGTAGTGAAAAAATTACAGAAAGATAGAGAAATAAGTGAGTTTTCATGCAAAGGAGAGTGAAATCAAGAGTGTTTTTTTATTGAAACCAGCCTATATTTGTACTACGGTACAAAGAGGTATGTTTTAGTACTAACGAACTTGACGAATCTTTGCCCAGTGTTGTTGTTTCTTTACTGTAAGAATTTGAGGACGTGTTCCTTGATGATGTGCCTAGTGGATTGCCATCTATTCGAGGCAAAGAACATCAAATTGATTTTGTGCCAGGTGCAACAATTCCTAACTGACCAACCTATAAGAGTAATCTAAAGGAGACGAAAGAACTTCAAAGGCAAGTGGAGGAGTTGTTAGCCAAAGGACATGTAAGAAAGAGCATGAGTCTATGCGCAATACCAGTACGACTTGTGCCTAAGAATGATGGAACTTGGTATATGTATGTTGATTGCCGAGCTATTAACAACATTATGGTAAAGTATCGATATCCCATTCCTAGGTTGGATAACGTGTTAGATGAGTTGTATAGGTTATGTATTTTCATAAAAATTGATTTGAAAAATGGGTATCAACGAATTAGAATGAAAGAAGGTGATGAATGGAAAACTGCATTTGAAACTAAACATGGATGGTATAGGTGGTTGGTTATGCCTTTTGGTCTAACTAATACACCAAGTACATTCATGAGGTTAATGAATCATGCATTGCGTGCGTTTATAGAAAAATTTGTTGTGGTCTATTTTGATGAAATTTTGGTGTATAGCAAAAGCTTAGATGAGCATATTGATCACTTTCATTGTGTACTTGATGTTTTAAGGAAACAAAAACTATATGCCAATGTAAATAAATGTTTCTTTTGCTTGGATAAAGTTATGTTTCTTGACTATGTTGTTAGTGCGAAAGGGATTGCGGTGGATGAGGAAAAGGTGAAGGCTATTAAAGAATGGCCCACACCTAAGTCAATCACGGAGGTAAGAAGTTTTCATAGTTTGGCTAGTTTTTATTGGCGTTTTGTTAAAGATTTCAGTACACTAGCCGTACCACTCACTGAAATTGTTAAAAAAAATCCGTGGGTTTTAAATAGGGTAATGAGCAAGATCATGCATTTAATGAGATTAAAGAAATGTTATGTGGTACTTCTTTATTAGTATTACCTGATTTTTCTAAAACTTTCGAGATTGAGTGTGATGGCTTAGGAATAGGTATTGGAGCTATTTTGATGCAGGAGAAGCGACCAATAGCATACTTTAGCGAAAATCTAAATGGAGCAGCCTTGAACTTCCCGACATATGATATGGAGCTTTATGCATTGGTAAGAGCATTAGAGACTTAACAACATTACCTGTGGCAGAGAGAGTTTGTCATACACACCGACCATGAGTCCTTGAAGCACTTGAAATGACAAGGTAAGTTTAATAGAAGGCATGCCAAATAGATGGAATTCATTGAAACCTTCTCGTATGTAATCAAATATACAAATAAGGCAAGGAAAATATTGTTGCTAATGCACTATACAGAACTGTGTATGGAGTGTGTGAGAAGACAACGTTTGTTAATGAGAGAGCTAGTTTGGATGGACAAAAGAAAGTTGAGATGGTGAAGAAACTCCATAAAAGTGTACGACAACACATAAAGAAGAAAAATAAGCAATATGTGGCCAAATCCAACAAGGGTCGTGGACGAGTTATCTTTAAACTGGGTGATTGGGTTTGGGTGCATATGAGGAAAGAACGATTTCTTTCCTGTAGGTGGTCCAAACTATATCCAACAAGAGATGGCCTATTTCAAGTCCTAGAGAGGATCAATGATAATGCGTATAAGTTGGATCTTCTAGGTGAGTACAATGTCAATGCTACATTTAATGTTTCTAATATTTCTCTATTTGATGTAAGTGAAGATTTGAGACTAAATCCTTTTGAAGAGAGGGGGATGATGAGAACCAACAAACACCATTAAAGGATTCGTTGCATGTTCTAGTTGAGCCAATTGCTAGAGCAAGATTCAAGAAAATAAAAGAAGTACTCAATAGGCTAATTCAAGAGATTTGGGCTAAGTCTAAAATAGTGAAACCTAAATTAGGCCAAAATGACGATCAAGGCCTAATCATTCTCATCAAGGCAAGCGAATGGGTTTAGGCTTGAACTTGATAGGCCTAAGCATGGGAGCCACAAAATTTTCAGCTTATTTATTTTATTTATTAGTCTTTTAATTTTAATTTGGGTTATTTATTTGTTAATTTGCAAGGCATAATTGTCAATTTGTCTTTTCATTTTTAGACTAGGAGTGTAAGGTAAGATAATGAAACTTTCTTATTCTTTCTTTTGTTTTAGTGTGAGACACTAGGGTTTCTTTTATATTTTGTTGTGGCCATCTACTGTTCACTGCCACTGTTCACGCACACTATTCACTAGCTAGGGTTTTTCCTTTATTGTTGGCCACCTATTTAAGAGAGTTATATCTCATGGGAAAAAAAACATTACTTTTTTATTAATATAATTGTGAGAGGTTTCTCTTAAGTTTTTCAATTAACGTTTCCTAAACTTCTCAAGAATTTTTTGTGGCATTCAAACTCTATACTTTTGATTCGTGATTCACCTATAATCATTGGGTCGAGGTTTGTTCTCTTTATACCTTTGGTTCGCATTTCATTCATAAACCTTGAGTCAAGGTAATCTATATTTCAATTTTTGTATTTTTTGTTCGTTGTAAATCTGAATTTAGTTCGATCCTTCACAAAGAAACCTTAAGTTGGTTTTGGGTGTCACTAATTCTTAGTGAAGTTCGCATCAGGTCAATTCTTAGGGAGAAACCCATTTATGGTGCCAATATTGAGAGAAACTCTTTAGGTACTCATAAATTCAGAGAAAAATCCTCCTAGGAGCTAATCTTGAGAGGGAAGCCCGTTTGGAAAGCCGCCTTCGAGAGAAAAATCCGTTTATCGGAGATCCTTACTAGATCATGTACACTTTTTCTTTAATATTGGGTTTGTTTTTTTTTTTTTTTTTTTGTCATTTTTTAGTTATTGAAATTTGAATTTGTGTAAAGTTAATTCTTTCGTTCGATGATTCGATAAAAACGCTAGGACAATATTTTTCTTTTCTGGTTTAGCCTTCGAGCATTAGATAAGGACTTATATTTTGTTCTTTTCTCATTTAAATATTGTTGTTATTTATGTTGTTTCTATACACAAATTCATAGTTTAAAAATAATAATTAAAAAACAATAAAGAATAAAAGAAAAAAAATAATAATAGGTTGTGTTTTTTGTTCTTTAGACCAAATTTCATACTCTCTCTCCTCAACAAACTATTATGGAAATGAGGTTGTTCGCCTGGAGATTGATCCAAGAGGGGGGTGAATTAGATCTATACAAACTTTTCGTGAATCTCTCTATTAAAATTTCAAATCAAACTTGTTAGTTCTTCTATTTGTGTGTGCAGTGAAATAATCAATTAAATCAAAATAATCAAAGTAAAGAGTAAGGGATAGAGACAATCAAATGACAAGATACAAGAAATTTATAGTAGTTCGGCAAAATTGTTTTGCCTAATCTACTCCTCCGCGCTTTGGACGGAGAGTTCTAGTTCACTAATCTTGAATCTTCTTATGGGTGAAGATTAAATCATTTACAACCTTTTACAATCTTCTTATGGGTAAAGATTAAATTGTTCCACGTGATTTTATTTCTGATGAGATCGGTCCGTCAACACGAAATACGCCTCATTTGGTCTTATTCATCTTCTTCACAAGTTGATGCTGATGTAGTGATGTTGAGGATCTTCCTTACTTGGATGTTTATATGAAGTACAATCTCTTAATAAAAAACTCAAAAAATGGTTTTGTAATCTAACTTACAAAATCGACTTTCGATCTCTAAATACTCTCTATAAATATTATAATACTTTGACTCTCTAGTGTTTAGTGTTTCTCACAAATATCACTCAAGAAATGATAGATAAACTTTAAGTACAAGAGTGATAAAAAAGTACAAGAATCAAAAAGATGGTGTAGAAGAATATCACTTTGTAGTATAGCTCTTGGAACCACTTTTGTATGATTGATCTTTGAAGCTCACTTGATTGATACTTGGATAGATGGTTAATTTCTTCCAGCAATCTTTTCTTATTGTTTAGAGGTAGGGAATATAGGAGGATATCACACTTGAAGAGCTTAAGAGCAAAGTAATCGCTGGAAATGCTCTTCAAATTGTCAAGACACAAATGCAAGGCTCCTCTCCATTATCTCTGTAGATTTGTCAAGATTCCATATCTTTTTTCTAACCTCATTAATTCTAGATAGTATAAATAAATTCAAATAATTCATAACAGGCATAAAATTAAAGGTGATTGAGTTGCCTTTCCATAGAAAAAAAATCACCTCATTTGGACTCTAAATGAGTGAGATATAGCCATTTGAGTGAATAGTGGTCAGTGCAGATTTTTCTGTTGGAACCTTCTGCATGAAGGTAGTAGACTACTTTGCCAATATGTAGTCGACTACTTGTACTGTAACTTCAGCGCAAGCGTCGTTTTCGTGTGTTCTTGGTTTTTTACCTCGGTCTATGATCGTTTACTATTTAAAACACTTTTAGAACATTGCCTCAATGATATTTGAACTGTTTTCACATTAAGATCATGCAATATACCTTATGATCACATAGAAATCAAGTTTAAGCAATTTAAGCATATTTCTAATAAAAAATTCAATTTATCATGTATGCATGAAATGATCAAATCGATGATCTGCATTGTGATATATAAGTATAATAGACATGCTAGAATCAAGATATCACAAATATATGCGTATATTGATCGTATTATCATTGTAGGCATATGTAGAGGATTCTTCAAATTCTAATGCATGCAAGGTATGTTTTGAACACATCATATCATGATATAAACATAAGTTAAGCATATTAAATCAAGTATATCAGGTTGTTATTTTATAATAACCATTTGTATCAAGCAATGCATGCATTGTATATTTTGATCAAGTTGAAAACAAGTTTTCTTAAATTAAGCATATTGTGATCAAGATGTGAATTTGACTAATAATCATGTGTTGGACAATCCAATCACATATGTCACGATATAATCAAATAGTGAATATGTTTAAATCATAATATCATGAATGTATACACTCTGGGTTTGTGTGTGTATCCTAATGAGCCAAGGTCTATAATCTTTTCAAGAGTAATATCCTATACACTTAACCTAATAAATTTAATCTTACCTAAATCTTGCGCTCTTGATATCGAGATTATTCATGCGTTTCACACTTAAGATTCTATAATGGTTAGCACACGCAATGTATAATTGAATCTTAATACGTGCACTTAAGATATTACATTGGTTAGTACACTCGAGGTATGATTTATATTGTAACATATAATTTGTGTCTAATATTATTAATGTGACATCATCATATCACTAATATTGACATCATCATAATGCATATTATGACATCATCAAAATACATATATTGACATTATCAAAACATATGTATCAATAATCTCCCAATTTTTTATGATGACAACCCTTTGATGGATTGTCACACAAATTATATGAACAAGCTCCCCCTAAATATATGCATTGGATAGAAAATATCAATTTAAGCATATATACATATTCAATCCATATATCTCACCCCCTTCGACATCATCAAAAATATTATAAATATATAAGCATGATGGGATGTAGAGATAGGATTGAAAGCAAAACAAAAACATCAATTGTTGGTAAGAATATATCAATTGTTTGATATATCAATTAAGCACATCAATTGATGATACTCTCATATTTAATAAGAATTAATCAAGTTCTAGAAGATAAAAGAGTTTTCAAATATAATGCTTATCCAATTTGGATTAAGTTCTCCCTAGATATAGCACACTATAATTGACATTGCAGAAATTCTCAAGCAATGATTCACATATTGATACCAATGAAATTTTGTGCTAAATCGATTTACTCCTTAAACAAATAATCATTGAAACGTGAGAATTGAGTAAACCGGGTGATACCAATTTTTAAATATAAATGCGTTGAAATTAATGGAAATTATACAAATAAATATCATTTTTCAAATTTAACGTGACTTTCAACAAAAAAACATGAATGAATAATACATAAGCCATGCATTCATGCTATAGTAAACTCCCCTTAGAATGATACCAATTTTTCAACATAACAAAGCTAATTAAATCTTTCGATTTGAAATTATAAATTTTTAAGAATAACGGGGATGTAAGTGCTAATAGACATGTATTAAATTAAGATCAAGTATTAAAAAACTAGCATATACCAATTTTGTACTAGAAATAAGTATTTAATCAATTATATCGCAAAGTACCAATTGAATATTTATTGTTGTATACTATTCTCAAATGAATCATGTGTCAAGCAATAATTAATTTAATCAATATCACATGATATATCATAGTCTAAGTATATGACAATTATATCATTTAAGCATGATGGACTAAATCACAAAAAAAATGTGTTCTCAAAATATCATACATATTTTAAGCATGGGAGAACATCCTAAATTAAGGATGCAAAATTTGATTGCATAATTTATCAACTCATGATATAACTCATATATTACAATATTAGAGCGAGGTTTAAATGAGTTCATGAACATGATAATATTATCATTAAAAACTATGTTCATGTAACATAATCTATCTATAGTCATATGATTAATCATAAATTCAATAGATACTTCAACTCATATGATACCAATTGATTATAGTCATTAAAACATGAGTTCATCACATGGGTGTCAAGTATATCATCTTATCATGCCATATCATTAAAAATAAACACAAATAGTGACACCAATGGTAAGATGAACTAAATGTGATTAGTTAAACGAAGTGTTCAAGCAAAATAGTTTTACATGTGAGGTATAAATATTTCATAATAAGGATTTTCACATGAATTTCATAAGTCCTTTTTAATAAATTAATTTATGAATATCAAGACTTATAAAATAACCACATATTATCAAAACATATATTAATGAATTTAAAAATCTATTTTCAATAACCACATGTGACAACATGATTTTAAGTATATTCAATAAACGTTTCATGTCACAAAAATAATAATTCAGTTATGTAAGGATATTATCAACATCACGTTGCTATTATTAGTGAATAGAAAATCATATATGAATATCATCACGGAATGAAATAAATATTCAAATTATAATTAATGAGTTACAAATTTATTAACATATCAAATAAACTCATTTAATATTTGGTTATATCATTTATGATGATGTACAAGTAAATAAACTAGATTAGTCCATAATTGGATTTTATCAATTAAATGCATGTAAAATAAACATTTAAAAGTTATTTTAGACACCTTTAATGTTTTTCAAAACCACATAAATTTTTTTAGGTCAATCCAATAAGTAGGATGAGAATTATAGCAAAAACGGTGAAGGTTGTCAAAAAATCTGCTTAAAATTTCTGGTCAGAATTTTATTTTACTTCTAAAAAATGGTTGATTAATTTTACCATAAATTCATCCATTTGAAAGTGTTTAAGCATATATAATCATATAGAATATTTAAAACACTTTTATATGATTTAATGTCATACAAACTTGAAGCACATATACATAAGATCAATTAAACCACATATGAGTAAATAGTAACATCCAAGTCTAATGCATGCATGTTTAGATATTAGTGTATGAATACAATATAAATACAAATGATTAATACACATCTAAAAAAATAAGGTTATTACTATATAAAACATATACCATAGCATAGTATTAAACCATTTTATGATTCTTAAAGAACCACCATATTTTGTTTCTTAAGACAATGAATATAACCATTAAAGAACATGTCTAAGAAACATATCCCGACTTGTTTAATTAAAAATCCAAGCATCTATCCCTTTCTCAAATTTTATAAATTTAGGGGTACGAGAGTTAGATGTACCTTTATTTGCCTTTGCAATGGATTTACCTTTGTAGACATAGGCATTTGTAATGATTCTTGGTTTGGATGCATTTTCCGATTCAACATTTTTGTATCCTCCAAACCTCTTGTTGTTGAAGTTCTTAGTTGATGTGAATCTATTGTTGAACTTTTTTTTTCCATTTAGATCATTCCTCACAACATGTGGAAAGTTAGATTCCACTTTGGACGACCTTTTCGGTTGAGATGCCTTATTCATGACTTGATCGTGAGCTTTATTTATAATATTGTAATTTCTTGAAATATTACACTTTCTATTCTCTTTTGGTATCCATATCATTTTGGATCCGTTTCGGTTAGTCTCAAAATCATATTTCCTCTAAGGATATGAGACCTTATAATGACCAATCTTATTACAATAATAACATTTTTATTTTGAGTGATTATTATTTCTTCTAATATGATGATTAGCATGTGATATACATAATTCTTAATTTTTCAACAATACTTATCTATCATTGACAATATGATGAGAAGGATTAGAAGATAATGCACAACATTTATTGTAATCAATAATTCTCTTAGAATCAAAATTTTTATGTTTTTCAACAATAGATTTAAGTTCCGATTTTGATTTCTCGAGATCTTCCTTCAAATCTTCAAAATTTATTTCCAAACAGGATTTCTTTGAAGTAACTTTTTCAAAATCATTTTTCGAAAATTTATACTCACTTTCGAGAAATGGTATTTTTCATAAAAGATTTTATTTTTCAAGTTTAGAATTTTCAAGATCTTTATTTAATCCATTTTCAAGATATCTAAAACATGAAATATTATCTTTTAGGATATTCATATCATTTTTCAAAAAATTATTTTCATTATCAAAATATTTAATTTGATCAATCAAGTTGTTTATTTCCAAGACAACATCACAAACCTTTTTTTGTTTTCAAATAACTTTCTAAACGATGTAAGCTTGAATATTTCAAATCATTTTCTTTATTTTCAAATAAATTTATTTTTCTTTTAAATTTAAAATTTTCTTTAGAAAAATATTGAATAAGAAGTAATAATTTTTCAATTGCAACATGTGTTGGTTTACCATCATCATCATCATCATAAGCATTATCATTATCATCTCTACGACTAGTATAACAATATCTATCATTTTCTATATCATTGATTATTGGTCTTTCAAAGTTAGAATTCTCAATGAATATAGAAGATGTAAAAGATTATACCTCAAAACCAAAGTTTTTTGGTTCATTTTACACCTTCGATACATTTCGGTTGTAGTTGCCCACCGTATCCATTTATTGTGCACAACGGAGTGAGAAAAGATTTTTGATATTTTCTACGAAGTGGTTAAGCTTAATCCCATAGACTGAGCTCTGATACCAATTGTTGGCCCAGAGATTGATCCAAGAGGGGGGGTGGATTAGATCTATACAAACTTTTTGTGAATCTCTTTACTAAAATTTCAAATCAAACTTGTTAGTTCTTGTGTTTGTGTGTGCAGAAGAATAATTAATTAAATAAAAATAATCAGAGTAAAGAGTAAGGGATAGAGACAATCAAACCACAAGACATAAGGGATTTATAGTAGTTCGACAAAACCTTTTTGCCTTGTCTACTCCTCCCCACTCCCGACGGAGAGTTCTAGTTCACTAATCTTTAATCTTCTTACGAGTGAAGATTAAACCATTTACAAGCCTCTTACAAATAAAGATCAAACCATTTACAACCTTTCACTCTTCTTACGGGTAAAGAGAAACCTTTCACAATCTTCTTACGGGTGAAGATTAAATCATTCCACGTGATCTTCTTTTCGGCAAGATTTGTCCGTCACCACGAAAAGCGACTCATTTGGTCTTCTTCAACTTCTTCAAAAGTTGATGTAGTGATGTTGAGGATCTTCCTTTCTTGGATGTTTATATGAAGTACCATCTCTCAATACAACACGCAAAATGGTATTGTAATCTAACTTACAAAACCAACCTTGGAGCTCTAAACACTCTCTATAAAGATTATAATACTTTGACTCTTTAGTGTTTAGTGTTTCTCACAAATATCACTAAGAAAAGATAGATAAACTTCAAGTTCAAGAGTGATCAAGAAGTATATGAATCAAAGAGATAGTGTAGAAGAATATCACTTTGTAGTACAGCTCTTTGAACTACTTTTGTATGATTGATATTTGTAGTTCACTTGATTGATACTTGGATAGATGGTTAATTTCTTTCAGCAATCTTCTTTCCTTATATAGATGTAGAGAATGTAGGAGGATATCACACTTGGAGAGCTTGAGGGAAAAGTAACCATTGGAAATCCTCTTCAAATTGTCAAGACACAAATGCAAGGCTCATCTTCATTATCTCTGTAGATTTGTTAAGATTCCATCTCGTTTTTCCAACCTCATTAATGCTAGATAGTATAATTAAATACAAAGGACCCATAGTCCATTCTTGTCTTTGAGATACTGGAAAATTACGACCGTATATTAAATGAATACAATTGAGTATGGTTGGTAATAATGAATGTAGGCGAATCAGGACAGAGATATTAAAATATGGATGGAAATGATTAAAGATAAAATTCCTCAACTTTGAAATAAGCATCAAGTTATTCAAGATAAGATGCCATAAACATTGTGGGAGATAAGGTATGGGCTAGCATTTAATGAGCTACCCTACTACTAAGTCAAAATAATATGTTCTGTATTCCCACTTGATTATCTTGACAAATTTAAATTTAATACTTATATTCATACATGATTATGTATTTGAGCATATGTATACAATATGTATAAAGTATATTATACATGTATACAATTCAATTAAGCACATACAAGCATTTCAAATATTTGAACACTTAGAATTCATTTAGCATGGTGAAAACAAAATTTTTATACTCTTTGAGCCAATTTGTCAATTAATCATATATGTAATGATGAACATATCAATTGATCATAAACATATCATGTCGACATATTAAACTAAAATACCATAACGTGATTTGAGCATTCCGATCAAGATTTAATATGCAAATCCAAGTTTGAGTTCATGACCAAAAAGTTGTGAAATATGTTCTTAAATATTTGAAATGGTTTTGATCTAATTGATTCAATCCAATGATGATCATATTATCATTGTAAGCATATATAGAGGATTTTTCAAATTCTAATGCATGCAAGGTATGTCTTGAACACATCATATCATGATATAAACATAAGTTAAGCATATTAGATCAAGTATATCATCTTGTTATTTTATAATAACCATTTGTATCAAGAAATGCATGCAATGTATATTTTGATCAAGCTGAAAACAAGTTTTCTTATATTAGGTATATTGTGATCAAGATGTGAATTTGACAAATAATCATGTGTTGGATAATCCAATCACATGTATCATGATATAATTAAATAATTAATATATTTAAATCATAGTATCATGAATGTATATACTCTCAGTGTGTGTGCCCATCCTAATGAGCCAAGGTCTATAATCTCTTCAATAGTAACATCCTATAGACTTAACCTAATAAATTTAATCGTACCTAAGTCTTGCGCTTTGGATATTGAGATTTTACCTATGTTTCATACTTAAGATTTTGTAATGGTTAGCACACGCAATGTATAATTGAATCTTAATACTTGCATTTAAGATATTCCATTGGTTAATACACTCGAGGTATGATTCATATTGCAACATATAATTTGTGTCTAATATTATTAATAGAACATCATCATATCACTAATCTTGACATCATCATAACGCATATTATGACATCATCAAAATACATATATTGACATCATCAAAACACATATATCAAAAGAGGTTATTATTTAAACCTTTAACAAAACGTAGTTATTTTTTAACCCTTTCATGAACATGAATGGGCATGTTTGCACCTTATATATAGGGGTAAGGAAAACCCTAATTCTATATTCATTTTGAGGTATTCAACTCTTGTTAAGTCGCTGTCCTCTGTTCCTCTCTTGTGTTCGTTTGACGACGAAGCATCGCCGCCATTGGTCTTCTTCAGGTTTGGTTATCGTGCTCATCGACTTTATCATTCTCTTTCTTTCTCGTCGACGTCACCAATTTCGATGACGATTTCAATGAACGACGAGACGCCGATTTCAATGACGATTTCGTCGAACGATGCCACCGATTTCGATGAACGACGAGATGCTGATTTCGATGAATATCGAGACAATTCAAAGAGAGGTAACACTTCCCAGGTGTGATGTTCATGCGCTTTCCGATGTTTGGGAGAATTTGGGGGTTTTTGTTCATTGTGATTTATTTTTTTGGTTGATTTTCTCCGTGAATCAATGGGGTTGGGTTAATATATTGTTGCGGTTCAGTGAACATTCAAACCAATTATCTCGACGTGGAATGTTGAATATTAATATCAATTGTGTGTTTATTAATTTGTGTTTATGTTTTCGTGTCTTTATAAATCTTTATATGTATTGGTGGAAAAAATGTCCATACCGATCGCTTTTCATTGATCTTATTCAGGTTTTGATTTTGGCGAATGTTCATAAGAAGTGTTTTATTTGGTTTGGTTAGGTGAATATTTTTGGTGAATGTTTTATACGAAGTGTGTTTTCAATGTACTGGAGGTGTTTTTTAGTGGATATTATCAATTATTACCGAAAATGACTCTTCTATAAGGATGAACTTTTCTAAAGTTGAGTTAAATGAATATTAAACTCCATCTATATGTACCTTATTAAGAGTTTCAACAAATTATAATTAATCTTCAAAGATCTTCTATATCATGAATACTATGTAATTTCAATTTTTCATTAGTTCATGGTATGAAACAAATAAATATTATGTGGTCTTCCATTTTTTTCTTTTTAATGTTATCCTCCTTTTTGTAACCTATTTATTATGTGGTCCTTTCTGACAAAAATAGGGATAAGTTTGATCGATTTTCACCAAATGAGTTACACATGGTGTTGTTTAGGGGTTTAAATGTAATTTCAATTAAAACTTATTTTTTCTTGTTCTTGTTCTTTTTTCTCTTTTTATTCATTGTTCTCTTCTTTACCAATTTTGCTCTCCACCGACGTCTCAATCGCCAAACTCATTTGCCAGAATTCCTCCATTGTTGTTTGTCGGATATTCTCTACACTCAGAGCAAGACTCGGTTGTGAAAAAAAAAAAAAGAATAAAAGAATGTGAAATTAGATATTCAATAAGTTTTTCACTTCTACTAAAAGATGGTATGTGTAACTCAAGTGTTGAAAATTCGTCAAACTTAACCCCTATTTTTTATAAAAGGGAGGACCATATTAAGAATAAATAATTAGAAGGTCACAAAAAACATGTTGCAAATAGGAGAACTAAAATTTTAATTTGCCCATATATTTAATATGGCAAAATTTTTAGTATACAATCATAGTAAAATCATTTAAATATAATATATGTTTGATTTCATATTATTTTATTTCGATGAAACCATTATAACACAATTAAACACACAATATCATACAAAGGTAATTAGTATGTTCTATAGTATATAATACATATATGAAACATATTTCTAACACTTATATAATTCGAACATGTAACAACAAATAATAATACTCAAGTGCAACACATAAAAGTTAAGGATGTGACCATATAAATAACATAATTAAGTATGATTGTAAATAGATGTACATATACATAAGTTGATTAATACAAAAATTAAACATGTATGATAGATTATTAATCAACAATGTTGTGATTCTAAAAGAAGATAAATATCATGCTTCTAAAATAATAAGTATAACATTTATATCATGTGTCTAAGATACATATACAAACATACTTAATTAGCAACCCAAATAACTCTTTTACCAATTTAACATCTTCAAATTTAAAAGAGTTAAAATAACTGAGTCCTTTGGTCATGAATTTAGCTTTATTTTCATTAGCACCAATCTTCGGTTTTGATACAAATTTCTTTCTGAATCTTTTGGTATCTTCCGTTTTTCTTATTTTGAGATTTTTATCTTTTCGGTCATTCCTCAACACAAGAGGTAACGTAGTTTCCTATTTGTCTAGTCACCTTAGCTTGGGTGCTTTCTCCATAGTTCCATTATGAATGGTGTAATTTTTTAATATTACACTCTGTGCTCCTTTTGATATCTATATCATTTTGAATCCTTTATTGTTAGTATCATGACGGACTTTCTTATAAGGATATGATACCTTATAATAATCGATTCTGTTACAATAATGGTGTTTGGACTTAAAATGTTCATAATTCCATTTATATGACAATTATAATTTGAAGTAGGTAATATATTAATTTTTTATCATATCTAATTTACCATCAGTAGCATGAGATGAATGATTAGACGTTGAAGCATAGTTACTGCTATACTTGGCATTTAATGTTGAATAAAAATATTTAACTTCAAATTAGGATTTTTGACTTTTTAATACTATTTCTTAACATTTCAAGATTTTCCTCAAGACTTGAATATTTTGAAGTAACCAAATCAAAATCAGTTTTAGTTTGTACTCATTTTCAAGAAATTGGATTTTTAAATCATTTTTTCATATTCAATTATTGAACGATAAAAATTAGATTCTAGAACTTCAATTTTTTCTCAACATTTCTAGAACTACCGTTTCTTATTTTTTTTGGTGTTTTTATTTTTTTGTGCTTGTTTTTTATATTTTGTGAAATTCGGTTATGTTCCAGTTATGTTCTTATATTTTAGCGTTCCAACGAAGAAGTTGATAAAGTGAATAATATGGGTAACTAAGGCCATGTTTGGCTACCACTCCCATCCCAAAAATTCTCATTCCATTATCAGATTTTTGGGATTTATTTTTGGGCATAGCGTTTGGTAATCCATGTCACTTTTTTTTTTCGTTTTTTTGTTTCCGTTTCCATTCCATTTCAAAATGAGAATCCATCCCAATTTTTTTGTATAGAATTGAGAAAGATTTTTTTTTTTTTTGTTTTTACCTCTTCCCATCCCATTCCCAACCAAAAACAAACCATTCTGAGCTCACATTCGTCTGCTTTCGTGTTCATCACCTCCATCACCTTGCCTTCGTGTTCAGCACCTTCATCATCCTCTATTGGCTTCGTCTGGTTCTTCGTGTTCGCTCGTTGTCATCGTTCGTCTGCTTCTTTGTCTTCGTGTTCGCCTGCTTCGTTCGCTTGTCGTCGTTGTTCACTCCATCACCTTCGTGTTCGTCGTCCTCTTCTGCTTCATTTGGTTCTGCATCGTCATTTCCATTCTCCTTTTTCTCTATCGTCTGCTTTCTGCTTCCTCATCATCCTCATCGTTGTCTGTTTCTGCCTTTCGATTTCATAATCGAAACTAGAAATCGCTTTCGATTTCAAAATTGATTTCGGATAGGGATTCGAAATCGAATCAAAACCCTATTTCGATTCGATTTCGATTTCAAAATCAAAATAGGGTTTCATTTCTATTTCGAAATTCAAATCGATTTCAGATAGGGTTTCAAAATCGAAACTCGAAATCGAAATGAAAGTAGGGTTTCGATTTCGAAATCAAAATCGAAACCCTATTTCAATTTCAAAATCGAAATCGAAATCGAAACCCTGTCAATCGAACAGTTTCGATTTTCATCATCGTCGTTCGGGCTCCTCATCAATCGAACCCTTTTGATTTCAATTTTGTTTTCAAAATCGAAATCGAAATTGAACAACATGTGTGATTTCTATTTCAAAATCGGATTTCGATTTCCATTTCGAAATCGAAATCGATTTCGGATTTCGATTTCCATTTCAAAACCCAATTTGGATTTCAATTGTCGAAATGATTTTGATTTCAATTTTGATTTCAATTGGATTTTAGGATTTCAATTTCGATTAGGGTTTAGGATTTCAATTTCAATTTCGATTGGATTTTAGAATTTCGATTTGGATTGGGATTTAGGGTTTGATTGTATGACGATTTCTTAATTGTGGTTTAGGGTTCATTCTTGATTTATTGGATAAAATATTTACCAAACGCGATTCTATTCCCGGATCCAAAAAAAAATTGTCGTAACCAAACGCAATTCTGTTCCCAAGAAGAAAACAAAATTGTCATCCCATCCCATCCCATCTCATTCCCATCCTATTGCATGAGATAGGCACGAAACCGTTACCAAACACCACCTAAGTGTTTACAAAGCCAACCGAACTAGTTACCATTAAATCAAGCATTAAACAAGCGTTAAATAACATTAATGGGGGCATTTAATAGGGAATTAATGATCAAGATTTTCGAAGAGATATTGTTGATCATGACGAATTCTCTATCAATATTTTGCAACATTATGGTCATTGTTACAATATCTTCATAATTGCTTACCTAAGCTATGAATATCTTGATCTTGTGACTAAGGTTCTAGACATTAATGGTATTTAATGGCCTTAAATGACTTCAAATTGCCATTGAAAACAGGCTAGCAGTGCCTGCGCATTTGTGAATGCACAAGCATACCATTGTCCATAAAAGGCCGTATGTTTTCATTTGATTGCAGGCTTGGCCAGACCCCTTCTCTCTCTAGGCTCGAATTTCTCTCTCGGTTCCTTGGATTCATTAAGATTTCGACCCCTTAAAAAAACCTCAAATCCTTACAAAAAAGCTTTTCAAAAGTGTTCTTGACACTCTTCTAACAAGTGTTCAAGAAGTTATGGAAGAACAGTCGAGCAAAAGGAAGAAGATTTAAAGAAAGCGAAGAAGGGAAAATACTTAAGGAAAGACCACTCCCCTAAGTTAGGTAACTTTCTCTTAAACTCCTTTTTAATTTTGTTAGTTTAGTACCTTTATATTGTTTGTATATAGTGTTCCTTTGGTTATTCTAGTGTCTTAGATCATGTAAATAGTGTAAATAACTTGTTTTGTGCCAAGAATAACAAGAACACTATGGTATATGCAAAACATCTTTGACTTTATCAAGAATACATGAAACCAAACTCCATTGAACTTAAAATAAAAAACCGATGATGCACTACTAACTACTAACTACTAATAACTAACATTTACTTTTCTCACTCTGTGCCATTTCACGCTAGCATAGATCACAGCCTGGCCCTATGTCTCAGGCTTGTGGAGTGACACCCTTATATATATAAGCCTAGATCATCGACTAACCCTATGTCTCAGATCATGGAGTGGCACCCTTTATATATTATTCTATCTACACTTTTGTGGCTAAAAGTCGGAAGAAAGTGAGGATTGTACGCGCGAGGATTCACAACCTTTTTCTTCTCGCGGTAATTGGACTACTCACAAGTGTACGAGGTCTAGTTTTAATATAATGGATCTTGTAGGATCGGATATCGTTCCACTGGGAATGGCAAGTAATTCGGTTGAGTATTGCGATTTCAATAGTTTCATATTATCTCGACTAATCAAATTTTGTTTGTTTTCTAATTACTATACTAAGATAAATGACAACTATTAACTTAGTTTTAATTACACTAATTACTTAGGTATTAATCTCTTTCATATAATGCATAATCGATTTCATTTAGTTAGCTATAAAGGTTTTTATCTAATCCGACAACCTCTGTATTAATAACTCCTCCGCTACCTCTCCCGAGTGTAAAACGAGGGATTACACGACTTCGCGTCAATGAAAAAGTCCCCTTCAACACCTTAACGACCCTAGGTCACGTGAGTTTTGAGCCAACGTCATGGGTTGCATACGTTCTAACGCCCTCCCGGGTCGTTAGAAAGTCACGTTGTATTTACCCTAGTCCGAATCCGGGGTTACCTCTCCCGAGTATCAAACCCCGTATTCTCGTTTTATCTATACAAGCATAATATTAAGAATAACGGTAAACACAATCAGATTTAGACAAACAACACGTTAAAGTAACATTAATTCATTGAACCAAACGATTACATGATTTCGACTACACCTAAGTAACATTTAACTACTACTATAAGATCTTAGCCATATACCATACAAAATAAGAGGGATTCAACATTCTTAGATATGAAAAAGTGATTACAAAGAATAAAACAAGATAGAAACGATCAAATCTGGAAGTGAAACGGTTCACTGTCACTAATGATCGATCCGCAAGTTATCCTTCTTTATCCGAATGATGAACCTCCTTCTTGATCTTCAAAATATAGCTTAAGAGATTTTTAATAGGGTTAGGTTTCTTCAACAACAAGTTTTAGACGTGGGCAAGGGGTATTTATTGGCCTAGGGGTTAAAAAATATCTAAACAGATATTTTGGACTGGTCTGCGACTTCTGCCTAAGCGGTAGAAACTTCTCTTTGGCGGAGTTTAAGTCGGTTAGAATTCTGCCTAAGCGGGAGAATCTTCGCTTAGGCGGAGGACTAACTTCTTGGCTCCCTTTCTTTCTGACGGAATTTCGCCTAGGCGGTAGCTACTTCGCCTAGGAGGATTTACAGCAGTGTAGCTCTTCCAGTAGTTTAGTACTTCCAGCGTTCTAATCGATTTCGGCCTAGGCGGTGGAAACTTCGCCTAGGTGGATTCAATACTTCAGCCCTTGCAACCTTCTGACGAATTTTCGCCTAGGCGGTGGAAACTTCGCCTAGGCGGATTTCAACTCTTCAGCTTTTGCAACTTTGTGATGAATTTCCGCCTAGGCGGTGGATACTTTACCTAGGCAGAATTGCTCTGTTATTTGAAACCTCATTTTTTCATCTTTTTGGCTACCCTTTTCACACCATTTCGCTCAGTTTGCCGATTGTTTACGTCCCTACTCCTGACTAATAAAAACAGCTAAAACGATATTCAAACTTCAATAAAATACTCGAAAACTGGCAAATTTGGTTTAGAATTAGATAGGTATTTTACACCTATCAAGGACCTCTATTCCTTCGGGAATAAGTGTGCACCTTCTTCAGAAACGTTTTCGTCTTCATTTGTTTTCTTTTCTTTTCTATTAACAAAGTAAACCTTAACACTAAACTTGCCCAAGAAAATAAGTTCGGCTGGAGTGTTCTTGACAAAATCAAACGTGCATATCCACTTACCATTTGGGTCATGTTATGTTCTTACTTTTCTTAAATAAACAAAAAAGAAATAAAGAAATAAAAAATAAAAAAGGAGTTTTTCACATAAAATTTTTCAATATGAAAATACTTGGTGCCAAACTTGTTAAAATATTTTACTCTTTTTTCTTCTTTTTAAAAAAATAAATAAACTACTTTTGTTAAGTTAATTGTCCAAATAAAATCCCCCCAGGGTCAGACTTGTTGATTATTCTATAATCGACAGGTGGTCTAAAAGGGGGACATTTATTGTTTATTTTCAATCTGTTTTATTTGTTGCTTCTAATAAATAATATTCTTGTTTTCTTACATAAAAAATACATAAAAAGACAAAAAATATAAAAAATGGGAATTAATGGGTTAACCAAAATCGAAAGAAATTACTTGGACTTGTTTAAACGTAAAGATCTATTTAAACTTATGTACCATCTTCGGACGAGTATCTTGGGGTTCCTAACACTTTCCCCAAGCATACCTAACCCCCAAACTTTAAAGAAAATCTATGGTAAAGACCGATTATTTTTTAGTCAAAACTTGGGTTATTTTTAGCTAAAGATAATTTTTTGTTTTTAAAATTCCTGTAACCTAGTGCACCATTTAACTCAATGCTAGGTGGTGACTCAATTTTTTAAATAAATCCCAGCCCACAGAACGTTTTTAAAACCGAAACATAAAAAACCCTTGAAACTATGTTTTCTAAAATAAACTGATTTTTGAGAATTACAAGAGGGAGAAAACCAAACCTTGTCTTCCTTTTCTTCTCATTGTCTTTTTCCTCTTTATCAAAGTCTGAGGTGCGTCAATTGACGACTCCGCTAGGGACTGTTGAGGGTCAAGCTTAGTTGAAGTTTAAATTTATCTTTATGATTTGTTGGCCCAGTAAGCTACTTAAGAGGGGGGGTTGAATTCGGTAGTATTAAAAAATTATTAGAATAATAACACTTAAAAAATCAAATAATTAATTTTATTCTAAAATTAATTACTATCTTTATAGCAGCGGATAAGTGTAATAAGCTCTAGGTGCATGCTAGTCCTTGAACAAAACACTCACACAATAAAAGAAAATATAACAACTAAAAACTAAAAATGAAAAACACGAAAAACAAATATGTACAAGTTTTGAGTATCATCTTCCAACCAAACGGATTATCCCTCATCGGCCCCCAATCCTATCAAGTTCAAGCATAAAAACACACCATGTAGTGTTCTAGAGTTTCAACATTTATAATAGTAAGTGCCATTATAGATCCTGTTAAAGTGTGTGTGCTTGAAATTTAAATATATAACTATCCGTTAATCGGATTAGATTATCAACCATATAAGCGCATGATAGAAAAACCCGAGGGTATAGGGAATCCATAGGCTTGACCCGGGATCTATTCTCCACTAATGTAGGCTTGGAAGTTCAAAAAGATCAATTAGTCTTGGTTCGGTTTAGGACAAATGGTCAAGAGTATATTTGAAAAGAAAACGGGTTAACGTTGTTAACTTAACGTTACCCAAGGCACATCGCTCGGCACACTCACACTCGAAACCCCACAGTTAAATTGAAACAACCCTGAACAATCTATTAAGACCATCGTACTCACTTGTCAAAAAGAAATGAAAATAAACTATATTTACATACTTTTTTTTTTTTTTTTTTCAAAATCAACAAACACACCCCCAAACTTTTTTGATTTGTTACAATTGAAGGGATGTGTGAAATACAAACAAAAAATGACAAGTGAGTACTCTAATACCGAACCAATATAAAGTTCGCCCTAACCAAACCGCTCAGTTCAAGTAGCATTTGCAACTGCTAGCTTGATTCACTCAAAATTGTGCCTTTTGTTAAGCGATAAAGGTTTGGAAAACGTTTAAATGGCTAGGGTATTTGTTTAAGTGTTTAGAATTGAAATGGTTATTAGGCTTCGATAGCGTAATGAGAGATAAACACAAGGTAGGCTTCAAAAGGCTCAAGCGAGAAAAACGAATGCCTAAATCATATCTCCTGAATAACCTCACCTAGGATTTCGCTCGAATTTCCCCTAAATCAAGTTCTAGAAACCCTAATGTCATGAATTTAGGTGACAGATAATCATTTTCAAATCAATTAGACAGTTATATAATGAGTTTTCGTGCTCGTGCAAGTAGGATTTATAATAACTATTACTAAAACATAACGTTGAGCACACAGAACATACATGCATGAGCTTTATGCTCGACCACAATAAATAACTAGAGGACAGACTCATCATCGGGTAATGGCCCAAATGAAGTCAAAACTCCGCACATGCACAAAAACTACCCTAAACAAACATGCACACGTAAAACAAAACATAAACTACAACTAAACACATAATACTATACTAACACATCACATCCGACTTAAACAGGTAATGATCACAACAACTCTATTAGTGATCCCAATGACAGTTTATAGCATGATAATAAATGCAGGGGTTTAGAACACATATCTGGGAGGCAAGAGAATCTCGCCTCCCAATCAAATCGGTTGCTACAGATCTAACTTATTTTTCCTTAGGTTGCCTCCCAAGAAGCGCTTGGTTTATGGTCGTCAACTTAACACACCAAAGTGCTCATCAAATAGCGGCTTTTGCCCATAGTATATGTCATACAACACTACGTATAGGTCTTAGATCAGTACGCCCTCAAGATTGGCGAGATTTGTCTCTAATCGACCTAGGCTCAACAGGATGCTCCACCGGCTCATATACTTGGTGGGCATGGAAAAATGTTGCTAATGGCAGCGAATGATCAATGAGCCACATCGGATCCTCATAAATATGATCGTCTTGCATCGATGGTGGCGTCACCAGCTGGAATTCGAATGGTGAAAATTCACAACGATGAATGTGTAAATCTCCATCGATCTTACCCAAGTACCTCCTACTTGTCTCCGTATCCACATGGTGGCTTTCACTGAATGTGGCTTGTAAATCTCGCAGTGCCACCGTGTTTGACTCGACCTTAATCAAGAAGATGAGCTGACCGATTTGCGTATGAAGAGATATTACGGTCGCATCGATTTCAGTACAAATCATCTCAATGTTGTCCAGACGATCCTCGTGCTTATTTATCTAGTCATTCGTTTCCCTCAAGACTTTATGAGTCTCCCCCATGAGAATAGCAATTATTTCTTCCAGAATTGGGGAAGAATCCTAATCATGGTCCGGAGTGTCAATCTATGGCGCCGTAGTATTGAAACTATGAAAATCAAAGGCCACCATGTCTTCCAGCAACTAATAAGCTTCGTCTGTGGTTAGTTGGTAGAAAGAAGTGCTAGTATTTCCTCATTCCACCCACATTTTGGTTGCGGCTTGTAACCCATCGAGGAAATTCAGTAGTTGACACTCCCTTGGAAAATGATGGTTCAAAAACCAGAGTAGCAAATCCTTGTAACGATCCCAAGCATAGTAAAATGGCTCAAAATCCTGTTGAAAGAATTGTAAAAGCACTTGTTGATCTAACATCGTCAAGCACTCTATGGAAAAACAAAAACATAAACTACAAAGAAAAATTTATACACAAAAGAAATGCCTAAAGTAAAATTTGGTCATTTACTCACAACATCAATAATAATAAAAAACACAATCCCCGACAATGGCGCCAAAAACTTGGTGGCCACAGTTACGCGTCACCACTTACACCGCAAGTGTTCAGATCAAGTTTTAGTATAGATCGGGAGACCTAGGGTTATCGTGTCCATAGGGATTGGTTGTGATCATTATCGATTACCACGATTATCAAAACCTAATTTTATTTAGGCGAAACTAAATGGAATGTAATTAAATACTAATATTAATCTATTTAATCTAATTAAATTATCTATACTAATATTAATAATGAGATAGTTTTGAGGGAATAGATTGTCTAAGGATTAACTTCATTTACGAATACGTGTACGATGTTATTTTAGTTTATGTTAACGGCGTTCGACTTATCCGACAATCTCAGTTCGTAAACCCCCCCGCCACCTTTCCCGAGTGTAAGACGAGGGAACATGTGACTTCATGTCAATGAAAAAGTCTCCCTCAATGTCTTAACGACCCTAAGTCACGTGAGTCTTGCCGCAACGTCATCGATTGCATATAATCTAACTTCCTCCTGGGTAATTGGATTGTCGCGTTGTGTTTACCCTATCGACAATCTCTGTTCGTAAACTCCCCCGCCACCACTCCTGAGTGTAAGATGGGGGACTATGTGACTTTGTGTCAATGAAGAAGTCCCCCTCAACATCTTAATGACCTTAGGTCACATGAGTCTCTCCTTAACGTCATCGATTGCCCACAATCTAACTCTCTCTCGGGTTACTGGATCGTCGTGTTGTATTTACCCTAGTCCAAATCCGGGGTCACCTCTCCTGAGTGTGAAACCCCGTATTCTCTAATTATCTAAAGAAGTATAATAACATGAAAAAATGGCAAACACAATCGAAATTATTATAAAACACACATTAACGAAACATAAACTCAAACAAACAACAATTTTATAAATTACATTAATCCCTAGACAAAAACCCGTTTAGCTCATGGCCATAGCCGGTTATACAATGAAAATGAAGCTAAACATGCTCGAACAACTATCCTAAGTTAAGAAATAAAGAAAGGAATGAGAGAAACTTAGCCTAGTCCGAAGATTTGTCGCTAAAAATGTTTCCAGATCGCTCCCCTTTCTTTGCTTTGTGATCTTCTTCTTAGGATTTGAATGAGCACTCCCAAAACCTCTCTCTAAAATATCCCTAGTCTAATGGGGCTCTAATGGCCGAAAAAGAGGAGAGGAAGGGGTATAAATAGGGAAAATATCTAAAATAAATATCTAAATTTGTGCAGAGGTGACCACCGCGGCGGTGAGGTAAGTCGGCTAGTGATTGCCTTAGCGATGGAGGAAGCGGTGGAATTGGTGACCATACTGTATTTTAACCGCTGCAGCGGTAGATCTCACCGCTGTGGCGGTGGACGTTCAACAAGATAGGGTCTTCTCTACATTTTCACCGCCATGGCGGTGGTCTAGACGCCGCGGCGGTGGGCTTCTTTCAGAATATTGTCTCCTTTCTCGTTTTCCTACCGTTCTTCTACTGTACTCGATAAGATTTGATCGTTTATGCTCCATATTCCTACCTTTTCACCCTACATACCTTTTTTAATACAAAAAGAATAAAAACATATTAAAAAAGTAATAAACGTACTCAAAAACTAACAATTTCGGTTTGGAAATAGATAGGTAGATCACACCTATCAAATACCCCCAAACTCAGAATTTTATTAGTCCTTGAGCAAAACACCCACACAATACAAGAAAATATAAAAACTAATTATGAAATTGAAAACTAAAAAACGAAAACACTAAAAACCAAAAAAATGTAGAGGTTTTGATTATCATCTACCGGATGAAAGATTTTCCCTCATCGCTATTCTAGATCCTGTTTTAGTGTGTCTGTGATTAAACTCAAATATACAACTATCCATTGATTATATGGGATTATCCCTCAATATAATTCATGACTAAAACCTTTTAAGGTATAGGGAATCCATACGCTTGACCCGAGATCTATTCTTCACTAATGTAGGCTCAGAGGTTCAAAAAGATCAATTGGGCTTGGATCAATTTTGGGAAAATGGTGATAGGTGTAAATTACCTATCTATTTCCAATCCGAATGTTGTTAGTTTTCGAGTATGTTTAATACGTTTTAATATATTTTGATATGTTTTTATTCTTTTTGTACTAAATCAAGTGTTTAAGGTGAAAATGTATGAAAACGGATAAAAAATGATCACATCGGATCAAAGATAATGGAAGAACAGTGGAAAAATGGCAAAGAAAATAAAATTCAAAACCTGCAGTTACCGCCGAGGCGACCAAACCACCGCTGCGGCGGTTAAACTTTAGAGCCAGCACAAACTCTCTGTAAATTCACCGCCATAGCGTACAAAATACAGAGAGTAAGGCCACTGTTCCATCGCCGCGGTGATCAAACGATAATCGCGGCGATAATCTAATCAACCTTCTACCACCGCGACGGTAAATCCCACCGTCGCGGCGGTCACCTCTACACATATTTAGATATTTATTTTAGATATTTTTCCTATTTATACTCCCTCTTCTCCTCTCCTCCAGCCATTAGAGCTCCATAGGACTTAGTATATTTTAGAGAGAGGTTTTGGGAGTTCTCATTCAAATCCTAATGAGAAGATCACATTACCAAGAAGGGGGAACGATCTTGAA
Source organism: Eucommia ulmoides (assembly GCA_016647705.1). Classification (NCBI taxonomy): domain Eukaryota; kingdom Viridiplantae; phylum Streptophyta; class Magnoliopsida; order Garryales; family Eucommiaceae; genus Eucommia; species Eucommia ulmoides. The sequence goes on along the minus strand of CM028338.1, from coordinate 20,009,283 downwards.
ATGGTTTTAGAGATAAATCTTCGACCTAGGCTAAGTTTCTCTTGTTCCTTATTTTATTTCTTAACTTAGGATTGTTTTTTGAGCATGTTTAGCTTAGTTTTCATTGTATAACCATCTATGGCCATGAGCTAAAAGTGTTTTTGTCTAGGGATTAATATATTTATGAAAATGTTGTTTTGTTGAGTTTGTGTTTGGTTAGCGGTTGTTCTTCATTATTTTGATTGTGTTTTCCATGTTATTTGTTTATCATGCTTAGATAGATATATCGAGAATATGGTGTTTGACGCTCGGAAGAAGTAACCCAGGGTTTGGACTAGGGTAAACAACGCGATGATTTAAAAACCAGTGAGGGAATTAGATTGTGGGCAATCGATGACGTCGGGGAAAGACTCATGTGACCTAGGGTCATTAAGATGTTGAGGGGGACTTCTTTGTTGACTCGAAGTCATGTATTCCCCTGTCTTATACTCAGGAGAAGTGGCTGTTGAGTTTTAGAATTGAGATTGTCAATAGGGTAAACACAACGCGATGATCCAATAACCCAGTGGGAATTAGGATTGTGTGCAATCAATGACATTGGGACAAGACTCACGTGACCTAGGGTCATTAATACGTTGAGAATGACTTATTCGTTGACACGAAGTCGTGTTATATCACTCGTCTTACACTCGGGAGAGGTGGCGGTGGAGTTTACGAATTGAGATTGTCGGATAAGTCTAACGCCGTTAACGTAAACTAAAACGAGACCAAACACGTTTTTGTAAACAAAAGTTAATCCCTAGGAAATACTTTCCCTAAACATCTTATAATTGTATTAGTATTGTTAATTTAATTAGATTAATTAACTTAGTATTAGTATTATTAATTTTAAACACATTTATTTTCGCCTAGATAAAGTTAGGTCAAGACAAATGCAGTACTCAATAATAGTTAAAACCAATCCCTGTGGACACGATAACCCTAACTCTCCCGATTTATACTAAAACTTTGACCTCGTATACTTGCGAGTGAAAGTAGCGGCGTATTCACGAGCTACCAAGTTTTTAGCGCCGTTGCTGGGGATTGTGTTTTTGGTTATTATTTATATTGTGAGTAAATGACAGAATTTTACTTTAGGTATTTATTTTGTTTATAATTTTTCGTTTGTAGTTTTTGTTTTTGTTTTTCCGCAGGGTGCTTGAAGATGGTAGATCAACAGGTAGTCTTGCAGTTCTTTCAATGGGATTCTGAGCCATTTTACTATGCTTGGGATCGGTACAAGGATTTGCTACTCCAGTTTTCGAACCATCATTTCTCACCAGAGAGTCAACTCCTCAATTTCCTCGACGGGTTACAAGCCGCAACCAGAATATGGGTGGAAAGAGGAAATGGGACCTCCTCTCTCTACGACCTAACCGCGGACAAAGTCATTTAGTCGGAGGAAATGACGGCCTTTGATTTTCAGAGTTGGAATTATTCACCAAGTCACCAAAACTTGGGAGATTTTTCCAATACCACGGTGCCATGGATTGACATTCCGGATCATGACGCGGAGTCTTCCCCTAATCTAGAAGAAACGCTGATAAGTGTAAATTACCTACTATTTCCAAACCAAAATTATTAGTTTTCGAGTACGTTTAGTACATTTTAATATGTTTTTATTCTTTTTATTTTAAAACAAGTGTATGGGTGAAACGGTATAAAATTGGAGCGCAAACAATCAATTCGGACCAAAAACAGTTAGAGAACGATGAAAAAACAAGTATGAAGGCAATATTCTGAAAGAAGCCCATCGCCGTGGTGGTGAAAATGTAGAGAAGGGCAATAGATACTGTAAACTCATTGCCTAGGCAGCAGGATTCACTGCCTAGCTGGTGAAATGGCAGAATGTTTTCCAATTCCCACACCTTCTCCACCGCTGCGACAAACTTTAAACCGACATACCTACCGCCTAGGAAGTGAATTCTACCGCCTAGGCGATAAACTCTGCACTACATTAGATATTTTTCCTATTTAAACCCTTCATCTCCTCCTTTATTCTGGTGGAATCACCCCCCCCCAACCCCTTAGGCTATATTTTAGGGTGAGTTTGAGAGATTTTTGAGGGAGCACTATTAACCCGAGGTGGAAGATGAAGAGGAAAGCGATCGTTCGACGGTTCTAGCACTAATTCTTCGGATATCGGCTAAGTCGCTCATTTCTTCTCTTTGTTTTCTTCATTTTGGTAGTTATTGAGCATGTTGATGCCATTTTACATTGTATACATGGTTATGGCCATTGGCTAAACATAGGTTGTTTAGGGATTATTAATATAATTTATGAATACGTTGTTTAATTGAGTTTGTGTTTTGTTTGCGGATGTTTTTGTTATTTTGATTGTGTGTTCCATATTATTTGTTTATCATGTTATGAGAATGATATTATGAGAATACAGTATTTGACAAATCCCGAATTCGGACTTGAATAAACGAACACCACAATCTAATAACCCGGTCGGTAGTTGGATTGTGGACAATTGATGACGTTGTGGGTAAGACTTACATGATCTAGAGTCGTTAAGATGTTAAGAGGGATTTAAGCATTGACACGAAGTCATGTATTCCCTCGTCTTACACTAAAGAGAGGTGACGGGAGAGTTTAAGAACTGAGATTGTCGATAGGGTAAACACAATGCGACGATTCAATAACCCGGGAGGGAGTTGGATTGTGTCCAATCAATGACGTTGGGGTGAGACTCACATGGCCTAGGGTCATTAAGACTTTGAGGGGGACTTCTCCGTTGACACGAAGTTACATATTCCCCCGTCTTACACTCGGGAGAGGTGGTGGAGGAGTTTACGAACTGAGATTATCATATAAGTCGAACGCTGTTAATATAAACTAAAATGAGATCGAACACGTATTCATAAACAAAACTAATCCCTAGACAACCTATTCACTTATAACTATCTCAATATAGTATTAGTATAGTTAAATTAGTATTTTAGTATTATTAATTAATTAAATTCCATTTTTGTCGCCTAGATAAAGTCGGGTTATGACAATCGCGGTACTTGATAGTAATCAAAACTAATCCCTGTAGATATGATACCCGATCGAAAGATCCATTATACTAAAACTTGATCCGTATGCTTACGATGAAAGTGGCAGCACATAAATTACGGCCACCAAGTTTTTGGCATCGTTGCCGGAGATTGTCTTGTTGATTATTATCAATATTGTGAGTAAACAACTTGATTTTAATTTAGGTAATTTTTAGCGTATATAATTTTTCTTTGTAGTTTTGTTTCTACTTTCCTGCTGGGTGCTTGAAGATGTTAGATCGACAGGTACTCTTACGTTTCTTTCTTTACAACATCTCGCTAGTCTTGAGGGCATGTGTCGGGCTGAGGACATTAAACCACGCGCTTCTTGGGAGGCGACCCAAGGTCCTAAAATAAGTTAAATCCATCTCCGTCGATTTGAAATGTAGGCAAGATTCTCTCGCCTCCTAGGTACGTGTTCTAAACCCCTGTCTTCAATATCATGCTATATACTGTTATTGGGATCGCTGACGGGTCGTTTTAGGCGATGCCTGTGTTAAGTTGGTGGTGATGTGTAGTATGTTTTAGTATGTATTTATGTTATTAGTTAAGTTTCACTGTTTTTATCTTGTGCATGCTTGTTTAGGATTAGTTTGTTTAGTTTAGTTGTTGTTTTGTGCTGAGTTTTGACGACATCTGGGCCTTTACCGAATGATGAGTCTGTCCCCTGATTGTTTATTGAGGTCGAGCGTAAAGCTCATTCATGTGTATTCTGTGTGCTTAGCGTATCGTTTTAGTAAAAGTTATTGTAGATCCTAAACGCATGAGCACGTAAAATCAATATAGCACTATCTAATTGATTTGAAACTGATTATCCTTCACTCAATATCATGACACTAGGGATTCTAGAACTTGATTTGAGGGAAATTCAAGGCGACATCCTAGGCGAGGTTATTTAGAAGATATGATTTAGGCATTCACTTGATCACTTGAGCCTTTTGAAGCCTGCCATGCAATATCATTATCCCTCGTTACCCTGTCGAAGCCTGAATGCCAATTCAATTCTGAACATATGAACAAATTCCCTGGCCAGTTAATTTTTGTCCAAACCTATACCGCCGAATTAAAGGCACATTTGAGTGAATCAATTTAGCATTCATATATGCTACTTGATGTGAGTGGTTGGGTTTAGGGTGAATTTCTAAATTGGTTCAGTATTCGAGTACTCGCTTGTCGCATGTCGTTCATATTTTTGCACACTCCTAAAATTGTAAAAATTCTAATGAGTTTGGGGTGTGTTACTTAATATTTTTTGCACACTCCTAAAATTTAAATATTCGAACGAGTTTGGTGGTGCGTTATGTAAAAAATAAAAATAATAAATATATATATATATATATATATACATTTCTTTTTGACATGACAAGTGAGTGAGTTCGACGTTCTAATACGTATGTTCAGGGTTGTTTCTAATTAAACTATGGGGTTTCGAGTGTGAGTGTGCCAGTGATGCGCCTTGGGTAACATTAAGTTAATGAAGTTAACCCATTTTCTATTCAAATTTACCCTTGGCCATTTTCCCAAAACCAAACCAAGCCCTACTGATCTTCATGAACCTCCGAGCCTACATTAGTGGAGAATAGATCCCAGGTCAGGTGTATGGATTCCCTATACCTTAAAGGTTTTAGTCATGAACTATTGTGAGGGATAATCCTATTTAATTAATGGATAGTTGTATATTTGAGTTTAATCACACACACTTAAAAAGGATCTAGAGTGGCGCTTACTATTTTTGAACGTTGAAATTCTAGAACACTACATGGTACGATTTATGCTTGAACTTGATAGGATTAGGGGCCGATGAGGGAAAAATCATTCGGCTGGTAGATGATAATCAAAACATTCATATTTTTTTGTTTTTAGTGTTTTTCGCTTTTAGTTTTCAATTTCGTAATTAGTTTTTATATTTTCTCGTATTGTGTGGGTGTTTTGCTTGTGGACTAATAAAATTCCGAGTTTGGGGGTATTTGATAGGTGTAAATTACCTATCTATTTCTAAACCAAAATTATTAGTTTTCGAGTACGTTTAGTATGTTTTTAGTACGTTTTAATATGTTTTTATTCTTTTTGTATTAAAATAGGTGTATGGGTGAGAAGGTATGAAATTGGAGTGCAAACGATCAATTTAAACCAAAAACGGTTAGAGAACGGTGGAAAAACAAGCACGGAGACAATATTATGAAAGAAGCCCACCGCCGCAACGTCCAGACCACCGCCGCGGTGGTGAAAATGTAGAGAAGGGCAATAGATGCTGTAAACTCACCGGCTAGGCAATGGAATTCACTGACTAGGTGGTGAAACGGAAAAATATTTTCCCATTCCAGCACCTTCTCCACCGCCACGACAAACTTTAAACCGACATACCCACTGCCTAGGCGGTCAGCTCTGCACCAATTTGGATATTTTATGAAATATTTTGCCTATTTAAACCCTTCCTCTTCTACTCTCTTCCAGTGGAATCACCCCAACCCCTTAGGCTATATTTCAGGGTGAGTTTGAGAGATTTTTGTGGGAGCGCTGTCAACCCGAGGTGGAAGATGATGAGGGAAGCGATCGTTCAACGATTCTAGCACCAATTCTTTGGATATCGGCTAAGTCGCTCATTTCTTCTCTTTGTTTTCTTCATTTTCGTAGTTGTTGAGCATGTTTACGCCATTTTACAATGTATACATGGTTATGACCATTGTCTAAACATAGGTTGTTTAGGGATTATTAATATAATTTATGAATACATTGTTTAATTGAGTTTATGTTTTGTTTATGGATGTTCTTCATTATTTTGATTGTGTGTGCCATATTGTTTGTTTATCATGTTATGAGAATGATGTTACGGGAAAACAACATTTGACAAATCCCATATTTGAACTAGAATAAACGAACGCCACGATCTAACAACCCGGTCGGGAGTTGGATTGTGGACAATCGATGACGTTGGGGAAAGACTCACGTGACCTAGAGTCATTAAGATGTTGAGGGGGACTTCGGCATTGACGTGAAGTCACATATTCTCTCGTCTTACACTCGGGAGAGGTGAAGGGGGAGTTTAAGAACTAAGATTGTCGATAAGGTAAACACAACGCGACGATTCAATAACCCGAGAGAGAGTTGGATTGTGTGCAATCAATGACGTTGGGAAGAGACTCACATGGCCTTGGGTTGTTAAGACGTTGAAAGGGACTTTTTCATTGACATGAAGTTGCATATTCTCCCGTCTTACACTCGGAAGAGGTGGCGGAGGAGTTTATGAATTGAGATTGTCATATAAGTCGACTGCCGTTACTATAAACTAAAACGAGATCGAACATGTATTCGTAAACGAAACTAATCACTAGACAACATATTCTCTCAAAACTATCTCAATATAGTATTAGTATAGTGAAATTAGTATATTAGTATTACTAATTAATTAAATTCCATTTTTGTCGCCTAGATAAAGTTGAGTTATGACAATCGTGGTACTCGATAGTAATCTCAACCAATCCCTGTAGATACGATACCCGACTGAAAGGTCCATTATACTAAAACTTGATCTATACGCTTACGGTGAAAGTGACAGCCCATAAATTGCAGCCACCAAACGCTCGCAACCGTTATGGGGGAGACTCAGAGATTGTTAAGGGAGATGCATGACCGGATCAATGAGCATGAGAATCGTCTTGATCATATTGAAACGGTCTGCGCTGACATTGATATGACCGTAACATCTTTGTAGACGCAAATCGGTCAGCTAGTTTGCTTAATTGAGGCCGAGTCAGCCACGGTGGCACTAAGAAATGAACAAGTCGAATCCTATTGTGAAAGCCACCGTGAGGAACTAGAAACGAGCGGAAAGAGCTTGGGAGAGTTCAACTATGTTTATCCAAATGAGATGGGAACCCAAGCATGGATCAACGATTGTGATTTGTCACCATTGGAGATCAAAATTATGATGCCATCGTTGATTCCAACGATCACATTTATGAGGATACAATGTGGCTAACATGTCCTTCGCCGCCATTAGCAATGCTCTTTCATGCCCGCCAAGTACATGAGCCGGTGGAGCATCATGTTGAAAGCGCGAGCTATATATTGCCACATATCGCCAGTCTTGAGGGCATACTGAACCAAGACTCGTATGTGGTATTGTACGACACTTACTATGGATAGAAGCCACTCTTTGACGAGCACTTTGGCATGTCATGCTGACGACCTTAAACCAAGCGCTTCTTGGGAGGCAAAAAATAAGTTAGATCCATCTCCGCCAATTTGAGTCGTAGGCGAGATTCTCTCACCTCCCAGGTATGTGTTTTAAACCCCAGTCTTCATTTTGATGCTATATTCTGTCTATTGGGATTGCTGATGGCTTGTTTTGAACATCACCTGTCTTAAGTTGGTGGTGATGTGTTAGTTATGTTTTATTGTTTTCTATGTATGCATGCTTGTTTAGGATTAGTTTGTTTAGTTTAGTTGTTGTGAATGTGTAGATTTTTTACGTTATCTGGGTCATTACTCGATGATGAGTCTGTCCCCTGGTTGTTTATTGAGGTCGAGCGTAAAACTCATGCATGTATGTTTTATGTACTTAACGTTATGTTTTAGTAATAGTTATTATAGATCCTACTTGCACAAGCACAAAAACTCATTATATAGCCGTCTATTTGATTTGAAAACAATTATATGTCACCTAAATTCATGACATTAGGGAATCTAGAACTTGATTCGGGGGAAATTCAAGGCGAAATCTTAGGCGAGGTAGTTTGGAAGACATGATTTAAGAATTCGTTTTTCTCGCTTAAGCCTTTTTAAGTCAACCTTGTTAAATTATTACCTCTTGTTACCCTATTGAAGCCTAAATGTCATTTTAATTCTAAACAGTTAACCAATACCATGGCCAATTGAATTCCCTCCAGTCCTTTATCGCTAAACCAAAAGCACAATTTGAGCGAATCAAGTTAGCATTCATTATGCTACTTGAAGTGAGCGATTGGGATTAGGGTGAACTTTTAATTGCTTCGGTATTCGAGTACTCACTTGTTGTTTTTCGTTCATATTTCACATACCCTTCAAATTATACCAATCAAATTAGTTTGGGGGTGTGTTGATTGGAAAAAAAATAAAATCAATTGTAAATACAATTTTTATTTTCCGTTTCTTTTTGACAATTGAGTACGTCGTTCTTAATGTATGTTAAACGTTGTTTCCCAATTTAACTATGGGGTTTCGAGTGTGAGAGTTCCAAGTGATGTGCCTTGGGTAACGTCAAGTTAATGGCGTTAACTAGTTTTCTCTTTCAAATTTACCCTTGGCCATTTATCCTAAACCGAACCAAGACCTATTGATCTTTTTGAACTTCCGAGCCTACATTAGTGGAGAATAGATTCGAGGTCAAGCCTATGCATTCCCTATACCTTCGGGTTTTTTCTGTCATGCGCTTATATGGTGGATAATCCAATCCGATTAATGGACAATTATATATTTGAGTGTTAAACACGCACACACTTTAGCAGGATCTATAATGGCATTTATTATTACAAATGTTGAAATTCTAGAACATTACATGGTGTGTTTTTATGCCTAAACTCGATAGGATTGGGGGCCGATGAGGGATAGTTCGTTTGACCGGTAGATGATACTCAAAACTTGGACATATTTATTTTTCTTGTTTTTCATTTTTAGTACTTAGTTTTTATATTTTCTTGTAATGCATGGGTATTTTGCTCGAGAACTAGAAAAATTTCAAGTTTGGGGGTATTTGATAGGTGTAAATTATCTATCTATTTTCAATCCGAACGTTGTTAGATTTTGAGTATGTTTTGTACGTTTTAATATATTTCGATGTGTTTTTATTCTTTTTTTACTAAATCAGGTGTTTGAGGTGAAAAAGTATGAAAACGGATCTAAAATGATCACATCGGATCAAATACGGTAGAAGAACGGTGGAAAAATGGCAAAGAAAATGAAATTTAGAATCTGCAGCCACCGCCGCGGCGACCAAACTACGGTCGCGATAGTCAAACTTCAGAGCCCGCCCAAACTCTCAGTAAATTCACCGCCGCGGTGCAAAACCACCACCGCAATGTACAAACTACGGAGATTAAGACCACTGTTCCACTATCGTGGCGAACAAATGATAGTCGCGACGATAATCTAACCGACCTTCCACCGCCGCAGCGGTCACCTCTGCACAAATTTAGATATTTATTTTAGATATTTTCCGTATTTATACCCCCTCATCTCCTTTCCTCCAGCTATTAGAGATCCATAGGACTTAGTATATTTTAGATAGAGGTTTTGGGAGTGATTATTCAAATCCTAAGGAGAAGGTCACGTTGCCAAGAAGGAGGAGCGATCTCAGAACGATTTTAGCGATAAATCTTCAGACTAGGATAAGTTTCTCTTGTTTCTTCTTTTATTTATTAACTTAGGATTGTTGTTTAAGCATGTTTAGCTTAGTTTTCATTGTATAACCGGCTATGACCATGAGATAAACGAGTTTGTCTCTAGGGATTAATATATTTATGAAAATGTTATTTTGTTGAGTTTGTGTTTGGTTAGCAGTTGTTCTTCATTATGTTGATTGTATTTGCCGTATTGTTTGTTTATCATGCTTAAATATATACATCAAGAATATGGGGTTTGATGCTTGGAAGAGGTAACTCCAGATTCGGACTAGGGTAAACAACGTGATGATCCAATAACCAGGGAGAGAATTGGATAGTAGGAAATCGATGACATTGGGGCAAGACTCATGTGACCTCGGGTCGTTAAGACTTTGATGGGGACTTATTCATTGACTCAAAGTCATTTATTTCTCCATCTTACACTCGGGAGAGGTGGCGGTGGAGTTTTAGAATTGAGATTGTCGATAGGGTAAATACAATGCGACGATCCAATAACCCGGTCGGGAGTTGGATTGTGTGCAATCAATAACGTTGGGATAAGACTCACGTGACCTAGGGTCGTTAAGACGTTGAGGGGGACTTCTTGGTTGACACAAAGTCACGTTATATCCCTCATCTTATACTCGGGAGAGGTGGCGGGGGAGTTTATGAACTGAGATTGTCAGATAAGTCGAACATCGTTAACGTAAACTAAAATGAGACCGAACACATTTTTGTAAACAAAAGTTAATCCCTAGGCAATACTTTCCCTAAACATCTCATAATAGTATTAGTATAGTTAATTTAATTAGATTAATTAACTTAGGATTAGTATTATTAATTTTAAACACATTTATTTTCTCCTAGATAAAGTTAGGTCAGGACAAATGCGGTACTTAATAATAGTAAAAATCAATCCCTGTGGACATGATAACCCTAGTTCTCCCGATATACACTAAAACTTTGACCTCGTATACTTGTGAGTGGAAGTACAGACGTATTCACGCACTACCAAAGGGCCAAGGGTAAATTTGAATAGAAAATGGGTTAACATCGTTAACTTAACGTTACCCAAGGCATATTGTTGGCACTCTCACACTCAAAGCCCCATAGAAAAATTGTAAACAATCCCAAACAATCATTTTAGACCAACGTATTCACTTGTCGAAAGAAACGTAAATTATATATATATTCAAACACACCCCTAAACTCATTCGAATTTCTACAATTTAAGGAGTGTGCAAAAAATGATTAAGTAATACACTCCCAAACTCATTCGAATTCCTACAATTTTAGGAGTGTGAAAAAATATGAACGACATACGACAGGTGAGTACTTGAATACCGAACCAATTTAGAAGTTCGCCCTAAACCCACCCGCTCACATCAAGTAGCATATATGAATGTTAACTTGATCGACTCAAATGTGCTTTTAATTTGGTGATATAGGTTTGGACAAAAATCAACTGTCCAGGGAATTTGTTTATATGTTCAGAATTGAATTGGCATTTAGACTTCGACAGGGTAACGAGGGATAATGATATTGCATGGTAGGCTTCAAAAGGCTTAAGCAATCAAATGAATGCTTAAATCATATCTCCTAAACAACCTCGCCTAGGATTTGGCTTCGAATTTACCCCAAATCAAGTTTTAGAATCAACATTGTCATAAAATTGAGTGAAGGATAATCGGTTTCAAATCAAGTAGATAGTGCTATATTGAGTTTACGTGCTCGTGCATTTAGGATCTACAATGACTTTTACTAAGACAATACGTTAAGCACACAGAACACACATGAATGTTCTTTACGCTTGACCTCAATAAACAATCAGGGGATAAACTCATCATCCGGTAAAGGCCCAGATGACATCAAAACTTAGCACAAAACAACTAATCCTAAACAAGCATGCATACAATAAAAACAATAAAACTTAACTAATAACATAAACATATACTAAAAACATACTACATGATAGGTGTGAAAAACCTATCTATTTCCAATCTGAATTGGTTAGTTTTCGAATATGTTTATAGTTATTTTTATTATGTTTTAATTAGTATTTATACTTTTTGTATAACTCAGGTTTATAGGTAAAAAAGATAGGAAATTAGAGCTAAAACGATGAGATCGAACCAAAGCGGTTCGTAGTTACGGTAGATAAACAAGCTCGGAGGCTAAAAGCTGAAACACGCCCATCGCTTAGGCATCCAGACCACCGCCTAAGCGGTGAAAATGCATAGAAGAGCAAAATGTTACTGACGGACGACCGCCTAAGCGGAAATTCTACCGCTTAGGCGAAAATCCAACAGAATGTTCTCCAGTCCACCGCCTACTTCACCGCCCAGGCGATCGACTTAACCGAGCTAACTCCACCTAGGTAGAATTTCCACCGCCAAGGCGGATTTACCCTGCACAACCTTTAGATATTTTTAGGATATTTTTGCTATAAATATCCCCTCTCCTCCCCCTTGGCCGGGATCTCTCTTCCCTCTCTTGCATTTTTGAGCCCTTTAGGCTATACTAAGCCTAGGGTTAGGAATTTTAGTGGTGGAGCTCGCATCCCGAAGTGGAGAAGACGGCGAATCGATCGTGGAGCGTTCTTAGCGGTTTATCTTTGGACGACGCTAAGTTCTTCGATCGTTTTTCCTTATTTCTTTATCTTAGGAGTATGTGAGCATATTTAGCTTGTTATTTCATTGTATATGCAGCTATGGCCCCAAGTTAAATATGGATTGTATTAGGGATTAACCTAATATTTATAAATACGTTGTTTGGATGATTTCGGTGTTTCATTTGTGATTGTTCTTCGTAGTTTGATTGTATTTATCGTATTGTTTGTTTATTATGCTTGGATTGATAAATGGAGAATACAGGATTTTGAAAAAACTCCGGATTCGGATTAGGGTAAACAAACGCCACGATTCTATAACCCGATCGGGGTTTGAATCGTAGACAATCGATGACGTGGGGCTAGACACATGCTACCTAGGGTCGTAAAGACATTAAGGAGGACCACTTTGTTGGCTCGAAGTAGCATTATATTCCTTGTCTTACACTCGGAAGAGGTGGCGAGGGAGTTTTAGAACGGAGATTGTCGATAGGGTAAATACAACACGACGATCCAATAACCCGGGAGGGAGTTGGATTGTGTGCAATCAATGACGTTGGGCGAGACTCACGTGACCTAGGGTCGTTAAGACATTGAGGGGGACTTCTCCATTGACTTGAAGTCATGTATTCCCCTATCTTACACTCGGAAGAGGTGGCGGCGGAGTTTACGTACCGAGGTTATCAAATTGGTCGAACAACATAAACGCGAGTAAATCGAAATCGAACACGTACTTGTAAACACGTTAATACCTTTGAAATTCTTCACCCTAAAATATATTAACATAATAGTGTAGTTAATTTAGAATATATTAGTATTAGTTTAATTAATTAAATACATTTGTTTTTCGCCTATATAAAATTAGGTCAAGACAAACGCAGTATTCAATAGTAGCGACAACAATCCCTGTGGATACGATAACCCAATCTTAATGATCACACTATACTAAAACTTAGACCTCGTACACTTGCGAGAGTAATTAGCTGCGTATTTACGCACTACCAAGTTTTTGGCGCCGTTGCCGGGGATTGTTTTGATCTAATTGTCGGAAAAACGCGGTAACAGCTCTGGAGACTTAAGTTTTAGATAGGGGAAGCAAGTGTTTCGTATTGCCGGGGATTGGCGAAGTTGTTATTATTGATATTGTGTGTAAATGACTTAATTTTACTTTAGGCATTTATTTTGTATATAGTTTTAGTTTGTAGTTTTGTTTTTGTTTCCAATGCAGGGTACTTGGCGATGTTAGATCGACGGGTATTGATTCATTCCTTTTGACAGGATTCCAAATCGTTTTATGTTGCTTGGCCAAGCACATAAGCTAGTGAGGTGTTTCGATTGAAAGATCATAGCATCCAAAGCAAAACCTCGCCAATCTTGAGGGCGTTCTGAAAATGTCTGGTCGAGGACATTAAACCACACACTTCTTGGGAGGCAACCCAAGAAATTCTTTTTGATCCATCACATCTGACTTAATTCGGAGGCGAGATCCTCTCGCCTCCCAGGTAAGTGTTCTAAACACCCTTCGTCAGCATGCTTTAAATTTCATATGTTGAGAATGATGATTGGGTTCGCTGAGGACACTGTCCACTTTAAGTTTGGCAGTGATGTGTTGTATTTAGTAGTATGATAGTTTATGTGTTATCGTTTTCCGTATTGCATGTGTGTTTAGGTTAGAATGTGTTTATATTTTTGAGTTGTTTTTATATGTTGAGTTTTGCGTTCATGTGGGCCGATACCCGATGATGAAAATTACCCCTAGTTGTTTTGGAAGTCCAGGGTAATACCCATGCATGTGTGATTCTGTGTGCTTGACTATGCGTTTTGGTCAAAATTATTGTAGATCCTAATATGCACGAGCACATAGACTCAATATATATAGTCATTCAATTGATTTGAGGACGATTATCGATTAACCAAATTCATGACACATTAAGGGTTCTAGAACTTGATTGAGGGGAACCTTGAGGCGAAATGCTAGGCGAGGTAGTTCAGGAGAAGTGATTTAGGCATTCTCTTTGTCGCTTGAGCCTTTGAAGCCTACCTTGTAAAATGATTATCCCTCGTTACCCTGTCGAAGCCTAAATGCAGATTCAATTCAGAACACATAAACCAATATCATGGCCAATTGAATTCCTTCCAGTCCTTTATCGCTAAATCAAAGGCATATTTGAGTGAATCAAGTTAGCCATTGCAAAGGCTTCTTGATGTGAGCGGTTGGGATTAGGGCGAACTTCAAATTGGTTCGGTATTTGAGTGCTCACTTGTCGTTTTTTTTTTTTTTTATATTTCACACACCCCATCAATTGTAACAATCAAATAAGTTTAGGGGTGTGTTCGTTGAAAAGAAAAGAAAAAAAAAATTGAAAAAAAAACAAAAAACAAATGTACATACGGTTTTTATTTCCGTTTCTTTTGACAAGTGAGTTTGTCGGTCTTAAATGCATGTTCGGGATTATTTTCCAATCTTTCTATGGGGATTCGAGAGTGAATGTGCCAAGTGTTGAGCCTTGGGTAACGTTAAGTTAACAACGTTAACCCGGTTTTCTATTCCAAATTACCCTTGGCCAAATTAACCTTAACCGAACCAAGCCCTAATGATCTTCATGAACTACTAAACCTACATTAGTGGAGAGTGGACCCCAATCTAGCTTATGGTAATCCTTGACTCAAGAATTTTGTTGGGGGATAATTTAATCCGATCGTTGTATAGTTATATTATTGAGTCTCGCACTAATACGTTTACAGGATCTAGAATAGCGTTCACCATTATTGCATGTCAAAATTCTAGAACATTACATGTTGTGTGTTACCGCCTGAACTCAATATTACTGGCGATTGTTGAGGGCAAAAATAAATAGGCCGTTAGAAGAAGTCAAAACTCGCATGTTGTTATGTTTAGATTGTTTTTAGGTTGTTTGTTATTTATTTCTATTTGTTGTATTTTTCATTTTAGTGTGTGTGTTTGGCTCGAGGACTAGCCAAATTCTGAGTTTGGGGGTATTGATAGGTGTGAAAAAACTATCTATTTCCAATCCGAATTGGTTAGTTTTCGAATATGTTTATAGTTATTTTTATTATGTTTTAATTAGTATTTATACTTTTTGTATAACTCAGGTGTGTAGGTAAAAAATATAGGAAACTAGAGCTAAAACGATGAGATTGAACCAAAGCGGTTCGAAGTTACGGTGGATAAACAAGCTCGGAGGCTAAAAGCTGAAACAGGCCCATCGCTTAGGCGTGCAGACCACCGCCTAAGCGGTGAAGATATAGAGAAGAGAAAAATGTTACAGACGGATGACCGCCTAAGCGGAAATTCTACCGCTTAGGCAAAAATCCAACAAAATGATCTCCAGTCCACCGCTCAGGCGATCAGACTTAACCGATCTAACTCCGCCTAGGCGGAATTTCCACCGCCTAGGCGGATTTGCCCTACACAGCCTTTAGATATTTTTAGGATATTTTTGCTATAAATATCCCCTCTCCTCCCCCTTGGCCGGGATCTCTCTTTCCTCTCTTGCTTTTTTAAGACCTTTAGGCTATACTTAAGCCTAGGGTTAGGAATTTTAGTAGTGGAGCTCGCATCCCGAAGTGGAGAAGACGGCGAATCGATCGTGGAGCGTTCTGAGCAGTTTATCTTCGGACGAGGCTAAGTTCTTCGATCGTTTTTCCTTATTTCTTTATCTTAGGAGTATGTGAGCATATTTAGCTCGTTATTTCATTGTATATGCGGCTATGGCCCCGAGTTAAATATGGATTGTAGTAGGGATTAACCTAATATTTATAAATACGTTGTTTGGATGATTTCGGTGTTTCATTTGTGATTGTTCTTCGTAGTTTGATTGTATTTATCGTATTGTTTGTTTATTATGCTTGGATTGATAAATGGAGAATACGGGGTTTTGAAAAAACTCCGGATTCGGATTAGGGTAAACAAACGCCACAATTCTATAACCCGATCGGGGTTTGAATCGTAGACAATCGATGACGTGGGGCTAGACACATGCTACCTAGGGTCGTAAAGACATTAAGGGGGACCTCTTTGTTGGCTCGAAGTAGCATTATATTCCTCGTCTTACACTCGGAAGAGGTGGCGAGGGAGTTTTAGAACGGAGATTGTCGATAGGGTAAATACAACACGACGATCCAATAACCCGGGAGGGAGTTGGATTGTGTGCAATCAATGACGCTGGGCGAGACTCACGTGACCTAGGATCGTTAAGACGTTGAGGGGGACTTCTCCATTGACTCGAAGTCATGTATTCCCCTATCTTACACTCGGAAGAGGTGGCGGCGGAGTTTACGTACCGAGGTTATCAAATTGGTCGAACAACATAAACGCGAGTAAATCGAAATCGAACACGTATTTGTAAACACGTTAATACCTTTGAAATTCTTCACCCTAAAATATATTAACATAATAGTGTAGTTAATTTAGAATATATTAGTATTAGTTTAATTAATTAAATACATTTGTTTTTCGCCTATATAAAATTAGGTCAAGACAAACGCGGTATTCAATAGTAGCGACAACAATCCCTGTGGATACGATAACCCGATCTTAATGATCACACTATACTAAAACTTAGACCTCGTACACTTGCGAGAGTAATTAGCTGCGTATTTACGCACTACCAAGTTTTTGGCGCCGTTGCCGGGGATTGTTTTGATCTAATTGTCGGAAAAACGCAGTAACAGCTCTGGAGACTTAAGTTTTAGATAGGGGAAGCAAGTGTTTCGTATTGCCGGGGATTGGCGAAGTTGTTATTATTGATATTGTGTGTAAATGACTTAATTTTACTTTAGGCATTTATTTTGTATATAGTTTTTGTTTGTAGTTTTGTTTTTGTTTCCAATGCAGGGTACTTGGCGATGTTAGATCGACGGGTATTGATGCATTCCTTTTGACAGGATTCCAAATCGTTTTATGTTGCTTGGCCAAGCACATAAGCCAGTGAGGTGTTTCGATTGAAAGATCATACCATCCAAAGCAAAACCTCGCCAATCTTGAGGGCGTTCTGAAAATGTCTGGTCGAGGACATTAAACCACGCACTTCTTGGGAGGCAACCCAAGCAATTCTTTTTGATCCATCACATCTGACTTAATTCGGAGGCGAGATCCTCTCGCCTCCCAGGTAAGTGTTCTAAACACCCTTCGTCAGCATGCTTTAAATTTCATATGTTGAGAATGATGATTGGGTTCGCTGAGGACACTGTCCAATTTAAGTTTGGCAGTGATGTGTTGTATTTAGTAGTATGATAGTTTATGTGTTATCGTTTTCCGTATTGCATGTGTGTTTAGGTTAGAATGTGTTTATGTTCTTGAGTTGTTGTTATATGTTGAGTTTTGCGTTCATGTGGGCCGATACCCGATGATGAAAATTAC
Source organism: Eucommia ulmoides (assembly GCA_016647705.1). Taxonomy (NCBI): domain Eukaryota; kingdom Viridiplantae; phylum Streptophyta; class Magnoliopsida; order Garryales; family Eucommiaceae; genus Eucommia; species Eucommia ulmoides. The sequence goes on along the minus strand of CM028338.1, from coordinate 19,991,871 downwards.
CCCTAGTTGTTTTGGAAGTCCAGGGTAATACCCATGCATGTGTGATTCTGTGTGCTTGACTATGCGTTTTGGTCAAAATTATTATAGATCCTAATATGCACGAGCACATAGACTCAATATATATAGTCATTCAATTGATTTGAGGACGATTATCGATTAACCAAATTCATGACACATTAAGGGTTCTAGAACTTGATTGAGGGGAACCTTGAGGCGAAATGCTAGGCGAGGTAGTTCAGGAGAAGTGATTTAGGCATTCTCTTTGTCGCTTGAGCCTTTGAAGCCTACCTTGTAAAATGATTATCCCTCGTTACCCTGTCGAAGCCTAAATGCAGATTCAATTCAGAACACATAAACCAATATCATGGCCAATTGAATTCCTTCCAGTCCTTTATCGCTAAATCAAAGGCATATTTGAGTGAATCAAGTTAGCCATTGCAAAGGCTTCTTGATGTGAGCGGTTGGGATTAGGGCGAACTTCAAATTGGTTCGGTATTTGAGTGCTCACTTGTCGTTTTTTTTTTTTTTATATTTCACACACCCCATCAATTGTAACAATCAAATAAATTTAGGGGTATCTTCGTTGAAAAGAAAAGAAAAAAAAAATAGAAAAAAAAACAAAAAACAAATGTACATACGGTTTTTATTTCCGTTTCTTTTGACAAGTGAGTATGTCGGTCTTAAATGCATGTTCGGGATTATTTTCCAATCTTTCTATGGGGATTCGAGAGTGAATGTGCCAAGTGTTGAGCCTTGGGTAACGTTAACCCGGTTTTCTATTCCAAATTACCCTTGGCCAAATTAACCTTAACTGAACCAAGCCCTAATGATCTTCATGAACTACTAAACCTACATTAGTGGAGAGTGGACCCCAATCTAGCTTATGGTAATCCTTGACTCAAGAATTTTGTTGGGGGATAATTTAATCCGATCATTGTATAGTTATATTATTGAGTCTCGCACTAATACGTTTACAGGATCTAGAATAGCGTTCACCATTATTGCATGTCAAAATTCTAGAACATTACATGTTGTGTGTTACCGCTTGAACTCAATATTACTGGCGATTGTTGAGGGCAAAAATAAATAGGCCGTTAGAAGAAGTCAAAACTCGCATGTTGTTATGTTTAGATTGTTTTTAGGTTGTTTGTTATTTATTTCTATTTGTTGTATTTTTCATTTTAGTGTGTGTGTTTGGCTCGAGGACTAGCCAAATTCTAAGTTTGGGGGTATTGATAGGTGTGAAAAAACTATCTATTTCCAATCCGAATTGGTTAGTTTTCGAATATGTTTATAGTTATTTTTATTATGTTTTAATTAGTATTTATACTTTTTGTATAACTCAGGTGTGTAGGTAAAAAATATAGGAAACTAGAGCTAAAACGATGAGATCGAACCAAAGCGGTTCGAAGTTACGGTGGATAAACAAGCTCGGAGGCTAAAAGTTGAAACAGGCCCTCGCTTAGGCGTCCAGACCACCGCCTAAGCGGTGAAGATATAAAGAAGAGAAAAATGTTACAGACGGATGACCGCCTAAGCGGAAATTCTACCGCTTAGGCAAAAATCCAACAAAATGTTCTCCAGTCTACCGCTCAGGCGATCAGACTTAACCGACCTAACTCCGCCTAGGCGGAATTTCCACCGCCTAGGCGGATTTGCCCTACACAGCCTTTAGATATTTTTAGGATATTTTTGCTATAAATATCCCCTCTCCTCCCCCTTGGCCGGGATCTCTCTTTCCTCTCTTGCTTTTTTAAGACCTTTAGGCTATACTTAAGCCTAGGGTTAGGAATTTTAGTAGTGGAGCTCGCATCCCGAAGTGGAGAAGACGGCGAATCGATCGTGGAGCGTTCTGAGCAGTTTATCTTCGGACGAGGCTAAGTTCTTCGATCGTTTTTCCTCATTTCTTTATCTTAGGAGTATGTGAGCATATTTAGCTCGTTATTTCATTTTATATGCGGCTATGGCCCCGAGTTAAATATGGATTGTAGTAGGGATTAACCTAATATTTATAAATACGTTGTTTGGATGATTTCGGTGTTTCATTTGTGATTGTTCTTCGTAGTTTGATTGTATTTATCGTATTGTTTGTTTATTATGCTTGGATTGATAAATGGAGAATACGGGGTTTTGAAAAAACTCCGGATTCGGATTAGGGTAAACAAACGCCACGATTCTATAACCCGATCGGGGTTTGAATCGTAGACAATCGATGACGTGGGGCTAGACACACGCTACCTAGTGTCGTAAAGACATTAAGGGGGACCTCTTCGTTGGCTCGAAGTTGCGTTATATTCCTTGTCTTTCAATCGGAAGAAGTGGCGAGGGAGTTTTAGAATGGAGATTGTCGATAGGGTAAATACAACACGACGATCCAATAACCTGGGAGGGAGTTGGATTGTGTGCAATCAATGACGCTGGGCGAGACTCACGTGACCTAGGGTCGTTAAGACGTTGAGGGAGACTTCTCCATTGACTCGAAGTCATGTATTTCCCCGTCTTACACTCGGAAGAGGTGGCGGCAGAGTTTACGTACCGAGGTTATCAAATAGGTCGAACAACGTGAACGCGAGTAAATCGAAATCGAAGACGTATTTGTAAACACGTTAATCCCTATGCAATTCTTCATCCTAAAACATATTAACAAAATAGTGTAGTTAATTTAGGATATATTAGTATTAGTTTAATTAATTAAATACATTTGTTTTTCGCCTAGATAAAATTAGGTCACGACAAACGCGGTATTCGATAGTAACAACAATAATCCCTATGGATACAATAACCCGATCTTAACTATCACACTATACTAAAACTTAAACCTCGTATAATTGCAAGAGTAAGTAGCTGCGTATTTACGCGCTACCACTACACATCACCACCAATTGAACAAAGGCATTGCCCAAAACGACTCGTTAGAGATCCCAATGACAGTATATAGCATGATATTGAAGACGGGGGTTTAGAACACGTACTTGAGAGGCGAGAGGATCTCGCCTTCGTTTCAAGTTGACGGAGATAGATTTAATTTATTCGTGACCTTGGGTTTCCTCCCAAGAAGTGCTTGGTTTAATGTCCTCGGCCCGAGACATTCCCTAAAGACTGGCAAGATGTTGCAATGAAAGAAACACAAGAGTACCTATCAATCTAACATCTTCAACTACCCTGCGAAAAAACAAAAACAAAATCTACAAAGAAAAATTTATACACAGAAGAAATGCGTAAAGTAAAATTTGGTAATTTACTCCCAATATCAATAATAATAAAAAACACAATCCCCGGCAACAATGCCAAAAAACTTGGTGGCTGCAATTACGCGTCGCCACTTACACCGCAAGTTTATGGGTCAAGTTTTATTATACATCAGAAGATTCAGGGTTATCGTGTGTACAGGGATTGGTTGTGATTATTATCGATTATCACGATTATCATAACCAAATTTTATCTAGGCAAAAATAAATGGAATATAATGAAATACTAATATTAATCTATTAATCAAATTAAATTATCTATACTAATATTAATATTGAGATAGTTTTGAGGGAATAGATTGTCTAGGGATTAACTTCATTTACAAATACGTGTTCAATCTCGTTTTAGTTTATGTTAACGACGTTCGACTTATCCGACAATCTTAGTTTGTAAACTCCCCTACCACCTCTCCTGAGTCTAAGACAAGAGAATATGTGACTTTGTGTCAACGAAGAAGTCCTCCTCAACATTTTAACGACCCTAGGTCACGTGAGTCTGGCCCCCAACGTCATCGATTGCACACAATCCAACTCTCTCCCAGGTTATTGGATCGTTGCGTTGTGTTTCCCCTATCGATAATCTCAGTTCGTAAACTCTCCCGCCACCTCTCCTGATTGTAAGACAGGGGAATACGTGACTTCGTGTCAATGAAGAAGTCCCTCTTAATGTCTTAACGAGCCCCACGGAGATTCACACCCACTAAACTCAAGATTCCATTAAAGGTTGGAACCAAATCCTTACAAAGATTTTTTTCACAAGCTCATAATCAACCTTTACGAATTTATTTTCCTAGGCTCAGGAATAACCTCTTCTTTTTTCCAAGCTCAAGAATAACATCTACTTTTTACAGGCTCAAGAATAACCTAATTTTTTTTGTACCTTAGGCTAAAGAATCAAAACCTTACAAAAACATTCAAACTATCATTTTTCCAGGTAAGGATGAAACCCTTGCAAATCACTCACAACTAATTCTATAAAGGAATAATTAACACCTCAATATCTTTACCGGAAGAGATGGAAACCAAGTTACCCCTGATTAGATAATCCCAATAGTACTTAATCCGCACACAACTTACCAATTATAAGAAATTCATAAGTTCATCTCACTCGGAGCTTCTACCACCTCAAATCAATTTAAACTCGATTAATGTCCCTGTTGGCCCAGTGGAATACCTAAGAATGAGGGTAAATTGGGTAATTAAAAAATTATCAGAGAAATAATAACACTTCAAAAATCAAACAATTAATTTTATCCTAAAATTAATTATTATCTTTATAGCAGCGGATAAGTGTAATAAGCTCTAAGTGCACACCCAAACAACACAAGATAAAATCAAGGAAATAAGCAATACAGTACACACCGATATATCTTGGTTTACCAAGCTACTTGATAGGTGTGAAAAAACTATCTATTTCCAATCTGAATTGGTTAGTTTTCGAAGATGTTTATAGTTATTTTTATTATGTTTTAATTAGTTTTCATACTTTTTGTATAACTCAGGTGTGTGGGTAAAAAAGATAGGAAACTGGGGCTAAAACAATGAGATCGAACCAAAGCGGTTCGAAGTTACGGTGGATAAACAAGCTCGGAGGCTAAAAGATGAAACAAGCTCACCGCTTAGGCGTCCAGACCACCGCCTAAGCTGTGAAGATGCAGAGAAAAGAAAAATGTTACTAACGGACGACCACCTGAGCAACAATTCTACCGCTTAGGCGGAAATCTAGCAGAGGACGAAGAAGGGCTATTGACAGCCGCTCGCCTAGGCGAAGTTTTCTTCGCCTAGGCAGAATTTCAATAGAATGTTCTCTAGTCCACTGCCTACTTCACCGCCCAGGCGATCAGACTTAACCGACCTAACTCCGCCTAGGCGCAATTTCCACCGCCTAGGCGGATTTTCCCTGCACAGTCTTGAGATATTTTTAGGATATTTTTGCTATAAATACCCCCTCTCCACCCCCTTGGCCGGAACCTCTCTTCCCTCTCTTGCATTTTTTAGCCCTTTAGGCTATACTTAAGCCTAGGGTTAGGGATTTTAGTAGTGGAGCTCGCATCCCGAAGTGGAGAAGGCGGCAAATCGATCGTGGAGCGTTCTTAGCGGTTTATATTCGGGCGAGGCTAAGTTCTTCGATCATTTTTCCTTATTTCTTTATCTTAGGAGCATGTGAGCATATTTAGCTCGTTAGTTTCTTGTATATGCGGCTATGGCCCCGAGCTAAATATGGATTGTAGTAGGGATTAACTCTTAATTTATAAATACGTTGTTTGGGTGATTTCGGTGTTTGGTTTGTGTTTGTTCTTCATAGTTTGATTGTATTTATTGTATTGTTTGTTTATTTTTCTTGGATTTTTAAATGGAGAATACGAGAATTTGACAAATCCCGGATTCGGATTAAGGTAAACAAATGCCACGATTCTATAACCTAGTCGGGGTTTGAATCATGGACAATTGATGACGTTGGGCAAGACACACGCTACCTAGGGTCATTAAGACGTTTAGGGGGACCTCTTCATTGACTCAAAGTCGCGTTATATCCTTCGTCTTAAACTTGGGAGAGGTGGCGAGAGAGTTTTAGAACGAAGATTGTCGATAGGGTAAATACAACGCGACGATCCAAGAACCCGGAAGGGAGTTGGATCGTGTGCAATCAATGACGCTGGGCGAGACTCACATGACCTAGGGTCATTAAGACGTTGAGGGGGACTTCTCTGTTAACTCGAAGTCATGTATTTTCCCGTCTTACACTCGGGAGAGGTGGCGATGGAGTTTACGTACCGAGGTTGTCAAATAGGTCGTACAACGTAAACGCGAGTAAATCGGAATCAAACACGTATTTGTAAACTTGTTAATCCCCAAACAATTATTCACCCTAAAACATATTAACATAATAGTGTAGTTAATTTAGGTTATATTAGTAGTAGTTTAATTAATTAAATACATTTGTTTATCGCCTAGATAAAATTAGGTCACGACAAATGCGGTATTTGATAGTAACGACAACAATCCCTATGGATACGATAACCCGATCTTCATGATCACACTATACTAAATCTTAGACCTGGTAAAGTTGTGAGAGTAAGTAGCGGCGTATTTTTACGCCCTACCAAGTTTTTGGCGCCGTTGCCGGGGATTATTTTGATGTTATTGTCGAAAAAAACACGGTAACGGCTTCGGACTTGAGTTTTAGATAGGAGAAGCAAGTGTTTCGTATTGCCGGGATTGGCAAAGTTGTTATTATTGAGATTGTGTGTAAGTGACCTAATTTTACTTTAGGCACTTCTTTGTATATAATTTTTGTTTGTAGTTTTGTTTTTGTTTCTAATGCAGGGTACTTGGCGATATTAGATCGACCGGTATTGATGCATCCCTTTTGACGGGATTCCAAGCCATTTTATGTTGCTTAGCTAAGCACATAAGCTGGTAAGGCATTTCGTTGAAAGATTGAGCCATCCAAAGCAAAACCTCACCAATCTTGAGGGTGTTCTGAATGTTGGGCCGAGGACATTAAACCACGCGCTTCTTGGGAAGCAACTCAGGGTCAAATAATTTAAATCCATCACTTCCGACTTGATTCGGAGGTGAGATCCTCTCACCTCCCAGGTAAGTGTTCTAAACACCCTTCGTCAACATGCTTTAAATTTGATATATTGAGATTGATGATTGGGATCGCTGAGGACACTGTCCATTTTGAGTTCGAAAATGATGTGTAGTATTTAGTATTGTTAGTTTATGTGTTATTGTTCTTCCGTATTGCATGTGAGTTTAGGTTAGAATGTGTTTATGTTTTTGTGTTGTTGTTTATATGTTGAGTTTTGCATTCATCTAGGCCATCACCCGATGATGAAAATTACCCCTGGTTGTTTTCGAAGTCAAGGGTAATACCCATGCATGTGTGATTCTGTGTGCTTGACTATGCGTTTTGGTCAAAATTATTGTAGATCCTAATTTGCACGGGCACATAGACTCAATGTATAGTTATTCAATTGATTTGAGGACGATTATCAATTAACAAAATTCATGACACATTAAGGATTCTAGAACTTGATTGAGGGGAAGCTTAAGGCGAAATCCTAGGTAAATTAGTTTAGGAGACGTGATTTAGGCATTCTCTTTGTCGCTTGAGCCTTTTTAAACCTACCCTAATACATGTTTATCCCTCGTTACCCTGTCGAAGCCTAAATGTAAATTCAATTCAGAACACATAAACCAATACAATGGCTAATTGAATTCCTTCCAGTCCTTAATCGCTGAATTTAAAGGCACATTTGAGTGAATCAAGTTAGCCATTGCAAAGGCTTCTTGATGTGAGAGGTTGGGTTTAGGGCGAACTTCTAATTGGTTCGGTATTTGAGTACTCACTTGTCGTTTTCCATTTGTATTTGACACACCCCTTCAATTGTAACAATCAAATAAGTTTGGGGGTGTGTTCGTCGAAAACCAAAATAAAAAGAAAAATAAATGAAAATAAAATGTAAATATGGTTTTTATTTCCGTTTCTTTTTGACAAGTGAGTACGTCGGTCTTAAATGCATGTTCAGGAATATTTCCAATCTTTCTATGGGGATTCGAGAGTGAATGTGTCAAGCATTGAGCCTTGGGTAATGTTAAGTTAACAACGTTAACCCGTTTTCTATTTCGAAATACCCTTAGCCAAATTAACCTTAACCGAACCAAGACCTAATGATCTTCATGAACTACTAAACCTACATTAGTGGAGAGTGGACCCCAATCCTGCTTATGGTAATCCTTAACTCCTGAATTTCGTTGGTGGATAATCCAATCCGATCGTTATATAGTTATATTATTGAGTCTCTCACTAACACGTTTAAAGGATCTAGAATAGCATTCACCATTATTGCATGTCAAAATTCTAGAACATTACATGCTGTGTGTTACTACTTGAACTCGATAAAACTGGCGGTTGTTGAGGGAAAAATAAATAGGCCATTAGAAGAATTTAAAACTCCCATGTTGTTATGTTTAGATTGTTTTTAGGTTGTTTGTTATTTATTTCAGTTTGTTTATTTTCATTTTAGTGTGTGTGTTTGGCTCGAGGACTAGCCAAGTTTTGAGTTTGGGGGTATTGATAGGTGTGAAAAACCTATCTATTTCCAATCCGAATTGGTTAGTTTTTGAATATGTTTACAGTTATTTTTATTATGTTTTAATTAGTTTTCATACTTTTTGTATAACTCAGGTGTGTGACTCAAAAAGATAGGAAACTGGAGCTAAAACGATAAGATCGAACCAAAGCGGTTCGAAGTTACGGTGGATAAACAAGCTCGGAGGCTAAAAGATGAAACAGGCCCACCGCTTAGGCGTCTAGACCACCGCCTAAGCGGTGAAAATGCAGAGAAGAGCAAAATGTTACTGACAGATGACCGCCTGAGCGGAAATTCTACCGCTTAGGCAGAAATCCAGCAGAGGACGAAGAAGGGCTACTGACAGCCGCTCGCCTAGGCGAAGTTTTCTTCGCCTAGGTAGAATTTCAACAAAATGTTCTCCAGTCCATCGCCTACTTCACCACCCAGGTGATCAGACTTAACCGACCTAACTCCGCCTAGGCGCAATTTCCACCGCCTAGGCGGATTTGCCCTACACAGTCTTGAGATATTTTTAGGATATTTTTGCTATAAATACCCCCTCTCCTCCCCGTTGGCCGAAACCTCTCTTCTATATATTGCATTTTTTAGACCTTTAGGCTATACTTAAGCCTAGGGTTATGGATTTTAGTGGTGGAGCTCGCATCCCGAAGTGGAGAAGGCGGCGAATCGATCGTGGAGCGTTCTTAGCGGTTTATATTCGGACGAGGCTAAGTTCTTCGATCGTTTTTCCTTATTTCTTTATCTTAGGAGCATGTGAGCGTATTTATCTCGTTATTTTCTTGTATATGCGGCTATGTCCCCAAGCTAAATATGGATTGTAGTAGGGATTAACTCTTAATTTATAAATACGTTGTTTGGGTGATTTTGGTGTTTCGTTTTTTCTTGTTTTTCGTAGTTTGATTGTATTTATCGTAGTGTTTGTTTATTATGCTTGAATTGATAAATGGAGAATGCGGGATTTTGGCAAATCCCAGATTCGGATTAAGGTAAACAAACGCCATGATTCTATAACCTGGTCGGGATTTGAATCGTGGACAATCGATGACGTTGGGCAAGACACACGCTACCTAGGGTAGACGTTGAGGGGGACCTCTTCATTGACTCAAAGTCGCATTATATCCCTCGTCTTACACTCGGGAGAGGTGACGAGGGAGTTTTAGAACGGAGATTGTCGATAGGGTAAATACAAGGCGACGATCCAATAACCCGGGAGGGAGTTGGATCGTGTACAATCAATGACGCTGGGCGAGACTCGTATGACCTAAGATCGTTAATATGTTGAGGGGGACTTCTCCAATTACTCGAAGTCATGTATTCCCCCGTCTTACAGTTTACGTACCGAGCTTGTCAAATAGGTCGAACAACGTAAACGCGAGTAAATCGGAATCGAACACGTATTTGTAAACACGTTAATCCCTATACAATTATTCACCCTAAAACATATTAACATAATAGTTTAGTTAATTTAGGTTATATTAGTAGCAGTTTAATTAATTAAATACATTTGCTTTTCGCCTAGATAAAATTAGGTCACGACAAACGCGGTATTCGATAGTAACGACAACAATCCCTGTGGATACGATAACCCGATCTTAACGATCACACCAGACTAAAACTTAGACCTCATATACTTGCGAGGGTAAGTAGCGATGTATTTTTACGCCCTACCACTAATCTTGGCTAATCTAGTCCTCCGAGCCCTACGGAGATTCGTACCCACTAAACTCAGGATTCCTTTACAGGTAAGAACCGAACCCTCACAATGATTATTTTCGCAGGTTCAGAATCAATCTTTACAAATTCCTTTTCATAGACTTAGGAATAACCTCTACTTTTTACAGGCTCAAGAATAACCAAATTCTATTACATAGAGAATCACAACCTAATTCTTTTTGTACCTTAAGCTCAAGAATCAAAACCTCACAAAAATACTCCAACTATTCTTTTCTCAGGTAAGGATGGAACCTTTACAAAAGTCACTGAAAATAATTCTATCTAGGAAGAATTACTACCTCAATCTCTTTACATGAAGAGATTGAAACGGGCTACCCCTGATTAAATACCCTCAACAGTATTTAATCCATCGTACCACTCACCAATACAAATTGATAAGCAGATTATCTCACTCGGAGCTTCTACCACCCCAGTTAAATTAAAACTCAATTAATATCCCAAATCTAGTGGTAGAAAGTGTGAGATTGAAAATCTGAATTTAAACAAAAGATGGGTAGTAAATAATTGAGCACATAATCAGATTCAAGAAATTGTTTATAAAATATTTTCTTCAATAAAAATTAGAAACAATTTCGAAAGATCAATTTCCAAAAATTAAACAAGCATTGCACAATAGAAAGTAATTGGAAAGATCACACCCGGAATCCACAGAAAAAATAAATAGAGCGATGTTACTTCAGATCCGGTAGCAGTAAAGATTAATAGCAAATGATTCTCAAGATCGTCTTTTAGAATAACTCTCACAAAATCTCAGAATAATATCTCTTATAACAGCTCAATATGATCTCAAATATTTAAACTCTCTTAATCTATGTTTTTGATTCACTGTTTAACGATATATAAAAAACGCAGGTCTATAGATATGAGAAATAAATCAGCTCTCTAACGGCTAGTTCCCATGTGTCATGACAAATAAATGCTCTCTTAGACCCCATATATCATTATGACTATATTTTGTTTCAATTCACTTAATTATATCTTTTAAATCTCTCAATTAAGTCCCCAAAATATTTTTCAATCTCAATTAAATAGAATAGAAACAGTTTTATGTACCAAATTGAGAAATATTAAAATTTAATGAACCAACTTAATAGGATTTAAATAATAGATGAAACATATCTTAAATATCAATAAATCTCTTAAATCTATCTCAAATCCCAACAAAAAGCGACTACTTTTAGATATGATTTCGGAATGTACAAAATCCTGAAATAGCGCTCTCAATCGACCGACCAGTCGACTACTAGATTCAGAATCAAAGCAGTTGCATTCATCGATCGACCTATCTGTCAATTTGGAGATTCAGAAAGTTTGATTTACCTTCACCGGTCGACCGACCTATCGACTTAGAGATACAGTGATTTCATGCTGCTTTGTCCAGTCGACTTATGTCTGCTGGATGTCTTTTCTGAACTTGTTTCTAACTTATTCTCTTTTACGTTTTCGCCCCTTTAACCATTTTATTTTCTAAATAAGTTCTATTAACTTCTTAAATTTCATTTTAGTCAATTATAAATATTTCTTTTCAAATACACATAGGAGCAAATAATTTCATCTTATCAAAACACACAAAAATAATAAAAACTTTGTGTCGTGTGTGTGTTCCTAATTGAGATATTAAGAGTTGAAATTCACCTGAGTTGTTTTCCCTAATTTCTTCAAACTCTTAATTCTTCATCATGTTTGACATCATTTAGCATCCATTTATAAATTTGTCATTGCATCTTCATCACAGGAACTTAATTAACTGAAACACTTGAACAAACCATTAGTTCCATCAAAATATCAACGCTTATTTGTTCATAAAAATCTTAGGATCAATAGTCCCGATAATTACTAGTGATAGAATTAAGTAAGGAAACAAAAATCTGATTATAAAAATAATGTTGGTAGCACAAAATTGAGCACGTAATCAGATTATGTCACAAATCGTTTTAAAAGAAGTTTTATGCTTTTAAAGTTCAAAAATGATTTCTCATACGATCAATTGACCAAGCAAGCAATGATATCAGTAAACTCAATTAAGAATATGCTTGAAACACTTTCACCAAAAATCTAATTATGATAAATATGAATAGAAGACAAATAAGTATGTAATCAGTTCACCAAAAATCATTTTAAAATATTTTTATGCGATTTAAAGTTAAGAAAACGATTTTATCAAGATCTTATCAACTAAGCAAATATAGAAAAATAAATATGCAGTAAAGATTAATAGCTTGGAAAGTTCTCACCCGGATAATATCGAAGAATTATAGATGGAAACGCTTGACAGCTCAACTCGGTGACGCTTACATAGTTAGCACTTTAACTCAAGAACTCCTCAATAATTAATCTCACAATTTTATCTCTCAAAATAAAATCAGAATGATTGCTCTTATAAAAGCTTATGAACTAAATAGTTTTTGATATAATGTTTATGTTATGTGAAATCTGTAGGTTTAAATATAGGGAATTGAAATAAGCCCTCAAACGACTAGTTTTTAAATGATAAGTATCCCTCAAACGACTAGTTTTTAAATGATAAGTATCTAAAAAGCACCTATAGACCCCATATATCATTACCTTTCATTGTAAGTATATTTGACTTAATTATAGCTTTCAAAACATTCAAATTAGTCCCTTAAATATTTCTCAAACTCAAATCAATAGGATAAAAAGAATTATATGAACCAATTTGAGAAATAACTAAAATATATGAACCATATCTATAGGGATAACAAAATATCAATGATATATATTTAATACTATCATATCCCTAAAATTTCTCTCATATCTCAACCATAAACAGCTAGTAATGGCTACTGTTTGATTAGAATCCTCGAAGTCCTCTTAACCTGAAAAAGACCCTCAGTCGACCGATAAACACCCATAAGTTGACCGCTTGATTCAAGATACTAGCCAAGACAAAATTCCTTCGCCCATCAGTTAACCTATCTGTCGACCTAAAGATTCAAAGAGTTTTATTTCTAGTCACAAGTCGACCTCCCTGTCGACTGATCAATTCAGAGAGTTCACTATTTAAGCGCAGGTCGACTTATCAATCAACTGACTAATGCTAGAACACTTCTCCTAATTCGATTTTAATTCATTTTCTTTGACATTTTTGCCTCTTTAATTGATTTCTTTTCTCAGTTAGCTCCACTAACTCCTTAAATTCAATTTTAATTAATTATCTTTATTTCTTTTTCAATTACACATAGGGGCAAATAATTTCATTAATTAGGATCCTATCAAAATACACATAAACATAAAATCATTTTCGTGTCGTGTGTGATCCTAATCGGGATACATTGAGAGTAAAAATAAATTAGAGTTATTTTCACCTAGATTCTTCCGAATTTTCAATATCTTAGTATCCATCTCTTCATCATTCACAATTTCTTCATGATAATATCTTCATTGGAACTAATAAATTGAAACACTTAATCAAACCATTAGTTCCACAAAAAACATCAATATTTAATTGTTCATCAAAATCTTAGGATCAACAATCTCCCCATTTTTATGATGACATTTAACTTTGATGTTTTTTTTTCAAAACAATAATGTAACCACACTTCCCCTGAATCCGATAACGGGTTTTATAACTCATTAAAGCATAGTAATAAAGATAATCATAAGATATTCAATAAAGTACAAATTTCAAAATATAATAAACTCCCCCTTAAGATATTCAACAAAATAATTCAAGGTTCCCCTTAAGATATTCATTAAAACATCAACTAATTCTCCCCCTTTGTCATCTTAAAAAAAATTGGAGAAGAGGAACCAAAAACACCCCCCTAAGGAAATCAAAACATATTAGTAATGTAGCATGATATTTAATATTTCACAAGAATATTAACTCTTTTGATTTTCAACAAAACTCATCTTTTAATATAAGCATGATATAATATTACCCCTCTTATAAACACTTCTCCCTATATATATTTGTAAACAAGTCAATGTATACTTAGGAGAATAAACCTGAGGCAATCAAAATACTTCAACAATATATCATGTAATCACATATTTTCAGTTAAATTCTCATGTCTTACTCATGATACAAAATAATGTCTTCCTATTAGATAAAATCAAGTCATGTAATATTTAAGGCACTATAATAGGAATCATATCTCAAGAATAACTTAGGATCGATCAACATAAATGTAATACATGCTTTAAACATGGATAAATGCATATTTCTCTCACAAAATATCAACTTGAATCATTAAGCATAGATTAATATGTCATTTATTCAAATGATCATATATGGAATCAAAAAGAATTCTCATGCTTTCATATTAATATTAATCATACAAGTATTATCATGATGAAATTAAGTCATTCAATTTACCCCAATATAAAATATTATGCATGTTAATAAATCAAGATGTATAAAATAAAAAATCAATTCACTTAATTCAGTTTGTAAAATGTTTTAAAATTAAACACTTGATTACTACTCGATATAAGCATATTATAAAATTATGTAAATACCCTTTAACTAAATGTGATTTTCATAATCACCATATAATGTTTCTAAGACAACAAGTGAACATATCATTTAAAAATAAGTCTTAGAAACCATTATCAACTTACCTATTTGGCAGGTCGGGACTCTCCCTCTTTAACAAATTCAATAAATTTAAAATGAGGAGGGTTAGGAGTGTCTTTTATATCTTTTGGGGCAACTTTACTTTTTACCTCATTTGTACTCATGATTGCTTTGGGTGCATAACTCCTCTTGACCTGTCTGTATCCTCTCAACTTTTGTTTTTTGTCATTTGATTCATTGACTATTCCTTTTGCACGTATTGCTTGTGGCTTCCTGGTGATATCCCATCTTGGTTTTTGTACAACTTTTCTCTTGTGGTTTCCTAGTAATTTCACATTCTGTCTTTGGTGTATCTTTTCACTTTGTATGCGTCACTTGTGGATCTTTGGTGACTTTCTATTTTTGCTTTCATACAACTTCTTTGTTTGTTCCTTCAGGTCCACTTCCAACATTATGTAATTCTGTACAAGACATTTCAATAGTTCTCTTCGGTATCCATTTCATTTTGGATCCGTTCTTGTTAGACATAAACTTAGGGTTCTTGAATGGACATGATACTTTAAAATGCCCAAGCCTATTGCAATAATAACATCTCAAATTCGATTTATCAAAGAAAGCACGAGATCTAAAGCAAGAATCATTTCTAATAATAGCTACATAATTATCACTGGCTTGTGATGAAGGATGAGATAATGAAACATATCCACTTTGCCTAGAAAAATCATTCTCAGAATCTCTTGAATATAGTCTTAAGGTCTGATTTTGATTTTTCAAAATTTTTCTTAAGTAAATCGATTTTTGAATCAAGATATGATCTTTGCATAGAAATCATCTCAAGATTTTTTTTTTTAAACTTTGTTTTCATTTTCAAGAGAATCCACTTTAGAGAGAAAATTATTAATTTAAAAAATAACATCCAAAAATTCTTTTGTACCACAATAATCATCCAAATGTACTTTAGATTTTCGGACACTTTTTTCACTATTTTCAAAATATTCAAATTTTCTTTTTAAACTCATGATCTCTTTAGTAAAAAGTAGTGTGAAAAAAAGTAATTTTTCCATAATAATATGGACATTTTCATTATCATCATCTCCATCACTACTACAATAATCACAAGAATCATAAACCACATTTTGATATACGAATTTACCACTATCAAAAGAGGATACACATAACACATCATCCATGGTGTGTTCACGTGGTCGGTTTAGCTAGGATGTTAAGCCGAATTGAGCTAAAACTAGCTCTGATGCTAATTGTTGGCCCAGTGAGCTACCCAAGAAGGGAGGTTGAATTGGGTAGTATTAAAAAATTATCAGAATAATAACACTTCAAAAATCAAATAATTAATTTTATCCCAAAAATTAATTATTATTTTTATAGCAGCGGATAAGTGTAATAATCTCTAGGTGCACACCCAAACAACATAAGATAAAATAAAGAAAATAAACAATACAATACACATCGATATATCCTAGTTCATCAAGTTACTCTTGGCTAATCCAGTCCTCCGAGCCCCACAGAGATTCGTACCCACTAAACTCAAGATTCCTTTAAAGGTAGGAACCAAACCTTTACAAATATTCTTTTCACAGACTCAGAATCAACCTTTGCAAATTCCTTTTCCCAGGCTCAGGAAGAACCACTTCTTTTTCTCAGCCTCAAGAATAACCTATACTTTTTACAGGCTCAAGAATAATCTAATTCTTTTTATACCTTAGGCTAAAGAATCATAGGCTCACAAAAACACTCCAACTATCATTTTCCCAAGTAAGGATGAAACCTTTACATTTCACTCACAATTAATTCTATAAAGGAAGAATTAACACCTCAATCTCTTTACTGGAAGAGATTGAAACCAAGTTACCCCTGATTAGATAATCCCAATAATATCTAATCTGCACACAACTTACCAATTACAAGAAATTGATAAGTTCTTCTCACTCGGAGCTTCTACCACCTCAAATCAATTTGAACTCGATCAATGTCTCGATAATTACTAGTGATAGAATTAAGTGAGAAACAAAAATATGATTATAAAAATAATGAGTGTAGCACAAAATTGAGCACGTAATCAAATTAACCAAATAAGCAATGATAGCAATAGACTCAATTAAGAATATGCTTAGAACATTTTCACCAAAAATCTGATTATGATAAATATGAATAACAAAGAAATAAGTATGTAATCAATTCACCAAAAATGGTTTTAAAATATTTTTATACAATTTAAAGTTATGAAAATGATTTTATTAAGATCTTATCAACCAAGAGAATAAAGAAAAATTAATATTCAGTAAAGATTAATAGCTTGGAAAGATCTCACCCGGATAACACTGAAGAATTATAGATTGGAATGCTAGACAGCTCAACTCGGTGACGCTTACACAATTAGCGCTTTAACTCAAGAATTCCTCAATAATTAATCTCACGATTTCTTCTCTCAAAATAATATCAAAATGATTACTCTTATAAAATATTATGAACATAATAGTTCTTGAAATGATGTCTATGTTATGTGGAATCCGTAGGTTTATATATAAGGAATTTAAATAAGCCCTCCAACGGCTAGTTTTTAAATGATAAGTATCTAAAAGCACCTATAGACCCCATATATCAATATCTTTAATTTTAGATATATTTGACTTTGATATAGCTTTCAAAACATTCAAATTAGTCCCTCAAATATTTCTCAAACTCAAATCAATAGGATAGAAAGAATTATATGAACCAATATGGGAAATAACCAAAATATATGGACCATATTTATAGGGATAACAAAATATCAGTGATATATTTAAAAAATAAGTTAAACAAAAAACTATTGGGTTAATTCTAATTGAATGGATTACGTAGGGATTGATTTCATTCACTTAATACATGTTTGACTTCGTTTAGTTAATAATGATGGTGTTTATCCTATCCGACAATCTAGGTTTCTCAAACTCGCTCATTCCATCTCTCGAGTGTAAAAAGAACAATTATATGACTTCGCGTTAATGCCGAAGTCCCCCTCTAGCATTTGATATAACATATAGTCACATGAGTCTTGACCCAACCTCATGGATTGCACACTTTCTAACGCCCTCTCGGGTCATTAGATTGTCGTGATGTGTTTCACCGTCGTCCGAATCCGGGGTTACCTCTCCCGAGTGTCAAATCCCGTATTCTCAAAACCGACCCTAATACCTTAACAAAGATATTAAAATTGTAATAAAACGGTTAACACAATTGGATTTAGACAAACAAGCGTTAAAATATCATATAATCAATCGAACATGTATTTACATGAGTTACATCAATCCCTAGATAACATTTATCTAGCCTACTATGATCTTAACTATACAAATATTAAAACAAGAAGTATTCATCATCATTTGATATGAAAAGTTAAGTTACAAAGATAGAAACAAAGGAAGAACGATCAAATCTTAAAGTGGAGTGGTCTATTGTCGCCAAAGATCGGTCCTGAAATGATTTCTCTTCTCTAAATGTTGAGTCTCCTATTTTAGCTCTCAAAATATGCTTAAGATCATCTATCATAAGTGTGGGACGTCTTTTTATAAATGGGGAAAATAAGGGTTTAAATAAAAGGCTTCAAAATATCTAGAAAATAGATGTTTTCTGCAAAGAGAGACCGCCTCGGCAGTGAGACTAGCATAGCTCACTGGACTGTCACCACCTTAACGATGAATGACCGTTGTGGCGGTGACTTTTGCACAATTCTCCCTGCATATCCACCACCTCGGTGGTGGCCTGACCGCCGCAGCGGTGGGTTTGCTATCATGAAACCTTGTTTCTTTCACTGCTTCTTCACCGTTTTTCCACTACTTTGCTTGTTTATCAATCGATTACGTCCCTATACCTGATTTACATAAAAACAAAAACGCAATAAAATATTACTGAAAGACTCGAAACTACCAAATTCAACTTAGAAGTAGATAGGTATTTTCAACCTATCAAATACTCCCAAACTTGGAATTTTGCTAATTGATAGGAGTGATCTACTTATCTATTTCCAAACCGAACTAAGTTAGTTTTCGAGCATTTTTATAGTATTTGATTACGTTTTAATTAGTTTTTATTCTTTTTGTATAAATCAGGTGTGTGGGGTGAAAAGGTAGGAAAACGGAGCATAAACAATCAGATCGAACCAAGAATGGTCGAAGAACGGTGGAAAAATAAGCACGGAGGCAAGATTATGAAAAGAAGCCTACCGACACAGTGTCAGATCTCCACCGCAGTGGTGAAAATACAGAGTGGATCACTTAACCGACATACTCTACTACCTAGGCGATCACTTAACCGATATACTATACCGCCTAGGTGATCACTTAACCAACATACTCTACCGCTGTGACGGTCACCTTTGCATAGATTAGATATTGTTTTGGATATTTTTATGGTATTTTGCCTATTTAATCCATTCCCATCCCTCATTTTTGGGGCTCTCTTGCATGCTACCTCTCTTAGAATATATCTAAGGGTAGGTTGAGGAGTTTTAGAGGGAGAGCTCACAACCCGAAAGAGAAGAACAAGGGAAAGCGATCGTTCGACGGTTCAAGCACCAAATCTTCGGATATAGGCTAAGTTCTTTGGTTTCTTCCTTTATTTCTTTGACTTAGGAATTTGTGAGCATGTTTAGCTCGTGCTTTATTGTAAATATGGTTATGTCCCTTAGTTAAATGTGGATTGTATAGGGATTAACAATATATTTATAAATATGTGATTCGTATGATTTCGGTGTTTCGTTTATGTTTGTTCTTCAAAGTTTGATTGTGTTTATTGTTATTCTATACATGTATGCTTGTTTAGATATATCGAGAATACGGGGTTTGATACTCGGGAGAGGTAACCTAGGATTCAGACTAGGTTAAATACAACACGACGATCCAATAACCCGGGAAAGAGTTGGAGAATGTGCAATCGATGACGTTGGGGTAAGACTCACTTGACCTAAGGTCGTTAAGACGTTGAGGGGGACTTCTTCGTTGACACGAATTCGCATATTCCCTCGTCTTACACTCGGAAGAGGTGGTAGGGGAGTTTAGGAACCGAGATTGTCAAATAGGTTGAACAACGTAAACGTAAGTTAAACGAGATCGAACACGTATTTGTAAACGAAGTTAATCCCTAGACAATTCTTTCCCCTAAAACATCTCATTATATTAGTATAGATAATTTAGTTAATTAGTTTATTTCAATATAAATTTTATACATTTTTTTTAGCCTAGATAAAATTAGGTCATGACAATTACAGTACTTGATAATAACGACAACCAATCCTTGTGGATATGATACCCGATATTAAAGATCACATTATACTAAAACTTTGACCTCGTACACTTGCGAGTAGTCAATACGCAAGCGTGTAACAAATGCTCATCGTATACTAGTCCTCGAGCAAAACTAAAATAAACTAACTGTACTAATTAACTAACTAACTACTGAAAATAAATAAACTTTAACAAATAAGAAGTAAAGGCATGCGAGTGCCAAGTTCAATCGAAGAAACCATATTGTTCTACCCTCAACAGCCCTCAATCAGATCAAGTTCGAGAATAACACACACCACGTGGTGTTCTAGAATTTCAACACTCAATATCAATAAAAACTATTCTAGATCCATTTAAAGTGTATGTGTGAGAACTCAAATATATAATTATCCAAACACCGGATGGATTATTCAATAACTAAACTCATGACTTCAACCGTTTAAGGATTAAGAAAACCATATGCTTGACTGGGCTCGACTATCTACTAATGTAAGTTTGGAAATTCAAAGAGATCAATAGGGCTTGGATAGGCATTGGAGAATGGCCAAGGGTATCTCAGGAATAGAAAACAGGTAATCATTATAATTATAATAATTCAACGATACCCGAGGCACAAACGCTTGTCACTATATCTCTCTCGTAACCCCAACTATTTAAAACACAACCCTGAACACGACTTTAAGAACTTTGTATTCACTTGTTGAAAGAATGAAAGTAAAAACTATATTCACATAGTTTTTTTTAGACCATATAACACACCCCCAAACTTATTCAATTTTGTATAGTTTTAGGGGCGTGTAAATAGAATTCAAAGAATGACAAGTGAATATACTAATACCAAACCAATAAAAATTCATCCAAAACCTAACCGCTCACTTCAAGTAACATAAAATAATGCTAACTTAATTTCACTCAATTCGTGAGTTTGGCTTTGCGACAAAGGCTTGGAATTTTTTTAAATGGATAGGGTATTTATACATCTTTAGAATTGAATAGGTTATCGACTTCGATAGAGTAACGAGGGATAAAATTTTCAAGGCTAGCTTCAAAGGTTCAAGCGATAAAAATGAAGGCCTAAATCATGCCTCTTGAACTACCTCACCTAGGATTTCACCTCAAGTTTTCCCCAGTCAAGTTCTAGATTCCTCAAATTTGTCTTGAACTTATTACTGAATAATCGACGTCAAATCATTCGAATAATTATGCAGTGAGTCTATGCTATCGTGCGATTTTAGGATCAAAATGATTTTTACCTAATTGACATGCCAAGCATACAAAACATACATGAATGGCATCACCCCTGACCACGATATACAATTAGGGGATAATTTTCATCATCGGGAAATGGACCAGACGAACTCAACAACTCAACATGCAAATACTACTTCATACATAAACATATCTATATTAAATCAAAATACTAACATACATACTTTAAAGTCAGCATTTCACATGCATAAACACAAAATTAAATTAAAACTTAACAATATGTTCAAATCTACAATATGCATCTAAGCTTTCACAAAGTGTAACTAAACATACATAAAACATCCATATATAATACATCAAATTTTTTTTTAACCATTTCTACCATAAAGAAAAATTGGATGAACATCTCCCCAAACTTAAACGAGGCAGTGTCCACACTGACTGAGTAGTGAACCCATGAATAGCATATAGCAATCACAAGAAAAATTGGATTTGGAACACATACCTAGGAGATAAGACATAGAAGTCTCACCTCCTACTGTCCACCTAAAGGAACGTCATCGCTACAACTATCTTGGCAGAAATAAAAGTGTGGCGGTTGCAAGAGGTGCGGCGGTGATTGCGGCATTGGCGGATAAGTGCTCATGTCGATGCCGAGGCACTCGCTAATGAGTCGTTGGACTTGATCTTGTTGACGCGTATACTGGTCCAGGATCGTCTGGAGCTCGGCATTTCGGAGATCCGAATTATATTTCCCTTAGTGAAGAACGCTATTTTTGAGTCGGACATCCTGGAGATCGAGTGCCAGCCGGGCTATTCTAGAATTAGAACCTTAGATGGCCCTACCTCTTTCTCTTCGAGCCCTTACTTTTCATCAACTTCTAGCTTCCCCACCCTTTGCGCTCTGGCTTTCCACATTCGATCTATCATAGCTAGATTGAGCAGAACGATAGGTGGGCATGGGTTATCCTAAGTTATGGATACATCAGCCTGTCGGAATAGGTAGGTTAATAGCAAAGAAAATGGAAGACCAACCTTTGTTGTTTGGATGACATGAAAGATGGAGGAATAGATTAAGAACCTGACATTGAGCGGCTTGCCCATCTAAATCGAATATAGTGTCATGGCTCTTTCTTTGGAGATGTTCGGCAAGTGACATGTTGGGAAAAGGCTTTCGCAAACAAAATGGTGCCAAATTTTGGGGATTGGATTGAGGAACTTAACTGGGAAAATGGCTAGACTCGACCCTGTGTGAGTCCACTGGACATTGCCTGAAGTGATGGCTCGGATCATAGTTTCCATGCTCAGATCTCTACCCCCATATGGTTCGTGAGATGGTTCCAGGGCCGCTAATCCCAAAACTTCATTAATGCGCTCCAAATTTAACGAAATGGGGCGAGTTTGGACCCTTGTCCAGTTGTCCTTTGCTTCGATAATGTTTGCATAGAATTCCCGCACTAAAGCCACCATGCCTTAGGGTGGTGATTTGCAAAAACCTTCCCAACCACGGCTTTAGATCACATCCAGAAATACTACCAGGAGACTTTCTAATTGCCCAAAGCCTTGTTTTCGAATGGATGTTTGTTTATGTTCGAAGTGGTTGAAATGCTCCTCGGCCTATTTGGAAACAAACCAGGCGGAATCATAGTTAGCAGTTGGACCTCCGACGCACGAAATCAAACCTTCTCCCCTTGCCCTTTTTGATGCGACTGGATTAGTCATGGCTCATATCAATCACAATCACAAAAACGGATGCCCAACATATATGTACAATGGAAAATAATCCCCCGAATCGACACCGTCAATAACACACCAAAATCTCCATATGCACACACCAATTGCAACAGTTTCAACAAAATTTCAACAATATAGCATGTAATTTTGTATCATAGAATTAAAAAATCCATATAAAACATGTTCATCACCAAAAATCAAACGAAAATCCCATAGTGATAAAGAAAATCGCGAAAATAGGGTTCAAGGGTTTAGGGCACAATCCAAATTCAATGATTCTAGGTGTAAATATACAAATGAACCAAAGCTTTCAACAAATAGATGAAATGTAGGATCAAAACTAGTTACTTGTTGAAAACATTTGGCCCAAATGATTGAATATGGGTGAAATCTCCCCTTTTGTGCCTTAAACCCTAGGATTCGAAAATGGGGTGGAAATTGAGTTTTGGATGATGATTCGTGGTGGAAATCACAAATTTTGAAAATGGAATGATGGATTTGAGGGTTGGAAATAATTTGGATGATGAAAATGGAGATATTTGGGATTTTAGAGCTGGTTGTGGTAGTTAGAATGAGCGATATCCTATTTATTCGAACAAAGGCTTCACCGCTTCGGCGATGGAGCGTCTTTTTTAAAACCCAAACATTATGTTGTTTCACCACCTCGGCAGCGAAACATTTTGCTAAAAACCTTACAACCTGTATTTTCACCACCTTGGTGGTGAGCCTCTTGCTGGATTTTCATGATTTCTTCAAGTTTTCACAACAAGGCTCCACACCATGCGCTTCCACTTCTCTTATTGAACGATTTTAAGTACAAAACACATCCTTGAGTATCCACACTCCTCAAAACACACTCCAAGACCACTCCAGCCTCCAAAAAGTAAGTAATAGCAAATGTCGGGCAAGATCATACCTTTGGTTTCATATCAAAAAGTGCTTGATTTACCGTCCCCAGCTGGAGGTAGCGAATTCCAAGATCAGTCGTTAATGAGGGAGATACTCTCCACAACTCACTCTTCGTTTTCGAAGTAATGTTTGATTTACTCCCCATTGACTTAGAAAATTCATCCGTCATCGCCTTCAAATTCTATAGTGCCGAATGGAAATACATGCTTGATCTGGACCATCGGGACTTCAACGTTCCGGGAAAGAGCCTCAGTCGTGAATTGAACAACAAAACTTGTTGACCTAGGCTAAACTCTCTCCTCTCTATCTTCTTGTCATGCCACCTCTTTATCTTATCTCTGTAGAGCTTGGCATTTTTATACGCCTTATTCCGGAATTCTTCCATTGCATTAAGTTGGAGGAGACGTTGTTCATCTGAAGGTTTTAGATCAAAGTTCAATTTCTTTATCGCCCAAAAGGCACGGTGCTCCAACTTGACTGGTAAGTGACACACTTTTCCAAACACCAACCGATACGACGATATGTCGATCGGTGTCTTAAAAGCCGGGCAATATGCTCACAGTGCATTATACAACTTCATTGCCCAATTTTGCGATTCGAATGATTAGTTTCCTCCAAAATTTGCTTGATCTCCCTGTTTGATACTTCATCTTGGACGTTTGTTTCCGGATGGTACGACAATGCCACCTTATGCCTCACCACATACTTAGTCAACAAAGTATTAGACATTTTGTTATAAAAGTGGGTTCCTTCATCACTAATTATGGCCCGAGGTGTCCCGAACCGTGTCATTATTTTTCTCTGAAGGAACTTAAGAACCACTTTAGCATCATTGGAAGGCGTCACCACAGCTTCAACCCACTTGGACACGTAGTCCGCCACCAGTTGAATATACTCCTGACCGAATGATGATCGAAATGGCCCCATGAAGTTTATACCCCATACATTAAATAACTCCAATTCAAGAATAGACGTCAGCAGCAATTCATACCATCTTGAAATGCTACCTACCTGTTGGCATCAATCGCCAGTTTTTATAAAAGTATAAGCATCTCTAAACAGTGATGGCCAGTAAAAACCTTACTGAAGCACTTTTGTGGCTGTCCGAGTTGCTCCAAAGTGACCACCACAAGGTGATAAATGGTAGTGATAAAGAATACTACCCATCGTTTCCTTCGGAACATATCATCGGATCACCTGATCAACACACTTCTTGAATAGTAACGGCTCATCCCACATATAGTGCCTTCAATCGTACAGGAAATTCTTCATTTGGGTACTTGTAAGATCCAGTGGTAACACTTTACAGGCTAGAAAATTGATGATATCCACAAACCACGGAAGTATAGTGTCAATTTTGAACAACTGCTCATCAGGGAACACCTCCATAATCCAGGACTTATCACTGACGTCCTATTGCACCAGCCGTGACAAAAGATCAGCAACAACGTTTTCACTTCCTTTCTTGTCTCTTATCTTTGTATTAAACTCTTGTAACAAGAGAATCCACCTGATTAGACGTGGCTTGACGTCTTTCTTGGTGAATAAGTACCAGATGGTAGTATGATCTATATAGATGGTCACCTTGGATCCTATAATATAGTACCAGAACTTATCGCATGCAAAAATAACTGCCAGTATTTCTTTCTCGGTTGTAGTGTAATTCCCCTGCGCATTGTTTAAAGTCTTTCTTGCATAATAAATGGATCAGAAGATCTTATCTTTGCGTTGGCCTAAAACTGCTCCAACCGCATAGTCACTAGCATCGCACATTATTTCAAATGGCTCGTTCCAATCCGGAGCAACTATTATAGGAGTCTTAATCAACTTTTCTTTTATTGCATTAAAATCTTTCAAGCAAGCTTCATCAAATTCAAATGGGGCTTCCTCTTCAAGTAAGTGACACAACGACTTCACCGTCTTTGAAAAGCCTTTGACAAAGCGCCGGTAGAAGCCTGGTATGCCCCAAGATACTATGACCTCCCTTCACATTTATTGAAGGTGGAAGTTTTTCAATTGTTTCAATCTTGGTTCAGTCTACCTCGAGCCTCTTCGAAGAGACTCGATGAGAATCAAGTGTTTCTCTTCACAACGATCGAGAACAAGTACCAAGTTGTATAAGTAATGATCAAAGTCCAAATGAAAATTTGAAAATTCATCCATGAAAACCTCCATAATGTCTTGCACCATATCCGAAAATATTTTCATCATACATCGTTGGAATATGGCCGGTGCATTGAATATACCAAACGATGTACGTCGGTAGGCAAACATCCCATACGGGCATATAAAGGTTGTCTTTTCCTAGTCTTCCGGTGCTATGGCTATTTGATTATACCTTGAGTATCCATCAAGAACACAATAATGATCATAGTCGGCAAGACAATCAAGCATTTGATCAATGAATGGAAGTGGAAAATGATCTTTCCTTGTTGCCTTGTTCAATCTCTGATAGTGAATACACACTCGCCACACAGTGATGGTGCATGTCAGAATAAGATCAGTCTTCTCATTTTTTACAATCGTCATTTCACTTTTCTTTGGCACCACCTGCACCTGACTAACCCAGTCACTATCGGATATAACAAAAATAATTCTAGCATTCAAGAGCTTCAACACCTCTGTTCTAACGACTTCTTTCATTGCTGGATTTAGCCTCCGCTGATGCTCAATGGAAGGTTGGAATGAATCCTCCATTAAGATCTTGTGCATGCATATTGTTGGGCTAATTCATTTAATGTCGGAAATTGACCACTTAAAGGTCGATCTATGCCGTTTCAAAATTTTTGGCAACTTATATTCCTCCTCCTTCGTTAAGGATGATGAGATGATCACCGAATTGGTTAAATTCTCCACTAAAACGATATATCGGAGGTGATCCGGTAATTGCTTGAGTATTAATCCACCGTGAGGTGGATTGGATAGTTCGGGAGAACTAACTTCTTCTTCCATCATAGCCACATGAATCAGATCTTAGGTTGTTTGTGTTAATTAATTAGTTGTGTTTTTTTATTTTTAGTGTGATTATTTTACTGGAGGACAAGTAAAATTATATATTTGGGGTTATTTGATAGTTGTAATTTATCTATTTATTCTCAAGCCAGTTTTGTTAGTTTTCGAGTATTTTTATAGCATTTTATTGTGTTTTAATACATTTTTATTTATTTTGTCTTAAATTGGTATTTGGGGTAAAAAGAGACTAAAACGATCCATAAATGATCAAAGCAGTAGAGGAACGGTGGAGCAAAAGAGCAAAACGGCCAAATCCAAAGCCTGTATCCACCGCTGCACCGGTGAAAATACAGAGTGTTTACTGAAGCGCGGTCAGGCCACTAATGCAATGGTTGTACGATAAGGATTTAATCACTCGCATATTGACTTCACTCGCAAGCGCACAAGGTCAAGTCTTAGTATAGTGATCGTGAGATCGGATATCGTTCCACTGGGGACGTGTAACGTAATTGAATACCGTGATTTTCATAGTTTTATATTATCTCGACTTTTCAAGAATTGTTTGTATTTTAATTACAACTAAGATAAACGACAACTATTAGGTTAGTTCTAACTACATTAATTACCTAGGTTTTTATTTCTTGCACGTAATACATATTTGATTTTGTTTAGTTAGCTATAATAGTATTTATCTATTCTGACAATCTCTATATCTACAACTCATCTGCTACCTCTCGTGAGTGTAAGACGGGGGATTACATGACTTCGTGTCAATAAAGAAGTCCCCCTCAATACCTTAACGACCCTAGGCCGCGTGAGTCTTAATCCAATGTCATGGATTGCACACATTCTAATGCCCTCCCGGGTCGTTAGAATGTCATGTTGCGTTTACCCTAGTCCGAATCCGGGCTTACCTCTCCCGAGTGTCAAACCCCGTATTCTCAGTTTATCATAACAAGCATAATATCAATAATAATGGTAAATACAATCGGATTTAGACAAACATCCATTAAAGTAAGGTATATTAAATCAAACTAGCTTTACATGACTTACAATCAACAACTAAGTAATATTTATCTACTACTACATGATCCTAGCCATACAACATACAAAACAAGAGTGATTCAACATGATTAGATATGGAAAAGTAATTACAAAGATAAAAACAAGAGAAGAACGATCAAATCTGAGAGTGAAACAGTCCACTGTCGCTTAAGATCGCTCCACAAATGCTTCGCATTCTTTCAAATGATGAACCTCCTCCTTGATCTATAAAAAATGGCTAAACAACACTATACTACGGTTAGGAACATTCAACAACTTGTTTCAGACATGGGAGAGTGGTATTTATAGGCCTAAGGTTTCAAAAATATCTAAAAGACATTTTCCTCTGTGTAGAGCTGACCGCCTAGGCAGAGATTAAGTCAGTTTTCTTACCGCCTAGGTGGTGGTTATTCACCTAGGAGGTGGGCTGGCACACAATTCTTTAACTCTTCTTTGCCTTGGCAGTGAAGCAACTCTCAACTTTTTGACAGTTTTCTGCCTAGGCGGTTGTTTTCTCACCCAGGTGGTAGACTGCACTCCAACTCCTTGACCCTTCTCCGCCTAGGTAGTGGTTTCCTCGCCTAGGCGTTGGTTTTCCTGTTTTTGAAACCATATTTTCTTTACCATTTTCCCACCATTTTTCTCATTTGTCAATTGTTTATGTCCCTACACTTGATTTATATAAAAACAACTAAAACGCAAATTAAACATTAATGAAACACTTGAAAACTGGCAATTTTAGCTTAGAAGTAGATAGATATTTTACACCTATCAAATACCCCCAAACTTGGAATTTTGCTAGTCCTCGAGCAAAACACCCTAACACTAAATAAAACTAACTACACTAATTAACTAATTTCTAAACTAAAAATAAATAAACATTAACAAATAAGAAGTAAATATATGTGAGATTCAAGTTCAATCGCAGAAACCATGTGGTTCTTCCCTCAATAACCCGTAATCAGATCAAGTTAAGGAATAACGCACACCACGTGGTGTTCTAGAATTTTGACACTCAATATCAGTTAAAACCATTCTAGATATATTTAAAATGTGTGTGTGTGAGAACTCCAATGTATAACTAATCAAACACCAGATTGGATTATTCAGTAGCTAAGCTCATGACTTAAACTTTAAAAGATTTAGGGAAACCATATGCTTGACTGGGCTCAACTATCCACTAATATAGATTCGGATATTCACAGAGATCAATAGGTCTTGGTTTGGATTTGGAGAACGACCAAGGGTATCGTAGGAATAGAAAACAGAAAATCGTTATAGAATGAACGATACTTGAGGCACAAACGCTTGTCACTAAATCTTTCTCGTAACCCCCTAACTTTGAAAATACAACCCTGAAGAAGAATTTAATAAACTTGTATTCACTTATCACAACAAACAGAATTAAAAACTAAATTTTGACCAGTGAATACGTTTATACTGAACCAATAAACTTTCATCCGAAACCCCGCCTTCTCACTTCAAGTTAGCAAAAACTAATGCCACTTGATTTCACTTAATTTTGACTTTTAGGCTTAGCGACAATGATTTGGAAATATTTAATTAGCGACAACGACAGGGGAGCGAGGGAATAAATTTTTCAGGTTAGTTTCGAAAGGTTCAAGCAATAAAAGTGAAGGCCTAAATCATGCCTTCGGAATTACCTCACCTATAATTTCACCTCAAGCCTCGCCCAATCAAGTTCTAGATTCATCATTTCTATTATAAACTTATTACTAAATAATCGGCGTCAAATTGTTCAACTAATTATACAATGAGTCTATGCAATCATGCGATTTAGGATCAAAATAATTTTCACCTAATCGATATGCTAAGCACACAAAACACACATGAATGGCATTACCCACGACCTCAATATACAATTAGGGGATAATATTCATCATCGGGATATGGCCCAGACGAACTCTACAACTCAACATGCACATACGACTTCATTCATTAACATATCTACATTAAATTTAAACACTAACATACATATACTAATTAATCATGACACATGCATAAACAAAAATTAAAATACATTAACAAAAACTAAACATTTCTAGTTTAATTACAAAAAAAAAACTTTTTCTTACAAAACTTTTCATCCCAACAACATTTTTTATCCTTTATATGCTGAATAAATACCCCCAAACTTGAATGAGGTAGTGTCCTCACTGTCTAGGCAGCGAACCCAATAATAGAATAGAGAATTAAAAACGGAAAATTAGGTTCCAACACATACCTAAGAGGTAAGACGTAATAGTCTAACCCCCTACCATTCATGGGGAGGAAATGGTGGCTGCAACTCATCCGGATCAAATTGGGGCACTAGCGAATAAAGCGTCATGTCAAATCCAAGATGCTCGTATAAACGCCTTTAATTCTAATCTTACTGCCGAGTGTATTGATCCAAGAAAATCCGTATACGAGAAAAATCATTTTGAAGATGGCCCATATCAGATCGGGGATCTTGGATATCGTGATTTGTCTGATTTTGTTGGTGGTGGCGGGTTGCGGGTATTGGTACCTTCGATAGGCCAACTTCTTCTTCTTCTTGGCCCTTCTCTTACTCAACTTCCGGTGCAGTCGGGTCTAGGGCTCCTCCCTTCCACAATCGGTTTATCATTGCATGATCGAGTGGATGTATAGTAGGCCAAGGGCTATTAGCTGTGATGGGAACTCCAGCGCGTATGAGTAGAGCAACTAGGAATGAGGAAAAAGGAAGGCCGCCCTTACTCGTTCTAGCCGCATGAAGTAATAAAAAGTAAATGTGCCAACCGACGTTGATGGGCGACCCCTATAGATGTCATATTACACGTAAGCCCGCTCCTTGGAGACATCTGAATAGTAGTATGTAGGAAGCAGATTCCTACATATGAAGTGATGCCATATTTTTAGAACTGGCTTCAAATACCTCGCCATAAATATGGCCTGACCCTACTATGTGTTTTTCCATTTAATGTTGTCCGTGATCAAGGCCTGGATCACAGTATTCATCGTTGGCGTGCGATTGTCAGACAGATTTCGTGAGGCTTCTGGCTCCTTCAAACTAAACAGCTCATTAAAGTGCTCCGCACTGAAAACGATTGAATGGTTTCATACCTTTGTCTGGTAGCCAGTGGCCTCGGTAATGTTCGCATAGAATTCTCATACCGAGGTCAACTCGTTTTTTCGGGGTGAAGCGCAGAATTGCTCCCAACCTCGGCTCCGTATGATGGTTCTGAATTCTTCTGGGAGGTAATCTAAAGGTTCGAACCCCCTTTTCCGGATGCCTGTGCATTTTCTCTCAAACATGTTCAAGTGTTCTTCTACTGTCTTGGATACGAATCTAGATGAATCGAAATCCGTGGCGGATGATGATTCTTCCGTGCATGGTTATTTCAATACACGACGCTTTGATAGTTTTCCTATCAATCAAAATCACAACACATATAACAAATCAAATCATTCCCAGCGAACACACATTGCTATTATAACAACCGCATACCAACCAAAACCGAATCAACAATAATTTCTCAATATAGCATACCAACCAAAACCTAATCAACAATAATTTGGCAATGTAGCCTAATATATACCATTCCCATAGTGTATCTACGCATAAAAATGATAATCTTCACCAAAACTCTACCCTAAAACCCTAAGAACATAAAAACCATAAAACTAGGGATTGAAGGGTTTAGGGTTCTTTCCAAATCCAAGGATTTTTGTAATATACATTCAAATCGAGACAAAATTTCAACAAATAGATGAAAAGTAGAATCATAAACACTTACTTGTTGAAAATTTTCGATCCAATCGCTTGAATATGGAGAAATCGCATTGTTCACCCCTTAAACCCTAGATTTTCGAAAATGGGGGAGAGAATCTGACTTAATGAGGGAGATTCTTGGTGGACATCAAAGTTTTTCTCAAAGGACGGATGATTTTTAATGCTTGGAATGGTTGGGAATGATGAAGATGGAGAGTTTTTGGAGTTTAGGGTCGATGGTCGATTTCTGCGAAGAGGAAAGGTTTAAAGTCTGATGCTAATTCGCCTAGGCAGTGGTTTATCCACCAAGGTGAATTAGCACCTTTTTGATGAAAAAGTTACTGATGGTTCTCTACCTAGGCAGTGGAACGTCAGTGTGAAAACCATTTTAAATTGCCCTTTGTCTGCTTAGGCAGTGGAACATCAGTATGAAAACCAAGATTTTCAGCCCTTTAACCACCTAGGCGGTGGATTTCATGCTCAATTTGCTTGATTTCTTCATGTTTTCACAACTTTTCTCCACACCACTTACTTCTACTTCATTCATTAAGAGATTTTTAGCATGCAAAACAACCCTAAGTATTTATACTCCTTAGTTCACCACAAAAAATATTCCGAGATCATTACGATCTCCAAAAATAATTAATAGCAAAAGTTGAAAATGTTTGTTACCCTCGGCGACATATCAAAAAAATTTGCTTGATTTAACATCCCTAGTTGGAAGTTGTGGATTCCGGCTTAGGCTTCAATGAGAGAGATGTTCTCCACAACTCCTTCTTCCTTTCCGAAGTAATACTTGATCCGCTCCCCATTGGCTCGGAAACTTCACCCATCTTCGCCTTCCAACTCGATAGAACCGAATGGATAAACATGCTTGATTCGGAACAGTCCAGACCACCGGGAGTTCAACTTTTCGGGAAAGAGTCTCAGCTTTGAATTAAACAGCAGAACTTGTTGGCCCAACTGAACTCCCTCCTGACTATCATTTTATCATGCCACCTCTTCGTTTTTTCCTTATACAGCATGGCATTCTCATAAGCCTCGTGCCAGAATTCCTCCATTTTATTCAATTGGAGGACACGTTGCACACCAAAAGCCTTGAGGTCAAAGTTGAGTTTCTTTATCGCCCAGAATGCACGGTGTTCTAATTCAACGGGCAAATGACACGTTTTCCTAAACACCAATCGATACGGCGACATGTCGATCAGTGTCTTAAAAGTCATGCGTATGCCTATAAAGCATCATCAAGCTTCACCGCCTAATCCTTGCGATTTGTAGGAACCGTTTTCTCCAGAATTAGCTTGATTTCTCTGTTAGAAGCTTCAGCTTGGTCATTTGTCTGTGGGTGGTATGGTAGCACCACCTTATGCCTAACACCATACTTTGTCAACAAAGCATTAAGCATTTTGTTACAGAAGTGGGTTCCCTCATCATTAATTAAGGCTCGAGGAGTCCCGAACCATGTCATGATATTTCATTGAAGGAACTTTAAGACCACTTTGGCATCGTTGGTAGGTGTCTCCACAGCCTCAACCCATTTGGACACATAATCCACAACCAATAAAATATACTCTTGGCCAAACGACGGCAGAAATGGCCCCATAAAATTAATGCCCCATACATCAAACAAATCAAGCTCAATAATTGATGTCAATGGAAATTCATGCGTTCTAGAAATATTACCAACCATTTGGCAATGATCCCAAGTTTTCACAAACGTATATGCATCTTTAAACAAAGAAGGCCAGTAAAAACTTGATTAAAGCACTTTTACTACTATCCGAGTTGCTCCAAAGTGGCTGCCACAAGGTGAGAAATGACAATGATAGAGAATACTAGCCATCTCTTCTTCCGAAACACATCTCCGGATCACCTGATCAGTACACTTCTTAAAGAGAAATGGCTCGTCCCACAAATAATATTTTGAATCAAATAGGAATTTCTTCCTCTGGGCTTTTATCAAATCTGGTGGTAACACTTTACATGCTAGAAAATTCACGATGTCCGCAAACCACATAAGTGCATTACTAATTGTGAATAACTGCTCGTCAGGGCACACCTTCATGATGTTGGACTCCTCACCGATGTCCTCTTGAATTAACCTTGACAAATGATCTACTACAACATTCTCACTCCCCTTTTTATCTCGGATCTTGGCATTGAACTCTTGCAATAAAAGAATCTACCTAATGAAACGGGGCTTGGCGTATTTCTTTGTGAACAAGTACTGGATAGTCGTGTGATTCGTGTAGACAATTACTTTTGATCCAATGATATACGACTGGAACTTGTCACGTGAAAAAACAACAACCAACATTTCCTTCTCCATTGTGGTGTAATTCTCCTGGGCATCATTTTACGTCTTACTCGCATAATAGATGGGCCGGAAGATCTTCTCCTTCCATTGGCCTAACACCGTGCCAATGGCATAGTTGCTCGCGTCACACATAATCTCAAATGGCAGCTCCCAGTCTGGAGCAACCATTATAGGAGCCGTGATCAACTTCTCCTTTATCGCTTCGAAAGCTTCTATGCAAGCTTCATTGAATTCAAATGGAGTATCCTTCTCAAGTAGGTGGCATAACGACTTTACTTTCTTTGAGAAGTCCTTGATAAAGTGCCAGTAAAAGCTGGCATGCCCCGAGAAACTTCAAACTCCTTTCACATTAATCGGTGGCGAAAGCTTCTCAATTGTTTCAATCTTTGCTCGGTCCACCTCAAGCCCTTTGGAAGAGACTCGACACGATCCCCTTTTTAACCATAAAGTGGCACTTCTCCCAATTGAGAACTAAATTCTTCTCCTCACATTGGTCAAGAACAAGCACCAAATTGTATAAACGGTGATCAAAAGATGACCCAAAGACTGAAAAATCATCCATGAAGATTTTTATTTTCTCCTCCACTATATCCAAAAATATTGCCATCACAAACTGTTAAAAAGTTGTCGGTGTATTGCAAAGGCCAAACAACATACGTCTATAAGCAAATGTCCCATACGGGCATGTGAAAGTAGTATTTTCTTGGTCTTCTGGTGCAATGGCTATTTTATTGTATCTAGAATAGCCGTCAAGAAATCAATAGTAATCATATTCGTCTAATCGATCGAGTATTTAGTTAATGAAAAGAAGAGGAAAATGATCTTTCCTCGTCACCTTGTTCAATCTTCTATAATCAATGCACACGTGCCATCCCGTGATGGTTTGTGTAGGAATAAGATTATCCTTATCATTCTTCACCACTATCATACCTCCTTTCTTGGGAACTACTTGCACCGGGCTAACCCACCCGCGATCGGATATAGCATATATAATTCCCACATTCAAGAGCTTCAACACCTCCGCTCTCACAACTTCTTTCGTCGCTGGATTTAGTCATATTTGATGCTCGATAGAGGGTTTGAACCAGTCCTCCATAAAGATCTTATGCATGCAAATAGAAGGGCTAATTCCTTTCATATCCGAGATAGACCAAGCGAAAGTGGATCGATGCGGCTTCAAAATTCTCAGTAACTTACACTCCTCTTCTTTTGTCAAAGATGATGAAATTATAACCTGATTGGTTGAATTTCCTCCCAAAAAGATATACCGAAGATGCTTCGATAATTGCTTGAGTATTAATCCACCGTGAGGCGGATTTGATTCCTCGGGAAAGTTTACAACTTCGTCAATCACCACATGAATAGGATCTTCTACGTCTTTAGATTGAGCATCCAAAGTCAGCACATAGTCCACAACTTCAAGGTCCATGGTAGAGCCCTCCTTACCAAGATCCCCTATAAACAAGGAATTTGTGAGTGTATGCTCTAATGAATCCATCAATACATTTGCAAGAAAGAATTCCCTCACGCAAGAGTCCATAACATCAACTCAATTGCATTTGGGAAGTTCATCTGGAAAGTTCATTGTTTCGAAAATATTGAACTTTATCTCTTCATCATTCACCCTCAACGTAAGATTACCATTATGCACGTCTATTAAGGCCTTTCCCATTGCAAGAAAAGGTCTTCCAAGGATGATCAAATCTTCCTATCTTCTTCCATTTCTAGCACACCAAAATCCACTGGAAAGATGAATTTGTCTACCTTTACATCATCAATGATTTCCTTCGAATAGGTTAACGAATGGTCTGCCATTTGGAGAGAAATCGTGGACGGTTTTCTACTCCCAAGTCCCAACTTCTGGTAAACGGAAGAAGGCATCAAATTAATACTCTCCCCAAGATCACAAAGAGCTTTATCGAAATGAGATTTCCGGATAGTACACGAAATTCTGAAACTACTCGGATCCTTCAATTTTGTAGGCAACATCCTATGTAGTATTTCACTACATTTCTCTGTCATCTTTATCATTTTGTACTCCTCCAACTTCTTCTTCTTTGTCATGATATATTTCAAGAACTTGCCTACAAAAGAAATATTGATGTGAATTTTATTGAAGATTTCAAGAAATTTTTCAAATTGTGAATCCAACTTTTTCTTTTGCAATCTTTGGGGATATGGCAACGGTGTTGCTAAAATTGGCGGATTATCCGAAAATGTCACTCGTACCGGCATCACCCTTTTGGTAGGGCGCGAAACACGCCGCTACTTACACTCGCAAGTATACGAGGTCTAATTTTTAGTATAGTGTAATCGTTAAGATCGGGTTATCGTATCCATAGGGATTGGTGTCGTTACTATCGAATACCGCATTTGTCGTGACCTAATTTTATTTAGGCAAAAAATAAATGTATTTAATTAATTAAACTAATACTAATATATGCTAAATTAACTATACTATTATGTTAATATGTTTTAGGGTGAAGAATTGTATAGGGATTAACATGTTTACAAATACGTGTTCGATCTCAATTTACTCACGTTTACGTTGTTCGACCTATTTGTCAACCTCGGTATGTAAACTCCACTGCCACCTCTCCCGAGTATAAGAAGGGGGAATACATGACTTTGAGTTAATAGAGAAGTCCCCCTCAACGTCTTAACGACTCTAGGTCACATGAATCTCGCCCAGCATCATTGATTGCACACAATCCATTTTCCTCCCGGGTTATTGGATCGTCGCGTTATATTTACCCTATCGACAATCTCCATTCTAAAACTCCCTCGACACCTCTTCTAAGTGTAAGATGAGGGATATAATGCAACTTTGAGCGAACAAAGAACTCCCCCTCAACATATTAACGACCCTAGGTAATGTGTGTCTTACCCCACGTCATCGATTGTCCACGATTCAAACCCCGACCGGGTTATAGAATCGTGGCGTTTGTTTACCTTAATCCGAATTTGGGGTTTTGTCAAAACCCCGTATTCTCCATTTATCAATCCAAGCATAATAAAAAACAATACAATAAATATAATCAAACTACAAAGAACAAACATAAACGCAATACCGAAATCATCCAAACAACGTATTTATAAATTTTATGTTAATCCCTACTACAATCCATATTTAACTCGAGGCCATAGCCGCATATACAATAAAACAACGAGATAAACATGCTCACATGATCCTAAGATAAATAAATAAGGAAAAACAATCGAAGAACTTAGCCTTGTCCGAAGATAAACCGCTAAGAACGCTCTATGATCGATTCGCCGTCTTATCCACTTCGAGATGTGAGGTCCACCTCTAAAACTCCTAACTATACCCTTAGATATAGACTAAGGGGCTCAAAAATACATGGGGGTAAGAGAGTTACCGGCCAAGGGGGAGAAGAGGGGGTATTTATAGCCAAAATATCTCAAAAATATCTAAAAATATCTCAAGACTGTGCAGGGCAAATCCGCCTTAGTGGTGGATTCTTCGCCTAGGCGGAGTTAGGTCGGTTCAGTCTGATCGCCTAGGTGGTAAAGTAGGCGGTGGACTGGGAGAACATTCTATTGAAATTCGGCCTAAGCGAAGAAAACTTCGCCTAGGCAAGCGACTGTCAGTAGCCCTTCTGCGTCTTCTGCTGGATTTTTGCCTAGGTGATGGAATTTTTGCCTAGGCAGTCATCCGTCAGTAATATTTTGCTCTTCTCTGCATCTTCACCGCTTAGGCGGTGGTCTGGACCCTTAAGTGGTGGGCCTGTTTCATCTTTTAGCCTCCGAGCTTGTTTATCCACCGTAACTTCGAACCGCTTTGGTTTGATCTCATCGTTTTAGCTCCAGTTTCCTATCTTTTGGCCCTATACACCTGATTTATACAAAAAATATGAAAACTAATTAAAACATAATAAAAATAACTATAAACATATTCGAAAACTAACAAATTCGGATTGGAAATAGATAGGTTTTTCACACCTATCACCTTTCATCTCTTATTCTCTCCTCGACTTTCTCTTCTTTCTTCTCTTCATTTTTATCCCCCATTTTGTCTTCACTCATCTTCTTCTTTCTTTCATCGACTTTCTCATGAACTTCCTCCTCTACAATTCTCCTTAGTTCATCATATTGAAACTCATGACTTACCCCTGGCTCATCTTTCGTCAGCTTTCTTGCCTCCACCTCTTTTCTGCTCCTCAACTTTATCTCCTTACATTCTCTAGGGTTGGTTTCCATGTTGCTTAGAAACTTTCCCTTAGTTTTCTCTTTGATAGTTCTAGCAAGCTGTGCGATTTGAGTTTCTAATGATTTTACCGTGGCATTGGTGTTTGTACATGTTGTATTAATCGAGTCAAGCTGTGTTTCATGCTTGTTCATCTGGTTGTGCATCTCACGCATAATAGTCTAAGTCTCCTTTATGAAAGAACCCAATACTTCATTCAAGTTTGATTTTGGATTTTGCATTGGGGTTGTTGCATTTGACGATTGGGTTGCATCGGATATCCCTGAGTTTGAGCTCTATATCCTGGAGGTGGTCGCACTGAGTTTTGATTAGTCGCATACGAAAAAATTTCATAGTTGCGAGGGCCAGGATTGTAGTGAGTTGGAATGTTGGTGGCGGGCCTGAAAGTATAGGCTCGATTGTTCAGAAAGTGACATTCCTCAAACTCATTATCCAATCCGGTTTGAGAACAACTTGCAACATTCTCCTCTTCATGACTTGATAAAGCACGTTTAGTAGACAAGGCGACCACTTGTTTAGAGAGTTTTGACACTGGGCCGATAAGGTTGCGAGATGATCAGACTCTTGAATGAAAGAGACCTTTCTTCTCGTGTTCCTCTCATTTGGCCACTGGTAGTTATTGGCTGCCATTTCTTCTAATAATGCATTTGCTCCAGTTGGGGTTTTAGACAACAACGATCCTCTCGGGGGTAGCATCAACGATTGGTCTTGTTTGGTCGTCTAACCCGTTATAAAAGAGTTGGGTCTGAAACCAATCCTGATACCCGTGTTGAGGGAACCTTCGCAATAAGTCTTTGAATCTCTCCCACGCTTCAAACAACGGCTCATAATCTCTTTGGCAAAACTGCGCAATCTCACCACGGAGTTGAGAAGTCTTGGAAGGCGGGAAGAACTTAGTGAGAAACCTTTGAGCAAGGTCCTCCCAGGTGTTAATGCTTCCCGGTTGAATAGATTGAAACCAACCCCATGCTCTATCACGAAGTGAGAATGGAAATAACCGCAACTGAATAACATCCTCAGCAATACCATTAATCTTCATTGTATCACAACTCTCCAGAAAAGTAGCTAAATGCACAATGAGGTCTTCATGAAGATTCCTGCCATATTAGTTCTGTTGTACCATGTTAATTAGGGCGGGCTTCAACTCGAAGTTATTAGCCTGAATAGGATGCCTCCAGATGCCTAAGAAGTTTTCCAGGATCAATGGTCTGTAATAATCCTGAAGGACTCTTTGAGGGCACTCTGGTCCCGAAGGCTGGAGTGCCTGCGGCACCGACGGTTGCTGAACATTTTCTTCCCCAACGGCCATTTTAGCTTTTTGATTTTCTTTCTTTTTCCGTATCCGTTCACTACACTGCATGCACGACTCAGTCACCACAAATAAATCAAATGAACAAATGAATTGATTGAAAATAAAACAAAAGAATTATCGTGATTAATATTCAACCACTTGGTCATAATATTAGCCAAATTAAAACACCATTCCCGGCAACGGCACCAAAAACTTTTACGATGAGGATTTAATCGCTTACATATTGACTTCACTCGCAAGCACACGAGGTTAAGTTTTAGTATAGTGATCGTGAGATCGGATATCGTTCCACTGGGGACGTGTAACTTAAGTGAATACCGTGATTTTCATAGTCTTATATTATCTCGACTTTTCAAGAATTGTTTGTATTTTAATTACAACTAAGACAAATGAAAACTATTAGATTATTTCTAACTACATTAATTACCTAGGTATTTATTTCTTTCAGGTAATACATATTTGACTTCGTTTAGTTAGCTATAACGGTGTTTATCTATTCCGACAATCTCTGTAACTACAACTCCTCCGCTACCTCTCCCGAGTGTAAGACAGTGGATTACACGACTTCGTATCAACGAAAAAGTCTCCCTCAATGCCTTGACAACCCTAGGTCGCACGAGTCTTGAGCCAACATCATAGATTGCACACGTTCTAATGCCCTCCCGGGTCGTTAGAACATCACGTTGCGTTTACCTTAGTCCGAATCCGGGGTTACCTGTCCTAAGTGTCAATCCCTGAATTCTTAGTTTATGATAACAAGCATAATATCAAGAATAATGGTAAACACAATCGGATTTAGATAAACATCCATTAAAGTAACGTATATTAAATCAAACTAGCTTTACATAACTCACAATCAACACCTAAGTAATATTTATCTTTACATAACTTACAATCAACACCTAAATAATATTTATCTACTATTACATGATCTTAGCCATACAACATATAAAACAAAAGTGATTCAACATGATTAGATATGAAAACATAATTACAAAGATAAAAACAAGATAAGAACGATCAAATCTGAGAGTGAAACAGTCCATTGTCGCTTAAGATCGCTCCACAAATGCTTCGCCTTCTTCCAAATGATGAACCTCCTCCTGGATCTATCAAAAATGGCTAAAGAACACTATAATAGGGTTAGGAACATTCAACAACCTGTTTCAGACGTGGGAGAGTGGTATTTATAGGCCTAAGGTTTCAAAAATATCTAAAAAATATTTTTCTTCATATAGAGTTGACCGCCTAGGCGGAGGTTAAGTCGGTTTGCTTACCGCATAGGCGGTGGTTCTTCGCCTAGGCGGTGGGCTAGCACACAATTCTCTAACACTTCTCTGCCTCGGCAATGGTTCCTTTGCCTAGGCGGTGGAGCAGCTCTCAACTTTCTGACGGTTTTTCGCCTAGGCGGTTGTTTTCTTGCCTAGGTGGTAGACTGCACAACTCCCTAACCTTTATCCTCCTAGGTGGTGGTATTGTTGTTCTTGAAACCTTATTTTCTCATCGTTTCTTTACCGTTTTCCCACTGTTTTTCTTGTTTGTCACTTGTTTATGTCCCTTCACCTGATTTATATAAAAACAACTAAAACACTAATTAAACATTAATAAAACACTAAAATACTAGAAATTTTGGCTTAGAAGTAGATAGGTATTTTACAGCTAGCAGTGATAAAACCACTGTTGCAGCAGTCACCCGCCAAAAATCCTGCCGACCTATCCACCCGCTGCAGCGGTGATCCCACCGCTGCGGCGGTCATGTGCTTGATATTTTAGGATAGTTTTGATATTTTGAGATATTTGAATCTTATAAATATCATCCCTCTTCTCCCCAAATAGAGGGTAGACATTTTGAGGAGTCTTGAGAGATCCAAGGCGGTTTGACTAGTAGAAGATCACAATGCAAAGAAGAAGGAAGCGTTCTCGGAGCGATTTTAGCA
Source organism: Eucommia ulmoides (assembly GCA_016647705.1). Lineage (NCBI taxonomy): Eukaryota > Viridiplantae > Streptophyta > Magnoliopsida > Garryales > Eucommiaceae > Eucommia > Eucommia ulmoides. Next base: position 19,950,569 of record CM028338.1, on the reverse strand, counting down.
TCAGATCTTCGAGTTAACGTCTAGTCTCCTCGTTTCTCTCTTTATCTCTTAGATTAGGTGAATGTTTGTATATGTTTATCTTGTATTTAGTTGTATTTAGGACTATGGCCATGTGTAGCTAAACATACATTATCTAGGGATCATGTACTTCACGAAAACGTTGTTTATATAAAATTGATGTTTTGTTAATGGTTGTTCATGTTTATCTGATTGTGTTTACCATTATTCCTTGTTTAGATATATTGAGAATATGGGATTTGACACTCGGGAGAGGTAACCCCGGATTCGGACTAGGGTTTAAACACAACGCGATGATGTAATAATGCAGGAAGGAGTTAGAAAGTGTACAATCCTTGACGTTGGGGCAAGACTCATGTGACCCAGTGTCATATAGACGCTCGAGTGGGACTTTAACGTTGACTTAAAGTCACATAGTCATTCACTTTACAATCGAAAGAGGTAGTGAATGAGATTTCGATACCGATATTGTCAGATAAGATGAACGCTGTTAATGTAAACTAGATTGAAATGAACACGTTTAAGTGGACAAAGTTAATTCCTAGGAAATAATTTTCCATAAACATCATACTACTATATTAGTATAATTAGTTTAATTAATTTAGTTTAGTATATTTTATTATAAAAACTACATTTTTATCACCTAAAAAAAGGTAGGTTATGATAATCGCGGTACTCATCGACCGTCTAATCCAATCCCTATAGATACGACAACCTTTACTCTTCTCCATCTGTACTAAAACTTGACCCATAAACTTACGGTGAAAGTAGCGACGTATTTACGCGCTACCATATAGACACCGCATTTTGTCCCACCCAGTTAGTGTCAAATCAAGTATAATTTCAAATAATTTTTAAACCTAGGTTTAAGTGGAATGAATTTATACCTTGGATCACACTTTATAACGTATAAAAATATCAAAAAACATGATAAAACATAAAACCTATTAAATTTGACTAATTTAGCTTAGTAAAAGTTTCAAGTCAACCTCGAAAGTCTTCTAATTTAAGGTAGTTTAAGATGAATTTATTAAAGATTGATTTTAATTAAATCATATTTAGTATAAATAAAAAATTAACCACTACCCTTTAAATTATATGATATTTCAAACAATTACCATGATTACCTACCCAGACTTTGCGATATTTACTATTATTGATTTTGTCGGTTTAACACACAAAAAAAAAAACATTTGTTTTAATTAGGCACATTACATAAAATCCCATAGAGAAACAATCCAAGGGACATTGATAAAGTCTTGGAAACATCATGAGAAGACCTAAATTTCCAAGGGGATTAAGGACTTAGGCCTACTTGGGATTTACACCAATCTGAGTTTGTTTTGACAAACCACCCCAGACCTAATGAATCAAGAGCCTAACCATCACTAAAATACCCACAAACAAGCCTTAGAATGACCAAATAACCCCAAGATATTCTCTACACAAAATATCAAAGCAGAAAACTATGACACTTAGGAGGTAACCAACCATTATTGAAACTAAACTGATTTTGTTCGCCACCTAAGTTAGTCATTTAATGTGCATTAAATTATGATACCATCAAGAATTAAATTCTTGGGATGACATGGATAGGCCACATTCAAGGTATCTAGATATTTAGATCAAAATATCTTAGAGTTAATCGAAACCATAAAATGTAACTACCCGTTACAGAAACCAAACAAAATTGGTTTGTCACCTAGAAAATACATTAAATGAACATCCCATCAAGCATTAAATTCTTAGGGCTGACATGGAATGAGTTGGATGCATTGAATCTAGATATTTTCACCAAAATATCTAGGGGTAACTAGGAAACTTGAAAACCAACCATAGGTTACAAGGCAAGCTAACCCAATTCAATCCAAATCCAAATGAAGGAGTGCTCACCAAGAAATGACTAATCAAGGGGAATTAAATTCAAAGGGACACTTCATGACTAAATTCAATGCACCTATAAAGCTTTAATGGCATCTAAACCAAAATAGTGAAACTAACTAGTACTTAGCCCCTAAATTGAACCGGAAGTGTCACATCAAGCCATTAATGCACCCATGTGCAACCAATATGATTAGAGGAGGGATAATGATTGGTAATGATTTCCAATCAATACCAAATCTAGGAAAATATTTGGTAATAATTACCAAATCTTTTGAGATATTTCCTTCTACCTAAAATTTGTTAAAAATTGAATAAGATCAATACAAGATAGCAAGTCCCCTAGGAAAAACACACATCAAGGAAGAGGCTGGGATAGCCTGCACGTGGATAAATGTGTAGGCTCCCAGCCTATGAATAAAGGTGCAAGGGTTTTCATTTTTCAAGACTCGAAGTCCTAACTTCTCTCTCTAAAACACGAGCTAAGTCTCGGGTGCTAGGATTTTCAACCGAATTTCTTAAATAACGGGTCATTATTATTTAACCTAATTCTCATTAAGTTGAGATATGTAGGAGAACGCTTTGGTTACGGTCACAACCAAGAATGGATTGACTAAGTGTCATCCTTCATACTACCTATTAGATAAACCGCAGATCATCATTTAGGAGCAATATTTTTATTTTAAATGAGACAGCCAATAAGATAATATTTTAATTTTAAATGAGACAGCTAGCGAGATAGTAATAAATGAGACAACTAGCGAGACAGTATTTTAATTTTATAGTATAGTGTAATAGTAAAATTTACTTTACCTGCTAGAACTATATATGATCTGATTCTCATTTATATGAGATATGTAGGAGAATCCTTTGGGTACGGTTACAACCAGGAGTCGATTGACCGAGTGTCATCTTTTTTGTATCCTACAGGATAAACCGCGTACCATCCTTTAGCAATATATCAAGAGGGATTGTATAGAGTGTCGTCCTCACCAAGACCTTACAGCCAGGTACAATAATACTGTCCTAAGTTATAGTAGTGTAATAGCAACCAGTAGTATAATAGCAACAAGTAGTGTTCTGCAATAGTATAGTACATATCATTGGGGGGCTTGTACAAGAGTGTCGTCCTCACCAAAACCTTTAAAACTAGGTATGACATTATTCTAAGGTATAGTAGAATAGTATATGATTGGGGGAAGGGGGCCTTGTACTAGAGTTTCATACTAAAGTGTATGGGTGCAAGTGTTACGTCAAATGATGGCCTACTAATACAACACGAAATGTTGGATGCCACAGGATCTTGTTAAAGTATGATGACTAATTTTTTTTTTCACGCGTATGTGAGTTATATTTTCCTAAGTCAATCGTGATGCATGGTATTTGTGTAGTATCTCGATATGGACTTTATGTATTGTATGATTTTATAACGCCTAATTCTATAATGTTTTCCTAGAGAATTCATTATCTATTTGGAAATACTAGTCTTTTCCTAGAATGTTTGTAATAGGTACCTTTTGTTATTAGCTATCTCCCCTAATCATTATCTTGTTATCTCCCCTAATCATTATCTTGTCATCTCTGATACAAAAAGCTGACCGGGACTTTTGTGAGGCTGTTGGCTCCTTTACTCCTTCTTGCGTTCAATTGGAATTCTGATCAGGATTTTTCTTTGAACAGTCTCTAGGTTTTGGTTGCAATATGGGAAGGTTTCGGCAGAAATAGTGTAGGGTTATTTCATATCTCGATTGGTTGAGATCGGGATATCCCAGAATTGGAACATCTGGCTCGAAAAAGAAATCATTGTTGATTTGGCTCAGGCTTTGAATGTCTTTTCGATGACT